>CANTUR010000377.1:1220000-1868504 GCA_947683625.1 Mallotus nudiflorus | reverse complement strand
TGATTTGATATGATTTTAATGTCCTTCATTTTGATATTTTTTTTTTGTCCCATGTTTAGTTCTAATTAGTTTGGAATGAATAGAATATTTTTTTTTAGTAGTAATAAAAAAAAATTTAAAAAGCGCGAAAACCATGAATTTTATTATCTTTTTTACATGCATTTCGAAAAATTAAATTCCTATCTTAGGTACACGTGTAGCTTTATTAACATTAATGCTAAATTAATTAGAAGGTTTAGTAAAGGTGAATTGAGATGCATTGTATAAATATGTTATAATTATACTTTACACGTGATATTTATTTTAAGTATTTTTTTATGAAATCAAAGAATATAATAACGTAATGTAAAGTAATTAATAATCAAGTACTATACGTACTTCAAACTCTATTTATTATGTTTATTGAAGTTATAGTTTATACGTCAAGTAATAAGCATATTTTGGAAATGCATTTGAGGAGGAGATTGTAATCTTCTTGTTGTATTTTTCTAATAAAAGATCACCAACTCTATGCTTTATAAAGGATGACTAACTTGAAATTTTGCTACATGTAGATCTCTCTATATAGAATTAATTATTACAATTTCGATCAAGTTTGACCTATTGTACTACAATTTGTGTTTTCAATAATTAGTATGAAATTTTTAATGTTTTGCTCCCTTAAATTATTATATTTTTACTATTTAATTTACTATTAATAGGTTATTTTTATTTAAAAAATTATAATTTCTATTTGATTCTTAGACTTATAATATAATTTTAAATTTATCTAATTATTTTATTAAAATTAATATATTTTATTTTATTTTATTGTGTTTTCATTATAGTAATAAATTTTTATTCATAACATTAGAATAAAATTAAAAATATATTCATTTAAAATTAATACTACACCAAAAATAATATGTAATTAATACTATATTAATTAAAAAATACCATATTGATTTGGACTCACATATACCAATTGTTATCATACTATTCCGAATTACGTAATTGGTATTATATTAATTATAATTTATCATATTATTCCGAATTACGTAATTGGTGTTACATTGATTATAATTTATCATACAAACATATATTTAATTTGTAAGTGACACCATTCCAATATGATTTATTTAATTGACATTCATCAATTAAGATTTACCATATTAGTATAAACTCATTTTTGTAATTAGTATTGCACTCTAAATGAGGTATTTCATGCTGAATTAAATTTTTTAATAAGATTTTATAATTGTAATTCTTTTGGATAATATATATATATATTGGTCAAATGTGGATTATCATTCCCTTTTAGCTATCTTTGTTGTGATTATGCATGGTTGGCTGGCTGTCTTCACCAACTACAACTGAACTTATAAGAATATACACGAGTTACATAACAATATTATTATTATTGCAATTTTATATTTTTATTTCAGTAACCCGTTAAAAAAAATTCAAAAATATATTACATACTATGAATGTGAATGAATAATATATTATTTGTGAATAAACAATATATTACTTATGAGAGAATAATTTTCAAATAGTGAAAAGAAAATCTCTATACAAAGAGATTGAAATTCATTAATGAGAAAATATAGAAAAAGATATATTATTTTCCAAATTTTTTCAAAATTATAATTCTTCAAACTCTCTCTAAATTCTATTAAAATCATTCTACTATAAAATATTTTTCTTCTAATTAAATACCACTAAATTCAAATTTAACTCTATAACAAAGTAAGTCATTCAATCTTAATTCTACAACACGTTATCATCATGAAAAACTCTCGATCAAAACAATAAGGTACATATTTCTTAATATTTAATATTTATGAATATATTATTTGATTATATATTATCATGAATGACTATTTCTCCTACTAATTTATATTTATTCATATTTATATTTATTTCTTCAATCTAACTTTATATTAATTGTTATTTTTATTTTGTTTTACTAACTATACCATTAATGCAAAAATTGCTAGAAATGATTCTAACCTTATGGATGGTTATGCCTCCTACCAATTTATATTTATGCATATTTATAATTTTTTATTATTTATGTTAATAGAAGGCTATACCCCATTATATATTAATGGGTGGTTTTGCCCCATATTTATACATATCGTTATGTTAACTCACTTACTATAAATAATCATATCAATATTATTTATTAATTTTACTTTATATAATATATTTTTCAATATATTATATTAAAAAAAATTCTAACGACTATATTTTTATTACCAACGGTAATATAACGGTAACAAACGGTTATATTTTTCATTATAAATGAACAAGCTATAAATTTTATTTATTCACACAAATTCATACATTTTCTCTTTCTCTCTTTACTCTAAATTGTAAACATGATTTGATATATTTATATTTGTGTTTTGATCATGACTATTATAATAGTTTTTAGAATAATTCATATAGAAGATAATTTTCTATTTGATATAAATTTAAGTATTATTGTATTAATTTTTGTACCGCTATTATTTCTTGTAAGATTCATTCATGATATAATTAATTAGTAAATTCTGATTATGTTTGATTTTTTTAATAGTCATCAAATTTATGAATTCTAATTGAGTTATATTTTTTTTATTAGTTATCATAATGAGAAGTCTAGCAAAGCTTGAGTTCGTTTGTCTTGACATCACGGTAAAAAAATATATGTCTTGGATTATAGATGTAGAAATGCATCTTCAATCAGTGGAGTTAATTTATACCACAAAATAAAATAATAACACCTCATTACAAAATAAGGCCAAGTCTATAATTTTTCTCCATCATCATCTTGATGAAGGATTAAAATGTGAATATTTGATTGTCAAGGATTCAAGTATTCTTTGGAAGGATCTAAAAGATAGATATGATCATCAAAGATATGTTATACTACCAGTAGTCACTGATGAATTGAGAGCTTTACGCTTTTAAGATTTTAAAAAAGTGAGTGATTATAATTCTGTAATGTTCAGAATAGTATCACAATTAAAATTCTGTGGACATACAGTCACAGATGAGGATATGCTGGAGAAAACTTACTCCACATTTCATGCATCAAATGTTACACTGCAACAACAATATAAGATGCAGAGATTTAAAAAATTTTCTGAACTAATTTCATGTCTACTGATAGCTGAGAAAAATAATGAACTCTTGATGAAAAATCATCAGTCCTGTCCCACGGGCTCAGTAGCATTTCTAGAAGCAAATGCTACAAATTATTCTAGACATAAAAATTACAATAGCCATGGATGTGGGAGAGGTAAAGGTCGTGGACGTGGAAGAGGTTAATTCTTTGGTCGTGATCGTAGAAATAAATATAATAATACTCCACAACAAACTCAGATTCAACCTCAAAAGAAGTTAAAATCAGTCATCAGTGGTGTTCAAGAAAGGCCCCAACATAAGTCTGAAACTGTGTGTTTCAAATGTGGTAGTAAAGGACACTAGGCACGAGTTTGTCGTATACCACCATATCTTTGTCAACTTTATAAGGCATCATTGAAAGACAAAGAAAAGGAAATAAACTTCAATGAGCATCATACTCCTGTTAATGATATAACTCATCTAGATGTTTTTTATTTTACTGATGATTTTACTAACAATGGAAATTGAGGCAACTACAATTTTAAGTATGTTGTTATTACCTATTTTATTTTTCAATTCTGAAGAATATGTTTTTGTTATGTATGTTATTTCAAATTAATAAAATGTCCTACTTTACAATTATTTTATGTTTTTACATTAATTGATTAATTATGTGTTTATCTATTTTGAAGTTTAATGTGGATTGTACTCAATATAAAGACAATATTGGAGATCCCTGCATACCAGATAGTGGTACTACATATACTATCTTGAAAAATAGAGATTATTTCTCTGAAATAAAGCCCACAAAGGTAGTTGTAAAAATAATATCAGGTCCTATAGATCTTATTGAAGGAATTAGAAAAGCTAAATTTATGTTACCAAATGGAACAAAATTTATAATTGATGAAACTTCATTTTCACTAAAATCAACAAGAAATTTGTTGATTTTTTATGACATATATTGAAATGGGTGTGATACCCAATCCATTACTATAAATGGTAACAAATATTTAAATATAGTTTCCTATGAATACGGAAAAATACAAGTATTAGAAAGATTGCCAAAACTCCCTACTGGATTGCATTACATGTATATACATGTAATTGAATCATATATGTCAGTAAAAGAAAAATCTTATGATCCTTTAACAACAAATTTATGGCATGACAAATTAGGTCATCTTGGATCAGTAATGATGCGAAGGATAATTGAGAATTCATATGGGCATCCATTGAAGGGGTAAAGAATTCCTCAATCAAATAAAATGTTATGTATAGCTTGTTCTCTCGAAAAATTAATCTTGAGGCCTTCACCATCTAAAATTCAGAATGAATCATCTATGTTTCTTGAAAGAATTCAAGGTGATATATGTGGGCCAATTCACCCACCATGTGGACCATTCAGATATTTTATAGTATTAATTGATGCATCTAGTAGACGATCATATGTTTGTCTATTGCCAACTCGTAATGTTGCATTTGCAAGGTTGCTCGTTGAAATTATTAAATTACGAGCACAATTCCCTGATTATACAATCAAGAGGGTAACACTTGACAATGCTGGTGAATTTACATCTCAAGCATTCAATGATTATTGTATGTCCACTGGGATCATTATTGAGCATCTTGTTGCCCATGTACATACTCAAAATGGTTTAGCTGAATCATTGATTGCACGCTTTTAACTTATTACTAAACCATTAATAATGAGAACAAAGCTTTCCATTTCAGTTTGGCGTTATGCAATCCTACATACTACTTCATTAATTTGCATCAGACCTAGTGCATATAATAAATACTCCCCACTACAATTGGCATTTGGTCAAGAGCCAAATATTTTCCATGTCAGAATTTTTGGTTGTGCAATATATGTACCCATTGCGCCACCTCAGCGCACAAAAATAGGTTCTCAATGAAGATTGGGAATTTATATTGAGTTTGAAACACCCTCGATTATTAGATATCTTGAACCTTTAACTGGTGATGTTTTTACAACGTTTTGCTGATTGCTAATTTAATGAGGTTGTTTTCTCAATATTAGAAAAAAAAGCAGAAAGAAGGGAAAAGGGATATTTCATGGAATGAACCATTATTATTGCATCTGGATCCTCACATAAAATAATGTGAATTAGAAGTGCAAAAGATTATGCACTTACAAGCAATTGCAAATCAATTGCCAGATGCATTTACTGATATAAAAAGAGTGACTAAATCATATATACCAACAGCCAATGCTCCTGCTCATATTGAAATTCCAGAAATATGAGAGTAAAGACACTCATGAGTATAAAACATGCCAAAAGTATAGAAGACTAATTGGTTCTAAGCATAAAAATCTTTAAAAGAGAAAGGGAGTAGATAATCATATTGATAGCGAGGAAAATATCCCTGAAGAAATAGAAAATAAAGAAAGTCCCCAAATGGAAGGTATAAATGATATTAATCAAGAAATCTTGATAAATTATACTAATACAAGAAAACTATTGAATAGAAATGAGATGAAAAGTATTAATGAAATATTTTCATATACTGTTGCACGTGAAATCATAAATGACAAAGATGATCCTGAACCAAAATCAATCATGGAATGTCAAAATAAGCATGATTGGATAAAATGGAAAGATGTTATGCAAGCTGAATTAGACTTACTAAACAAGCAAAATGTTTTTAGGTCAATTATTCCTATGCCTAAAACTGTGAAACCTATAGGATACAAGTGGGTCTTTATACGAAAGAGAAATGAGAAAAATGAAATAATAAGGTACAAAGCTAGACTTATAGCTCAAGATTTTTCACAAAGGTCGGGAATTGATTATGATGAAACGTATTCTCCTGTTATGGATGCAATTACATTCAGGTATCTGATTAGCCTAGTAGTTTCTAAGAAATTAGAAATGTGTCTTATGGATGTTGTAACTGCTTATTTGTACAGATAACTTGATAGTGACATTTATATGAAAATCCCTGAAGGATTTAAAATGCCTGAATCATTAAGTGCAAAACTCAAAGAAATGTATTTGATCAAGCTCCAGAGATCTTTATATAGGTTAAAACAATTTGGATGCATGTGGTATAATCATTTAAGCGATTATTTGATTAATAAAGGATATGTGAGTAATATTATCTGCCCATGCATTTTTATTAAGAAAACAATATCCGGATTTATGATTATAGCTGTATATGTTGATAATTTAAATATTATTAGAATAGAAAATGAGATCCATGAAGCAACAGTATACTTAAAGGAAGAATTTGAAATGAAAGATCTTGGAAAAACCAAGTATTGCCTTGGTTTACAAATTGAGCAAATGCACAATGGGATATTTGTGCATCAATCAAATTACACAGAAAAGATCTTGAAATGCTTTAATATGGATAAAGCAAATCCTTTAAATACTCCAATGGTCATCAGTTCACTCAATATTGAGATTGATCCATTTTGACCCTATGAAGAAAATAAAGAAATTCTTGATTTTGAATTTCCATATCTCAGTGCCATTGGAGCTCTAATTTATCTCGCTAATTGTACGAGACCTAATATTTCTTTTGCAGTCAATTTATTAGCAAGGTTCAGTTTAGCTCCAATAAAAAGGCATTGGAAAGGGATTAAACATATACATCGATACCTTCGAGGAAATATTGATTTGGGTTTATTTTATTCTAACAATTCAAAATAAGAATTAATTGGTTATGCAGATGCAAGACATTTATCTGATCTTCATAAAGTGAAATCTCAAACAGGCTATATGTTCACAAATAACGGAACTGCAATTTCTTAGTGTTCTCAGAAACAAATGTTTGTCGCTACTACTTCAAATCATTATGAGATTATTGCACTACATGAAGCAAGTAGAGAGTGTGTGTGGATTGGATCAATGACACATCATATTGAAGAATCTTGTGGTTTTCCAATCAACAAAAGTCCAACAATTTTGTATGAAGATAATGCAGCATGCATTACATAGTTAAGGGAAGGATATATCAAAAGTGATAGAACCAAACATATACCTCCAAGATTCCTTTCATACACTCATGAGCTAATAAAAGACAATCATATAGATATTAAGTATATTTAGTCTAGCAAGAATTCAACTAATCTTTTCACAAAAGCGCTTCTAACTACAATCTTTAGAAAACACGTTCACAATATTGGAATGTGACATCTACATATTATGTGAAGGAAGATTATACATATCAACTTGAGGGGGAGAAAATCATGCACTTTACTCTTTTTCCTTAAGCAAAAGTTTTTTCCACTAGGTTTTATTTAGTAAAGTTTTATCGAGGCAGTTACAAAATATTATTATTCAAGGGAGAGTATTATGAATGTGAATGAACAATATATTGCTTGTGAATGAACAATATATTGTTTATAAGAGAATAGTTCTCAAATAGTGAAAAGAAAATCTCTATATAAAGAGATTTAAATTCATTAATGAGAAGATATAGAAAAAGATAGATTATTCTCCAAATTCTTTCAATATTATAGTTCTCCAAATTCTCTCCAAACTCTCTCTAAATTCTCTTAAAATTATTCTACTATAAAATATTTTGCTTCTAATTAAATATTACTAAATTCAAGTTTATTTCTATAACAAATTAAGTTATTTAATCTTAATTCTATAACATTACATAAATTAATTAAAATTGAATAATCATCATCATCTTTTTTAGGGTGTCCACTTTGGTCAACTAATCACACTACTGGATATATATATATATATATATGAGCCCATTGTAATATGATATAGTTGAAGAATACAAAGATTTTTTTTTTTTTTTTTGCACCAGAAGAATATAAAGATTTAGCGCCTTATTGTATATCCTATAGTTATAGGCTTAATATTTAAAAGTGTACATGCATGCCCTCAAAATTATATTATATGCTGTCCCAAAAAAATCATATTATATGTATATGGGCCACTTAATGTACGTTGAATAACATGCCTAAAAAGTAAAAACTGATGACTTTTAAATAATGAACTTAATGTCACTTGTGGGTCGAAGATTTCAAATTCATTTGACTCTTTTTGTGCATGCAGGGTTTTAGTTGCACATTAGGAGGGTGTAATCAAGCTCAACTTTTAAAACTTCAGATTTTAATTTGTTTAAAAATTAACAAATTTGAATCAAGTTTAAATGTTTAAAAATATAACTCAAATTCAGTTTAGATTCGTATTTGACGAGCTTGTCAAACTGAGCTCATGAGTTATTTTTGTAACACTTAAATTGCTTATAACATTAAAATTTCTTTTTTTTATTTATTACTTTAAATTTGCATTATTTAATATTAATAGTTATATATTACTTTAAAATACAAATATTACTTAATTTTTTATTTATTGAAGAAATTTATTATTTACTAAATATTTAATTAGTATTATATAATATTTACTTATTATAATATTAATGTTAATTTATATATAAAAAAAATTATATAATATTATCATGAGTACATAATATTGTCATATGTAATATTTTATAGTAACTATAACTAATTTAATTAGTATTGTCTTTGCTTAATATAAAACTATTATTATATAATATTGACTTACTCAATTAAATGATATTTATTGAATATTAATATTTAAATCAAATTATACGTATTTAATACCACCATTTAATATAATGAGCTTGTTCATGAGCCTATAAATGAGTCTGTAAATGAGCCTACTAATTAGCCTGTAAACTAGCCGAATGAATCTGTTCGCGAGTTTTAACGAGCCAAAGTTAAGGAAGTTCAGACTCGACTCATTTAACTTATGAACCTTAAAATGAAGTTTGAGCTCGTCTCATGTAGCTTAGCAAACAAACTTGAACGAGATTTTTTTGAGTCGAGCTCCAAATGAACTCGAAAGAGATTTTTCCAAGCCGAGCTCCAAACGAATCACAAACCGTTCAGCTCGGTTACACCTCTAGACATTAGATTCATCAAACATTAAATAGTTTTTTTTATATGGCATCAAATTAATTGTTGGAAGAGTTAGTGAGAGAGTAATTAAATAGTAACTTCTCTTTAAAAATGTTCTAAAGTGTAAAATTTGAATTCTATTATCATCATTAAAAGGAGAGGATTGCCTTATAATACCCTATATTTTTATTCGAATAAAGTAATTTTCGAATTTGTGTTATTAATAAATAATTTTAAATTATATTAAACAATTGTTAATTATCTAGCTATTTAATTGAGATATATTTATGTTAATATTATTTTAGGGTTTTATTATTTGATGTAAGTATTATATTTGGGTATATATATATGTGTGTGTGTGTGTGTGTTAGTATAGAAACCTACCCAAGAAACCCGAACCACACACACCCACTACCCCTCCTCCCTATCCGCCACTATCACTGTCACTCCCTCTCCCTCCGGCGTGCCACGACCCTCCTGGAGCAGACATCACCACCGTAACAGCCGCCAACTTCTCCCCTCCTCTCCTTTTCTTACTCCGATCTCCCTCTCTTTCAGTTTGAGCTTCCACTGCCACTGTTGGAGCTAGATCGATGCCACCGTTGCTCCCTCAGCCTTCCTCACCTTCTCAGATGTCAGTTGATGCCAAGCCTTACTGCTGCCACCCATTTCCGGCATCGAAAATTAAGTTTGAAGGTGAGTTGTGCAGGGTTGTTTTTAAGTTGTTTCTAAGTTATTTTCTAGTTATCTGAGTTGATTTATGTGTTAAAATTTATTTATTCTAAGTTAGATGATTAATTATGCTAAGTTAGTTGTTTAAATCTAATTTTTGTATATTATTTTGATTTTTCTTGATTTTACAGAATTTTATTTGAGTTTAATTAGTCATTAGAGTAATTAATGTTAATTATTTTTGGTATATTGATTTTATTTAAGATTATAGAAAATTATTGTGTTAATTGTGAATTTTGAATAATTTATTAATATTTTATTAATTTTCAAAAATTAATTGTTAAAGATTATGAAATTTTGATAATTGGTATTATTATTAAATGTTATTAATTTTAGAACTTAATTTATGGTTTTTGCGATTTTTATACTATTTTTATAATTATTTTAAATTTATGTCAAATGTGGATAATTAGGTTAAATTTATATTTTGGAAGAAATTATTCGTTAATTTTATATTTTTTATTAATATTAAGAAATTTGATGTTTAGAAAATAATTTTTAGGTAATTGTATAATTTTTAGGGAATTTTTGAGTAATAATAATATATTATGTAAATTTATGTATTATAGGGGTAAAAACGTAATTTTGTGCTAATTATAACTAAATAATGGATTGTGGTTGGTTTTAATAATAATTAAGGAATTTAAAAGGATTTTTACAAATTATTTACTATTTTGACTAATTAACACTAATTTTTGGAAATTAATTTCAAATAATATATTAGGTATTATTTTTTAGTATTGTGTGTATTTTTCTATTATATGGGTATATATGTAATTTTATACTAATTATAGTTAAATATATATTTTAGTTAGTTTTATTAATATCTAAGAGGTTTAGAGGATTTTTACGAATTAATTGATATTTTATATTAGTATATATTTTGGTATATATATGTCCATTTTACAAAGGAGACTCTGCTGAAATTTTGATAGATTTTCTCGTAAAACGTGATATTTTTCGTAAATTCCTAGTGTTAATTAGGGTTCTTCCCTCTCTATCGAATCTTATATGGTTTTCATCGAGTCAGTCTAGAATTTCACTATTTTTGTTGATTTTAGATTTTTATTCTATAGACATGTTTTTAAAATAGGTCTGTTATTTTTTTTCTAGAAAATACCGGAGCGGAAGCTGTTGGATCAAGGCAGACGCGCGATCATCAGCCTTCTTGCTCGTCCTGTAAGTTGATAAATTGATCTATGCGTGTATTTCATTTAAAGATGTGTGCGCTCATACTTTTAGTATTTGTTATATGATTTATTTAATTTAAATGCTACTATTTAAGATTTTAGTGCATTTTATTTATTTGAAATTAGTTTTGAGAAATTTTGGTAGAATGGGCTACATGGTGGGTTTCACTAGGATTGTGTGCATATGGTAGAGATTGAGAGATGAATCCGATGTATGTATGACTTGTGGATATAAACTGAGATGAGTGCCTTGGTGCAAGCCTATGCTCTCGGGGACCGCTGGTGATTGAAAAGTTAATAATGGATTGGGATGGGTGCCTCGATGGATGCTTTAGCTCTTGGGGACCGCCAGTGCCATGTATTTGGATTAAGAGGATGACTGCGGCTTGGTGCCTCGGTTGATGCCTTTGCTCTCGGAGACCAGTAGTCTATGTGGATTAAGTGGACCCGGTTAGTCATTTAGAAATTTGGGTTTAGGGTTCTACCGAGATTTTTCAAAAGCTATATATATACGTTATAAATTATTTTCATTATAACTAGATGGTTTTCAAAAGGTTTTCAAACCGTATAGCTCTTTTTATTAACTTACTCAGTGAGGTCTGATTCCCCTCAATCTATATTTTTTTAGGAGCTTGGGAGTTCGACTGTCATGACCCAAACTAGGAGTCATGACCGGCGCTAGGGAATGGGAATTCTTTCGAATCTGAAACCCATAACGAGCCTTAGAAAATGAAATCATGTAATAAATAATTAAAAAGTACGACAGAATTAAAAAATTTTGAATCAATATATAAAATCAATACTCCAAATCCTTTTATAAATGAATACATATTCGTACGTTTCAAATATAATTTCTCAGAGTATTTAATATCAAAATAAAATACTATTCTTCCGATACAATAACACTACTACTGCAGTTTCTAGAATACAAATCAAAGTTCAAATTATACATTTGCATAAAATAGTCGAGACTGAAGAACACCGATAAGGAACTTTACAACTAAGGTCTGACGATATGGGATCTCTTGAAAAAAATAATTGAGAGGGGGTCAGACCTCACTGAGTGAATTATTATACTATATATACATGCGATCTAAAACATATCCACTCATGCATTCACATATATGTATATATATTCACGCATTCCACACATATGCCGATTCTGCTTATATAAATATACTAAATGCAGAAAATATTTAATTTAATTCATGAAGGATTCATAGAACCCTAATAATAGCAACCTTAATCAATCCCAACATCACTCTAGCCAGGCTCACTTGATTCCAAATAGAACACTTATTCCAATCTGGACAGTAAACTGGCCCCGAGACACTAAGTCGACCGAGCTCCAGCAGTCAGGCTGTCAGTGTGATTGGCCCCGAGACACTTGGTCAACCGAGCTCCAACAATCACACTATTTTTGGGTTAGATGAATGTTTAATTTGGGTTTAAATAAAATTGCATGTAATTAGAGAATAAGATAGTAATTCATAAAGTAATTCTAAATGATCAAGAGACTAAGAGAAGTTAGTATTCCGTTCTCAGAATCTCATGGTTGTGGTGCTAGCTTTCTTTTAGATAATTGAATACCACCTTTTGATTTGTCCCAGTTATTACCTTGGGTGGCGATTGCTCATCTCCACGCTATGTCTTTGTGACATAGTAGTGTGTTCTCTAGGGCCTTGAGCCCAAATAGTGTCATGGTTGCTAAAATCTTGGGGGCACTCTAAACCCCACCATCTATAGTGGCGACTCCACTAGGGATAAGAGATATTGATTCTACTTATGTTCTTTAGAGTTATTTTATTAATTATTATTTTATTCTTACATTCATTCTGTATGTCCCTATTAAACTGATGGCATTGGTTTATGATTCCATGATTCCACTAGCTTCATGGAGTTATAAATTGGCTAACTATCACTCTTAACCTTAACTCAGTTCAAGAGAGATTACCGGGCTCATCTAACCAAAGTCTGTAACCCAAGTCCTAAAAGGGGGTAGTCTTCTCTTGAGTTTGCGAAGGATGTTAGGCCCCTTTGACCTTGGCCTGTAATTCAAGTCTTAAAGGAGGGCATCTTGCTAAGGGAACCTTAACTTTTCACCAAACTCCAACCATATATAATGGCTTAGTTGCCTCCCCTAGGATCTACCCAAATTGCTTGTATAATTTTTGCCATGAGGTATTTCTATCTATAAAAGCCCAGACCTATACTTTTGAAGCCCACTTGGGCTAATAAAGATTGGGCTAGACCTTTATACTTAGAAATTTTGTGTATATGCTTATTACCATAAGGTATTTCTATCTATAAAAGCCCAGGCCTATACTTTTGAAGCCCACTTGGGTCAATAAAGATTGGGCTAGTCCTTTATACCTAGAAATGTTATTTCTATGCTTTACTGGTTTAAGAGAGATCTGGCATGCGTGTCGGTCCCTGATATCCCCCGTTGATATTAAGACCAAGACCAAAACTTCTAGGACAAGAGACTCTCTATTGAACACGTGTTTGGGAGGAATAAGGTTGGAAGGATGTATATTGTACACTTGATTGATACTTATTACTTATTGCATAGCACGTGCATCACACATACATGCATACATGCATCTCATTCATTATACTAACACCTTTTTTTGTAGCCATCATAGATACATCGAGCTCTTCTCGTATTTAGGGATGACAAGGTGGTAGACTAAGAAGAACAAGTTAAAGTCCTGAAGCTTTAGCAAAGGAAATCCTAAATAGACTTGATAGATTGGAAAGAAGCCCTATCAACCCACTTTACTTGGAAGTTGAATTAACTTCACCTGAATTTGAACAAATGGAACAACAACAAGGGAACTGGACCTTAGAAGACATCAAGGGAGCTCTGATGGATGACATGAGGGCTATGATGCAAGA
The DNA here is from genome assembly GCA_947683625.1 of Mallotus nudiflorus. Taxonomy (NCBI): domain Eukaryota; kingdom Viridiplantae; phylum Streptophyta; class Magnoliopsida; order Malpighiales; family Euphorbiaceae; genus Mallotus; species Mallotus nudiflorus. The sequence continues at coordinate 1,854,677 of CANTUR010000377.1, read as the reverse complement.
TGAACTGAGATAAACATAATTTGGATTGATGCAACCTACTGCTATCATATCACCACCTGTAATTGAACAACCACCTGATGCTACTACTATCCCACCTGCTGCTAATAATGCTTAGGGGCAACTTGCTGCTAATAATGCTTAGGGGCAACCTATTGTTAAAAACCCACCTGCTATCAATGTGAAGTCGGAGGAAATCGAGAATCACATGGTAGAGAAGGCGAAGAAATAATTCCTTAAACTAGTATACGACCACGAGTCTAAGCAAATGCGAGCACTGACCCAGAAGATGTCCAAGATGAAAGAGTTGATCAGGGGACAAGGCATGGGGTATTCATTTGACTTTGATGAAATACTACAAATGGAAGATGATAAGCTGCTTGACAAGTTCAAGATGCCATAGCTATAGAAATTTGATGGGAGAGGAGATCCGAGGATTCATCTCAACTAGTACATAACAACCATGAGCATTATTAAAGCACCATTAGCAATGATTACTAAGTTTTTTGTGTTATCCTTAGAGGGAATGGCTATAAACTGGTACCATGGGCTAGAAAAATCTGTGAGAGCTTACTGAAAATAACTATGTACTTCTTTTTTAAGATAATATGATTATAAAACCCAATTGGAAGTGTCCATCAGAGATCTAGAACTGAAAAAACAAAATCCTAATGAATCCTTTTCTGATTTCCTTACCAGATTCATGAATAAAGTAAGGCTAATGAAGAATAAGCTGGTCGAGAAGGATCAGGTTAGGCTGATAGTTCGGAATATGTCCCCTAATCTGGTCGAGAGGTTGTAGATGATGAACCCCAAAACTTTCATAGACCTATATGATGATGGTCTACAAGTAGAAGAGATTAAGAATGATAAGAAAAGAAGCTCTCAAGGAACTGGAACCTGAAACTACCCAACTAGGGGCACACAACAGGGAAGTACTAGTTGAGCTATGGAGGTGCGTGTAGTTCAACAACCCTGGAGATTCTCCAACTTTAACCAACCACTCTCTAAAGTCCTAGAATGATTGATCCAGAAAGGCTTACTCTGACCTTTAACCTTCTTCAAACCACCTAACTCAAATGTCCCAAGCTATGATCCTAATAGCTACCGCAAGTTTCACCAAGTAGTTGGCCACTCCATAGACACCTGTATTCACCTCAAACATGATATCCAAAAACTAATAGACTCTAAAAAAATCATAGACCCTGAAAAATCCAACTCCAATCCAAATATTAAAAATAATCCTTTCCCTGACTACTAAAATGTCCTACCACCAACCACCATGATGATTAACTTAGGAGTGAGTGAAGAATAAGTGCTAAACTCTTTTGAAAACCTAATCCCTACAGCTAATAGAGAATCTCTTGATGCCTCTAAAGGAGTTGAGGATTTAATGGGGCAGCCCTTAGGGAAATTTGACTATAAGGTGTTTTATTCCAAACTACCCTCTACAAATATCCTAGTTGAATCAATTGTGCTCTCAGGATGGGGTGGTGAGTTTAATGATAAGAAAGAATCCAAAACCCCAGAATAACCAAGAGCTGAGGATTTATTAAGGTAGCCCTCAGGCAAATGTGATTATAGGGTGTTCTATTCAAAGTCTACTTCTAATTATATACCTCTTAAGGGGATTGTGCCCTCAGGATGGGGTGATGAATTTGGTGATGGGCCAGCGAAAGAAGAGAATAAGGAGTCTCTAAGTCCCGAATAGGGGATTGAGGAATTACTAAGAGCACATTTAGGAAAGCTTAGCATGGAGGGAAAGGAAACGTGCACAGTAGAAGTATGGAAGAACAAAAAGAGGGACAAAATCATTAGAGTTATAGACATCTGGTATGACTTTGATGAAGAGAGTCCCGTTGATCTGGATATGTGGAGCGATGACCCCAAAGTGAATCATGTCACTAGAAGTGGGAAGAATTACAAGGCAGTAAAAAAGAAAATTGAGAGAGTTGCAGAAAGAGAGAGATAGATGATACAGAGACAGAAGAAAGGGAAAAGGAAGACCTAATTCTGGAACAACTGAAGAAGGCTAAGGCAAATGTCAGTATATGGGAACTATTGGTGCACTCAGGTAGCCACATAAGAGCTTTGGTGAAAGCTTTGTCAAACATGAACATTGAAACAACAACCACACCAGAGGCTATGGTAGCAAAGGTTATATAAAAGAAACACGGGCTGATAACCTTCTCAAATGATGACCTGCCTTTGGAAGGAAGAAATCATAACAAGGCACTATTTATCCCAGCTGAAGTAAAATGGAAAAGAACCAACTTTACAATGGTTGATGATGGTTCTACCATTAATGTGTACCCATTGAAGATCTTGCTTAACTTAGGTTTGAAAGTTGAAGACTTGATAGATTTTTATAATCAGAGCTTATGATGACAGCACTAGGAATGTGGAGGGGACATTCTAAGCTTTAGTTGAAACAGGACCTATGGAATCAACCATTGAGTTCACCATACTGGATATACTAGTTACTTATGTCTTCTTATTAGGAAGGCCATGGTTCCATGCTCTGGGAGGGGTACCCTTGACTATGCACCAGAAGATAAAATTTTCTCATGAAGGAGATGTAGTGACAATTGAAGTAGGAACCAATGCAGCTATGGCCGCCATACTAGAAAAATAGAAATAAGTGTGTGTTCCTCTTGATTTTTAAATTACTGGGATATTTGATAGGATTAAGATGGACTTAAGGGTTGTAAAAAGATGGAGAGCATGAATTACCAACCTAAATGGGGGCTAGGCAAGAATGAGAAAGGAAGTCCTAAGCTACAGATATTCAAGAGTCAAAATGACACTAAAGGATTAGGGTGTGCTGAGATAGGATCTATAAGTAGAAAGGCAAGAAAGAAGGAGAAGGCTAAGAGAAATAAGCCCCTGGGGAGACTTAGGCCGTTAAGTGAGAATTTCATTAAGTTAGGAGAGGGCAAGTACTATCTGGGTGCGAAGGAGTCTGTTAATGTCACTGGCAAAAATGTTCTTGGGTTCAAGATTTTCAAAGACCAGAATATGGAAAACTTAGTCGAGAGCAACAAAAAAGAAGTGATAAAGCAAGTAGTTGAAAGAATGGGAGACGTTGCTGTCAAAGAGTTACTATATCTGCCATTTAAAAAGGAGCCACCCCAAGATTTAGCTACTCTTATTAATGATAGCTTTACTAATGTTTTTTTATAAAGAAACTGATGTAATAATGTCCAGTCTCTATGAGGACGAAAACTATATTTTTCCTTTGGTCAATAATATGAACGCTGGTTTTGCTTACTTGTGTAATGTGCATCTTGATAGTTCTGTGCATTATAATTTTGATCATTCATACATGTTTGACATTAATTCAATTTAATTTGATTCATTTAACATGGGCACAAATGATAATCCAAAGAACATTTATATATCACATGATGTAACTCCTAAAGAGAGGGAAAATTTTAAGAAAATACTAATAAAAAGAAAGGTAGTATTTTCTTAGACCTACGAAGACATGCTAGGTTTAGATAGGGACATTGTAGAGCATCACATTCTAACTCATCCAGAAATAAAATCGGTTAAACAAAAAATTGTACAGGCTGAGACCAAAATGGACTAAAAAGATAAGAGAAGAAATTACTAAATAAATTCAAGCCAACTTTTTAAAGGTAGTAGATTATCCCCAATGGCTAGCAAACATAGTATCAGTACCCTAGAAAGATGGTAAGGTGTGAATCTGTGTTGATTTTAGGGATTTAAATAAAGCAATTTTTGAAGGATGACTTCCCTTTACCTCACATTGATGTGATAATGGATAGTGCGATGTACTCTTTCATGGATGGGTTCTCTGGGTATAATAAGATAATGATGACAGTTATGGATAAGATTAAAACAGTTTTCATCATGGAATGGAGGACATATTGCTATAAAGTTATGCCTTTTGGGTTGAAGAATGCAGGTGCAACATATCAAAGGGCAACCATTGCTCTCTTCCATGACATGATGCATAAGGAAGTGGAAGTATATGTAGATGATATGATGGTCAAGATAGAAATAAGAGAGGGGCATTTTGAAGCAGTGGAAAAATTCTTAGCATGCATTGAGAGGTATAATTTAAAACTCAACTCAAAGAAATGTGTTTTTAAAGTTACTTAAGGGAAGTTGCTGGGGCATATAGTCAGTAGCAGAGGAATCAAAGTGGATCCAGATAAAGTGAAAGCCATTTAAGAAATGCTAGCACCATGGATAGAGAAAGATGTGAGAGGGTTCATAGGCAGGTTACAGTATATTAGTAGGTTCATTGTAAGGCTTACTAATATTTATGACCTAATCTTCAAGCTTCTGAGAAAAGATCAACCTGTAGAGTGGAATGATGACTGTTAAAGGGCCTTTAAAAAGATAAAGGAGTATCTTACTAATACACCTATTTTTAAACCACTAAAGCTAGGTAAACCTTTGATCCTATATTTGGCTCTAGAAGAAAAGGCAATGGGGGTAATGTTAGCATAAAAAGGGCTAGATGGGACAGAGCATGTAGTGTATTACCTCAGCAAGAAGTTCTTACTGTATGAAGAAAAATATGATTTGGTGGAGAAAATGTGTTTGATAATGATTTAGGTAATAAGTAAATTGAGGCATTACTTTTAGTTTTATAGGGTTCAGGCCATTTCAAAAATAAACCCCTTAAGATACTTACTGCAAGCACCTGCTTTGATCAAAAGGATGTCTCGATGGCTCGTTCTCCTAAATGAATTTGATATAGAGTACATTACCATGAAGGTTATTAAAGGAAGGGAAGTAGCAAAATTCCTAGGTCAAAATGCAATAGAGGGTAATGAATAGTGGAGCCTAGAATTCCCAGATGAGAATCTAGTAGTTGTAGAGCATCGGGAATGAAAGCTTTATTTTAATGGTGCAGTAAACAATAAAGGAGCCGGGTTAGGAGTGATCCTCGTCACACTGGAGGGAGAAACCATACCAATGGCTAGGAAGTTGGATTTTAAAGTAACTAATAATATGGTTGAGTGTGAAGTGTGCATTCATAGAGTAGAAGCGGCGATGGCAACTGAAGCAAAGAAGTTGTTATTATATGTGGATTTTGTATTGGTTATTAGCTAGGCTAATAAGGAATGGGAAGTGAAAGAGGAAAAGCTAAAACCCTACGTCTGCTATTTGAAAGCTTTAACAAAGAATTTCACAAAGTGTCTCTTTATCCATCTATCAAAAGATGACAATCAGATGGCAGATGCACTGGTGACACTCTCTTCAATGTGGGATAGTGTGACTGGGTTGACTATGAGGCCATTAGTGATCATAAAATTAAAAGGCTTCGTGTTATAGGGGTAAGCATATTATGGGAATTCAGATAGGGCCTCAAGAGAAGCCATGGTTTTATGATGTTTAAAGGTTCATTGAGGAAGGAAAATATTCACATGAGGCCATTTCAAAAGAAAGATATGCCCTACGTGTGCTTGCACATAATTTTGCAAGTCACGATAAGGTGTTATATAAGAGATGCCAAATGGGATACAACTCAGATGTCTCAAGAAAAATGAAGAAAAAGAGGTGATGAGGGAGATTCATGTATAAGCTTGCAATTCTCACATGAATAGGATAATCCTAGCGAAGAAGATAAATAGACAGGGGTACTACTGGATCAACATGGAAAGAGATTGCATTAAGATAATAAGGCAATGCCATTAGTGTCAAATCTACGGGAATCTCAACCATCTTCCTCCAATGGTGCTAAATAGTTTATCATCTCCTTGGCCTTTTATAGTGTGGAGGATTAATATCATAGGAAAAATAAGGCTAATAGCATCGAATGAGCATAAGTACATAGTTGTGGCAATTGATTACTTCTCTAAATGGGCAGAGGCTGAATCTTTTAATACTCTAAGGGTGAAGTAGATGAGCCAATTTATTGAGAAGAATCTTATTTGTAGATATGGGGTTCCAGATCATGTAGTGACAGACAATGAGATTTAGTTTCAAGCAGAAACAGTAGAGTTATTGTCGAACTATGGGAGCGTGCATTATAAGTCTTCACCATATCGACCTCAGGCTAATGGAACAGTGGAAGCAGCAAATAAAAATATCAAAAAAATCCTCTCTAAGATGGTCAAAACTTATAAGGATTGGTCTGAGTTTCTTCCCTTTACCTTGTGGGGATACAAAACTACAGCAAGAACTGCGACAAGCCAAACTCCATTCTTTTTGGTGTATAGCTGTGAAGCAGTTTTGCTAATAGAAATTAAGATTAAATCTTTAAAAGTAGTTATAGAGGCCAAAATGCCCGAGAGTGAATGGGCATGGAAAAAATATGATCATTTAGTGTCTTTAGATAAGAAAAGGATGAATGTTTTGTTTCATACCCAGATATACCAGAAGAGGATAGCAAGGGCATTTAACAAGAAGGTAAAGCTGGGGATATGGTACTAAAACAATCCAGAGCAATGGTGTTCAATCCAAGAGGAAAGTTTAGACCAAACTGGGAAGGACCATATTTAGTTAAGTCACCAGTTCTACTAAAGGGAGCCACCAAGATATCTGATCTTGAAGGGAATGAGTTCATGGAGCCTGTTAACCTAGATCACCTCAAGAAATACTATCTATAAAACAAATAAAAGTAGTATAAAGAAAATAAAAGTTCACTGACTAGAAAACCTGAAAAGGCTAGTCAAACAAAAATTAGGACATTCCCATTGTTCAAAAAACTTGCAAAGGGCTGGCAAGTAAAAATTAAGGAATAAATAAAAGAAAAGGTCCCATTGATTAGAAAACCTGCAAAGGGCTAGTAAGGTAAAAGTTAGGAAATAAAATATGAGCAAAAAATATTTAGTTAGAAAATTCAAAAGGACTAGCTAATAACAGAAGTTATGTCATGTGATGTAGCAAATGCACTCATTTTTTACCCTAATTAATGAATCTTATTGAAATTAAAATTTTGTTATAACATTGCATGTTCTATCTTATTTATAATGCATAAGTACCAGAAAGGAAAACAGAACATAAAAGCTGAAAATCAGTTTTATGAGACCATTTTGCTTCAGTCGTGCCTCTGTTTCTTCTTCCTCTGAGATTCATCATGTAGAGCTTGAATCCTCTTGTATCTAAAAAATTCGGGTGGCTTTATAGATTGTATCATGACCTAGATTTAAAAAGTAAAAATAAGAAGCCCGCTAAGTTAAAAACCCGAAAGGGCGGCTTAGGCAAAAGTTAAGTCATAAATAAAATTCACTTAGGACCATCTATTCATCCAATTCTAATTTCAAGAAAGGGAAATTTGAAATAGATCAGCTGAACATCATCAAAATGTATCTACTGCTCAACCGAAGCTTGAATAGTAGGAGCCCAATAGAGTATGGATCTGTCAGGAAGGGGAACATCACCAAAAATAGCGCTAGCAAAGGTTCCCTCACAAGTGTTGAGTATATTGTGCATGACTAGGCCTAATCCCAGATACCTTAGGCACAATCTTAAGCTCAGGAGCAATCTCAACCCCCTGAGTAGTCCCAGTCGCCTCATCCATCACCTCGTCGGCAGGGGAGCAAACCTCCTCAATTTATGAAAAGTAAACTATGAGATAAGAATAAGTGATTAGAGTTTTCTAGAAAAGAAATGATCAAAAGTTACCTCAGCCTGATCAATAGGAACCTGCTCTAAGAGGTTCTCATGGACAAACTACCGGTAATGATAGGATCGCTCTAGAAAAATCATGGCGTCATAACCCTATAATGCCTCCTTAAACTCTAAACCTATAAGCCATGAATTAGAAAGCATCGAGCGGGGGACAACAACAGGAATACAGTGTCGGGAATGTCCAAAGCGCCATCGATATACTCACTCTCCCAGATGCCACATTCGATAGCCATAACCAAGGAGCAGAACCCTCATCTCCTCAAGTCATATTGTGTCATGCATGAAATCATATCGCTGGATGTCATTAGCTCCCTCCAACCAATTAGAATAGATTTGCAAAATCAAGATTAATTAAGGTTAACTTGTATTAAGTTATAAAGTACTAATGATTTTATTTTCTTACCAGGTTCCACTCGACGGTGTTCAACTAATCACAGTAGGTTTGCAAAGTATTCTTGACACTCGCTAGACAAGAAGAGCCTTATCTCTACATCAAGGGGAGACTCCTGTCAGAGTTGATAGCCTTAAAGCCATGAATCAACCCAATCTCTAGACTCTAAATCTAGAAAGAGCAAAAAGGTAAAAAAAAAAGACGTACATACAAAGCGTGCCAAAAGCCGTACATGGTGACAACACCTTTACAGATAGTGTCTAGTCTATAATATAGATAAGCCAATACAATAGATCCCTAGTCAAGGGTGACAACTCGATTTAAGTCTCGAAGAGGGTCGAGAAGGGCAATGTTAACCTTGTGACCAGTCTCGCAGAAGAGGGTTGTGACAAGCAATATTAGAAAGAGACACCTTGCCTTATGGGCAATCTATCGAGGAGTGGTGGTAGAAAGGCATCTAAATCCCTCAATTAATGATGAAAGAAGAACATTCTTTCTATTATTCCACATCGGAGTGAACTCGATCAAATCTTGCACATATTGACTTCGTACATGCTCAGGAAGACTGTAGTAAATTATATCAAAGGAAATGGGAGTCCCTTCATAGGGAATCCCGGTGATTATAGAAAAACTCATAGGCAAAATAGTCAACTCGCCTACATAAGTATGGAACATATGGATGGTCCATCCACCACTCAATCAGTGTGAATAAAGAATGACGATCAAACCTCCCTCAAGCTGTTGGAAGCCCAGCAATAAATCATCTAAACCTAGAGGCCCACACCAGCTGTGCCACATTCTTCGGCAGCCTGTGAAATAATTCATGAGCTATGTGAAAATAACCTATGAATTTCATCAGTCGCTAGGAGAATTCTGAAGGAGAAATAATCATTAATTAATAAAAAAAATAGATCGATAAAATAGAATGCCGATCGACATTGTACAATGCCAATCAACATTACATAAATTTCGACCGACTTCTAGACTTTCGACTCTAATTTTCAGACTTTCGGTCGGTAATTCAATTGAAATCTTATGTTCCCAGGTTAAATTTAAATTTTTTCATTCATTTTTTTAGTGATTTTTAATCTAATTTCAACAATATACACACTAATTTATATTCTAAAATTAATTTTGATTACTAATTGTATGAAAAAATTTTTGCAAAAATAAATAGAAATGAGGAAGTGTTACCTCATTGCCCACATCTGTGCATCTATAGAGGTGAAGGTGAATCAAAGGAAGCACAATAGAACCTTCTCAAAGTCCAAGGTTGTTTTGAGGAAAACGGAGAGGCATAATGGTTGGGTCAGCTAGAATCTCTGCTCCTCTATACAAACTATATTGTGGGTTATCCATAAGATCTGATAGATCGTGAATCAAACTTCAGATGAGCAAAAAATCAAAAGAAGAAAATCAAAGAAAGAAAAAAAAGAAATTAAGATAGAGATGAAAGAATAGCATCGAAAATAAGGAGGGAACCTTCTTATAAATAAAAAATATTGATTTTGGTCCCTTAACTATGCATGTATTCAAAATCAAGTTTTTCTTTGCAATTTCATCCATAATTGCATCTTGATTAGGATTTGATTCCTAATTAATTCATTCAACTCATGTCATCAATTATTGAATTATTATTAATTGCGTCTGTATTTAAATTTTGAATTTTTTTTATCAAGTACAGAATATATAATATAATTATAGAATTCAATTTTGCATTTTTACATACATCATTTTAAATCAAAAGATTTCAAACTTCGTTTCATGCTACATAGTAGCTGAAACATAAATTTTAAAATTATCATGTTATGTGCTACACAGTAGTCGTAACTGCACAACAATCGTAATATGAATTTCAAATTCATCATGTTATATGCTTCAATAACAGTTATAACATGAAATTTTTCAAACCTTTTATCACTAGACACTACACAATAGTTATAGTATCATTGCTAGATGTTCCATAAGAACTATAGCATGTTTTCAAACCACAAATTACCAAACGTCTCGCAAAGAATATAGCAAAATTTTAAATCATAGATTGCTAGACGTTCCACAAGAACTATAGCATGTTTTCAAATCATGAATCGCTAAACGTCCTATAATGAATATAGCAAAATTTTAAATCACAGATTGCTAGAAGCTCCACAAGAACTATAATATGTTTTTAAATTACGAATTGCTAAACATATCGTAAGGAATGTAGCGAAATTTTAAATCACAGATTACTAGACGTTCTACAGGAATCATAACATGTTTTCAAATAACAAATCGCTAAACGTTCGATAAGAAATATAGCAAAATTTTAAATCACAAATTGTTAGACGTTCCATAGGAACTATAACATGTTTTTCATAAATTGCTAAACGTCCCACAGGGAATATAGCGAGAATCATTACATATATTTCATTAAACGTCTCACAGGGAATGTAATAAAATCCATTGTCACTAGACATCCTAAAGGGAACATAGTGCAGTCCACCAAATACTATACAGTAGTTACAGTATTCTTGCTAGACGTTCCATAGGAACTATAACATGCCTTCAAATCACAAGTTGCTAGACGTTCCATAGGAAATATAGTGAAATATATTAAACATAGCATCTTGCTTAAAATTGCTCAACAATTTAAGCATCAACATATCAATTAGGATACAATGAAGTACCCTAATTCTTTCTTTTGAAATTGTGTGCTACTATTGCTTTGTTGCAATTTGTCAAGCAAACAACGACAAAGGGGGGCAACTGTAAGCACCCAATTTCAAGATGCAATTGTACATACGTGCGATGAAAGCCCCTATAATGAAAATCTAATTGAGAATTGATCTCTAGTGTCGAGTTTCACGATTTGAAGGACTAAATTGTAACATTTTGCTTATTTAATTATAAAATTGATTTTTTTAGGGATTTGATTGTAAAAATTAGAAACTTCAAAGGACTTTTTTATAATTTAATTAAAAAAATAAAAATTCATTGGCCGACATTTAATGCAGATCGGCATTGCGTAATGTTGACCGACATTACGTAATGCCGATTAGCATTACATTATGCCAACTGACATTACGTAATGTCAATCAGCATTACGCAATGCTAGTCGACATTATGGGATGAAAATTGATATTCTAGAATGCCAATTTTCGCTAAAAAGTGATTTTTCATGCTAATTTTGTCTTTTTTTATTTTTTCAATGGTCCAAGACACCACGTGTCCCTATGTACTGAGTCTTTGATTTTTTTTCAAAATTTTATCTCTTGATCTTGATTTCAAAAATTAAAAAGCCAACTTCCCTGCTTGATCACAGGGGTTGGAGGTTGAGAGGTCTAGCTTTAAAAGCTAGAAGGGGAGGCTGTGAAAACCCTAGCGAGGTAGCCTGCGAGATAAAAGTGAACTAGCTAGAGAGAAAAAGGGAGCGAGGTAGCCTGCAGGATAGAGTAAAGGAGAGAAGTAAAGGGGCTGCGAAAAAATCAAAGAGAAAAAAAAACCCTAATTAGCTACTGCTAAAAAAAATGTTCTTTGCTTTTAAAATTCCAAAAGATCAAGAAAAAACAACAGAGTCAATCTTAAAATGATGACAATCCCAATCTGAGGGGTATTCAAACAACATTTGTACAACATCTTCTACTCTTTTTATTTTTATTTTATTTCTTGATTGAGTAGTTACTATTTTTTTTTTTTTTTGATTGATGTTCTATGGTGCTCTGGAGGTGAGGTTGGTGAAATGAGATTTTGGCAGTGACTACATTGAATAATCCATGGGATGCCATGAATTAAGATCTGTAAAACCCTATAGGATTTAGGATTTATGATTTATGATTTCTGCGTTCTTTTAATTTGCTTTTGTTTTGGATTGTAATTAATTTAATTTTAATTTTTGCACAGTAGTTTGTAATAGCCACAATAGTAGGAAATAGTATAATTTTATATTCTTTGCACTAAAATTGATTAGTAAATTAGGTTTAATTGGGTAAAAATCAATTAAAATCAATGGTAGCTTTAGATTAATTTAGGTTGTATGCAATAAAAATTAGGTTAATTTCACTAAATGTATGTTTTTGATTCATTATTTGCTTTAATTTGTTGCTTGGACTTGTTTGCATGTTTTTACTCTCTTTGGGCCCTAAGCCCATGTTAGGTTCTAACACATTTAATAAATAGGCTTTTAATTAGATTTTTAGGTTTAATTAATTTTAAAATCAATTTAGGCCCAATTAGATTAATTTAGACTTAGGCTCATTTTTAGGTTAATTAAAATTAATTTAGATTTAGCTCAACCCATTAATTTTATTTCTTTTAAAATAAATAGACTTAGGTTCCATTTTTATTTGAGTTACAATTAAATTAGACTTAGGCCCACTTAATAATATAATTTCTTTTTTAAAATTTATAGACAATAGGCTCATTCCCTTAGTTAATTAAAACAAGTAGATTTAGACTTACTAATTCAATTAAAATGTAAGCTCATCTCTAGTCTAATTCACTTGTAATATGTAGAATTAGCTAACTTTTAAAAATTAACCTAGTTTAGACTTAGGGACGCCGTCTTTTGTATGCATTTTTTACATGTAATTTTATAACATGTTGCCTTTTTTAGGTTAAATGGATGTTTAATTTGGGTTTAAATAAAACTGCATGTAATTAGAGAATAAGATAGTAATTTATAAAGTAATTCTAAATGAACATGAGACAAAGATTAAGTTAGTATTTTATTCCCAGAATCTCCTGGTTGTGGTGCTAGCTTTTTTTTAGATAATCGAGTACCACTTTTCGATTTGTCCCAGTTATTACTTGGGTGGTGACTCCTCATCTCCATGCTATGTCTTTATGATATAATAGTGTGTTCCCTAGGGCCCTAAGCCCAAACAGTGTCGTGGTTGCTAAAATCTTGGGTGCGTGCTAAACCCCGTCGCCTACAGGTACTATATTTGTTAAAGTTGGCGATAAAGCAAAATTGCCTATCACTCATGTTGGTCATAAAACTATTCCCACCTCTTTTTCCAATTTTCTTTTATGTGATGTTCTTCTAATCCCAGCTTTGCAACATAATTTAATTTCTATTAAAAAATTTGCTAATGACAATTATGGCTCTTCTAATTTTGATTCTTTGGGTTTTACTGTGAAGAATCTTCCAACACAGAAGGTAGTTCTTCATTGCAATAGTCAAGACTCTCTTTATCCATTCATGAGCACAAATGGTTCCATTTTCAATCCTATGACAATGATTGCTTCAAAAGTGTCACCGTTTGTATGGCATTAAATATTAGCTCACCCTGGTGTTCTAGTCTTATCTCAGTTTTTTAAATAAAATTCTAATCTTCTTAGTTATAGAAATTTTAATTCTTTATGTTATGCTTGTCAGCTTGGAAAACATACTAAGCTTCTTTTTCATAATTGTATCAATGTAACTCATAAACCTTTTCAATTGATTCATTTAGATGTTTGGCAATCTCAATTCCTTCCTTTACTAGATATTAATATTATGTATTATTTTTAGATGATTTTACTAGTTTTTCCTAAGTATTTCCGTTACATGCTAAAAGTGAGGTATTTGATCCTTTTCTTGCCTATAAAGCAATGGTTGAAACTCAGTTTATAATGAAGATAAAGCAATTTCAGTGTGATAGTGGCATAGAGTATATCAATAAGAATTTTAATACATTATTTAATAAAAATAGGATTATTGCTCATTTTTCATACCCCCAAACTTCGCAACAAAATGGATAAGTTGAGAGGATGCATAGAACTTTGCTTAATGCAGTTTGGACCCTTCTTTTTCAATTAAATTTACTGCCAATGTTTTGGGTGGAGGCCTTTTATGCAGTAGTGTATATTATAAATAAATTGCCTCATTATTCTCTACACTACAAAAATCCACATGAACTACTTTATGGGGTTAAGCCAGATTTTTTAATCATTCATGTTTTTGGATGTCTATGTTATGCACATGTCACTAATCCTGTTCCATATAAGCTGGAACCTTGAGCTAGGGAGTGTGTTTTCATTGGATATGCTTTTAATCAAAGGGGTTATCGATGTTTTGAATTGTCATCATCCAAGGTATTTGTTTCATGTCATGTGTCACGACCCAAAACAGGGGCCATGACCGGCACTAGGGAACGGGAATTCTTTCGAATCCGGAACCCGTAGCAAGCCTAAAAATAAAATAATCATGCAATAATAACAATAATCATATAATATGCAGCGGAGATAAAAATCATAAATATAATAATAACATTTCCATCAACTGGATTTAATTTAAATCTCAACTCATCACATATATATATAATCTTTTAATACAAATCTAATTTCAATATAATACATCTCTTTAAAATAAAATACATGAAATCCAATACTTTAAATCACAACTACTGCAGTATCTAGATTATAAAATAAGACTCAAGTAAAAGATTTACACAAATAAGCCAGGGCGGAAGAAATCCGGCGTATCGACCTGCTACTGAGGTCTGAAGAAGTTGACTCTCCTGAAAAATAGTCAACGGAGGGGAGTCAGACCTCACTGAGTGAATTACTATAATATATATATACATACACACTAAGTGATAATGCATACAGTCAATAATACATATTTAATATGTATATATACAGGCAAATTCACACAGATGCAGAAAAATCATTTTTTTATATATTTTATTGAAAATCCCAGTTTATGAAGGATCACATAGAACCCTAGAATATCGTAACCTCAGAAAATAGTGTTAAACAACACTCTAGCCATACAGGCTCACTTATTCCAAATATATCCACTTAATCCATTTAGACAGTAGACTGGCCCCGAGACACTTGGTCAACCGAGCTCCAGCAATCACACCCAAACCACATCTCATTTATCAAATAATCATATCAAATCAAAATCCACAAATAGTTAGTAACATAGCCTAAAGCTATAGGCGTACCGGTACGTACTCGGTCCTAGTGCTGCCCACTAGGTAGCACGTTCTATCGATATCCTTCATCATTAAATATAAAACATTCATTCATAAAAATAAATGATGCATGAATGTAAATGAAATAACAATATAATCCATATATATACCAGAAATATACCAAAAGTAACCCAGGTATATTTCGAGTATATATACGTCAAATAAATCCAGTCAAATTATAAATTAAACTAAAAATATATTTAAAAACATTTTAGATATATTTTATTAACAAAACATGTATATAATTTATTATATACCAAAAATAAACCAAAAATATACTTAATATAAACTTAAGAAATAATCAAATTATTTATGCATATTTAATCAACATAAAACATGCATTTCTAAATCATGCATCCTAAGCATATATATATAGTATAGTAACTCACCTAATGCGCTCCACGAGATAGGTCCGACGGGCCTGGTCCACTAGCCCTCGGTCTCGGCGTAACTAAACAAGCAATAAATAATAGACATCAGAATAAACCCTAACAGAAATCCTAGAATTCGATCTAGAGTATAAAACACAGAATCGATATCAGGGTTCGACTGGATATCACGTTTTACGAGAATTCTATCGAAAATTCGACAGAACCTCCCCTGTAAAACGGACATCTCTCTACTTAAAAGAGTAGAGCCGACCCTGCAAAGAAATACACTTCGAAAAATAGGCTCAATACAAATCCATAACCTCTCGGTCGGACTCCAGACTACAATCTACCGACCGGGTCCACAAACACAGAATAATTCCAGATATACCAAAAATATCCTTAAAACCTAAAAATACATTTTATAAGTAAAAATTACACAATTAACCTTAAAACACTGTAAAAACCGATAAAAACTCATTTTATTAGTAAAACCGTATATTATATATATAATTGAAAATAATTCACGAAAAATAGTTTTAATTAGTTAAAAATACTAAATAATTTGTAGAAATCATTTTTATACCTTAAATAACTATTAAAACCGATTAAATTACATTTTTAGACAATTTAGGATAAAATTACCAAAATACCCCTATATATATAAATATACTTAAATTACTTCAAAAATTCACCAAAAATTATAAAATTATCCAAAATTAAATTTCTCAACATATTTATCAATAATATTAATAATTAAACTCAATTAACCAATTAAATTCAAATAAAAACACAATTAACCCTAATTTCTCAAAATCACATAAACTTCAATAATTCAAAATAAATATTTAGAAATTCATAAAAATTCCAAATAAATTCCTATAATTCATTTCAACACCTAATTTAACCATAAACTCCAATTTCATAATTTAAATAATTAATTTGAGAAAATTAGAAAATAATATTAAAATATTCAAAAATACCCAAAAATCCAAAAAATCTCCAAAAATTCTACAAAAATTCATACATGTAGATTAAGCTACTAGGAACAACATTTGTGAAGGGAGTTTTCATGAATCATTCAATTCAAAGCTCAAAAAAATCAAAAACCCTAATAGGCCGAAATTGAAAATTCGAAACCTAAGCAATTCTAGACCATTTTAGCTCAAACCAAAGCTAAAATCACACTCACCGGAGCTCAAGGAGAAGAAAGAGACCAGCGGTGTAAAAAACGGTGGCCGGAATCAGCGTGATCGATGGTAGCTCGATTTTTGGCTTCTCCGGCCAAAAATGGCTTCCAGGCACCGGAAATGGCTGCTGCAGGCAGCGGAAGAGGTTGGGGAAGGTGATGGCACACCATACGGCACACCAACGGTGAGAAATCGACAGTAGCAGCGACCGGACGGCGAGGAAACGATCGGGAGGGAGAAGAGAGAAGTCGGGGGCAAAATGGTAATTTTCCAAAAACTTGATTTTTGATATATAATGTGTATAAATATATACTTTATACTATATAATAAAATAATATTAAATTACACACATTAAATATACACCACACACATAAAATTTAATATTTTTAATAATTTATACTAAATAAAAATAATTAAATAACAATAAAACTAATAAATAATTAATAAAATATTAGGGTAATATTAAATCCTAATTAAATAAATATACGCACATAGGCTTTATTTAGTATTTTAAAAATACGTATGAGTTCATGCAAGTCCGAAAATACATTTAAAATAATTAATAATACATTGTTTACGTGAAAATTTCCCCGAAAATGCAAGTCCCGGGAAAATTTTACGTAAAACACTGGAAATAATACACAGTAATTAAAATAGGTTTTAAATACATAACAACTCATAAAAATATCATATAACATACATAAATTATTAACACTGCATATCCTGGTACAGTGTAAAAATATTTTAAAAACACGGGATATTACAGTCTTCCCCCCTTACAAGAATTCGTCCTCGAATTCCAAAAAGAAAAGATTACAGGATCAGGAAGGAAAGAGATACGGGTAAGAAGCTCGCATCTCAGCTTCAGTCTCCCACGTATGCTCCTCGACTCTGCCGCTACGCCACAGAACCTTGACCATCGAAATCTGCTTCGATCGCAACTGTCGAACTTGATAATTTACGATCGCTACAGGTTCTTCCACAAACGTCAAATCTTCGCTTACTTCCACACTATCAGGTTGCAACACGTGTGAAGGGTCTGAGATATACTTCCTCAACATCGAGATATGAAATACTGGATGCACTTGTGACATACTCGGAGGCAAATCCAACCGATATGCAACAGTGCCAACTCTCTCCAGAATCTCAAACGGTCCAATATATCTCGGTGCTAACTTACCCTTCCTGCCAAATCTCATCACCCCCTTCATCGGAGATACCTTTAGAAAAACGAAATCTCCAACCTGAAACTCCACACCTCTGCGCCTAGGATCTGCATAACTCTTCTATCTACTAACTGCGGTCTCTAATCTGCGCTTGATCATGGCGACTTTCTCTGCAGCATCCTGAACCATCTCTGGTCCAGTCAAAGCTCTCTCACCAATCTCATCCCAACTCAAAGGGGATCTACACTTCCTTCCATACAACGCCTCATATGGTGCCATACCAATACTGCTATGGTAGCTGTTATTATATACAAACTTAACAAGCGACAAATGATCATCCCAGCTACCTCCCAAATCCAGGACACACATCCTTAACATATCTTCCAGTGTCTGGATCGTCCTCTCAGACTGGCCATCTGTCTGAGGATGGAAAGCAGTACTGAAATCCAACCTAGTGCCCATCGCTTCCTGCAACTTCTGCCAAAAACGAGAAGTAAACACCGAACCTCTATCTGACACAATGGACACACGTACTCCATGAAGGCACACAATATGCTTCACATACAACTTCGCCAATCTAGCAACTGAATATGTGGCTTTCACAGGCAAGAAATGTGCAGACTTCGTCAACCTGTCTACAATCATCCAGATGGAGTCGTATCCATCCTTCGAATGAGGTAAACCGACCATAAAATCCATAGCTATCCTTTCCCACTTCCACTCGAGAATAGGAAGAGGCTGAAGCTTCCCAGAAGGCTTCTGATGTTCGGCTTTCACTTACTAACACGTCAAGCACTTCGCAACATAATCAGCGACATCCTTCTTCAATCCATCCCACCAGTATAGATCTCTGATACTGTGGTACATCTTAGTGACACTTGGATGTACGCTGTAAGCTATAGAATGTGCTTCCTCTAAAATCTCCTCTCTCAAGTCATCCACATTCGGAACACACAATCTACCACTGATCCACAACACACCATCATCATCGAGTGTGAAATCAGTGAACTTCCCTGCTCTGACATTCTCTGCAAGCTCTTCCAGAATAGGATTTTGACTCTGAGCTACTTTAATCCTATCCCTCAGTACAGATCGCACTTTAAACTGAGCTAGCAGTCCACCTGATCTACTGATCTTCATCATCAGACCTTGATCCACCAACAAATGCAATTCCTGGATCAATGGTCTCCTCTCAACACTGATGTGAGCAAGACTGCCTGAGGACTTCCTACTCAAGGCATCTGCTACCACATTAGCTTTACCCGGATGATAAAGAATCTCGCAATCATAATCCTTCAACAGTTCCAACCATCTCCTCTGCCTCAGATTCAAATCTCTCTACTGGAAAATGTACTTAAGGCTCTTGTGATCAGTAAATATCTCATAAGTCACCCCGTACAAATAATGTCTCCAAATCTTCAAAGCAAAGATCACTGCAGCCATCTCAATATCATGCATGGGATAGTTCTGCTCATGCTTCTTCAATTGCCTTGAAGCATAGGCTATCACCCTTCCATTCTGCATCAACATACAACCAAGACCAATTCTAGAGGCATCACAGTAAACTGTGAACTTATCCACACTATTAGGCAAAGCTAATACTGGGGCGGTGGTCAATTTCTCCTTTAACAATTGAAAACTATTCTCACAAGCTTCTGACCACTCGAATCTAACATTCTTCTGAGTCAAGCGAGTTATAGGGGCTGCAATTCTAGAAAAATCCTGCACAAACCGCCTATAATACCCGGCTAAACCCAGAAAACTTCGAATCTCAATGACCGAAGTAGGTCTAGGCCACTCAGATACTGCCTCAATCTTCTGTGGATCAACCTGAATACCTTCTTTAGACACTACGTGTCCAAGAAAAGAAACACTCTCCATCCAGAAATCACACTTCGAGAATTTAGCATAAAGCTGATGATCTCTCAGTGTCTGTAGTACAATCCTCAAATGATATACATGCTCTTCCATACTCCTAGAATATACCAGTATATCATCAATGAAGACTACCACATACGGTCTGAATACTCTATTCATCAGGTCCATAAAAGCTGCTGGCGCATTAGTCAAACCAAAAGACATCACCAGAAACTCATAATGTTCATATCGAGTGCGGAACGCTGTCTTAGGAATATCAGCTTCACTGATCCGCAGCTGATGATAACCCGACCTCAAGTCAATCTTAGAAAAGAACTGTGCACCCTGTAGCTGATCAAATAAATCATCTATCCTCGGGAGAGGATACTTGTTCTTCACTGTCACCTTATTCAACTCTCTGTAGTCAATGCACAGTCTCAGGGTACCATCCTTCTTCTTCACAAACAAGACTGGTGCACCCTAAGGAGAAACACTAGGTCTAATGAAACCTTTATCCAACAACTCTTGCAACTGCTCCTTCAACTCTCTCAACTCTGTAGGAGCCATTCGATAGGGTGGCATAGATATAGGAGTAGTACCTGGTACCACATCTATACAGAACTCAATCTCTCTATGAGGTGGTAAACCTGGCAACTCCTCGGGAAAAACATCAGGAAACTCACAAGCAACAGGAACATCTGTGAGTGACAACTTCTCCACTGACGTATCCCTAACCAAATATCCCTGACAACCCTTCTTCAATAACTTCCTAGCTGCAATAGCAGAAATAAGATTCTGAGGTGCTGAACTCCTATCACCAATAAACTTAAATTCTTCTTCACCAGGAATTCTAAAAGTCACCTCTTTATTCCTGCAATCTACCACGGCATAGTGCTGAGATAACCAATCCATTCCCAAAATAACATCAAACTCCATCACATCCAACAAAATCAAATCAGCGGGTAATTCTCTATCTCCCACGAGAACTGGATAACCAGAAAGAACAATATCAGCGTCCAAAGAATCGCTCAGAGGAGTGGCAACAGACAAAGGAAAAGCCATCCTTGAAGCTTGCCAATAAGATTTAGAAGTAAAAACAGGAGAAATAAATAAATGCGTGGCACCCGGATCAAAAAAAACCCAAGCATCCAGGTAACAAACAGAAATAATACCTGCCACGACTGCATTAGATGCCTGAGCATCCTACTGAGTAAGATGAAAGACTCTGGCCTGACCACGACCTCCCTGCTGACTGGTAGAAGCCTGGCCAACACCTCTAGCACCTCCTCTAGTACCTCTACCACGACTCTGCTATGGAACAAACTGAGTGGAACTCTGATGCTGGGCTGATGGCAACTGAAATGGCACGGGTGCAGCACTAGCAATCGACTGCTGTGGGAATCGTGAAATCTACTGTTGCTGATATCCGGAGTAAGGACATGATCTGGCAAAATGTCCTGTCTGTCCGTATCTGAAGCATGTCAGTGGTGTCAGATAACACGATCCCTGATGGACTCTACCACAAGTCTGACAAACACTGGCCGCTGATCCAGAACTACGACCACTGCTGCTGCTCGAAGCACTTGACCCAAATCTGAATGATCTACGCTGACCTCCACGGCTATGTCTACTGCTCCGATGCACTTGCTGCTGCTGTCTCTGACTCTGCTGAGTCGGACCTCGCTGCTGACTACTCGAACCAACATGAAAACTCGAATATGGAGTAGCATGCGATCCACTCGACTGAACTCCTATCTGGTAATAATCAGGCATCGCTCCCTGCCTAACTAGTCTCAGCTCAATCTCCTTAGCTAACTCAATCACAGACTCGAGAGTAAGGCCTGCTATAGGCATACCAGCAAAAGCAGAACCCAAACCAGTGACATACGTAGTAACCGTAAAATACTAATCTCGCATCAGATCCTCAGCATATCTACCCAGACGAAGAAACTCTCGGGTATACTCCTCTACAGATCGATCTCCACGAGAAATAATGGTCAATCGAAGACGATAGCTCAAACGAAGAGGCTCTGGAAAAAATCTCCTCATAAACCGCTCTCGAAACTGAGCCCATATCATCGTCATCATATAAGGCTGGATCATCTGAATAAACCAGTCTAAGGCTGGTCCCTCAACAGACAACTCAACGATCATGATCCGCTGGTACTCGGTATGAGCAGTTCGAGTCCTAGTCTCAATCGCATGTAGAAAATCTAACGGATCGGAAGTACCATCAAACATAATCCTGCCAACTCGGGCATAGAACAAAGCTGCCTCAGGGTCAGACATACCCTACTGATAGGCAGGCTGAACAGGCTGAACAACTGGAGGATCAGGAACATCAAACTCAGGCTCAACAGGCTCCTCGTCCTGTAACTCTCTCTGCCTACGGTGACCTGCCGCTCCTCGAGGTCTACCTCTGCCACGACCTCTACGTCTAACTGGCTGCTCATGAGGTAAAACCTCATCCTGAAAAGACTCATCATCCTTGGCCTCAATGACCGGTGGAGCGACACGCGCTCGCTCTCCTCATTCTGAAAAGACAAACGGAAAGATTCAGACAAAATAGACAACGGAGGAATAACGCTGAAAACTACAGCAAGGAATACTTATCAAGACATACTCGAACCTAATACACTGCAGTAGTCACTAGAAAACACAACTCTGAAAACTAGGGCCACAACTCATAAAACTAAGCCCTGACACAGAACTCCGCTCTGATACCAACTTTGTCACGACCCAAAACAGGGGCCATGACCAGCGCTAGGGAACGGGAATTCTTTCGAATCCGGAACCCGTAGCAAGCCTAAAAATAAAATAATCATGCAATAATAACAATAATCATATAATATGCAGCGGAGATAAAAATCATAAATATAATAATAACATTTCCATCAACTGGATTTAATTTAAATCTCAACTCATCACATATATATATAATCTTTTAATACAAATCCAGTTTCAATATAATACATCTCTTTAAAATAAAATACATGAAATCCAATACTTTAAATCACAACTACTGCAATATCTAGATTATAAAATAAGACTCAAGTAAAAGATTTACACAAATAAGCCGGGGCGGAAGAAATCAGGCGTATCGACCTGCTACTGAGGTCTGAAGAAGTTGACTCTCCTGAAAAATAGTCAACGGAGGGGAGTCAGACCTCACTGAGTGAATTACTATAATATATATATACATACACACTAAGTGATAATGCATACAGTCAATAATACATATTTAATATGTATATATACAGGCAAATTCACACAGATGCAGAAAAATCATTTTTTTATATATTTTATTGAAAATCCCAGTTTATGAAGGATCACATAGAACCCTAGAATATCGCAACCTTAGAAAATAGTGTTAAACAATACTCTAGCCATACAGGCTCACTTATTCCAAATATATCCACTTAATCCATTTAGACAGTAGACTGGCCCCGAGACACTAAGTCAACCGAGCTCCAGCAGTCTGACTGCCAGTGTGATTGGCCCCGAGACACTTGGTCAACCGAGCTCCAGCAATCACACCTAAACCACATCTCATTTATCAAATAATCATATCAAATCAAAATCCACAAATAGTTAGTAACATAGCCTAAAGCTATAGGCGTACCGGTACGTACTCGGTCCTAGTGCTGCCCACTAGGTAGCACGTTCTATCGATATCCTTCATCATTAAATATAAAACATTCATTCACAAAAATAAATGATGCATGAATGTAAATGAAATAACAATATAATCCATATATATACCAGAAATATACCAAAAGTAACCCAGGTATATTTCGAGTATATATACGTCAAATAAATCCAGTCAAATTATAAATTAAACTAAAAATATATTTAAAAACATTTTAGATATATTTTATTAACAAAACATGTATATAATTTATTATATACCAAAAATAAACCAAAAATATACTTAATATAAACTTAAGAAATAATCAAATTATTTATGCATATTTAATCAACATAAAACATGCATTTCTAAATCATGCATCCTAAGCATATATATATAGTATAGTAACTCACCTAATGCGCTCCACGAGATAGGTCCGACGGGCCTGGTCCACTAGCCCTCGGTCTCGGCGTAACTAAACAAGCAATAAATAATAGACATCAGAATAAACCCTAACAGAAATCCTAGAATTCGATCTAGAGTATAAAACACAGAATCGATATCAGGGTTCGACTGGATATCACGTTTTACGAGAATTCTATCGAAAATTCGACAGAACCTCCCCTGTAAAACGGACATCTCTCTACTTAAAAGAGTAGAGCCGACCCTGCAAAGAAATACACTTCGAAAAATAGGCTCAATACAAATCCATAACCTCTCGGTCGGACTCCAGACTACAATCTACCGACCGGGTCCACAAACACAGAATAATTCCAGATATACCAAAAATATCCTTAAAACCTAAAAATACATTTTATAAGTAAAAATTACACAATTAACCTTAAAACACTGTAAAAATCGATAAAAACTCATTTTATTAGTAAAACCGTATATTATATATATAATTAAAAATAATTCACGAAAAATAGTTTTAATTAGTTAAAAATACTAAATAATTTGTAGAAATCATTTTTATACCT
The DNA here is from genome assembly GCA_947683625.1 of Mallotus nudiflorus. Lineage (NCBI taxonomy): Eukaryota > Viridiplantae > Streptophyta > Magnoliopsida > Malpighiales > Euphorbiaceae > Mallotus > Mallotus nudiflorus. The sequence goes on along the minus strand of CANTUR010000377.1, from coordinate 1,830,545 downwards.
TAAATAACTATCAAAACCGATTAAATTACATTTTTAGACAATTTAGGGTAAAATTACCAAAATACCCCTATATATATAAATATACTTAAATTACTTCAAAAATTCACCAAAAATTATACAATTATCCAAAATTAAATTTCTCAACATATTTATCAATAATATTAATAATTAAACTCAATTAACCAATTAAATTCAAATAAAAACACAATTAACCCTAATTTCTCAAAATCACATAAACTTCAATAATTCAAAATAAATATTTAGAAATTCATAAAAATTCCAAATAAATTCCTATAATTCATTTCAACACCTAATTTAACCATAAAATCCAATTTCATAATTTAAATAATTAATTTCCGAAAATTAGAAAATAATATTAAAATATTCAAAAATACCCAAAAATCAAAAAAACCTCCAAAAATTCATACATGTAGATTAAGCTACTAGGAACAATATTTGTGAAGGGATTTTTCATGAATCATTCAATTCAAAGCTCAAAAAAATCAAAAACCCTAATAGGCCGAAATTGAAAATTCGAAACCTAAGCAATTCTTGACCATTTTAGCTCAAACCAAAGCTAAAATCACACTCAAAGGAGCTCAAGGAGAAGAAAGAGACCGGCGATGTCAAAAACGGTGGTCGGAATCAGCGTGATCGACGGTAGCTCGATTTTTGGCTTCTCCGGCCAAAAATGGCTTCCAGGCGCCGGAAATGGCTGCTGCAGGCAGCGGAAGAGGCTGGGGAAGGTGGTGGCACACCAGACGGCACACCAACGGTGAGAAATCGACAGTAGCAGCGACCGGACGGCAAGGAAACGATCGAGAGGGAGAAGAGAGAAGTCGGGGGTAAAATGGTAATTTTCCAAAAACTTGATTTTTGATATATAATGTGTATATATATATACTTTATACTATATAATAAAATAATATTAAATTACACACATTAAATATACACCACACACATAAAATTTAATATTTTTAATAATTTATACTACATAAAAATAATTAAATAACAATAAAACTAATAAATAATTAATAAAATATTAGGGTAACATTAAACCCTAATTAAATAAATATACACACATAGGCTTTATTTAGTATTTTAAAAATACGTATGAGTTCATGCAAGTCCGAAAATACATTTAAAATAATTAATAATACATTGTTTACGTGAAAATTTCCCCAAAAATGCAAGTCTCGGGAAAATTTTACGTAAAACACTGAAAATAATACACAGTAATTAAAATAGGTTTTAAATACATAACAACTCATAAAAATATCATATAATATACAGAAATTATTAACACTGTATATCCCGGTACAGTGTAAAAATATTTTAAAAACACGGGATATTACATCATGTTACTTTTGCATCTCCAACAACTTTGGATAAGTTTGGTTGCTTCACTAATCTTGATAAGGTAATTTCTGATCCTTATCATTTACTGGTTCATCTATTCTATCTTTATCTCACTCAACTAGACATTGTTCTTCTCTATTATCTTTATCTAGTCCATCTCCACAAACAGCTCGTAATATCCGACCATAACAAAATTCTCTACCTCTTAACCAACCTCATTCACCAAATTTAACGTCACCTCCATCTAGTAACCGTACCTTTAATTTATCCATATCTAAACTATATTCAAATTTACTACCCAAATCTCTAACCATACTCACCCTATATTGCCAGACTTGCAACAACCTTCTATTCCTATAAACAACCATCCTATAATAACCCGTACTAAAGATGGAACACATAAAACCAAAAAAATTTTATCATTACTTTCAGAGAATCACCTCTTGATTCTATGGAGCCATAATCATTTTAAAAGGCATATAAACATAAAGTTTGGTATGATGCCATAAATTCATAATATGATGCCTTTATGGCTAATAACACTTGGACATTAGTTCCACCATCATTAAACTCTAGCAATGTCATCATATGCAAGTGGGTCTATAAGCTAAAATTGAAAGTGGATGGAAGTATTGATAGACACAAGGCTAGGCTTATGGCGAAAGGATATAACCAGCAGCAGGGAGTTGACTTTAAATGAAACATTTAGTCCAATCATTAAATCGACAATAATCCACATTATGTTAACAATGGCTTTGTCTTTCAGTTGGTCTGTATATCAATTAAATGTTAAAAATGTGTTCTTACATGGCACACTTGAACAAGAGGTTTATATGATTCAGCTTGATGGGTTTATAGACAGTAGCCATCCTGATTATGTATGTAAGTTGAATAGAGTTTTATATAGATTGCGTTAAGTACCAAGACCATGGTTTCAAAGGTTCACTTTTTACTTACATAACCTTGGATTTACTAGTTGCAAATATGATTGTTTTATGTTTGTTTATAATGCTTCAGAAGTTATGGTAGTTTTACTTTTATATGTTGATGACATTTTTTTAACTGCTTCTACTTCTTCACTTTTATCACACATTATTGGTCAACTCAAGCGTGAATTTTTTATGACTGATTTGGAGCTGTTACATTTCTTCCTCGGCATATAAATCACCCAAAAATCAAAACGACTTCTTTTTTTTCACAACAGAAGTATGCATTTGATTTACTAGCTAAGTCAGGTATGCTTGATGCAAATGGTGTTACTACTCATGTTTACAGTCACTTACAACATTCTATGGCACTGACAAAATTTATTGATCCCACTTTTATATCACAGTGTTATCAGGGGTCTCTAGTATCTCACTTTTACTCGGCCAAAAATTACATATGCAATTAATTATGTGTGTCAACATATGCATAATCCATTAGACATGTATTGGTAGTTGGTCAAGTGTATCTTATGTTACGTTAAAGGAACTTTCTTATATGGTTTACAACTTTACAAAGGATCGTTATCTACCATGGTTGCCTATTGTGATGCAGATTAGGCTAGTTGTCTTTATACGAGAAGATCAACAACGAGCTATTGTGTGTTTCTTGGCAATGATATGATTTCTTGGGCATTAAAGAAGCAACATATTGTATCTTGTAATAATGCATAATTTGAATACAAAGCCCTCATAGCTATCATTGCTTATGAGTGTTGGTTACAAAATATTTTGTATGAATTAGATATTTCGGTTAAGTTATCGATGGAAGTTTATTGTGATAATATTTATGCTACATATCTTGTAGTAAATCCAATTAATCATGCACACACAAAAACATTTAGAGGTTGATATGCATTTATACGAGAGCATATTTCATGGGGTGACATTCTTATTTTACATATATCATGAGACCATCAAACTATTGACATTTTTACTAAAGGATTTAGACAATTACGAGACGGTATGGACGTTGTTTCACCATGCTCATATTAAGGGGGGATAATAGCACATATTGTAATTGTGTTATGTAATATGGGTATTGTTATAATTATATTCATTCATATAAATATATATACGGGTGTTACAAGTCTTCAAAGACACATAAGACTCACCCTTTCTTTGTTTATCTTATTGATATGAATTCAACTATAAAATCTTATTAAAAAATATATTTTAGTGTGTATATACACACACATTCAGCATTTACAATTATCAAATCTCATCTTTTTTCAACAACAAAAAAAAAATTATCAAATATCATAAAAAAAAATTATTTCAATATGGCAAGTCTCATTCAAGGCGCAATGCCAATCATAAAAAAGTTTTTATTAGTATGTTAAATTTTAATTGATAGGTATCAAATGCATAAACTGCATCGACATGGTGCCCATTACAAAATTAAATATATGCTAATATGATAAATTATAATTAATATATACCGATTATTTAAATTGTATTAATATGCTAACAATAAGTAAAGTTAAATCATGTTAATATGATAAATTTTAACTAATATGATATTATTGAGTGTCAATTCAAAATTAATATGGTATAAACTTATTTTCATGTTAAAAAAATAATTAATTATTATTGCAATATAAATAAAAAAGTTAAAAAATTTATATGAATTTAATATAAAATTGAATGAATTTAAAATTATATTATAAATTAAGAAATTAAATAGAATTTTTAATTTTTTAAAATTAACTTATTTATTAGTAAACTAAACGGTACATATAATAGTTTAATGTAATAAAATTTTAATAATTATTTGAAAATATAAAAATTTAATAACACAATAGGTCAAATGGAAGCTGTTATTACTTTATAATTAAAACCCTAAAAAAAAAGGGTATAAAATTATTAAAAAAACAATTCATAGCCCCACAAATATTGTATACTGTGTAGTTTTGTCATAAGAGGAAAAAAGGTTGGTTCCACTTTCCTGCACGATCAGTGGCTCAATCACATGAAATTATCTCACACAATCTGACATATCCTCCTTTTCTTGATCTGCACAACCCAGCAAATACCCCTCCAAACGAACCCACTTATGCTCCGCATGTATACGTACTTAGTATGGTGTAGTTTTCGTACCATTTTGTCTTGTCTTTATTACTCTGCTGTTTCTGAGCTGAAAGCTGATGTTCTCCGAAGCTGGAAGGAACACCCTTTTATTATTTTATTAACCATTTGACTTCTTCCCTTTTTCTCCCAGTTGCAATGATAAAGAAACGTCCCATTACTCCTTTGCCAAGGTTCAGCTAATTAATTATTTCAATTCAGTTCAACGTAATAAAGAAAGCTTCTTTATGGTTCATTACTGTTCCCTGTTGTTGTTTGAACCGTGTTTTCTTACTCTGAATTTAGCTGTCTCAGTGTGAATGTGACTGCTACTTCCACCGCGACGAACCCCACTTTTTTTCTATTACCGTGTTTTCATTCATTTTCTTGCTTCTCTCTGCTGCTCTGGTTTGTTTGGTTTAGATTTTAGAATGAAGATGAATTTGCTGTTCGCTCTTTGTTTTTGGGCTGTTAATGGTGGCGGTGGTCGACTTGTAGTTATGGCGGCAACCGCAACTGATACATCTGCAACGCAGAGGAAGCTTGATCAGACACCCACATGGGCTGTTGCTGGTGTTTGTGCTGTTATGATTGCTGTCTCTATCTTACTTGAAAAGGGTCTTCATAAATTCGGAACTGTATGCCTTCTTCTTGCTTTCTTTACTGATTTATTTTTTTGGGCATCTGTTTTTACTTCTCATTCAGTTTAAAGCCCCTTCCTTTTTCTTTATTCTGCGTGAAATTTTCTTTCGTTTTCTTAATTGGGGTTTGTTTGTTTAAAGCTTTCTATTCTTCAACATTTGTATCAAGCAAGAATTATGGACAAGATTTGAACAGTGAAAGGGAGCTAAACGATAGTAGACATCCACTCTCTTTCTTTTTAATTGGACTTTGAGTTTTCATTAGTCAGTACCTTTCATCGTCTTTCTATGTTCTTAATTTGTTTTCTTCTTTTTATGAAACCGTAGTTTTCAGTCTCAATTTGACATGGGGATAATTAGTTGCAACATTTGTTCTATTTCTTTTTCAATCTTGATGCAACTAGGAACTTTTGGCTGAGAAGTGTTTCTAGGTGTTTGCTTTTTCCCTAGATTGAAACATGAAAGAATAGGTTATTATATTATTATTATTGTTGTTGTTTTGGGTTGTTTCTCTTTTTGAGTTGTTCTAGTTTGTCTTTGTTACAAACTCCATGATTATTTTTTTTTAATCCAGTGGTTGACAGAAAGGCACAAGAGAGCTCTATTTGAAGCCCTGGAGAAGGTTAAATCTGGTGAGAACAATGTTTACAGTACTTCAGCTACTGAGCAAATAGTCTTGTGAAAGATGCATATTGCTCATTTTTTTAGGTGGTAAAGGATTTTCTTCCTCTTCTCTCCATCTATTGAACTAAACAAAAAGAGTATCTATCACAGAACCTTCTAATCAAGGCTTAAGAATATAATTGTTATTTTGATCAGCAACATCATTCAAAAGAATTGTTTTTGATACTCATGATGGTGATTTTTAAAACATGATAATGTTTGTTTGTAGGACTGTCATGAGTAACCAATGCCAATTTAACTTTTGTAATGATGACTGCAGAGCTGATGATTCTAGGTTTCATATCACTGCTCCTGACTTTTGGGCAAGCATACATAATAAAAATATGTATTCCTCAAAAGGTTGCAGACACTATGTTGCCATGTAAATCTGATAAAGTATTTGACACTGAAGAAAGTCGTCGGAGGCTATTGTGGTTTGAACATAGATTTCTAGCTGGTGCTGAAACAGCTCCTAAGTGCAAAACGGTTAGTGTAAATCTTGCCAAATTGTATCTCAGTTGTTGAGTTTAAACTATTTTTTTTTTATTATTATTATTGGCACTTGGGAAGTGGTCTAGCATTATGCTTATATTAAAATTTAATGTTGTTTCTGGCAGTATTACATTCTGCATGCTGTAAAGCTGCAAGTGATGGCCTTTTGGGCATATTTTACTAGCAACAATGAAAAATGTTTCTTAAATAATTCTTTTGACTAGTGGAAGAGTGGATGCCAGACAAGCCAAAATTAAATTACAAGTTAACGCATCCATATGTTTTTCCTTGGTTGGCTAAGCTAATTTTGTAAAGTGTGCTATATTTTGTATATTTAAATCTCATGAAATCTTACTACTTGTTTCTCACTAAACCACCAGGGTTGAAATGAACTTTAATTGTTTTATGTAAGGATTATAACGGGAGGCTATGAAGTATGTTAGAATGTTGAGTTAATATCCTAGGCAAATAAAATCAATATTTAATGCATAGTGTTGGTAACTGTGAAGTCATTAATTTGTGCTTAATACCACCTTAAGTGCATCTTACCCATTTTTGTATACTTCCCCAATGCAAGCTTTGATTCTAGATGTGTTATAGGCTAAGTCGAACAGTATTTGCCGTTTTGGATGAACACAGATGATATAATAATAGAACATAAATAAGAAGTTGTTATCCTTCTATGATTGGTTTTGAATTTCCAGAATTGCTGTCACAATTTTTGTCCCCTACAAATAATCACAACTGTAGCTTACATATTGAAGATCAATCACATTTTTGTGATATATACTATGGAATTCAAAATCAAATATAAACAGTCCTAAACTCACTCAGCATTACTTGACCTTGCTTGTAGAATAGTTCAGTGTTTTGCAAATCACACAATGAGGAAAACAAAGGAAGAAAGAAAGTGGAACGGGCTATTGTGTATTGAAATCTACTCATCCTTCTTTTTTACATTTTTTCTTAAAGATATTTCACTTGGTATCGCTACATGATAATCAATATCCTGAAATGTGGTCAAGGCTTGATTGTTCTACATTATTGCTATTTGCCATTTAGTTGCCTGCATTATAGGAATCAATATTTCAGGTCAAATCTATCTCAATTCATTTTTTTTTTTTTGGTAAATATCTTCCATATCAATATTTCAGGTCAAATCTATCTCAATTCTTTTTTTTTTTTTTTTTTGGTAATGATATGGGCATCCCTTTATGGGTAATTGATATGGAAGATAATCTTGTTCAACCGACACCTAATTTGATTTATTGTACAGGAGTACGAACCACTTATATCAGTTGATGGATTGCATCAGTTACACATCCTTATATTCTTCTTAGCAGTCTTCCATGTGCTATATAGTTTAACTACCATGATGCTTGGAAGACTAAAGGTATGGGCATGTTCTTTTTATTCTACTTTTCTAATAGATCTTATCTATTCCTAATAGATGGGATAAATAATGGTCATTGCTAGAGAAGAAAACCTTTCGATCAAGTCTTGGAGTAATGAATTAGCTAAAAGTTTCCATTTGTGTTTATATAATTTTTATCGTTTGCTAAAAAAATTTTCATTCGAAGACTCATTAGACTTCGTATGTGATGACATTTAGTTACTTAATCGAGTTACTTTTTTTAGATTCGTGGTTGGAAGGTATGGGAGGAAGAGACGTCAACTCATGATTATGAGTTTTCAAACGGTAGATTGCCACTATCTCTTTCTTACAGCCTGCTTTTAATCTCAAACATGATTTTTGACACTTCTTTTTAAATAATTTTGAGTTTACGTGTATGTAAGATGCTAATTGGATAAACGTGTTGCATACAGATCCCTCAAGATTCAGGCTTACTCACGAGACATCTTTTGTGCGATCACATACTAGTTTTTGGACTAGAATTCCGTTTTTCTTTTACGTTGTAAGATATTTTTCTTTTTCTTTTGTCTGTTGGGAAAGTGATATGGAATATGGAGATAGAAGTGTGTTAAATACAACATTGTGATTTTCAACTCTTATCTCAAGGAGCCTTGATTGACAAATGAAAATCTTGGAAAATTCTGATCTTGAAAAAAAATTGCACCCCAGATAAATACGATGAGAATACAGAAGTACAAAACCTCTGAACTCGGTTTATTATACTGTTATAGTGTGTGCATAATGTAAATTTGACTTGGCTTCCTTTTTGACAACGTAAAGCACTGAATATGTATGATCTTACTGGTTCAGTTTGGTACTCATTAAGCATATTATACGTGTGCAGATTAATATCACAACTTCTCTATATATTGTATTTATACATCAATTTATTGCAGGGATGCTTTTTCCGACAATTTTTTAGGTCTGTTAGCAAGGCTGATTACTTGACATTGCGCAATGGATTTATCACAGTGAGTTTTTAGTTGCATGGTGTTCATTTTTCTGTTGGATGGGCCATGTATTTTGACACTGCAATGTTTATAGGTCCATTTAGCTCCTGGAAGTAAGTTTAATTTTCAAAAATACATCAAAAGGTCATTAGAGGATGATTTCAAGTTTGTTGTGGGAGTAAGGTAATTATTTATCTATTCATTTGACCACTTTGATATCCTGTATTACACTCATTAGTTTTCACAATTTATCTTGCAATTTTCAAGTTCTTGAATAGATTACCTAACTTACGTATGTTGTTGGCAGCCCTATTCTGTGGGCATCCTTTGTGATTTTCTTGCTCATAAATGTTCAAGGTAAGGTCCTTACCGCTTTTAAGATGAATGTTGGAGTGAGTAAGCAATCACAATTTGCATCTGAATAATGACAGAGTCTAACAATGCGTTGTTATTCTTTTTAGGATGGCAAGCATTATTTTGGGCCTCTCTGATCCCTGTGATTGTAAGATTTCGCTTGCAATAACTATTTTCCAGATAAAGAGGAAAAATGCCTGTGATTCTAACTATTCAATTGGTTGCAGATAATCTTAGCGATTGGAACGGAGCTTCAGTCTGTTCTGACCAAGATGGCTCTTGAAATTGCAGAAAGACATGCAGTAGTACAAGGGATGCCTCTTGTGCAAGGCTCAGACAGATACTTCTGGTTCGGTCGGCCTCACTTAGTTCTTCATCTTATTCATTTTGCTTTATTTCAGGTACCAGATAGCCTTCTCTTTTGCAGATACTCAAGTTACATTTCTTGTATAATGAAATGACTAAAAAAGCTGTTTTATGTAATGCGAAAGCTGTCAATGCTTGATGCAGAAAACTTTATTACTTACAGACTCTAGATTAACAGTAAATCCAATTATAAAATCGCTTCTTCAGTCTTATTTTAGTGCCATTTGTTTCTTTTATCACTTTGGCTTGTCTTTGTCTAGTACCTTTGCAATGTATTAAGTAATCACTTCTCTAAGTAATCTTTGGGGGTTTCATGATTTAGTTTCCTGCCAAGAGAATCTAATATTTTTGTTTTGAACTTTTTTTCATGGTGAATGCAGAATGCTTTCCAAATAACATATTTCCTATGGATTTGGGTAATGGACTGTTCTCACCAACTTTGTTAATTAACCATTTCTTTGCCCATGTTTCATTACTTACAAATTGTTTATATGCAGTATTCATTCGGGATAAATTCTTGCTTCCATGCCAACCTCAAGCTTGCAATAATCAAGGTTGCTTTAGGGTAAGCATTTGCCTTTTTTTGCCAGCAAGAAGAAATGGCAAGCCTATTCTAGTCTTATAAATGTCCACAGACTTGTTGTAGATAAATGTCATAATCTACTCATTTCCACATAAATTTTCCTTTGGTAGATAAGGTTCTTTCTATTTTTAGGCATTTGATTTTGATTTTAGATTTAAATGCTGGATTGAAGTGCTATTGGTGCCTCTGTAGGATTGGGGTCTTACTTCTTTGCAGCTATATCACGCTTCCACTTTATGCTCTTGTAGCTCAGGTACATTCTTCTTTTACCATTTGTCTACTAATATTTAGTAGAATTGAGCTAATCTATGTTGACAAAAAGAAAGAAGAATATTTAAAGTTTTTAGCACCAATAATTGACGAATATTTAGAAATTCTTGCATGCACAAACCTAGATTGTTCTTGCACATAAGTTGCATTGGAGCTCTCGTTCTCTGTTTTTTGTTGTTTACACATTATGTGTTATTTACCGAAGGATGATCACCGTGTGCGAATGCTTTCAGATGGGTTCCAATATGAAGAAATCAATCTTTGATGAACAAACAAGTAAAGCCCTTAAGAAGTGGCATAAGGCTGTGAAAAAGAGGCATGGGAAAGAAGGAAAGTCTCCCAGACCATCGAGTGAAAGTCCAAGTCCATTATCATCAGTGCATCCTTCTGGACATACACTGCACCGTTTCAAAACCACCGGGCATTCAACGCGGTCATATATGTTCGAGGACCAGGAAATATCTGATATGGAAGCTGAGCCATTGTCACCCACACCATCAACAGCCAACTTGCTTGTAGGAATTAGTCCTGATGATCAAGAAACTGAAATAAGTGAAAGCCACCACCACGATGAAGCAGGCAATGAAGATGACTTCTCTTTTGCCAAGCCTGCTCCATCAAAACTAACAAAATGATGGTGGCAGCAGCTATATAATTCAGGCAGGCAGCAGTTGCAATATTTTGGAGGCAGTGTATGTGATTGCGTTGCCCTTGTACATGTAGTTCTGAGGGAAACATTATGGCGTTAAACACAGCAGCATATATTTCGGGTTCATTTACAATTACATGCTACTGGATTTGGTATCCAAAAATAGCACATGGGTCTGTCTTGCTAATTTTAAAATCAACCAAAAATAATAACACATCTTCATATGTTATACATATGCGTGCTGATGCGAAGTACTAACGAAGTAGAATACTAAAACAATACAACCAATATAATAAAAATTGCACCAGCAGCTGTTAATAATCCTTCTCTTTTACTCAACCATTCCAAATTCTACAAATTTAGACTATGATTGTGTTTTTCAAAACATGATAATCACAAATTAAATGTTTGTTAGTAGGACTGTCATCTGTAACCAATGCCATTTTAACTTTTGTAATGATGACTGCAAAGCTGATGATTTATTTCACTTCTAACTAATTTTTGGGTACATGGGCTTTTTTTTTTTTTTTTTTTTTTTTTTTGCAAGAGGTGAGCTCCCAACATTTTAATCAGGGACTCAATCCTCAATGTTAGAATTTCAGTGAGCGAGTGTCAATTCAAAGATTGGAAGAGTGAAAAGAACCTTTTAGTTTTTCCCTAAAAAAAATCCAACCTTTTTTGCATTGTTCCATTCCATCAAATTTAGTTTGATTGTAATGTAAATTGGAGCAGTGATGACCTCTTCAAATGGGACTACTCTTGTCTCATTATGGTCTCATGTCATCTCCTTTTCACACTACTCAATTATATATATAACACTTGGATTTTAATACCAAACTCAATTCATTTCTTTATCAATTAACATTAATTAAATAGATATGGATCCCTCATCACTAGTGCTGATCTTCATAATAGCAGTAAAATTTGACCAATCCATCTTAGTGGGGAGTGACCAGTTTTTTTATTTTTTTCTATTACAAATTGTTAATTTCCAACACCACAAAAGAAGATAAGGAGTGAAGATTCGAACTCTACCCCCCTTCAAACTGGATATTCAAATATTTTACCACTTAAATTACTCATGAGAAACAAGAACTAACTACAAAACAATTAACAAAATACATATACATTTTTTCCTATAATTTTTTTTATTAATAAAAATAGAAAAGACAAAAATTAAATTCTTAATCTTATTAATGTGTTGAAAAGAATTATAACATTGGACTTTTTTATATTCTAACTCAAATCCAAATTAGTAAATCAATTGCAATTCACTACTATTTTATTTAGTTCTTTTTTTTACTTGATACAAGACTTCAGTATTATTGGGATTGGAGGAGACAGATAAATATTAGCAATTAGTGTTTGAAAATAATTTTTATAGACCATCAATAAAGGTGGGTTTTACATATTTAGAGGGAGAAAGAATATTAAACCAATAATCTTAATCTTAACCTTTTGAAGAGCAAAGTACTCATTCAGCTTGAACTAGACTTCAAGCTACTATTTTATTTAGTTTTAACACATGCTTTGGTGATATTTGATGACTTGGATTATTTTATTAAAAAAAATTTAATATGTATGTTATTCTTTTAGCACATTAAATATGGAATCATTTCGATTCTTTATCTGTATTTTTCTTAAATTAAAGGGACTTAAAAGGTACGATTTTAGTTGCCATTAAATAAATGTTGGGTGTTAGACTTTTCTAACAATTCATTATAGTTTCGTGAGACTGGCAGACATTGAGCATGGTTAGGAATGGAACACCTTTGGAAGTGGGAAATCTACTATTAAGATAGAGAATGCACCCTGGAAATGGAAGCATCCAATTCTTTTTTTTTTTTTTTATTTTCTTTTATGCCATACAATTATTATTTTTTTTTATGTTCTTTATTTTCAGAAAAATATTTTTTTTCCATTAAAATTGTATGATAGAGTTTTTCTTATAGTATTAAAAGTTTAATTTTTGATCTTTGTAAGAGTGAAATTCTTCTTCTTTCTAAAAATAAATAAATAAAAATGCATGATCCCCTTTCCCTCATGCAAAAATATTTTTCTTTTGTTGCATTTAATTTCTCAGCCAACTTAGTTATCAGTTTATTTAAATAGTTTCTAGCATCTTTATTTATTTTGAAAAAAATTTAAAATGGAGAAGAAATAAGAATTTTATAAAAAAAAAATTGAAATACATAAAATTTTGAATAAAAATATTTATATGTTTAAAGACAATTGATAGTACATAAGTGATTATTTTTAAATTTTTATTTTTGTAATGAAAAATACAAAAATAAAAATTAAACGATAAGAATTAAAACTCAGAATGTGTAATAAATTAAAATAAAAATTTAAAAGTTACCATCATGATTCATGATCATCAGCATCCAATTCATTCATACGGCAGAACAAACCAAAACCTTCAGCTTCATCTGTCTTGACTGCAACTAGGTATTAAATGAAAAGGACTTTCGATTCTATTTTATCCACAACTTGAACAAGTTGAAAAATATGGAAGTCCAATAAATTAATTAAGACAACTTAATGAAGTAAAAATTATTTAATTTTCATATACAATATAGTTTAATGATTAAATTCAATGAACAACTATATTAAAATTCCTTGCTTATCATTCTTAATTTTAATTAAGTCCTTATTTTAAACAATTTATAATCATTCAGAAAAAGAATTTAACATAACTTTTATAGAAACATCTATTCGAATACAATTTTTTTTTTTAAAATCACTCTTAGAGTTCGATCTACAAAACTTTCAATATCTATTTCTTCATATATAAAATTTAAATTCAAAATTTATTTAATTATTAAAATTATTTTTAATGTTGACATTTATAGGGTTGATTCAAATAACAAGGAAGATCCATTGATGTTAGACTCAATTTGCTAATTTTTTCCAAATTGAAGAAGTTGAAAAGAAAAAAAAAGTGCTTTCTAGGTTGTATCCAAAATTTAATGGGGATAAAGCTATTATTACGACACAATACCACATCATTAATAAAAATGGAAAAATATTAACAATCTAGTTAATTGTTGACTCATAAAATATATGATAAAATGCATCAACCTATTATCCATTTAAGATTAATTAGGACTTTAACATCTCAATTTTTTTAATAAATAAATAATACCTCATATTTTTTAAAATTTTACTATAGATTTTAATAGTTAAAAAATAGTGAAAGTTGAATAGTTTAATAGTATAACTTTCTTTAAGGCATTAATAGGTTAAGACTTCTATTCTTACTTTCCCATTCCATTGTTTAAATTATATATTTATAATATATATATATATATAAATGTACAAAGGGGACAGACAAAATTACATATAAAATATAATTTATTAAAATATAATTTTAATTTAATTGAAAATTTATTTCTTATTTTAATTAGATTAACTTCTCTTTTATAGGATTTCTGTTTAAATTAGGATTAATGTTTAGATATATTAAATATAATTGTATTTAGATTATGAATTATTATCTGAATTAGGATTAACGGTTAAATTAAGTTTATAAAAGACAATTACTTTGTTTCATAATTACATCACTTGAAAACATTTTCAAAGAGAATTTAGAGTTTTTATATTTGATGAAATCTACTTAATACATGCTTTGATTGATCGTGATTATATATAAATATGTTTCAATAATAACAAAACTGAAAAAAAATATTATGTGATGAATTTTACTGATTTTTTTTAATTTGTATATATTATTTTTATTATAATTTCATATTGTGGCCCTCCAATATTAACGTTTTTTTTTTTTACATTGAGCTTCCAAATTTTGATTGCTAATAGAATTCAGAAACACATGTTATTTAATTTCTTCTCATGATTTATCTTTAGCTATAACTATAAACACATATTTATTTCATAACTTTTATATTATTCGAAATGCACTTGTCACCAATTTTAGGGTTATTTTGTAATTTTTTTGAATTTGAAATTTATTTTTTTATGTATAAATAGAGTTCATAATAATATAAATGCTTAAATTATTTGAATATTATTTTAGAAAAAATTAAATTAATAATTTATTTAAAGATTCATTTTTTAATAATAAAAAAATTAAGATTATAAAATTACTTTTATTTAATAATAATAATAATATGCTTAATTATTTATTTACTATATATCATAAGCCAAATGAATTTTTAGTTCATTTGTGAAACACTTGATTGTTTACTATATAGACTACAAAGACTAAATTTGAAAATTTTCACAAATAAAATCAGAGGTAAAAAATTATAAATACACAAAATTTCAAGAATTTTTACGCATTTTTTAATTTCTTAATGATGAAAATTGGCGTCAAGCTATTTTCATAATTTCAGTTAGTATGTTCATAATTTTTATATAAAGATTTATCTATATAAAAAATATATATATATGATCAATTTGTGAAAATAATATTGCATTAACATTGAATCTATAAATTCAAATTGATATGTTAGAATTTTGCATACTAGCTGAGCTACTCAAAGGATAAAGATCACAATATAAAAGTAGAATTGTTTTTAGGGATAAGATTATAGATAATGGATTTAGTTCCATTTTTTAATCATTAATTGAAAATTAAAAAATTTTAAATGTATTCATGCTCCTGCAATAGGAGACAAATTTGTAAATCTATGGTAAGAGGGGAAAAAATATCCATTGTTGTTCCAATAAAAAAGAAAATAGTTACACCATACAAAATTCAAGTTCCCCACCAATGTCTCAAAAATAGGAGATTTTATTTTTCAAAAAAGTTAAAAAAAAAAAAACTTTAAAGTGTGAATATATAATTAAAAAAGGGAAAAATTGTAAACAGAAGGGAAAAGCTAATAGAAAAAAAAGACAAATAAAGGCCAACTTGAGAGGCCATGTCCCCACTAGAGAAAGTGGACCCTTTGTCCATAATATAAGATAGATAAAGATTGAAGAGAAGAAGAAAAGGGGAAGAGGAACCTGTCTCCTATAGCCACATTCTACGCTTTGTTTCATTTGCTTGCTACTGTCTTTCCGTATCATCATCTTCTTCTTCTTTCTACTCACCTTCCTACTCTTCACTTTTTCATCTTAATCTTTAGTACCACTCCAACTGCCTACCAAATCTTTAATACAACACCCCACCTCTAAATAACCTTTACTACAACATCCCACCTCTACATAACCAATTCTTGATTCCTCTCTCTATATATATATATTCAAGAACCTTCCCAACCTCAACAATTCCTTTTCTCTCTTTCTTGAATCTTGAGTAATCTTTGCAATATATGGTATCTAGCAACAAACCATGTCTCGCTTTTCAAGAATGCTCGCAAACCTTGACTCTACTCCAGTAGCTGACCCACCAGGATCCGCCAACGTTGAGTCAGATTTCGTAGTCATATTGGCAGCTCTTCTGTGTGCATTGATATGTGTTGTGGGACTCATTGCAGTGGCTCGCTGCGCCTGGCTTCGCCGTACTGGTACTGCTTCTACTTCTCCATCTCAGGCTGCTGCTAATAAGGGTCTAAAGAAGAAGATCCTCCATTCTCTTCCTAAGTTTACCTATGGCTCTTCAGCTGCAGCTGCTGGAGCAGGTTCTTGTAAGTTTGCATCCACCGAGTGTGCAATCTGCTTAGGCGAGTTTGCCCAGGGTGATGAAGTTAGAGTTTTGCCCCATTGCGGACATGGGTTCCACGTTGGGTGCATAGACACCTGGCTAGGATCTCACTCTTCTTGCCCTTCTTGCCGCCAGATCTTGATGGCGACTAGATGTCAGAAATGTGGCCAGTTTCAAACAGTGTCCTCCTCTTCATGTGCTAGAACTACAGCTGCAGCAGATAGCAAGGCTAGGGAAAGTAATAGTAATGTCAATATTAATAACAATAACAATCAACACCATACTGTTATTGCTGGGTTCTTGCCTTGACGAACCCACCAGTGGCCTTTATTTTGTCATTGATTTTCGCCACTTATGTATTGTACAGCTGATTAAAAGTATGGTTACTCATTTTTCATAGCTTCAGGAAAGAGCTAATTGCAGTTTGCACGGTCTTTTTTCTCTTGTGAATATAAAAAATACTTCTTCAAGTTTTATTTTATTTTTGTATAAGATATTTTTGCCCGTGTCTCTGTGTTTCGTTTTGTTTCCTTCAGTTATCTAGAGCTAGAAGTGCCTGCCTTCTAGATGCTAAAGTTCAAGATGTTGGTCATTTGCTAGGTTGAGTTCCAATAGTTTCTTTTTTAATTAATAATAATAATAATAATAATAATAATAATAAAGAGCTTTCTTTTATAAGTTTACACATAAATAAATAATTTAATTCATACATATCTAACTCTTGCATTTCTTTTTCTTTTCAAAATAGTTATAATTAAAAGAAAAAAAAATTAACATCATCTTATCAGATAGACATTCAATAGCTTGTTGACACGTTCTGCAAGCCAAAGGGGGTCAAGTCAAGAAAGCAGCAATTCCCACATGTAAGCTATCCAGTCTACGTTATTCTTTTATTCCTAAACAACAGTATTTGATTCTCCAATTTGCACTTTTGTCATGCCCACTTTACAAATAAAAAAGATTAAATCTTTCACCATTCATATTCATATTCATATTCTTATTCCCTTTCCATTTTAAACCCAGGAAAACTCAGTAATTTAAACTTGATTATTTTTTCATCCTTACTTTTGCTTCATGACTATGAGACACTACAAAAAGGGGAGCTTATTCAGTGTGCGCATGGGAGGGGGATTTTGTTTCTATCTGGTGGCTAATATCAATATACACAAGCATATAGTATTACTAAATAATAAGGTAAGAAAATAGTGACTAACCCCTAGGATAGATAGTAAAACATTCTGTTATGGAACTAAAACATTTAATTAAGAGCATTATTTGATCCTCCAACTCCTAGTTCTCCCATTCCAAATCAAAGGGTTTAGTCATCTGGTTCAGTTGTTCAAAAAAAAAAAACAGTACACATAAAATACAAAAGAGAAACCTAATCAAACAAAAACAGAGGATTGCTTTACTGCGAGAGAGAGAAAGAGAGAGAGAGAGAACTGTGATTATTCTTTATCCTACAGAAAGCAATGCAGCTATAACTTTACCATTTTACTCAAAGCTGGCATCAGGGTCCACTATAGAACCGAGGTTATCCCCTCCTGGCACTCACACCACCCACAAAAGAAAGGAACAAAAATCTTGTAAATATCAGCCCATATATTTTCCCCCTTTTTCAACTAAGCATGATTACAAGGGCACTAAAAAAGGACATACATTTCTACCGCTAAAATATCACTGAATAGAAAAGTGTATGTATATAAAGAATACCTGTATTTGTGCCAGTCCTCTTCAAGCATGCAACGCATGTCTTATTGACTACTCAATGAAGTGCTGTTTTGCCAACTTTCCCTAACTTTCCTGAGATCCAATCCATCAGCAGATGTCATCTCATGGCGCAACTTGTTAATCTGTGTGCCAGCTCTCTCATACCATCCAAAAAAGCAGCAGTAAAAGTAAACTACTGCCTATAACATAATCCTGCCTGCTCTAGGTATGATATGCAGATGATCATATAAAACACCAGACATCAATTACTTCTGCAGGGCTTTGTATAGTCAAAGAAAGTTCAATATGGAAAGGACTAAGTTCCGAATGAATTATAAACATCATTGATTAGGTACTAAACAGAGCTTGAAACAACTATTCCGGCAATGCTCACAATCAGCTGCAGCAAATGTAATGGCATTGTAAGTGATTTGATTGATACATTAACAGATGAGAATATTCTCCTTTCCTTGAACAATACACTAATCTAAATAAAAAAAAAAGGTTAATCATCCGCAGAACAGGACTGCACTTGTATTGTCTACATAGCAAACCTGGCCCATGTGCAAAAAGGCAACTAAAGTTCTACCTAATATTTCCACTGTTTCAACATATAGTCCACTTTTGCTTAATAACTACGATATAAATGATAGAGAACAACGACTTATACTAAAGGTGAAGAAGAAAAAACAATATACAACTTCAAGAAGCTCGTCCTTCTTAACCTGAAGAATAAATTGAACTCAAGGGCTATAAAAGGACAAACTGCTTAAATCTACAAATTGACATCCATTTGATCAATCAAATCCCTCTTCATCATCACTGCCACCACCGAACATGGCAGCCATTTTCATGGCCAGTTTTGCTGCCATTTCTCTCCTTTGAAAATCAGGCATGAACCTCAAGTTGTCACGAATGTTTCCAATCTCCGACATCAACTGGTCTAAATCCTCAAATTCAAATGGTGTAACCTCATTTATTTCTGTGCTTTTGCTAGGATCTTCTATGTTGGGCCCTGATTCCTTATCATCCTGCAATTCTGCTGTTGATGTTGAGGGCTGTAGCTCTTCATCAAACTTTTCCCAAACCTCATGATCATGCTTATTATGAGTATTCTGCTCAACTGATCCACCTAAATCTGATGCAGCACTATTATCATTTGCAGAAACCCATCCTCCATATGCGTCATCCCATGGTTCAGCTGAACCTGCGGACAGAACTTCATACTCCACTTCGTAATCAGATTCTTCTTCTGACAAGTCTGTGCAGGCATATGAAAATAGTTAACATCCCAATTAGTGAACAAGTCTAAAAGCAAAGTGGTAGAATACAAAACCTTCTTGATTAGGTAATGTTGGCTGAGTTATGCTATTGCCAGATTTTAGGATCATTCCAGGCCACATATGAGCAGAAAGAGCACCAAATAGACGTTCAATTCCTTGAGAATCACCATCAGCTGATAAACCTGTCAATAACAGCTTCATTATCTCGTGGAAACCAAAAAAGAAATTAACAGAAATTACAAATCTTATCAGTTATCTTTCAAGCTCTAATTTAATCCTGCCAGAATCTCAATTAAGGCTTTGACATGTTTAATTTCTATTTTATACATCTGATTTGAGATCTTATCAATTTTTGAGCTCAAACTCAATTTATTGGTCAGAAAAGTTACATCACTGCATCATTTTTCCACATCCTCTTTTGTGGCATTCGCACACTTCATATTCACACATATAAATAAGGTACCAATAAAAATTATTTTCCATCCTAAATATAGATACATGCAAAGTTAGGCATAATGATAGCACAGTTTACCTTCACTTACAATTTTGCGCATACTAGTCAAATTGCAAAATACATAACATAAACGAAATGAAAAATCATATCTTACTTTAAATGCTAGTTAACAGAGGTAGGTCTGAAATATGAAGTGAAACAGAATATATCTTATCTTAAACATAGATATAGAAAGGTAGGTAAATCGATAATGTAAACTATTTTAATTCATCAATTTTGGATCTGTTGGCCAAAAAGAAAAAAGCAGAATCACATAAAGTTTACTAGTTAATTAGAGCTTGAGCTTCACACACACACAAAAGAGTAGGTCCTACATTTGTCAAAATCAGCATTAGAGGCACAGGCTTCAATGTACTCAATGTTGTGCTCGCTGCACCATTCAACACATGACCTCTTAATCTCCCATGACAGTTCCTCAGCCCCCAACAGACTACTTCCTTCAGTTTCAGATATCCCAAACTCAGAGAACTGCATATAAGCATCAGAAGAAGACTCTTTGAGTTTCAATAGGCGTCTTCTATATTCAGAATGAACAGGATGACCTGGAATAAGATCCACTTTGTTTCCAATGCATAATAATATTTCAAACTTGTGAATATCAATGCGAGAAACCCAATCCTGAAGCGCAGAAAAAGATGATAACTGCACAAAAGCCATCAAAAGAAGTATAGAGAGAATCAGCATGACACCCTAGACTGCAAGCCAATGAAATGAAAATTTAAGCATTTGCAATGAACAAAAATGATTAAGGAAGGAGAGGCTAACATCATTCATGTCGAAAACCATCACTAAAGCAGTCAGGCTATTATAAATTGGGAGAGAAGTGATAGAACATCCGTCATGAAGATGAGCCATCCATATAGAAACATCAGCAGTGTAATACTTTGTATTGATAGTCCAACTGTCGAAAAATACACATGTACTCACATTATGGAATAACCACAAACATGAATTCAAAGCATCAGAAAAAACAGATGAATTCTGAAAATATATATGATTTAAATGACTGACCCATGAGCAGATAACTCAGATGGTGAATCACAACTATCTTCAAAATCCACTGATAATAATCCTGCAACCATACCACAACTTCGCCATTACATCATAATTTAACCAATCATCTGAGCTGTATATACAGAATGCAAGTGCACTCATCCCAAATTAACTGCAATTACACTTTAAAAACACTCATTAATTAAAAAAAATGTAAAAAATTTTAGTTGCGCCATGTTTACGAGCACAGAAACTTAATGAACGAACGAAGAACCGAAGGGTAAAAAGAGAGAGTTACTGGATAGAAGAGTCCGTTTGCCGACGTTGGAGGATCCGATCACAAAGATTCCGGGTCGGTTCTCTAGAGATGTGTGACCCGACGCTTCCATTTCTTGGCTCATTTCTGGTCTTGTTTCAATCAAATGATTGTGAAATTCGACAACTGAAGCTTTCTGATCGCTGAAATTTTTTCAAAACCCTAACCTAAAAGAAGAAGAAGATTGAGAAATGTTCAACCGCGGCAGCTCCAATCGCATCTAGCGCCAATCGCCAATCATATTTTGCCATCTCTTCTGAATTTGTCATCCGGCAAAAGTTAATTATCCCCCCTGAACTTATGTCAGGGGGTCAAAATAGTCCAACTTGAAATATTTTTGCAAATTAACCCGAAAATATTACGCTATATTTAAATGCAATAAATGTTAGCATGAATTTGTTTTCGAATCAAAATTTTTATTTGATAATTGTATAAATTTATATTAATAAAAATTTTAAAAATATATATAAAAAATTTAATTAATCACAATTTTAAGTCACCTCTAATTGCATCAAACTCAAAATTAAGGTGTTTTTCAACCAATTAAAACGAAGTGTACAAACTAAGACATACAAAATTTTTTTGCCAATATATAATAATTGAAAAAATTTGTTCAAATATTAAGAAAAAAATTAAAAGATTTTATTTTTATATACAAAATTTTTTGTCAATATATAATAATTGAAAATTTTTGTTCAAATATTAAGAAAAAAATTAAAAGATTTCATTTTTATTAAAATACTAAGCTTGTGATGTGCTTTTAATTCATTTGAATTGAAATATTAACAAATCATATTTAATAAAATTTGTTTGAATCTAAAGATCAGTTTAACATTAACTTAAAATAATATTTATTTTTACATTTTTATATTATATATGAATTATTAAATTTAATTTTGATGAGGTGGTATACGAAAAACAACGGATTTGAACAAAAATAAACCTGAAGGAAGTCACTCTCCCTTTTTTTTTTATAAATTTGATAAATGACATAATTTATTTACATACTTATACAAACTATTTCATTAACCTTAAATATGGACATTTCAATTTTAATTTTTAAATTATATTAGCTTCAATATAAAGTTTTAAACTTTCATAAATTATATAAGAAGCAAAGTTAAAAAAAAAGAAGAAGCAAAAGTAATTTTTTTTTGGTTGGTGTATAAGTTTAGAGGTTCAACACAGCTCCCTTGAATCAAAACATGGTTCAAGAAGGAAAAGAAAAAGTTGGGTGGGTTAGGCCTAAGATTGGAGTTCACTAATCATGGAATTATTTTAAGCTGATTTCATTTCAACAATGACTCTGTCAAAAAAATTGTAGCACCAAGCACATATGTATTCTGGAACAGCACAAGCAGCACAACCTTGTCAGTCATTTTTGGGGAGTACAGTTGCACCCACAGCAAAGAACTCAGAAATGACTTCAAGAGGCATGCCCTTTGTCTCAGGAACCTTCAAGAACACAAATATCCATGACACTATGCACACAACAGCAAAGAAGCCAAAGACCCCAGAAAGGCCAATGCAGTTGAGCATAACTGGAAGCAAGTAGGTGATTGTAATGTCTCCAAGCCAATATGTAAGGGCACACATTGTGATGCAAATTCCACGCACGCTTGTTGGGAATATTTCTGCACAAATTATGTTTGGGATTGCTCCAAATCCCATTACAAACAAGCTTATGTACATCATGACACTTCCAGTGGAGATTATTGCATGTAAAACAGACCCAATATGGACAATGTTGCTAAGGACTAAAGCAAGGAGTGACACCACCAAGATAGGGATTGTGTAAAGCATTATTGATCTGCAATAGATTCATCTATTGTCAGTATTTGTAGCTTGTGAGTTGTGGCATGAACAGAAAACAACATTACATACCTTCTGCCTGCTACATCCATTAGTCTCATGGCAACAATTATGCAAGGAAGCATCGAGAGTGCTGTGAGAAGACTTATGAAGAGAGATGCTGAGTCTGATCTCAAGCCCATGTTTGATAATAGAACTGCCACACCTGCTTGCTCAAGAATTTGAGGAGTGTAGTAAAGAACTCCATTTATGCCAGAGACCTATATATACGAGTAATGAAATTTTCATGTTCAAAGGTTTGACTTTGAGACAATCTCTTCAAAACTACCAGTTTGATAGAGAAACATAACCTGTTGAAGAAGCTGAAGGCCAACTCCAACCATCAATGCGCGCTTAACACCAGGTTCAAATAGATCAGAACAACCTGGCACTTTAGCTGCTGCTGCCGATTCTGATCGTTGAATCACATCCGGCTTATGTGGAAGATGATGTAGTACATCCCTAGAGCGAATAGCAGATTGGCTGACTAGAGCAGAAGCTTGCACATACTCGCCATTTTCAGGAATATCACCACCAGGAATCGAAAGGATTGAGCCTCGTTGAGAACCTACCATTCCTTCCTGTTTCAGATACATCCTTTGAAGCCCTCCCTCCTTCCTGCCATCTTTACCTGTCTTCTCAGAGTATTTATACGCTAGGTGCCAACCACCTCCAATGCCAACATTGCCTTCTTCGCCCACAGTACTAGAGAGGCTGCTATTTCGCCTAAAGCCATCCCTTTCTGCGCCAGATTGTTGGCGCGACAGTAAGGGGCTTCTCCAATTGTCATCAGAATCAGCATTTTCAGCTTCTAAAGCAGAGTCCTCAGTATCCCTTTGGTTCTCTTCATCCCACTGCTCAGTTCTTGGTTGATTCCCCATAAAATTGAATATGCTTCCTGTACTTGGAAGAAGCATACTGCGCATGCTTCCCATTCCAATTGGAGAAGGATTCTCATGAACACTTCCAAAGAGGGTAACAAGAGGATCCATGAAAGGCACAATTTGGTTCGCCATGCTTCCATGTCGAGACACCATGCCAAGACTACTCTGTCCAGTGACTGGCTTAGCCGTCCACGACACTCCCTCGTCTGTTCCATACAATTTTACTTGACCTTTCTCAATAGCTTCACTATCGCTTGCCGGTCCGATGATATACTCTTCTATAGATCCTTCACGCCCAACTCCAAGACCTTCAAGAAGCAATGCCAGCTCACCTGTAGAACAAAGATCAAAAAACTTCATAGCTTAGCATTTAAAAATCACACACATATATAATTGGCCATAATTGTGCTTTTGCTATGAACAAACCTGAAACGTCTTCCCTGCCGCGAAGTCTCTCTAAAACCTGCTTCGCCTCTTTCATTTTTCCTTTACTGACAAGCCACCGTGGAGATTCAGGCAAATAAAGAATTGTCAACACGAGATAACAAAGAGAAGGAATTGAAAGAACCCCAAGCATCAACCTCCACTTTGGTGCTTCCATTAGTGACATGCCAAATACCATGCAATATGAAAGGAACATTCCACCTGAACCCATGAACTGAGGGAAGGTATTTAATTGTCCTCTAATTTCAGATGGCGCTGTTTCAGATATATAGACAGGAACAAGAGTGACAGCAAGTCCAATCCCAAATCCATTTAATAGTCTTCCAAAAAGAAGGATATAAACATTAGGAGCCCACAGCATCACTACACCACTAATGCAATACATAATCGCAGAAATTATCAACAATGGACGCCTTCCGAATATATCTGATGCAGGTCCTGAAAATGTTGTAATAATGGTGGCTCCAATAAGTGACATGGCTGCAATTAGCCCTTCCATGGTTGGTTGTGTCTGCAGATTAAATTCTCTCTTGATGTAAAGAAGGGACCCTGAAATTTAAGAAAGGCTATATGTTATTCAGATGTAGAGAAGTGATTGTAATTCAACATTAAATTTTTAGTCTCAGAAATAAAAAAAAATATCAATGCTGCATTATTAAATCTTGAATCGAAAATGACATATAATAAATCTTGCATGTAAAGGATAGACACATATATGTAAATATCTACCTGCAATGGTTGCGTTGTCCCATCCTTGTAACAAATTCCCCACGGCAGCAGCAAGGGCCACAAGCACAGCTCCCCTCATCTTGTCAGGATTAATCTACAACAACCCCTCAGATTCCTTTTCTTCTTCACTGGAAGAAAAATGTAGAAGAATATATAGAGTGGTAGGGCGAGGGTTGCGTGAACCCTTCTATAGATCAAACATTTATAATTAATGGCGTATGAGTAGTGTTGTACAACATATCATGAATGGCAATAAAATCATTACCAAAACAAAAGAAAATGCATTTTAACAACCACCCATTAATGACGTGACAATGCTGAGTAGAAATTCATATAGAATGGCGTAATGCATGCACGATTGCAGTGGTTAAAAATGGAAAGTGGAGCAGAAGCAATGAATTCTTTAGATTTTGGTGAGTAGGACATGACCAGTAATATATATATACATATACATGTTCAACAAAGAAGAAGAAGAAAATCGATGGGATGGGATCTTTTGTTTTGGTTGTGAAAGAGAAGTTAGATTGGAAGGTATGAGACTCCAAGGACACAAAAGATCATCGTATTACCCGTTCCAAATCAGAACCAAATGCCGAGAGTAACGTGTCTAGAATATCCCTTCTATATATACTCTACACACACCTCTTTACCGTTATTATTCACATTTATTGTCATTTTTGCATTCACATTAACATATTTCCAAGATCCTGTTCCTTTCCTGTTGAAGGAAAAAAAAATAAAAAATCTTGTTTCTTTCATTAGTATAAAAAATAATTTTTATTTTACTTTAAAGAAATAAATTTTAAAATTTTTCCTAAATAGGAAAATAATTTTAAATAAATTTAATTTTTTTTCTTAACTAAATAATATGATTTATAATTATACTATCAATTGATAGTAATAAATAAATTTTTAATATTTCTATAAATATAAATATATGTATATCTTTTATTTTTAATATTTACATATTTTTTTGTATTTTCATTTTTGTACAATTTAAAAGATGTCAATAAAAATATTAATAACGAGAATGTTAATATAAATTGATATATAAAATTGTTAATAAATATTATGAATGGAGTTTTTTATATTTTAAGTTCTCTAATAAGCATACTACTAAATTTTGAGTATAACGATATGGAAAATGAGTTATTTGTAATTTAAAATTAGTTCTGAATCCGCACTTTGTGCAAAATATATATAATATATATATTTTTATATAATTAATTAAATAATTTTTATAAATTAAAATTACAATTTAATTAAATATAAAAATAAGAAAGTCACTACAATAGTTTTATTTTATTATTTTTTATTAAGAGTATATATAAATATTTTTAATTGTACAGTAATGATAATGATTAAATAATTAAAGTAAAGGCAAAAATAAAAATATTTGAAACATGAATACTTTAATTAAAATAAAAGACATAATTTTTAAAAAAGTAATATTTTAAATGTAATATCATTATAATATTTTAAATGAAATAAAACATATATATTTTAAAATAAAATTTCATTTTTTTTACTTTTATAGAAAATATTGTGAATTTTGATAATTCAACACAAATTTTTAGAGGTAAATGCTATATTATAAAAAAAGATATTTATTAATAAACATTTTTTTATATTTATATTCTAATTTTTCCATTTTTATACTATGTAAACACTTCATTTTAGAAGATTCAATTAGAAATCGTACCATATAATTTAATTTTAATATTATATATATTTTAATATTACTTAAATTTTAAAAATATTTAAATACATGTTTACAGGAAATTCACATTTATGGTATCTACATTCATAATTGGAATTAAATACCAATCTCCACTGAGACTTATAACAGCCGATGGAAGGAAAAATGTTTATTCTTTGTTGGAAGGAGTAAATTTTGGCATCTTATGGACCAGGCTTTGCTTGCAATCTGTCAAAAGTAACCTAACAAAAATATAGGAACATAAAAATGCTACGTGTCTGAAATGGGACCGAGCCCTCGTTCTTATGTGTCCCAGCCACAAGCAAGAAAAGTACCGACTTTTCCATTAGTCTTTGAAACAAAAGGAGTTTGGTTTAAGGATTCTCCTACAAATTGGGAACAGCATCTGTACTGAGATTGAGCATAATATTGGTGGAAATGGCGTCATGAGTGGTGAAACAGCAGATGAGTATTCTTCTTCTCTTCACAAAACTAGGCACCGATTGAGCATTCTGCAAGAGCATAGTAGCCATGGTTACACTGGGACAGCCTCTGCGAATAAAGGAAGACTACAATTACAGTGTAGCTGCTGGATACTATTATAGTATTTGTGCTCTTGGTGGAGTGCTCAGTGCTGGCACTACCCATCTCGCCCTCACTCCTCTTGATGTCTTAAAAGTCAACATGCAGGTTCTTTTTATTTTCGTTGCTCTCTGGGTTGTTTTCTTTACCTTTCATTCAGGACTTTTATCAAACATTGTATTCTCATTTTCTGTATAATTAATAGCAAATGAATCTTTGTGTATTAACTTCATTGTAGGTGAACCCTGTCAAGTATAGTAGCATTTACTCATGTTTCACAACTCTATTGAGAGAGCAAGGCCCTTCTGCTTTTTGGAGGGGTTGGGCTGGGAAGTTCATTGGATATGGTGCTCAAGGTGGCTGTAGATTTGGTTTGTATGAATACTTCAAGAGCATTTACTCTAATGTATTGGATGATCACAACAGGAATTTGGTCTTCTTCATGAGTAGTGCTTCAGCTGAAATGTTTGCCAACCTCGCTCTCTGTCCTTTTGAAGCCATTAAAGTTAGGGTCCAAGCACAGCCCCATTTTGCTAAGGGATTGGTTGATGGATTTCCAAGGCTTTATGCATCAGAAGGGTTTATTGGGTAAATCTTTCATTACCCAAAATCAATCTCCATTCTTCTACTAGGTCTATATACTCTGTATGTGTCCGCGAATATATGTGTGCATTTTTTTTTCTTCTGTGTTCTCCCTCTGATAAAGTCATTGCTTATTATTGTTTGTTACAGCTTTTACAGAGGGCTTGTTCCACTTTTGGGTCGAAACCTTCCATGTAATTGCACAATCCTTAACCTTTAGTTATCTAGCATTCTTTTATTTGGGTGGTATATATGTAAATCATGCGAGGAAGAATTCTGCCTTGCATTTAAATTAAATGTTTAAGTTGTTGTGATTACACTTGCATGTATTGGTTGCACATGTATGATTACTTCCTGCCTCTGCAAAATTGCACACTGGATGACTGACACTTCTTCAATAAAACACACTCACTCTATTCTTTACAGTAGTTGCATTTACCCTCAATTTTCTCGACTATTTTTTTTGCAGTCTCTATGGTTATGTTCTCGACATTTGAGAATTCTGCAGATCTTCTATACCATACTGTAATTAAAAGAAGAAAGGAAGACTGCTCGAAAGTTCAACAGCTTGGGGTGACTTGTTTGGCTGGTTATGCTGCTGGTTCGGTCGGTAGCTTTGTTTCTAATCCTGCTGACAATATCGTTTCTTGCCTTTATAATAGAAAAGCTGATAGTCTCATACTGGTATCATCTTTAATTATTATTATTATTATTATTTCTTTTATGACACTTCCTTAGTTGTAAGAAAAATCTGCTAATATACCTTTTCTCTTCCGCATAAACAGGCTATTAAGAAAATTGGGTTTTCCAAGTTATTTACTAGAAGCCTCCCTATCAGAATAATGCTCGTTGGACCTTCTGTGACCTTGCAGTGGTTATTCTATGACACTATCAAAGTTTTAAGCGGACTGTAAGTGTACATTTTTCTAAGCTTTGTTCTTTTGTTGTCTCTTTAATGCCCATTATAAGGTTGATTGTCTCTTTTAAGTAATGATGATAATGAAGACAAAACAATTGAGCAGTTAGTGCTTGCTAAACCATTTAAGATATAATGTATGAGAAACTTCCAATACAATCAATTTCCCTTCACAGACAATAATTAAGCTTTATTGAACCTATATTAGACTAGCATGTTCACTTCATACGACAGTTATAACTGAAAGGAGGATGAAAGGGACCGAAAGAATAAACTACGACACTATGAACTGATCAGTGATCACCGTATCACCAATTAATAGAGCCTTTAAAGTTTTTTTTTTTTTTTTTTTTTAAGGTAGTGAAGTGAAACACTTAGGTTGGTTTTTCCTACTGCAAAGGAAATTGCAATTTGTTTTTCTTGTTTTTGTCTTTCTATACAAAGAAAGAGAAAATAAGTAACAATTTCATTAACAACGCAACTGCGTATAGTTTTTACCACTTCATATAAGCAAGCATGTTTACTTTGTCATATTTTTATTCCCATTGTCTTGCAAATGCTTTGACGTGAACTTCAATAAAACTAGGTCATTGAAATACAAATACTTGTGTTTCTTGTCAAAAAAAGTATGAGATGCACAAACACAGTGCCTATATTAGAATTGGCTGTGCAACCTTGCCCAAGATTATGTTTTGGTTTAGGACCTAATGTTTACTGAGAAAGGGCAGAAACAGCAGAATTAGACATACCTTTAATGGATAATTTGCATCCCAATGATTGTTTTCTTGCATGAAACTTCACAATGATGCATGGCTTATCAAGTTTTACTCTCTGCCTTTTTTATTTGAGGTGTCAACTTTTGTTAATATTGTCGTACAAGCTAATCAGTGTGCATCAGCCTGATGTATAGATCTGCATTCTGTTAGCATTTTCTCCAAACTGTAGGAATAATTTTTTCTGAGGATAAGCATTTAATCAATTGACACTCCTTAAACATAGATATATCAGAACACCATGGTAAATAGAGTTAGGATTTGCATTAATGCTGAGTTATATGTTTGCGTGAAGTTGAAGTGCTTGAAATCCATTTGCCATCTGGCAAGGTCAGCCGACAAAATTATTCATATCCATGAAAACAATACAAAGATAGCTTAATCTTATTCATAACTATTGTTTCATACTCAGTAAAATAATAAGTTTTATTGTTGTTTGGAATCTTACAGGCCTGCCAGCGGAGAAGTTAGAACTAAAGTAAAAATAGATGGAGCAAATTAAGTTCATGGATATGATACATGCAGCTAATATAGTTCTGAATAAGCAACTACTAGCCGTATGCCATTTCCTATCCAATAAATGGAGAGGAACATATTTTCTTTTTGCCATTTGCAGAATGAATTCAAGTCATTTTGGATGGTAGCTTTTTTATGCCCTACCATCAACATATTCCATTCAGGAAAATGGTTTTTAGCTGGGTGTAGAGCGCCCACAAAAATTCAAGCATTCATAATTATCGAGTTAGTATCTCTGTTGAAAACCTAGCATATGAAGCGATCTTTCAGTTGTGTATTCATGTCCATAGAAAGTTGAATGTTTTGGTTCCATGTTTATGCACATCTGGCGATGTTGGTGTGTCTTATACATGTGATACAAGTGCAAACAGAGTCTGGGAGACAAATGATTTAATTAAGAAATATGCCTCGATGCACTATTGGAAAATTTTGTTGCCACTTTTTTCGTGTCTACATCAAAGCTAAATTACTTGAGTGTGAAAATAGGTTAGGATCAAGCCAAATATAAAGGAATTGTTACATAGGAGGATGTTTAACAGGTGCTTGAAACTGGCAACAGCTAGCCTTGACTTTAATCTTTCCTATTTATAATTATAAAATATCAATGGTAGGGATTAGCTTACATATGGCATGAGTGACGGTTTTGCAAGTAAATTATTACCAGAGGTCAAGAGTTTTCAATCTGCCAACAGACGAAAAAATCCTTTACATTGACATAAAAATCATCTCGCTATCACACTAGCTGTGAATTATATATAAAAAAAAAGCTTATAGTTGTAATAATGGAGGTTCAACGGTTACCACCATGTTTGTATAGATGCTTCCCAAAACAATTGGCACTTGGGTCCAGCTTTCAATATTTCACTCTCTACAGTTGGCAATCTGTGCTTCTCATCCGTTAAACCTTATTAAAAGCAGAAGGCATTGAATACCTATTACAAAACCAATGAAAAAGATAGAATTCTAAAACTTTATACCCTTTGTTTAGATCACAAAACATGTTATCCTTCAGCATAAACAATCATAAGAGAATGCTGCTCATTCTTTACACATAAAAAGCACGATTAACAGCTCGCACAACAACCAACATTAGCAACTTAAACATAACTGTCAATCAATGATTTTCTCATTTCATCAACTATGGCACTAGGCTGAGCTTCCCTGAGCTTGAAAACACTCTCAATGACAGACAGTTCAGTAGCTGTAGTATCCGACCCACAAAATGCAGTCCAGTCATTCACAGTCATGCCAGCAGCTATCACTTCACTGCCACGATTTACAGTCCCAGCCACTAAAGGCACCTGAAGGAGGGTTGAAAGTTCATCCAAATCCTCAATAGATGTATGAGGATGAACCTGCTCCAGCACAAAGCCATAAAATAACAAAACAGTAGATAAGAAAATAATAAGCACTCTTGGAAATTTGCAAGTAGACATGTCACTAATTATCTGCTAACTAAAGCAACCAATTCTTACCAAACCACCTCTATTAGAGAAGGCACAGTAGCTGCCCACCAGAATATTACCAGCAATTGTCTGTCTAAAAACTTCTACACCAAGAACATCTGCAATCATTTCCTCTGTTTCCTGCTCAGAAGAACATTAAACATGCATCAACATCCAGACAACATTTAAATATATGGAACCAACAAATGATAATTTGTGCTAATTTTCCTACATTTTATTTCAGCAATGTGAACAGGACATTCATTCCCATCTCATTTTGCCATAAACAGAAGATATAAAATTCCTTCTCTTCACACTAGCTTGTTGGTAATCATACAAAAACTAAATTCATCAATTCTATTTCACAAGGTGTATCTAGGGATGCACAATTTAAGTCATAACATAGATATGCTCATTTTTAAGCTAAACTATTTCTGTTACAAAAAGAACATAATAACTAAGGTAACCTAAAAATCATTAGTAGGATAGCAAACTTAATGAGAAAATTCAGTGAATTCATGCAACTACATGGAAACTAAACAAAACTCACTGCCATGAGAAACATACACACTGGAGAGACGACGAAAGGAAGAGAATAAATCTATACCTTGTCAAGATCTGTGTGTGTAAGAGCAACATGATCATTGCAGGCTATACAATTTCCCAAGGCAGATAATCTCTCTTCAATGCGCTGAACCACAACACTATCAGGTAGACTGTTTCTCAAGTGCTGAAGTTCTTCAATACCAAGAACAAAAACCATACGGTCAACAATGACAAGAACACAAGATGGTCAAACATAAACATTTGATTCATAAATATGGTGGAGTAAAAATCCAGATTAGTAATCTATAGAATTATCGTGATCCATGAAATAGGGACCATGGAAAACTAGCATGTCCCTTAGAAGGACCTGAGCAAGAAACTCATAGATAGTGTGGTTTTGCACACAATTCAAATTCTCAAAAAACAAAATCAAAACCATGAATTACTGAAGTCAATACAAGCCATAACACCTTCAATGTTTAAGGACTAACAATTAGCACATTTTTTGGGTTAAGAAAAGAAAAGCAATCATGACATGTCATCATTTCAAATTTCAAATTTCAAATCTTGGTGCTAAATAAAAATGGTAATAATTTCAGGAAAAACAAAAAAAAGAACAATAAACTCATCAACAACTATGAAATCAGAAATCAAGAATCGTCAACATCAGTTAATTGGACAACAATTAGTATTCCATAATACATCCTAAGTATCATCAACCAAAGAAATTCGAAGAAAGAGACGAAGATGAACAAAACTCAATGCAGGGGTTGGGAAATGGCATTGAAGTCCATAATCAAAGAATATGAATTATATTTTCTTTGAACAAAATGAGAACACCACCAAAATTCGTGACAAAGTCAAATAATAGCAGAAAAAATGAAAATACTCACCTTGATCAGTAGTGGTGTGAGGCAAGAGAAGCCCATTTTTGTTTCCTACAATGGGAGAGTGAAGGAAAATCACAACAAATTAATTTTTTTTTCAAATTAAACTAAATTTGCAGAGGTTATATGCAAGAAGATAAACATAGTGCAAAACACACCAGCACAAAGACGGCCAATAATCCTAGTACCACCAATGGAAGTTTTAACCACAGGGATAACATCCGCTAGCTCAGACTCAAACACACTACATACATAAAAACACATAAAGAAATCATAAACATTCAAAAAGCTTGAAATAAAAAAAATGATCATAAAATGCAATTGAGTAAACAACAAATAGAGAAAGGAAGAAACCTGTAGAAGCTTTCAGAGCCGCCAATAGCAACTAAACAGTAGGCATTGGTGAGCTTCGAAAATACTCCAACCTCACATGAGTTCTCAAACATAAGCCCTAAACACACACACACACACACACAAAAGAAGCAATTAATAAAAACAGACCCATACGCGGTTCTATTTATCATCAATAATATAAAGAGTAAAGATACAAAATTTATAAAGAAACAGCATAAAGGGCACTCACTAGTCGCCATGATTACAAGGAATATGAGACGAATAATGCAACAAACAGAGAACTATAAAGCGTATCTGCGTTAAAAAAATCAAAATCAAACTCACAAATTCGACTTTGTCGATACAAAATAAGGAGGAAGAAGAAGAAGAAGAAACGTACCTTATTTTAGTGAGGCAGGAAGAGAAAGTGAGAGTCCTGTGGAATGAAATTAGTGTTAGAATGTACAGAGATGAGATGATTAGGGTTTTTTGTATTGATCAGTACGCAGCCCCTCGCTTGGATGGAAGCAAACCATACAAAGAGGCGTTAATTTTTCCTTTTCCATTTATACCCCTACTAACCTCATTATATTCCTTTTTTATCTTTTCAATTTCCTAAAACAGTTCGCGTCTGTTATAAAATAAAAGGCAAAACGCATCTGCACTCCTTGTACTTTCAATTTTGTCCCATTACACCTGTTATTAAAATTTTCAATACATTAGGCTCGTTTACTTTTAATTTCAAACACATTAAGAGGTCGTTTGGTTGATATTCAGAAATTGAAATCAGAATCAAAATTAATCTTATTTATATAAAAATTATTAATAATTATTATTATAAATTTATATATTTTATTTTACTACTTAAAAAAATATTATATTTCATAAAGTTTAATAATACATAACAATATTTAAAACTTTTACTAATTTATGATTAATTTAATTTGATTTTATGGAAGTGGACAATCATTCTTTACCCCTGCAAAGGGAGTGGATGATTCCCATTAATAGGGAAATCCATTCTCATTTTTGTACAAAATTTTAGTAAATCAAATACTAGAAATCAAAATCACTCATTATGATTCTAATTTTCATCCTTATTTTTCATAAGACAAACAACCCCTAAATCTTTATAATTAAAATTAGTGGTTAAAAATATCCATATTAATCCCTATAATTTTTATTTAATTCTTATAATATTTATTATTAACAATTAAGTCCATACAATTACTAAAATAATTCAATTAAACTTATTAAATATTTTTTAAAAAATTATTTTCTATATAATTAAGATGTTAATAATCTATTTCTAATAGATTTACAGTACCAGATGTGTGTATAATGCAAAGCAGCAAGTTTTGAAGTTTTTGGAATAAGTTTGCAAAACAATAGATAGAAGATATAATTTTTTTTAATATTATTGTTATTTTGGATAGGAATTGACTTTTCCTACATTTGTGGAGATTTCGTTTTCCTTTTCTGGTTAGGTTTGTCTTATTTTGTAATTAAATGGAAATTGATAGACTTGTGGTCCTCTATACATGCCTAAGTTATAAGGGTGTAATAATTAGTTTTTGCTTCAATAAAATTCTCTAGGAGACAATTCTCTTATTCTTCAAATTTTCGATATTTTTCGAAATCAATGAATATTTGATTTATATTTCCTAGTATTCTTTATAAATCAACAAATTGTGGAATATTGTTTTTGATACCTATACTCAAATCAACATAATATAATATTTATCCCTTTTATCTTTTTGTTTTATTTTATTTTCAAAACTCTATTTTAGTTCCTTTAACTTTATGAATTTTTTTCATTGAGTGCTCATCTTTCAATTTTGCTTTATATCATCCTTTAACTTTTATTTTCCTCGACATTGAGGACACATTAAACATTTTAGTGAAATCAATAGCATAAGCTGTTAACTCTTGGACACCTAAACTATTTTTAATAACTGTAAAGCCACGTCATCGCCACATGAAAAAGGTTATTTAAGAAGCTTCTTAGGGAAGCTTGTTAAAAATGACTGTATTTTTTGCATCAGCTAGGAGTTATAACCCAAGTCTCCCGTAAAACCCTTCCTCACCATTCTTCTAAGCTGAGAGTTTGTTTGATGATTACATAGCTCATGATGGAATGATAAATCGCATCTGAATCATTTAACTTAAATACGAAAAAATGAAGTTGAAGCGGTTATTGTAAATGTGGCAATACGAAACACTGAAAGATTGAGATTTTAAAAAGTTCAACAAAATGAAGGGTGTGGGGTTGATTTGTTAGGGATTCTTGCAACAAGAAAAAAAAAGTAATATTTATGGGTCTTTTCTCGACAAAAAGGTAAGTGCATATGACATTATATATATTTGGTTCCAAGTTGTCATGACCTAAACCGGGAGTCAAGACCGGTGCTAGGGAATGGGATTTCTTTCGAATCTTGAACTTGTAGCAAGCCTTAAAAAAATAAAAACATGCAATAATTAAAATAAAATATGCACTAGAATTTAAATCTCAAACCATAATAATAAAATAACTCTGTCATATCATAAAATAAAATATGTTATTACAATATTCAGAGAAAGACCTTTGAATTACAACCCACATACATCAAATATCAAATACAACTCACTACTGCAGTTTTTCTAGAGTACAAATAAAATCAAGTAGATAATTTACACAAAATAGCCAGGGCGAAAGAAATCCAGCGAATGGGCTTACTACTGAGTTCTGAAGAAGAATCTCCTAAAAAATTAACTGAGGGGAGTCAGACCTCACTGAGTGAATTGTTATAATATATATACATGCACTTCCTAATGTCAAATGCAATCAATCATTTGTATATAATAAATACATATACAAGCATTTGCATTTCACACAAATGTTGAAATCACTTTATATATTAAATACTGGAAAATCATTTGTTTATAAAGGATTAAATAGAACCCTTTAAACGCAACCTCAATCAACAATAACTCTCTATCCATGCAGGCTCACTTAATTCTAAATAAATTCACTTATTCCATATGGACAGTAGATTGGCTTCGAGACACTAAGTCAACCGAGCTCTAGTAGTCTAACTTTCAATGTGATTGGCCCCGAGACTCTAGGTTAACCGAGCTCCAGTAACCACACTATCAATCACATCAAATCTCAAATCAAATCATAATTACCACAAGTAATCCTCACTCAACCCTAAATCTATCACACCGGTATATGCACGGTCCTGGTGCTGCCCACTAGATAGGACGTTCTATCGATATCCTTCATTTAAAATAAAAAATTCATAGAGGAAAATGAAGAATGTAGAATAACAATCATAATGCTAAAATAAACCATATATATACTAGAAATATACCCTAAATAAACTAAGTATATTTCAAGTATATATGTGCCAAATAAATTCAAAATCAATCATAAAAGATGCCAAATGTAAACCAATACTATGCTAAAAACATGCTAAGTATAAGTCAATAATATAATAGGCATTTATTTTAAAATATACCAAAATAATACTAAAAATATATCTAAAATAGTTTAAACATTTAATAAAACAATTATGAATAAATACACATTAAAACATGTATATTCTAAAACATGCAACCTAAGTGCGATGTATATATAAAATAACAACTCACAAGTTTGCACTCATTAAGATTGGTTCGACAAGCCCGGTCCATTAGGCTTCGGTTTCAGCGCAACTAAACAATAAAATAATAACGAAATCATAATAAATCTAACCGAATATTCTAAGAATTTCTAAAAGAAGACTTTAACGGAGGATTGAAAACTAAGATAGACACAGAATTTCAGAA
Source organism: Mallotus nudiflorus (assembly GCA_947683625.1). Taxonomy (NCBI): domain Eukaryota; kingdom Viridiplantae; phylum Streptophyta; class Magnoliopsida; order Malpighiales; family Euphorbiaceae; genus Mallotus; species Mallotus nudiflorus. Next base: position 1,793,333 of record CANTUR010000377.1, on the reverse strand, counting down.
TCGACCCAATGTCACATTTTACAAGAATTCTACCGAAAATTCGGTAAACCTTCCTTTGTAAAACGGACATCTCTCTACTAAAAAATAGAGCCGGTCCTGCAAGAAAACACACTTTTAACTCAAAAAACACAACATCTTCGGTTAGGACCCCGAACTACACAATATTCCCAACCGAAGTCCACAATTTCACCAAAAATACAAATATTATAATAAATTTATTAAAAACCAATAAATTCCACAAATATCCTCAAAATAGCAAAATATAACATATTTAAACATTAAAAAACTAAATATAATTATTTTCACAATAATTAAATAAAAATCCCAAAATAATAATATAATATTATTAAAAATCAAATTCACTATAAAATAATAAAAATTTCACTTTATATATTCAAATAACTCAAATAGCCTATATGTATATATATTAAAAGCAATTAAAAACCCATTTAATCATTAATTTAGTAAATAATATATTATTTGAAAACAAATTTTCAAAAATTAGTATTAATTAGTTAAAATAGTTAATAATTTATAAAAATCATTTTATTACCTTAAATAATTATAAAACCAATTAAAACATAATATTAAACTATAATTTTAACAAAATTACACAATTACCCTAATAATTCAAAATATCCACAATTTAACTAATATTCCTCAAAATTCTATAAAAATCATATAAAATCATTAAAATTATTTTATCAACATAAAATATACTAATATCATCTAAAACATATATTTAGCCAATAATTTCAACAAAAATACATATTTAACCTAATATTTCAATATTTACATAAACTAAAAATATTACCAAAAATTATATAATATTTACAAAATATTAATTTCTCAACACCAAAATTAATAACAGCCTAATAACACTAAATCAATAAATTTTATAATTAAATAAATTAATTTATGAAAATTAAATAATAATAATAATAAAATAATAAAAAATTCATAAAAATTAAAATAAATTCCAAAAATTATAACAAAAATATATTCATGAAGCTCAAGCAACAAAGATCAACATTTGTTAAGGAAGATTGCATGAATCAACAATGAAAAGAATCCTAGAGGGGGGGGGGGGGGGAGGGTGAATAAGACTATCAAATAAAAATGAGAAATTAAAAGAATTATTTACAAGAATTAAATAGAAGTTGAGAAGGAAGAATGTAGAACACAAAGATTTAAAGAGTTCGGATTCAACAACAATCCTACGTCTCCATTTAACTTATCCCCAAGTTAGGATTTTCAATTACCCACAATCTTATTCATAGAATTGAGATTATATAAGAGTTTTATGGCTCACTCTTATAACCTTACAGCATGAGTTTTCAAAGCTCACTCAAAAAACCAAAACCTAAGTGTTTCAATGGACAACACTTAAATCAATTCCTTTAGAAATAAATCTCACTTCCCTTCTAATCTAACCCAAGATTTAAGATGAAGAGAAATTCTATTTCTATCACACACCCAACTCTCACAAGAGTTATACAAATAAAGAATTATTTAAGAGAATTTAAGAGCTCAATGAATGCTTAAGAAATAATGAATGATAAACAAGTTGTCTAACTTCCATTCAGCTTTAGAGGTATTTATACTAAAAAATATAGTTGTTGGAGGTGCAAATGATGTGTCCAATGTCTATATTTTAAATCATTGAGAGTGATGTTGTTAGACAGTTATTTATAGATTAAAACTATGATTGTCTCCTCAAGACGTTTGAATTTGTCCATACTTTATTCATACAAGTTATAGAAATTTGAATTATCTTTCCATATTAAATTGAATCACCTAAATTGGACTTATGTAGCTCAAGATATATCTAAAATACTAAGGGTTATGCAATTTGTAATGCAGACTATGGTCAGACAACTATACCCAAATCGAAGTTATGATTTGCTCCTGAAGAAATTTGAATTTGCTCATACTTTCTTCATTAAAGCTATAGATATTTGAATTATCTTTTCATATTATTTTTAATTATCTAAATTTTACTTCTGTAGCTCAGGCTATGTCCAAAATACTAAGAGCTATGCAATCTAAAATGTAGAATACTGTCAAACAGCTATACACAAGTTGAAGCAGTGATTTGCTCCTGAAAAAATTTTAATTTGCCCATTATTTCTTTACAAAAATTGTAGATATTTGACTTATCTTTTCATATAATTTTTAATCACCTTAATTGGACTTCTGTAACTCAAGATATGTCCAAAATATTAAGAGATGTGCAGTCTGAGATGACAGACATATACGTGGATTTCAACTCAAAATTTGCATAACCAAATGAACTTGGATTTTGACAAATAAGCCCAATTCAGAAAGCTCAAGATGTCTACTTCAAATGTTAAGAGATTCATTTTCTTATTTAAGAGCTCTAAAGATGTCAAAAGTCTTCTTAAATCTTAGAGGTTCAATTTGCCCATAAAGTCACTATTTATCCAAAAGTGTATATGCTTGGTATATATATGGAATATAATTCTCTACACACTTAATTGTCAAAGTCCAAAATTTGGAGTTTGATCACGCAAATGGTCAACAATCTCCCCCTTTTTGGCTTTGACAACCAATTTTAAAGATAATAAATAATGTGTGTGAGTGTGACAAAAATAAATAACATGTCTAAGCAATCTAATTAAAATAGCTCCCCTTTTCAAATTAAATAGATACAAAATGAGAAAGTATTTTTCTCTCCCTTAACATATGCATAATTTCAATATTTATCATGTATCAGAGTATATAAATGAATTATCATAGCATGTATAAGGGTTTAACAAATCTATTCTTTTAACAAAATATATTTCTTTATTTCTCCTCCTTCTTGGACATGATAAGAAATATAAATAAATTTTATTATCCTTTTTGACAAAAAAATATAAACAACATAAAATATAGCATGAGGGATAAGAACATGGCCTAACATAACAAATGATGATAACATAATCATTAAAAAATGTTAGACAACATGAAGGAAATAATGTCAAACATATATGCATATAGTGCTACTATAATACATCACAAAATAGTACATATGCTATATTGAAACATCACATGATTATAGAAAGTTTAGCTAGTCAATCAATCATACATAATCATGTGGTACTTAGCATATCTTAAATACAAACACAATTATTTATCCCCTAAGCATATAGCTTCTTCTCCCCCTTTGTCAAAGACAAAAAGAAAAGAGAGAGATATAAGGGGAAATTGACCTAAGGAAGCCAATAATACCAGAGGAAATAAAAGATCAAGAACCCAAACAATGAAACCAAAGATAATCAAAATCTTTATGAAAGTCATTTCATTTTTAAAGATAAAAACCATTCCCAAGAAGAATTTATACATGAATATGAATTTTGCAAGTATAAGTATAATTGATAGCCATGCATAAATAAAAAAATTCATGTCATATATAAACAAAGTAAGCAAAACAAAGTTTTTTATCACAAGGACAAAACTAGCCACACTTACATTATTACTATGCATACATAAAAAATTTTTATGAAATAAATTCAAACAATTTTCTCCTCCTATTTCAATTAAAAAAAATTGATATTAAGGACACACTATCACACAGTTTTGTCACTAACACAAACACATCTTTGTAAAAAAAAAAAATTTCTCTTCCTTAAAGAAATTAACTAAGTACGCATGCAAACTCAATTATTTTTGCCTTCTTTGACAAAAGCAAAGATAGACCAAATCTTTAAAAAAATATTCATGTCTTATCAAAGATTAAAACAATTCCTAAGTGGAATTGATACATGAATAAATTAAACATTAATTATGCATGTATAAACATAATAAACAATATTCATGCGTAAACACAAATAAAAAAAAATAAACAAACTCAAATATTTCTTCTCGCTTGTCAAAATACAAATAAAATTGCATTAAAAAGAGAGAGCTACAATGATATTAAAATATCAATTGTAGACAAGATATAAAACTAACAACTCATATCTTATATCCAGAAAATATTCAGAAAATAAACTGATTGGAAACTGACATAAAATGAATTAAAAAATAGACTAACAGCTCAAAACTTAGATACGGAAAGTATAATGAAAATAAACCAAACAGAAACTGGCATAAAACGAATTAAAAAAAATATAAAAAAAATCTTGTTAAGTGTCACGACCCAAAACAGGGGCCATGACCGGTGCTAGGGAACGAGAATTCTTTCGAATTCGGAACCCGTAGCAAGCCTAAAATAAAATAAACATGCAATAGTAATAATAACAACACAATGAAGTAAAATGTTATGCAGTGGAATAAAATCATAAATATCAAAATAATATTTCCACCAAATGAGATTAAATCAAATCCTCATCTCATATATATAAATAAACTCTTTTAATACAAATCCAGTTCAAATATTTAAAGTACATATCTCACAGTCGACCATAACTACTGCAGTGTCTAGATTATAAAATAAAACTCAAATAAGTAGTTTACATAATAAAGCCGGGGCAGAAGAAATCCGGTATACAGGCCTGCTACTCAGGTCTGAAGATGATGACTCTCCTGAAAAAAATAGTCAACGAAGGGGAGTCAGACCTCACTGAGTGAATTACTATAATATATATACATGCATACTAAATGCCAATGCACACAGTCAAAAGTATATATAATATGTATGTATACAAGCAAATACACACAAATGCAATAAAAATCATTTTATATATTTTTATTTAAAATCACAGTTTATGAAGGATCGAATAAAACCCTAGAAAATCGCAACATCAAACAGTGTTAGACAACACTCTAGCCACATAGGCTCACTTATTCCAAAATATTCACTTATTCCATTTAGACAGTAGACTGGCCTCGAGACACTAAATCAATCGAGCTCCAACAGTCTGACTGTCAGTGTGATTGACCCTGAGACACTTGGTCAACCGAGCTCCAGCAATCACACTCAATAATCACATCACACATCAAATAATCATATCCAATCAATATCCACAAATGGTTAGTAATATAGCCTAAATGCTATAAGCGTACCGGTACGTACTTGGTCTTAGTGCCACCCACTAGTTAGCACGTTCTATTGATATCCTTCATTAAAATATAAAGTATACATTCATAAAAGTAAATGATGCATGAATTGAATAAAATAGCAACATAAACCATATATATACTAGAAATATACCAAAAATAAACCAGGTATAATTCGAGTATATATATGTCAAAGAAATCCAGATAGATTACGAAATAAACTAGAAATATATTCAAAAACATTTTAAACTTAATTTATTAGCAAAACAGGCGTATAATTGAAAATATACCGAAAATAAACTAAAGATAAACCAAAATAAACTAAATATAAACTTAAATACTAATTGAATTATTTATGCATAATTAATCAAAATAAAACATACATTTCTAAATCATGCACCCTAAAGCACATATATATAGAATAGTAACTCACAATTAGTGCGCTCCTCGAGATGGGTCCGATGGACCTGGTCCACTAGGCCTTGGTCTCGGTGCAACTAAAAAAATAAATAATGATAGGAATCAGAATAAATCTAATGAAAACTCCTAAAAATTCGATCTAGATTACTAGACACAGAATTAAGTCAGAATTCGACCGGACATCACGTTTTATGAGAATTCTACCGAAAATTCGACAGAACCTCCCCTGTAAAATGGACATCTCTCTACTCAAAGAATAGAGCCGACCCTGCAAAGAAATACACTTTGAAAAATAGACACAGAATCATAACCAAAATCCCTCGGTCGGACTCCAAACTACAAATCACCGACCGAGATCCATAATTCACAGAACAATACTGAAAATACCGAAAATACCCTTATATCATAGAAATACATTTAATAAGTAGAAATTACGTCATTAACCCTAAAACACAGTAAAAACCAATAAAAACTCATTTTATTAGAAAAATCGTATAATATATATATATAATTGAAAATAATTTACGAAAAATAGTTTTAATTAGTTAAAAATACTAAATAATTTGTAGAAATCATTTTTATACCCTAAATAATTATTAAAAGCAATTTAATTACATTTTTAGCCAATTTAGGGTAAAATTACCAAAATACCCATATATATATAAATATACTAAAATTAATCCAAAAATTCACCAAAAATAATATAATTGATAAAAATTAATTTTCTCAGCATATATATCAATAATATCAATAAATAAACTCAATTAACTAATTAATTTCAATTAAACACACAATTAACCCTATTTTTCCAAAATTACATAAACTATATAAATTCAAAATAAATACATAAAAATTCACAAAAATTCCAAATAAATTTCTATAATTCATTTCAACACCTATATTTATCATAAAACATAATTTCACAATTTAATTAATTAATTTTCGAAAATTAGAAAATAATAATAAAATATTCAAAAATACCCAAAAATCAAAATAAATTCCAAAAATTCTACAAAAATTTACACATGAATATTAAGGTAAGGGGAACAACATTTGTGAAGGAATTTTTCATGAATCAATCAATTGAAGCTTAAAAAAAATTCAAAAACCCTAATAGGCCGAAATTGCAAAATCGAAACCTAGGCAAATCTAGACCATTTTAAGTGAAAAAAAGCTTGGAATCACACTCACCAGAGCTCAAGGAGAAGATAGAGACTGGTGGTGTCAAAAACGGTGGTCGGAATCGGCTTGATTGACGTTGAGAAGAGTTTCGGCTTCTCCGGCCAAAACAAGCTTCTCGACGTCGGAAACGGGCTCTGCTGGCGGCGGAACAGGCTGAGGACAATGGTGGCTCACCAGGAGGCACAGTGATGGCAAGAGAACGACGTGGCAGCGATCGGGAAGAAGGGGAAGGGAAGAATGACAAATTCGTAAATATAGCTAACTTTATATTTTTGACAATAATTTATATATATATGTATATTTATATACTCATACTATATATTATATTAATATAAAATCTCACACACATTAAATATACACCACACACATATTTTAATATATTTAATAATTTATACACTAAAAAAAATATTTAATTAATATTAAAACTAAATAATACAAATTAGGGTAATTAATTAAACCCTAATTTAATTCAAATATATATACTTTATTTTAGCACTTGAAAAATATATATGAGTTCATGCAAAATCATGAAATTATTTAAAATATTTAATATTAAATTATTTACATATTAATTTCCCCGAAAATAACATTCTTGGAAAAATTTTACGTAAGGTACTTAAAATAACATAAAATAATTAAAAAAAGCTTTAATTAAATAACAAACTCATAAAATATCAATATTATATACAAGAATTATTAACACTGCATATCCCGATGCAGTATAAAAATATTTAAAAACACGGGATATTACATTAAGGAGGAGAAATATTTTTGTTAAATTAAAATAATTAATTAAGTGAATTTAGCTCAATAATTAATTATAAATTTTAAAAATTGAACGAATCCACATAAATCCAAATTAAATAAAATTAATACAAAGATCATGCAAATGGGAAATACAATATATCATATATATGAAGTAAATTTGCTAAAACAAATACTTTTAAAATAAAATATATACATGACGCTAAAAATATATATATTTTTTTAAAGCACATGATCACATAAGAATCCAAACATCAATTCATTAATTTAACAAGTGATCAAGACAAGCTTGAGCCATCAATCATACCAAGTTCATGCTTAATAAAATTCAATCTTTTCTCACAAAGTGGCTTGGTAAATATGTCTATTAATTGATGATTAGTATCAACAAAATCAAGAAACATATCACCATTGTGCACATGATCACCCAAGAAATGATGTCTAATGTCAATATGCTTAGTTCTAGAATATTGAATGAGATTTTTACTAAGGTTTATAGCACTTGTATTATCACATTTAATTAAAATGTGATTAATATCAATGTCATAGTCCAAAAGTTATTGTTTTTGCCATATCACTTAGGTGCAACAACAACTAACCGCCACATATTCTGCTTCAGCGGTGGACAAGGCAACCGAAACTTATTTCTTACTAAACTAAGAAACTAAGCAATTTCCTAAAATTTGACAAGTTCCAGAAGTGCTTTTTCTATCTAGTAAGCTACTGGCAAAGTCAGCATCAGAATAACTAATCAAGTCAAAGGAAGAACTCCTAGGATACCAAAGTCCTAAATGCATTATACTATAAAGATATTTAAAAATTCTTTTAATAGCATTCAAATGAGACTCTCTAGGACTTGATTAAAATCTAGCACATAAGGAAGTAGCAAACATAATATTAGGTCTACTAGTGGTTAAATAAAGAAGGGATCCGATTATACCTCTAAATCGCTTTTCATCAACTGATTTGCCATTCTCATCCTTGTTGAGTTTGGTTATGGTACTCATTGGAGTTTTGCTTGATTGAGCTCCATCCATTCCAAACTTCTTGAGAATATCCCTTGTATATTTGGTTTGATTAATGAAAATCCCATCTTTACATTGCTTGATTTGAAGTCCAAGAAAGAACTTAAGTTCTCCCATCATACTCATCTCAAATTCTCCTTACATTAGCTTAGAAAATTCCTCACACAAGTAATGGTCAGTAGCACCGAAAATAATATCATCAACATAAATTTGAACAATTAATAAATCATGCTTGAATTTCTTTATGAAAAGAGTTATGTCAATGATGAGTGTGAAAAATGCATTTCTTTAAGTAGTCTTTATGTTAGGAAAAATGCAATTTCAGTTAAGTTTGTGTTTCTTTTATTAAGTTTTTATTTAGTTGAGTACTTAGTGCATGTCTTGTGTGTTTATTTATTTTTATGTATTAGTTGATTTATTTTTGGTTGATTTTTATGTATTTAGGGAAGTCAAAGAATAGTAGAGGAAGGTTACATGGGAGCCATGGGCACTTGAAATGGGCCTAAAAAGCAATGGAGGTCGATATGCTAAAATGCTGAAGAAGTGATATGCATGGCCATATGTAAAATGCACATAGCCATGCAACCTGGTGATTGGGAAATTCAGAGTCAAATTTCATTATTGACTCATGAGGGACAAGATGGAGATTTCGCATGGTTGTAACCCTAGGGCTGGTAATTAGGGTTTTATAAGAAGGTAGCCACCAGAAATAGGGATATATATTATTTATCACTTTTTGATATACATTTTTTTAGAGCAGTTTTGGAGAGAAAAGATTTTTCTTGCTTATGTTAGTTTTAGAGATTTAAGAATAAGGATTGAAGAATATTAAGTTTCCTATTGAACATGGGGTTTATTCTATTCAATTGTGTTTATTCATTCTTAATTTTAATTTAATGATGATGTCTGTTTTCTTTTATTCTTCTTCTTTGTATCTTACAATTAACATGGGTAGCTAAATTCTTAGTTAGGGTTCTTGTTGCAATTCAACCATGGGCTAATCATAATTAAACCTAAGCCATTAATCTAGATCTTTTGGTTATTATTGAACTTAATGTCTTCTTAGGATTGATCACCCTTTGATTGAATATACATAATAAAACTTGATCGAGAGATAGGTTGTATTGGATTTAAACAACAACCTGTTAGATGCTTTCTTAGTTGAGAAACACTTAAGCAACTAATATTGATTAAGGGTTAGTGCTTAAACTGGGTTAACTGAACACTTAATAGGCGAGGGCTTTAAATCTAAGAACGTCAATTTACTTGGTTAATCATAGGGTTGTCTTAGGAGGAAAGCCTATGATTCTAGAGAAACCCTCAAATTGGATTAAGGTTAGGTATGACTTAGCAGTTAATTGATCTTAAATAAAGGTTGAATTGGTAATAAGAACCCTAGCTCTCTAAAGTGATTGTTATTTCATTGTGATTTTTTTATGTTTTGTCTTAGTTTAATTTTTATTTTAATTCAAAATATCTTTTTTGTTATTTAAACAAACAGACACAACTAGTATCACTGTAGTCAATCTGCAATCTATGTGGGATCGATATTTGATTACTACTTGTACGAATCCGTATACTTACTGAAACCCATCAAGTTTTTGGCGTCATTGCCAGGGATTGCCAAATTGATATTGTTGAGAATTTTGTGTTGTCTGATTTAGACGTTATTTTTTACTTTTTTTTTTGTTTTTGTTTTTTTGGTTTTGCAGGAACTCTTGTTGTTGCATGCACACAACGCGTGGCGTAAGCAGACAAGGAGTCTAGTTAATACCACTTGATTTAGAGATTGAAAAAACTATTTACAGAAGGAGAAGATAGAATAAAGATAGGATGAACGGAGGGGAAGATGAAAGAAACCCGCCTCTAGAGGGTAGGGAAGCACACAATGGGCAAAATGGCCAAAATGGGTTGGTTGCCCATAGAACTATGAGGGACTTTGTGAGTCCCAATGTCCAAGGTGACCAAACTCCAATTGTGAGGCATACGGTTGCTATAAATAACTTTAAAATCAAACCCGCCATGATCCAAATGATTCAAAACTCACAGTTTAGTGGCTTAACACATGAGGATCCAATTGGTCACATGATAAGATTTTTGGAGTATTGTTCGACCTTCAAGATGAATGGAGTACAGCCAGAAGCAATCAGGCTCATCCTTTTTCCTTTTTTTATTAATGGATAGAGCAAAAAGATGGTTCACTAGTTTGACACCTAACTCCATAAACATATGGTAGGAGCTTTATATTGCCTTTTTTAATAAGTACTTTCCACTAGCTAAAGTACTCAAAATCAGAAATGAAATCAACTCTTTCTATCAAAGAGATTATGAAAGTTTTTATGAGTGCTAGGATAGATTCAAGGATCTTCAACGATAATGTCCACCACAGCTGATACCTTCATGGGATTTGGCATAGTCTTTTTACAAGGGTGTCAATCCCGTAGTGAGAGTAAATATAGATGCATCAGCAGGAGGAACTATCATGTCTAAGACACCAAAAGATGCCTTGGAGCTTTTTGAAGAAATAGCTAATACCCAAAGCCTCTGGTCCAGTGAGAGAGCTATTCCAAAGAGAGGGGGAGCAATTGAAGTTAACAGTTTGATGATGTTAAATGCAAAGATGGATGCTTTATCTAAAAGAATGGATAAAATGAATATCAATGCCATATCTAACTTGTCTTCCTCTTGTGAATTATGTTAGGGTAGTCATCCAACTATAGAGTGTTAGATGATGCAAAGCTTTTCCATAGAGAATGTAAACTTTGTGAACAACTTCAAAGGATAATATAACCAAGTGCATGGCAACACCTATAATCCAAGTTGGAAAAATCATCCTAATTTCTCTTAGAGCAATCAAGGGAACAACTAGTGGAGGCCACAAGCACCACCTGGTTTTGTAGGGCATAATGTGAAACACTAGCAACCAAATTACCATCAAGAAAAAAATTCATCTTCTGGGAGTTCTCTAGAGAGCAAGTTGGAGAAGTTCATGGATGTGATGTCCACAAAAATGAATCAACAAGATGAAGCTACAAAGAGGTTGGAAGGTAGATTGAGCAAATGTATCAAGACACTCAGCTGATGTTCAAGAACCACTCTTCCTCTATTCATAATTTAAAGGTGTAAATGGGGCAGTTGGCAAATTCTTTGTCAATGAGGAATCAAGGTTCTTTGCCAAGCTACACTAAGAAGAATCCAAAAGAACAATTGAAGGCTATCACCTTGAGAAGTGGAACAGAGATCCAAATCCCAAAAGCAATAATAGAATATGAGCAAGAAAAGAAGAAGGAAGAGGAGAAAGAGCAAGAGGATGAATGGGTTGAACTGCAAACAAAGGAGAAGCTGCAAGGTGATAATAAAAATAAGGAATGAGTAGTAGAGAAACCTACACCACCACTAGTGAAACCTTACAAACCTGCAGCTCCATACCCTTAATGATTGAAGAAACAGGAGCATGATCAACAATTTGCTAAATTTTTAGAGAGGTTTAAAGCACTCCACATCAACATGCCTCTAGGGGAATGTCTTTCACAAATGCCTAAGTATGCTAAATTTCTCAAGGAATTGATTTCCAATAAAAAGAAGTTGTAAGAATGTGAGACCATCACACTCACAAAAGAGTGTAGTGCTATCATCTTGAAGAAACTTCCTTTAAAAAGGAAGCATCCATGGAGTCTCGCTATTCCTTGTTCTGTGGAAAATTTAAATTTTCAAAGAGCTTTATATGATTCTGGAGCTTTAATTAATCTTATTCCTTTGTCTGTTTACAGGAAATTAGGATTAGGAGAAGCAAAACCTACAAGCATTCGATTGCAACTTATAGATAGGATAGTGAAGGAACTAAAAGGGATAGTGGAGGATGTGTCAAAAATTTATTTTTCCAGTGGATTTTGTAGTCCTTAACTTTGAAGAAGACGAGGAGGTTCCACTAATCCTTGGTATACCATTCCTTTACGCTACTAGAGCAATAATTGACGTCTATGATGGAACTCTCATTTTAAGAGTAGGGGATTAGAGCTGTAATTTTAATATCTATGAAACTATGAAATATCCCTATGACAAAGATTTTTGCATGTGAGTTAAAGTCATTGATGAATGTGTGAATGAAGTCCAACGACGGAGGTTGGCACGGTCTTTAGAAGTTGAGAATATTGAGAAGTGCTTATGAGGTACAATCTTCTCAAGAAGAAGTGACTCTCAAATACCCACACCAACCACACATATAACTACTAAACACTGAACCCACACCACCCTCAATCATAAAACCACCAAAACTAGACTTGAAGCTGTTACCTCAATATTTAAGGTACACTTTTCTTGGTGACGACCAAACTTTACCTATGATTATATCTTCTAAACTTAGCAAGGAGCAAGAGGATTTATTGGTGAACATGCGAAAGAGAAAAATAAAGGTAATCGGTTGGCAGATTTCGGATATAAGAGGAATAAGTCCCTCTTATTGCATACATAAGATTTTAATGGAGGATGGACAAAAGCCAACCATTGAAAGATAGAGGAGGCTCAACCTCAACATGCAAGAGGTGGTGAAGAAAGAAGTGGTCAAACTACTTGATGCAGGAATTATATATCCAATTTCTGATAGTTCTTAGGTTAGCCCAATTTAATGTGTGCCAAAGAAGGGGGAATAATAATTGTGCAAAATACGGAAGGAGAGTTTGTTCCTAAAAGAGTTGTGAATGGATGGAGAGTGTGCATTGATTACAGGAAATTGAATTCATCTGCAAGGAAAGACCATTTCCCATTACCCTTTTATTGATCAAATATTGGAGTGGATAGCAGGACATTCTTTTTACTGCTTCTTGGATGGTTACTCAGGCTATAATCAAATTTCGGTAGCTCTAAAAGATCAAGAGAAGAATACCTTTACATGTCCTTATGGCACATTTGCATACAAGAGGATGCCATTTGGGTTATGTAATGTTCCTACAACTTTTCAGAGATGTATGATGGCTATATTTGCATATTTAGTGGAGGAGATCATGGATATTTTTATGGATGATTTATCTATCTATGGAAACTCATTTGAAGGATGTCTGAGCAATTTGGAGCAAGTTCTAGCACGTTGTGAGGAAACAAATTTGGTGTTGAATTGGGAAAAGTGCCATTTCATGGTAGATGAAGGTATTGTACTTGGACATAAGATTTCAGCTCAAGGCATTCAGGTTGATAAAGCAAAGGTGGAGGCAATTGAGAGGCTAAAGTACCCTGCAAATGTTACAAGAGTTAGGAGTTTTCTTGGTCATGCAGGCTTCTATAGGCGATTTATCAAGGATTTCTCAAAAATCTCAAAACCCCTTTGTAAGTTACTTGAAAAAGATTCACCTTTTGATTTTACTGATGATTGCAAATTGGCTTTTGATAGGTTAAAACAAGCATTTGTTTTTGCTCCTATAGTGATGGCACCAGATTGGAGTCTGCCATTCGAGTTGATGTGTGACACTAGTGATCATGCAATAGGAGTCGTTCTTGGCCAAAGAAAGGAGAATAGGTTGCATGTGATCTATTATGCAAGCTAAACATTGACAAATACTCAGTTGAATTATGCTACTATAGAAAAGGAGATGCTGACTATTATATTTAATTTTGACAAGTTCATATTGTATCTCCTTGGATCTAAGGAAATTGTATACACAGATCATGCAACATTGAAGTATTTAATGAACAAAAAGGATTTGAAACCAAGGCTCATAAGATGGATACTTCTGTTATAAGAGTTTGATATTAAGATCAGAGATAAGAAAAGAGCTTAAAATGTAATGGCTAATCATCTTTTAAGGTTGGAGTTGGAATAAGAGGAAAGTGATAAGCAAGAGCTTATCAAGGAGATGTTCCCTGACGAAATGCTTTTCGCTATAGGATTTATGGGTGCTCCTTGGTTTGTTGATATAGCAAATTTTTTGTCAGTGGGTGAAATTCTAAAAGAGTTCACTCCTCAGCAAAAGAAAAAGTTGATTCGTGATGCTAAGTTCTAGATTTAGGATGAGCCATTTTTGTGGAAACTATGCAATGATGGCATGGTGAGGAGATGTGTAACAAATGAGGAAGTAGGAGAAATCTTACAACACTGTCATGGGAGGGTCAATGGTGGACATTATGGACCACAAAGAACAGCTGCTAAGGTTCTTGAAATAGGGTTTTATTGGCTATCAATTTTGTGATGCATGCCAAAGGAGTGGAAACATTTCAAAAAAGGATGAAATGCTCCAATCTGGAATTCTAAAGGTGGAAATTTTTGATGTTTGGGGCATTGATTTCATGGGACCATTTCTAGTGTCAAATGGTAACAAATATATTCTTGTTTGTGTGGATTATGTTTCCAAGTGGGTGGAAGCTCAGGCGTGCGCAGTCAATGATGCAAGGGTTGTTTGCAAGTTCTTAAAGAATCTATTCTCTCAATTTGGAATGCCTCGAGTCATCATAAGTGATGGGGGAATACACTTTTGCAAAAAGAATATGGAAGCTTTATTAGCTAGCTATGGTGTGAAGCACAGGGTAGCTATACCTTATCACCCATAAACCAGTAGCCAAGTTGAGGTGAGTAATAGGGAGTTGAAGAAGATTTTGGAGAAAATAGTAAGTAAGTAAAGGAAAGAATCATCAAGACTAACATAAAAGTATGTAGTACATACTTTATTTTGTGTTCTATTTAGCGTGTTGTTCAGGCTAGAAAGGCATTGATCTCAATGGGGCATATTGTCACTAGATTAGCATTGTATTTTGCTCTATTCAAATTTGCCAAACATAAATTGGAGCCTTTAGAAGCCGAGTCCCTTGATGAAGATTACTTAGTGCGAGCTGAAATCATCACCGAATTCAATGAGTTTCATGATGTAAAGGGTAGAAGATGTTACATGATCTGCCAAATGGCAATGCAACATGGTGAAATACCTTTACCCCCTAATGCAACTAAAAAAGGAGATAATGGGAGTGAAGCTCAATCAAGGAAGCGAGGGAACACCGAAAAATGGAGTGATGGTATCATGGAAAAAATCAAAGAGCAGATGGATATCTCTGACAATAGGATTGGGAATATGGTTATGGATTTGTCCAACCAGATAGAGAAGTTCGAGAGGTGATGTGAATCTAAAGCTGAAAGGTTGTAACTTCAAATTGATGAAATCTTTCGCATCCTTCCTCAACGCAAAAGATTTAAAGCTATAAACGAAGATGCAAAGTGCATTATGGTCACACTATATATTCCCCCTCCAGTTTCAAATTTGGTTCCATGATCACTTCTAATGGATGAACTATAAAATCCTTTTTCTTTTTTAACTCTTTTTGAAAAATTTTCAAAAGTTTTAAATGCATCATTCTAATGAGCAAGAAAACACACCCAAGTGTATCTAGAGTAGTCATCAACCAATACATAAGCATAGTGCATTCCATCGAGACCAGTAACTCTAGTTGGTCCAAATAAATCCATATGTATAAGTTCAAGTGACCTAGAGGTGGACACTACAATTTTTAGCTTAAATGAGGACTTGGATTGTTTTCCTTTTTGACAAGAATCACAAGGTTTATCTTTAGTGAATTCAAGCTTAGGTAAACCTATTACAAGTTCATGTTTACAAAGATCATTCAAAAGCTCAAAATTTGCATGTCCTAATCTTCTATGCCATGTCCATCTGTCATGGGTGATGGACACTAAGCATTTTATGTCTTTTTTATCAATTTTATTCAAATTAATGACATAAACATTGTCTACTCTTTCACCACTAAAAATAATTTTATTTTCATTACGACTACTAATAAAGAAATTTTTAAGATAAAAAGTTACTTTATTTCCCATGTCACATAATTGACTTATACTAAGCTGATTGTGTTTAAGACCATCAACAAAAAACATTTGATGTAAAGATAATGATTGAGGATTACCTATTTCTCCAATGCTAATGATTTTTCCTTTTGCATTATCTCCGAAAGTAACGTGTCCTCCATCCTTAGCATCAAGTTTGTTGAATTGCTCTTTGTCTCTTATCATGTGCCTTGAACATCCACTATCGAGATACCACTTGCTTTTTGTTCTTGTGGATTTCAAGCACATCTACACAATATAATTTAAGTGTTCTTTTGGACCCAAACCTTTCTTGGTCTAGGTTGATTAGTTTCAAGATAATCCATAGGAAGTAAATTCATATGCAGTCTTTTATAGAAGCACACATTATTAGTATGTCCTTTGATCATGCAATAAGAACATACAATATTTTCAAATTTATTCCTCCTAGGATGAAATGCTTTCCTAGTGTGTGCAACATGCCTTTGGTGTTGTGTGTATCTCCTATTATTTTATGTCATCAAGTGAAACATGCATTGGCAATGGTGATTTGTATTTTGATAATTTTGTGCAACATATTTATATGCATTGTATTATATAGCATGCCTATTATAATTGTGTCTAATGTACATAAAAGCATGCTTAGGTTTAGGTGCTCTAGTTTGAGCCTTACCTCTTTGTGTTGATGAAGGACGAATCTCATGAGACTTTTCCTTGCTATTTAACACATGAGATCTTTTAGCTTTAAAAGCTTGAGTCTCATTTGATTTGGTGGTTGAAGGAGTGGAATCATGTGAAGCTTTTAAAAAATTAATATTTGATGAAAATGATGAAAACATTCTATTCTTATATCCAATTCTATGGGTATCTCCATGAAATTTTTGAGAGTCAATAAGACAATCTAAAGTTTCTTTTCCTCTCTTAAATTTAGCAATGGAATTTTTTAATTCTAGGATCTCCTTAGAAAGCTTATAATTTCCATCATTTGCTTTCTTAAGTTGATCTTCCAAAGAATTAGAAGATTTTGCATCACTAACAAGTTTTTCATTTGATTAAACAAGTTTAGCAAAATTAATTTTTAAAATTTCTGATTCTTTATTTAAGCTACCTAACTCATGCTTATAATTTTTCTTCTTAGATAAAAAAATTTTACATTTAACAAGTAATTTGCTCACAATAGAGCTCTCATCATCATCATCATTATCATAATAATTATCACAATCATCAAAGGAAGAATAAGAAGTAGGTGGTACCTCATTTTCATTTTCAAGGGCCATGAAGCAAAGATTGGCCACCTTTTATTGTTCCTCTTCCTCTTCAAATTTAGAGGAATCATCCTAAGTAGCTTTGAATGCCTTCTTCTTATCTTTTGCTCCTTTGTTCTTGAATTTGAGTTTAGGACACTCACTTCTAATATGTCCCGATTTCTTGCATTCATAGCAAGTAACCTCCTTAGTTTTCTTCTTCTCATCTCCTTCAAACTTCTTATTAAAGTCCCTTGTTCTTGAGAAGTTTTTCTTTCTCAAAAACTTCTTGAATTTCCTAGTGAGCATGGCAATGTCACCATCTTTATCACTAGAATCTTTGACGTTTTCCTCTTCACTATCTTCTTAAAGAGCTTTTAGAGCAATGCTCTTTTTCTTTTCTTCTTTCTCTTATTGTTCTTTACCTCTTTTCTTGATATTGAGCTCATGTGTTAAAAGCTTACCAATGAGCACATCGGTTGATAGAGTGGAGAGGTCTTGAGCTTCCTCAATTGAAATAACATGAGATTCCCAATCCTTCTTATGTAGGATTCTTAGAATCTTGTTGTTTACTTCTTCCTTGGAGAAAAGTTTTCCAAGTTTCTTGAGGGTTGTGAGGAGAGCATTGAGACAATTTTTTTATCTCCGTAATTGATTCATAAGGCTTCATTTTGAAGAGTTCATATTCATACATATGAAGTTTAACCTTCTTACTTCTTACTTGAATGTTGCCTTCGTAGTGGTTTTTTAAGGTCTCCTACGTTTCTTTGGCTGACATATAATGTTGAAGCTTGCCTCCTTCTTCTCTTGTCATTAAAGAGACTAGAGTAATCATAGCCTTTTTATTTTTATAATTTTCTTTCTTTTGATCAATACTCTATTGGCTTCTTGTAAGAGCAGTTACCACACCATTAATGATAGTTGTAGGTGGTTCCCAACCTCTTAGGATAATGTCCTAAAGTTTAATGGAATCATAATCAAGATATAATTCCATTTTGAATTTCCAATGTGGATAGTCACTACCATCAAAAAATGGTCTAAGAGAAGAGATGTTTTGTGATTCACTTCCCATGATCTTGTATTCTAGCAATGAAGTACCTAGAATTCAAGCTCTGATACCAAATGAAAAGAGTCCTAGAGGGGGGGGGGGTGAATAAGACTATCAAATAAAAATGAGAAATTAAAAGAATTATTTACAAAAAATAGAAGTTGAGAAGGAAGAATGAAGAACACAAAGATTTAAGGAGTTCGGATTCAACAACAATCCTATGTCTCCACCTAACTTATCCCCAAGTTAGGATTTTCAATCACCCATAATCTTATTCATGGGATTGAGATTATACAAGAGTTTTATGGCTCACTCTTATAACCTTACAACATGGGTTTTCAAGGCTCACTCAAAAAACTAAAACCCAAGTGTTTCAATGGAAAACACTTAAACCAATTCCTTTAGAAATAAATCTCACTTCCCTTATAATCTAACCCAAGATTTAAGATGAAGAGAAATTCTATTTCTAACACACACCCAACTCTCATAAGAGTTATACAAATAAAGAATTATTTAAGAGAATTTGAGAGCTCAATGAATGCTTAAGAAATAATGAATGATAAACAAGTTGCTTAAATTCCATTCAACTCTAGAGGAATTTATACTAAAAAATATAGTTTTTGGAGGTGCAAATGATGTGTCCAACATCTATATTTTGAATCATTGAGAGTGATGTTGTTAGAAAGCTATTTATGTATTGAAATCGTGATTGGCTCCTCAAGACATTTGAATTTGTCCAAACTTTCTTCATACAAGTTGTAAAAATTTAAAAATTAGATCAAGTTGTAAAAATTTAAATCACTTAAATTAAACTTCTTTAGCTCAAGATATATCCAAAATACTAAGGGTTATGCAATCTATAATGCAGACAACGGTCAAACAGCTATACCTAAATTGAAGCCATGATTTGCTCCTGAAGAAATTTGAATTTGCCTATACTTTCTTCATTAAAGCTGTAGATATTTGAATTATCTTTCTATATCATTTTGAATTACCTAAATTTTACTTCTGTAGCTCAGGATATGTCCAAAATACTAAGAGTTATGCAATCTGAAATGCAGAATACTGTCAAACAATTATACACAAGTTGAAGCCGTGATTTTCTCCTGAAAAAAATTTTAATTTTCCTATTCTTTCTTCATAAAAGTTTTAGATATTGGACTTATCTTTTCATATCATTTTTAATCACCATAATTGGACTTCTGTAACTCAAGATATGTCTAAAATACTAAAAGATGTGCAGTTTGAGATGGAAAACGTATACGTGGATTTCAACTCAAAATTTTCATAACCAAATGAACTTGAGGATTTTGAAAAATAAGCCTAATTTAGAAAGCTCAAGATGTCTACTTCAAATGTTAAGAAGCTCATTTTCTCATTTAAGAGCTCTAAAGATATCAGAAGCCTTCTTGAATCTTAGAGGTTCAATTTGCCCCAAAAGTCACTATTTATCCAAAAGTGTATATGCTTGGTATATGTATGGTATATAATTCCCTACACACTAAATTGATATTATTAGTATAAAAATTGTTTGTTAAAGTCCAAAATTTGGAGTTTGATCATGCAAATGGTCAATAAATAAGATTCAATCAAAAAAAATTGAAAACCCTAAAGCTTAAAAATGAAAAATTGAGAAAAATCACAAACGGTAAGGTTTGAGCTTGAAAGGAGCTTGGAATAAGGACCATCAGAGCTCAGGGAGTTGAAAGAGACTGGCGGTGCTCGAAATGGTAGCCGAAAAAGTGATCGACGATGAGGAGAAGATTCCTATTGCTGCTGCCGTTTTTTACCTCTCTAGTGACGCTCTGGCGTGTAGACGGCGACGAGGAAGAAGGTGGTGGTCAGCTAAAAGCAAGGGAGGCACACCGATGGCGATGAAATCGAACGGTGTGGGAGGGAGAAGGTTTTGTAGTGTTTATGTTCTTTTGTTTGCGTTTTTGTATGTATGTATGTGTGTGTGTATATATATATATTAATAAAACTATATATTATAATATTATATAATATAACTTTAATTTAATCAACCTCAACCACTTAAATATACTCATATATGTATATACATATACATATACTCATATATATATATATATATACATATATTCACACATATATATAGACACACACACATATACACAAACATAGATTAATATATGTATATACATAAAATAAATTAACAATAAATAATAACAATACAAATAATACTAATGAAATATATAAACAATACTCATTAAATAATTTAATAATAATACAATTAATGTATATTAATAAAAATAAAAATAATAGAAATAATAATGCAAATTAAATTAATACTATTATAATAATACTATTCGAAAAATTAATCATCAATAATGTAAAATAAATGCTTACGTAATAAGTTTCTAAAATAAAATATTTATGTAGAAAAATATAATTTAACATGAAATAATAATCATAAATCACAGAATAGTAAAATAATTAAATATAACTTTTAAATCTATTAACATTGCATATCTTGTTTTATATATAAATAATTTAAAATATGGGTTATTACACAAGCTTATGGTCCCTGTGTTTGTTGTTGTTTATTATGTAATTTATGGGTTACAATAATTTATAAATTTATTTGTTGTAATTTAGCTGTTTGATTTATGTGGTCCATGGCACATGCAAGTGGAAATTTTGTTAAAAATGAGAGGACATGAATGTTAATTAATGCATGTTGCATATTAAGTTTGTTCATTGTATTCCAAATGCATTTACATCCTGCTTTTTTTTATTATAGAACGTCTACAACTTATGTATCACTTGTCATTCATCATGTTGGGAAGTTTGAAAATGAAAAGGGTATGAAGTATGTTAGGGGTAAAGTGTAAATGGTAGAAGACATGTTAGACATAAATATATTATCATATCCTGCGATGATTTCGTATATTAAGGAGGATGTAGGCTATCAGTTTATAAGAGGGCTTTATTTGAAATGCCATGATGAGTTTATACTTATAGTAGATGATACAACCTTATTAGGGAGATGTGAAAATTTAAAAGATGGAGATGTATTGGAGTTTTATATTGCTCAATGAAGAAAATGATCAGCCTCATTATAGTTATGATAATTTATGTGTTAATATATGATGCTCAACTGAGGAAGATGATGATGAGTTGCAAGCTTCTAGGAAGAAATTAAGGGAATTCAATAGAAAAAATAAAATTACAAGTAGTAAGGAAAAGCAAGATGTTGATAAAGCGGGTGGAAAAATTGCTCCTGAGCAGACATAGGCAAATCCAACAATTGATGAGGGTGTTTTTTATGTACCTGTTAAAAAGGATGAAGTGATGGGTATGAATGATGATGTTGAATACGATGGAGATGACACAGGAAGTGTCTATTATGACTCTAATAACCTAGGTAGCTATTACAGCGACACAGACGAAGATGAAAATCAAAGGAAGCAAAGCTCAAAGATACTATTTGATAGTGATGCATTAATACCTATTTTTTGTCCTAAAATGGTTTTTTTAAATGTACAGTAGGTTAAAGAGGCAATTGCTAAGTACGATATAATGAAAGGACTTAAAGTTCATTTAATGAAAAATGACAATTGAAGAATCAAAGCAAAATGTAAAGATAGGTGTCCATGGGTGCTACTTATCAGTAAATATAAGATTAAAGACACTTGAAAAGTAAAAACCTATTATCCAAAGCATCAATAGAGTAAGGACAACATAAATAGAATGGCCATAAGAAAACATTTAGAAAAGCACTATAGAGAAAGGACAATGTTAATGCCACATATCAAGTTGGCAGATTTCAAAAAGTTGGTCGAGGTTGAATTGAAGCTTAAGAATAACATGACTGTATGCCATAATACTAAGAAAAATATAGTTCATGATCTAATGGGCACCTATAAAGAAGATTATGCATTGTTATATGACCATATAGAAGTCATTAAAGAAAGCAATCCTAGAACTACTTGTGTGGTTAAAGCCTGCAAGAATGCAGAAAGTGAGGAGAACCAATTTATTAGGTTTCATGTGTGTTTTAATGCTTGTAAGCAATGTTGATTGGTTGGTTGTAGACTAGTTATAGGTCTAGATGGATGTTTTCTGAACAGGGTATTTAAAGGCCAATTGTTATGTGCAATAAGGAAAGATGATAATAACCAAATGTTCCCTATTGTTTGGGTAGTTGTTGCTATTGAAATAAGAAAAATTGGGGGTTGGTTTCTGAAGTGTTTAAAACATGACTTACCTTTGGGGGATGGAGACAACTACACTATCATTTTTTATGTGCAAAAGGTATAATTAGGTTTATATATTAATACAAGTATTGTTATGTCATTTCTGTTTTTATGCCTAATATAAATATGTGTTTTTGTAAGGGCTAATCAGTGCTATGTTAGAGCATTTGCCCAATGTGGAACATCAAATATTTGCGAGGCATATTTACCATGCATGGGCTAAGAAGTGGAGAGGACTTCAAAGAAAAGTTGCTTTTTGGAGTTATGCCAAAATCACTTACAAGGAAAAGCTCAAGCAAAATCTGAAGGAACTTGCAAAGCTAGGTGATAAAATTATTGAAGATGTGTTAGAGTATCTTGCTCAAACATGGACAAGAGCCTACTTTAACACAACTTTAATGTGTGATTCAGTTGACAATAATATGGTAGAAACCTTTAATGGTTGGATACTTGAAGCTCATTACAAGCCAATTATTATGATGCTAGAGGATATTAAAATGAAATGCATAAAGAGAATTCCTGTTAAAAGGAGGTTTGGTAAGAATTTGAATTCAGAAATTTCTTTAAAGGTAATGGAAATGCTTAAAAAGAATAAGCTTAATTCATATTCTTGGCAAATGATATGGAATGGTGATGATGGTTATGAAGTTATAAATATTTACAACCCGTTTGATAAATATATTGTCAATCTCAAAACTAACTCTTGTAACTACAAGGAATGGGATTTATGTGGAATCCTTTGCCAACATACTATTGCAGCTATATATAGTGCAAAATAAAAACCTAAAAAGTTTTTTTCTAAATGATATAGAAAGTACATATACCTGAAGAGTTATGGGCACAGCTTGCAGCCTATGAAAGGAAGGATGATGTGCCCACATACTGGCAAGGAAGTCATTGCTCCTCTAGCTATTAGAAGATTGCCTGGGAGACCAAAACTGAATAGGATGAAAGATAAGGATGAGCCAAAGAAGGTTGGAAAGCTATTAAAGTAGGGGCAAATCATAACATGCAGACTTTGTAAAACTCCTAGTCACAACAAAAGAAGTTTCCCACAGAGATAAAAAAAAGGTGTTTAAATTATAAACTTCAACACTAAATTAAGTAGTTATTATTTACTCATTGATTTGACTTATATTATTTTTTTGCAGGTACCAAATAATGCACCAGTAAGTGGCCACATAGCAACCAAATGCCATCAATATATGAACAAGCAACAAGTGGAACTAGGTAGAAAATCCAAACAAAGAGGAAGGGAAATTTTGTAGACATGGATCCAACAGTAGAATTATTAAGTCAATTCTTACAAGTAAAGAATGCAAAGACAACATTAAGTTAAACTCTAGCTACTATTTCACATAAGTAAGCTCAATGTGGAAATCCAAAATTAATGAGTCAAGATGAATTGGATTTCATTGCATATAAGGAATCAAGTGCAAGAGAATTTAGACAACATCAAGAGGAAAGTGCTCTAAGATTAAAAGAACATCAAAAGAAAAGTACTAGGGAGTTTGCATCTTTTTAAAGCAAAGAAAATTAAATAATAATGGCCAAGGAAGTAGCAGTGCTTTAAAAGGAAAAGGAAAGGAAGATACTGGGCATGGTTGCTATGCTAAGATTTTCAATAATGGTACTGTTGTTCTAAATGTAAGTGAACATTTATGGGACTTATTTGTTTATATATTATATAAAATGAAAATCTTGCATTGAAATTCTTATTTGCATTTTGTATTTGGTAGCCTGGTAGAAAGATGTGTCGGTTATTATTTGGTGGGTTTAAAAGCAACTCTCAGCCTTAGCTAATGCCTGTCCAGTTGAACTGAGAAAGCATGTGAATGTAAAGATTGAGCTTGGATTTAAGGCAAAAGGTTTATAATGGAAAAGTAAAGCTACAGTTACAACTTGTCAACTTCAAGCTGAAAATTACACAAAGCAAGAGTTAGACATACCAACGCTAATGGGAATAGCACACAATGAATTAACACTGCCATAGTGAATAATGTTATTATGTATAAGTTATGAATGTGTGGACTGATTGTTGCTATAATTATGTTTAATTAAGATATTATTTTTTTACAAGCATTAGGGAGCATGTTCCATTAAAGTACTATCCCATTTTGCTGGATGGGAACAACTTGAATTTGTCATGCATTAGGGTGCTTTTAAGTTTATAAATGAAATGTTATTTAGATCTTAAGTATTTACATGATACCTTTGACCATAATACATTTATTATAGGTTAACATCTTTAACATACAACAAAATTCATGATAAATATGTTTGTAGTTTACACTTATATGTAAATCAAACACTTATGCAGGATTAGGCACAATGAATACATCCAATAGCTAGCTATCAACCATAATATTAGAATAATAATAATAATAATAATAATAATAATAATAATAATAATAATAATAATAATAATAATAATAATCTTACAAACATAATAATTTAGTTCATTAATTGTTCCTACCAACACAAACATCTTAAAATTTTTTAATAAAAGCATTTTCACAAAACACCACAACACTGCCTTACACATACTTAATTTTGCTTAAATACAAAATAACATAACACTGCTTACTTTCTTGATCACATCAAAACTAAGCATCATCGAATAGTTTTTTTAAAGCTTCCTTCAATGCTTTTAACTCTTGGATAGTTGATGTTTCATCCATCTTTGACACTTGTTTTCGTAGTGCTTTAAGCTCAACCTTCATTGTAATGGCATCAGTAACACTAGCCTTTTCATTCAACCAATTAAGTCATAACACTTCATAATTAAGTATACATTCCTAGTTCTTAAGAGTCCATAACATTTTCTTTACGTGATATGCATATGGTGAATCATGCCACTTAAAGAAATTGCATCAGTTTTCCTATCATAAATGCCACACCACATATAACATAAACTTCGATTTTACAAGAATTAATAATAATGTAGTTATCATTTGCATGATTAAATATTAACTTTTAACACCAACTATTAATTAGTCATTACATTAATTATAAGCTTGCTATGAATATTAAAAGCATTTCTTTCTATTTATCACCATAAATAAATTAAGAAATTTTAAATATTAAATTCGTAATAATCATGTACACAAAATAATTATCTTCTTCACATTAAACTATTACTCTATTAGGATTTCCACATTGAAAAAATCTTCGTCCAGGATTCCTCTTTGTCTATGATACTATCATTAGAGCAGACACTCTATAATGACACTTGCAGTCATGTTGCACAATATCTTCATCTTCATAAGGCTCCTCATATGCAACCACTGCATTCTCCATTTCGCTAAGATTCGAAGCAAAGCCCTAAAGATTGAAATATGAACAAAAGAAAATAAGAAGATTGACTATTAGGGTTTTTGGCTTACACTAACTAAATGAGATAATGACAAATACGTATTGTTAGGGTTAATTTATGGGAACAACTCCTAGTTAATGCAAAAAAATCCAGTAATTTTTAACAAGCTTCCTAAACAACCTTTCCCATATGGTAATGACATGGCTTTATAGTTATTAAAAATAGCTTAGGTGTCCAATAGTTAACAACTTCCGTTATTGATTTCACTTAAATGTTTAATGTGTAATATCGCTAATTTTTTACATAATTTTAAACTGCATCGGGATATGCAGTGTTAATAATTTATATTTATATTGACGATTATTTAATGAGTTTGTTATTTATTAAATTCATTTTTAATTATTTTATATTATTTAAAGATATTTACGTAAAATTTTTTCGAAAATTTTATTTTCGGGAAAATTAAAACGTGAATAATTAAATATTAATTATTTTAACCAGTTTAGTGAATTTGCATGAGTTCATGCATGATTTTAAAGTGTTAATAAAATATATTTACGACTACATGCATTTAAAGTTAAATTAGGGTTATTCAATTAAATTAAATTATATTATATAGTTTTTATATTAATTAATTAAATATGTGTATATATGTATATGTGTATATATTATTATTAAAGTGTGTGGTGGACATTTATTGTGTGTGTTAATTATATATTAAAATAATAAGTGAGATATATATATATATATATATATATACATATATTATTATTAACTAAAATAAAGTTTGATATATTTACCATTTTGCCACTCCCTCTCCTTCTTCTTCCCCGATCGGTTGCTTCCCCATTTCCGACGTTGATCTCATCGTTCCTTCATCGTCACTGTGCCCTTCGATGTACCACCTCCCTTGCCAGCCATTTCCAATGTTCAGAGCCTTCTTCTCTAGCGTGGTTTGGCTGGAATTTGTAAGAGAGGCCGAAATCAATCCTAGCTCCGATCGATGACTTTCCGGCCACCATTTCAAGCCCCACCAGTCTCTATCTCTTTCTTGAGCTCCAGTGAGTGCATTTTCAAGCTTTGTTTCACTTGAAATGGTTTAGATTTCCCTAGGTTTCGATTTTACATTTTCAGCCATTTAGGGTTTTCGATTTTTTTGAGCTTCAATTTGGTTGATTCATTGAATCTTCCTTCACAAACATTGATCCTAGTAGCTTAATCTAGCTCTGTGAATTTTTGGGAATTATTTTGATTTTTGTGAATTTTTTATTATTTTATTAATATTTTCTAATTTTTGAAAATTAATTAAATAAATTATGAAATTGTGTTTTATAGTGTTTATAGGTGTTGAAATTCATTCTAGAAATTTATTTGTAATTTTTGTGAATTTGATATATTTATTTTGAATTTATTTAGTTTATGTAATTTTAGGAAAATTAGGTTAATTATGTGTTTTATTAAAATTAACTGGTTAATTGTGTATATTTATTGATATTATTGAATTATATGTTGAGAAATTTAATTTTGAGTAATTATACTATTTTTGGTGAATTTTTTATTAATTTTAGGGAATTTACATAATTAGGGGTATTTTGGTAATTTGACACTAAATTGGCTAAAAATATAATTAAATTGGTTTTAATAGTTATTTGAGGTATAAAAATAATTTCTACAAATTATTTAGTATTTTTAACTAATTAAAACTATTTTTCGTAAATTATTTTCAAATTATATATAATATACGATTTTTCTAAATAAATGAGTTTTTATTGGTTTTTTAATCTAAATGTAGAAAACGTTTAATTAAATTCATGAAGGATCCATAGAACCCTAATAATAGCAACCTCAACAACCCCATCATCACTCTAGCCATACAGGCTCACTTGATTCCAAATAGAACCCTTATTCCAATCTGGATAGCAGATTGGCCCTGAGACACTAAGTCAACCGAGCTCCAGCAATCTAGCTGTCAGTGTGATTGACCCCGAGACACTTGGTCAACCGAGCTCCAACAATCACACTTGCTATCACCTCACATTTCTATCAACCCAATAGATCATTCATTCCACTATAGACAGTAGATTGGCCCCGAGACACTAAGTCAACCGAGTTTCAGCAGTCTGGCTGTCAGTGTGATTGGCTCCGCAATCACACCATCTAACATACCATTAATCTTAGTCAAATCAATTATAATCACCAAAATTAATTCTCACTCAACCCTTATCTATCGCACTGGTATGTACACGATCCTAGTGCTGCCCACTAGGAAACACATTCTATTGATATCCTTCATTTACATAAATCATTCATTCTGAAAATAATTAATGTAAAACAATATTCATAATAGTAAAATCAACTGTATATATATATATGTACCTAAAATATACCCAGTATATTTTGGGTATATATATATATATGCCAAATAAAGTATGAAATATACGAAAGGTAAACCATTAATATAGTTAAAAATAATTAAGTGTGTATCAATAATATAACATGCATTTACTTAAAAATATACCTAAATATACAAAAGATATACCCTAAATACACAAATCACTTAATAAAACAAATTTGTATAAATATTCATTTAAATATGTGTTCAGGTTTAACATAGATTCACAATATACCAAAATAACCTAATTTTCTAGCATGCATATATCACAATTAAACCCTAAGTACACCAAAAATGTGTTAGGTTTGAATTAATAATAAAACATGCATTTATTTGGGAAATATATAAAAAATATACCAAAAATAAACTTAAAAACAATCTAAGTGTGATAACCCTGGTTTTAAATTATTTTATTAAATATTGAGATATGCAGTGTTAATAAAGTTTAAAAATTATATTTAATTATTTCACTAATTTATGATTTATTATCATTATTTTAAGTTTAATTGAATTTTCTACATAAATATATTAATTTGGATTTGTTATTTTGGACGTTTAAAATTCTATTATGTATGTTTATTATTTTTGAATTCTATTATTTTAATAATGTTAATTTAGTGCATGGTTATTTTAATATTATTATTTTTAAACACTAATATTATTTTCTTAGTTGACGTGATTTTGAGCATTTTTAATATTGTGAGTACCTCATTATTATTTTATTTTATTAATTTACTTTGTTAATATTTATTAATTTTGATAGTGATATTTTATTAATGTTATTTTGAGTGTTATTTTATATTATATTCTATTGTGTGTATTATTGTTAATATTGTGTGAGATTATGTATGTGTGTGTGTGTATATATATATATGAAATAGTGTTTAGTTTTGTGTGGTGGAAATTTCTTTGGACATAAAATAATATTATTTATAACCTAAGATTGATAAAAGTATATATATATATATATATACTCAATTATTTAGAAGAGAAAGAAAGAAAATTTGCAGAGCTCCCTTCTCCCCCTCCGCATGTCACTGCCCGACCTCCCCTGTCGATGTGCTTCTTGCCGGACTGCTTCTCCCCACCACCACTATCTCCACCTTCCTCTGGACGCCGACAACCGCTGGAGAGGGCTGTTGAAGCCGTGGGACAGCAGCAGCAGCAGCAGCAGCTCCTCTTAGCATGAAGATCACGTGCAGCAGCAGCCCTCTATAGCGACGCCAGCTCCGCCACCACCTCCATCTGCTGTCACCAGACATGGCAGCAGCTCCAACATCCTTCAGTTATTAATTTTCTTGCTTGGTAAGTGTGGGTTGGTGTTAGGAAAGGGTAGTTGTTAAGTGGTTGTTTTTGGTAGTTTTTAGCTTGATTTTGAGTTTAGTTAATTTACATATTATGTATTTAATTATTCAGTATTTACTTTAATTATTTGGTTAACTTTGAGTTGATCCAAGTTGTTTTGGTTAATTTTTTTATTATTTTATATTTAATTATTAATTATTAAAACTTTTGTAATTAATTATTTTAATTATAAATTTGGTTAAATTATTGATGCTATATATTGTTAGTAATTATAATGTTGAGAAATTAATTTTTGAGAATTATTATATAATTTTCAAGAATATTTATAGTTTATGTAAATTTTGAAGTATTGAATTAAATGAGTATTTTGGATGAATTTAAAGGTTAATTGTGTGTTTGAGTTGATATTAAAATGTTATTTATTTATAAAATAATTTTTATGAATTTATATAATTTTATGGAATTTTACATAGGTTATATGTATTTTGGGATTAATAGATTAAACATGTATTTTTATAGAAATTATTGGTTAATTAGGTGTATTTGTTGATTTTAGTGAATAATATGTTGAAGAAATAAATTTTGAGTAATTACATAATTTTTATTGAATATTATTATTACTTTATGAGTATTTTTGTATATTAGGGGCATTTTGGTAATTTGGTAGTAATTTTGGCTAAATATTAAATTTAATTGGTTTTAATGATTATTTGAAGTATAAAAATGATTTTTACAAATTAATTACTATTTTTAACTAATTAATACTATTTTTCAAAAATTATTTTCAAATTATATATGATATATTATTTTTGTAAATAAATGGGTTTTTAGTAACTTTTAGTATGTCTATGGATTAATTAAGTAATTTGGATTTAGAAAATGAATTTTATTAATACTGGTGTATTTTTCGAGAAATATCGATTTTTACTTATATTATATTATCATTAGAATTTTTAAGTAATTACGGGTAAAATAATTATTTTTAATGCTTAAATTGCCAAATTTTTATAGTTAAAGGGTATTTTTGGTATTTATTGAATTTATGTATATTTTATTGTATCTTGTGGTGAATTGTGGACCTCGGTCAGGAAAAATTGTAGTTTGGTATCTCGACCGAGGAATTGAGAGAATGTTATATTCGAAGTGTGTTTTCTTTGCAGGACTGTAATATCTCGAGTTTTTAAATATTTTTATACTGCATCGAGATATGCAGTATTAATAATTTTGTATATAATTATGATATTTTTATGAGTTGTTATTTAATTAAAACTAATTTTAACTATTTTATATTATTTTAAGTTCTTTACGTAAAATTTTCCCTCGAATTATATTTTTGGAAAAATTGACACGTAAATAATTTAATACTAATTATTTTGACTAGTTTTATGAATTTTCATGAACTCATATATAATTTTTAAAGTGCTAAAATAAAGTGTATATATGTGTATTTATTTAAATTAAATTAGGGTTTAATTAATTACCCTAATTTTTATTATTTAGTTTTAATATTAATTAATTATTTTTAAGTGTATAAATTATTAAATATATTAAAATATGTGTGTGGTTTATATTTAATGTGTGTGTGAGAGTTTATATTATTATAATATATAGTGTGAGTATATATATATACATATATACCTAATTATTTAACAAAAATTAGAACTTAGCAATATTTACAAGTTTGCCATCAACTTTATCTCCCTTCTTCCCGATCGTTCCCTTCCTCCTCCGGTCACTATCACGCCGTTTCTTCACCGTCGGTGTGCCTCCCGGCATGCCACCTTCATCCTCAACCAGCTCTGCCGCCTTCTCTTCCTTCTTCGGCACCTTTTGAAGCTCGATTTGGTCGGAAACCCGAAACTCTTTCTCACCGTCGATCACAACGATTCTGGCCACTGTTTTCGACACCGCCGATCTCTATCTTCTCCTTGAGCTACGGTGAGTGTGATTCCAAGCTTTGTTTCACTAAAAATGGCCTAGATTTTCCTAGGTTTCGATTTTGGAATTTCGGCCTATTAGGGTTCTTGATTTTTTTGAGCTTCAATTTGATTGATTCATGAAAAATTCCTTCACAAACTTTGATCCTAGTAGCTCAATCTATACTCTGTAATTTTTGTGGAATTTTTGGAATTTATTTTGATTTTTGGGTATTTTTTATTATTTTATTAATATTTTCTAATTTTTGAAAATTAATTAATTAAATTATCAAATTGTGTTTTATGGTAATTATAGGTGTTGAAATGAATTATAGAAATTTATTTTCAATTTTTATGAATTTTTATGTATTTATTTTGAATTTATTTAGTTTATGTAATTTTGAAAAAATAGGGTTAATTATATGTTTAATTGAAATAAATTGGTTAATTAAATATATTTATTGATATTATTGAAATATATGTTGAGAGAATTAATTTTGAGTAATTATATTATTTTTGGTGAATTTTTGGATTTATTTTAGTATATTTATATATATAGGGGTATTTTGGTAATTTTACACTAAATTGGCTGAAAATGTAATTTAGTAGGTTTTAATAGTTATTTAGGGCATAAAAATGATTTCTACAAATTATTTAGTATTTTTAACTAATTAAAACTATTTTTCGTAAATTATTTTTGAATTATATATAGAATATACGTTTTTTTAATAAAATGAGTTTTTATCTATTTTTACTGTGTTTTGGGTTAATTACGTAATTTCTACTTATAAAATGTATTTTTATTATATAAGGGTATTTTTAGTATTTTTGTAAATATTCCGTGAATTGTGAACCTCGGTCGGTGGTTTGTAGTTTGGAGTCCGACCGAGGGATTGTGATTGTGAATTCTGTGCTTATTCTTGAAGTGTATTTCTTTGTAGGGCTGGCTCTACTCTTTGAGTAGAGAGATGTCCATTTTATAGGGGAGGTTTTGCCGGATTTTTGATAGAATTCTCGTAAAACGTGATGTCCGATCAAATTTTGATTTAATTATGTGTCTAGCATTCTAGATCGAGTCTTTAGAACTTCTGTTAGATTTATTCTGATTTCTGTCATTATTTATTTGTTTAGTTGCACCGAGACCGAGGCCCAGTGGACTAGGCCCGTCGGACCCATCTCGAGGAACGTAATAAATAGTGAGTTGCTATTTTATATATATATGCTCTAGGGTGCATAATTTTAGAAATATATGTTTTATTTTGATTAAATATGCATAATGGTTTAATTAGTACTTAAGTTTATTTTTAGTTTACTTTTGGTTTATTTTTGGTATATTTTAAACTATATGTATGTTTTATTAATGAATCATGTTTCAAATGTTTTTGAATATATTTCTAGTTTATTTTGTAATTTAATTGGATTTATTTGACGTTTATATACTCGAAATATACCTGGTTTACTTTTGGTATATTTCTAGTATATATATGGTTTATGTTGCTATTTTATTTAAATTCATGCATCATTATATTTTATGAATGTATGTTTTATATTAAAATAAAGGATATCAATAGAACGTGCTACCTAGTTGGCAGCATTAGGACCGAGTACGTACCGGTATGCTAATAGCATTTAGGCTATATTACTAACCATTTGTGGATATTGATTGGATTTGATTATTTGATGTGTGAGATATGATTTGAGAGTGTGATTGCTGGAGCTCAGTTGACCAAGTGTCTCATGGCCAATCACACTGACAGTCAGACTGCTGGAGCTCGATTGACTTAATGTCTCGGGGCCAGTCTACTGTCCAAATGGAACAAGTGAATATATTGGAATAAGTGAGCCCGTATGGCTAGAGTGTTGTTTAACACTATTTTGAGGTTGCAATTTTCTAAGGTTCTATTTGATCCTTCATAAACAGTGATTTTCAATAAAAATATATAAAACGATTTTATTGCATCTGTGTGTGTTTGCTTGTATACATACGTATTATATATATTTTTTGACTGTGTGCATTGTCATTTAGTATGCATGTATATATATTATAGTAATTCACTCAGTGAGGTCTGACTTCCCTCCGTTGACTATTTTTCAGGAGAGTCATCGTCATCAGACCTCAGTAGCAGACCCTTACACCGGATTTCTTTTGCCCCGACTTTATTATGTAAACTGCTCACTTGAGTTTTATTTTATTAATCTAGACACTGCAGTAGTTGTAAAAATTGAAAAAAAAAAGATATTGTATTATATTGGTATAAGTTATGTACTTTAAATAATTGAACTGGATTTGTATTAAAAGTTTATTTATATACAAGATGAGTTGTTGATTTAAATCCCGTGATGGATTATTATTTAATTATTTATGATATGTTTCCACTGCAGATTATTTTAACTATGTTATTATTATTATTACATGTTTTTATTTATTTTAAGGCTTGCTATGGGTTTCGGATTCGAAAGAATTCCCGTTCCCTAGCGCCAGTCATGGCCCCTGTTTTGGGTCGTGACAAGGACCGACTCTACTTTTTGAGTAGAGAGATGTCCATTTTACAGGGGAGGTTCTGCCGAATTTTCGGTAGAATTCTTATAAAACGTGATGTCCAGTCAAATCCCTATTCTAATTCTGTGTCTAAAATTCTAGATCGAGTCTTTAGAATTTTCGTTAAATTTATTCTAATTTCATGTTATCATTTATTTGTTTAGTTGTGCCGAGACCGAGGCCTAATGGATCAGGCCCGCCGAGTTTGTCTCGTGGAGCGCTAACATGTCAGTTATTATACTATATATATATATGCATTTCATATAGGAGGCATCACTTAGGGTTTTCCATTTTTATTATATGTTTTTTTTAAAGTGATTTAAATTATAATATTTTTGGTATATCTAGGGTTGTATTTATTATATATGCATATTAAATAATTATGCATATTAGTTTGATATATGCACATGAAACAATTAGGTTTAGGTTTAATACATTTGAATAATATACACATGTTTTAAAACGTATACTTAGTCACAATTATTTTATTAAATGATTAGTATACTTTAGGTATAGTTTCGGTATATTTTAGCTTTATTCTTAGATAATTGCATGCTATATTATAAACCTACACTTAAATTGTTTTTAAGTTTATTTTTGGTATATTTTTGATATATTCCTCAAATAAATGCATGTTTTATTATTAATTGAAACCTAAAACGTTAGTGGTATACTTAGGGTTTAATTGTGATATAGGCATGCTAGAAAATTAGGTCATTCTGGTATATTATGAATATATTTTAAACTTAAACACATATTTAAATGAAATTTTATATATAATTGTTTTATTAAGTGATTTGTGCACTTAGGTATATTCTTGGTATATTTAGGTACATTTTCAAGCAAATGCATGATGTATTATTAAAATGCACTTAAATTGTTCTTAACTCTATTAACGATTTACCTTTAGTATATTTCATATTTTATTTGATATATATATATATATATATATATATATATATATATATATATATATATATACCTAAAATATACCGGGTATATTTTAGGTATATATATATGGTTGATTTTACTATTATGAATAGTATTCTACATTAATTATTTTCCGAATGAATGATTTATTTAAGTGAAGGATATCAATAGAATGTGCTTCCTAGTGGGCAGCACTAGGACCGTGTACGTACCGGTGCGATAGATAAGGGTTGAGTGAGAATTAATTGTGGTGATTATAATTAATTGATTGATTTGACTAAGCTTTATGGTATAATAAATAGTGTGATTGCAGGGCCAATGACACTGACAATCAGACTGCTAGAGCTTGGTTGATTTAGTGTCTCGGGGTTAGTCTACTGTCCATAGTGGAATGAATGATATATTGGGTTGATAGAGATGTGAGGTGATAAATAGTGTGATTGCTGGAGCTCGGTTGACCAGGGATCTTGGGGCCAATCACACTGACAGCCAGACTGCTAGAGCTCGATCGACTTAGTGTCTCGGGGCCAGTCTGCTGTCCAGTTTGGAATAAGTGTTCTATTTGGAATCAAGTGAGCCTATATGGCTAGAGTGATGATGAGGTTGATTGGGGTTGCTATTATTAAGGTTCTATGGTTCCTTCATGAATTAAAACAAACGTTTTCTGCAGAGTTTGGCATTT
Source organism: Mallotus nudiflorus (assembly GCA_947683625.1). Taxonomy (NCBI): domain Eukaryota; kingdom Viridiplantae; phylum Streptophyta; class Magnoliopsida; order Malpighiales; family Euphorbiaceae; genus Mallotus; species Mallotus nudiflorus. Next base: position 1,757,553 of record CANTUR010000377.1, on the reverse strand, counting down.
GTGTGAATTGTATGTATATATATATATATATATATATATATATATATATATATATATATATATATATATATATATATATATATATATATATATATATATATATATATATATATATATATATATATATATATATAGAAGAATGCCTGATTGTTATGGTTTAAATTGCATGTATATATAGTATAATAATTCACTCAGTGAGGTCTGACCCCTCTCAATTATTTTTTTTCAGGAGATTCCATATCGTCAGACCTTAGTTGTAGAGTTCCTCGCCGATGTTCTTCAGTCCCAGCTATTTTATGCAAATGTATATTTTGAACTCTGATTTGTATTCTAAAAACTACAGTAGTAATGTTATTGTATCATAAGAGTATTATATTGTTTTGATATTATATACTCTGAAAATTTGTAATTGAACACTGTACGATTATGTATTTATATATAAAAGGTTTTAGAGTATTTATTATATATATTGATTCAAAAAATTTTAAATTCTATCGTATTTTTATTTAATTATTGCATGATTTTATTTTCTAAGTCTTGCTACGGTTCCGGATTCGAAAGAATTCTCGTTCCCTAGCGCTAGTCATGACTCATAGTTTAGGTCGTGACGCTAAGTGTAGATTCATAATATAGCATGCAATTATTTAAGAATAAACCTAAAATATACTGAAACTATACTTAAAGTATACTAATCATTCAATAAAATAATTATGACTAAATGTACATTTTAAAACATGTATAATTATTTAACATGCATATATATAAAAATACAACCCTAGATATATCAAATATATTATAATTTAAATCACTTTAAAAAATATATATAATGAAAATGAAAAACCCTAAGTGATGCATCCTATATGCAATGCATATATATACAGTATAATAACTCACATGTTAGCGCTCCACGAGACAAACTCAGCGGGCCTGATCCGTTAGACCTCGGTCTCGGCACGGTTAAAAAATAAATAAAATAATAATAACCGTCAGAATAAACTTCTAACTTTATACTTCTAGGATTACTATAGATAGATTCAATCAAGAATTCAGAATTAGACTCGGACCGGTTGTCACATTTTACGAGAAATCTACCAAAATTTCTGCAGAGCCTCCTCTATAAAACGGACATCTCCCTACAAAAGTAGGGCCAATCCTGCATAGAAAACACACTTTAAGAATATACGGTCTCACAACCCCTCGGTCGGACTCCCAAACTACAATTCTACCGACTGCGATTCACAATTCACGAGATAATTACAGAATATATGAAAATTCCATAAATACCAAAAATACCCTTGAATAATCAAAATATAGCAATTGAATATTTAAATCACTGAAAATAATTATTTAACCAATAATTACAATAAAACCCTAATTTTGATAAAATATTATTAAAAATCAATAATTATCGATAAATTCATGAATATTGACCAAAATACATTTTAAAGCTCCAAATTACACAATTAACCCTAAAACATATTAAAAACCGATAAAAACTCATTTATTTACAAAAATAGTATATTATATATAATTTGAAAATAATTTATGAAAAACAGTTTTAATTAGTTAAAAATACTAAATAATTTGTAGAAATCATTTTTATACCTCAAATAACTATTAAAATCGATTTAATTATATTTTTAGTCAATTTAGTTCGAAATTATCAAAATACCCCTAGTTATACATAAATTCACATAATTACTCAAAAATTCATTAAAAATAATATAATTACTCAAAAATTAATTTCTCAACATATAATTCAATAAAATCAACAAATACACCTAATTAACCAATAATTTCTATAAAAATACATATTTAATCTATTAATTCCAAAATACACAATATAAACTTCCATAAAAATAATAGAAATTCCTAAAAATTATTTTATCATCAAATAACATTTTAATATAAACTAAAACACTCAATTAAACTTTAAATTCAACCCAAATACTCATTTAACTCAATTATCCAATATTTACATAAACTATAAATATTTCTTAAAAATTATATAAAATTCCCAAAAATTAATTTCTTAACATCAAAATCAATAACAGTATATAATAACAATAATTTAACAAATTTCATATTCTAATTAATTAATTAACAAAAATTTATTTTTTAATTATTAAAATATTCAATAATTAACCAAAAATCAAACAAAATCAGAAAAATAAATTAAAAATATCTATCAGTAGATTAAGATGCATAGATCATCATTTCTAAAAGGAATTATCAAAAATCCATTAAACTCAAGCTAAAAAAATTAAAAAAAGAAATTTGACATAAACTAAAAATTGTATAAAACTCACAAATGGTTAGCTTTGAGCATTGATCAAGCTCAAAATCAACTTCCCCTCAACTCAAGGAGTTGATCGAGCTAAAGAAGTTAAGCTCCCACCGTAAAAAATGGCTAAGGCAACATGAAGAAGTCTGTTGTCGCCGCTGCTTGCCGTTGCTCATGCTGATTCTGACAACTCCAAAAGAAGACGATGAAGAAGAAAGGAGGATGTGATAGATGGCTGCTGGCGCGAAGGTTGAAGAAGCACAGTAACTGAAGGAGATCGGGACTTTGCGAAAGGAAGAGGGAAAGAAATGGTTTTCTGTAATTTGTTTTGTATATATATATATATATATATATATATATATATATATTAAATTGTAACTTTATAATATAATAAAATAAAAGTTTAGTTTAAACAATTCTCTACCACTCATTTATTCTATATATATATATATTATAATTTATACATATATATAGGTGCACACACATGTACAATGATGTACACAATATAAAATTAACAACAATTAAAATTAATACTATTAATAAAATAATGTTCATAATAATATTAACAATAAAATAAATAATGTAGGTTGATAAAATAGTAATGTACATAAATTAATATTATTAAAATATTACCATCCGAAATAATAAATTTAAAATAAAATATTTACGTTGAAAATATTTGTCACGACCTAAAACAGAGGCCATGACCGACGTTAGGGAACGGGAATTCTTTCGAATCCAGAACCCGTAGCAAGCCTAAAAATAAAATAAATCATGCAATAATAACAATAATCATATAATATGCAACGGAAATAAAAATCATAAATATAATAATAACAGTTTCATCACTGGATTTGAATCAAACCTCATCACATATATATATAATCTTTTAATACAAATCCAGTTTCAATATAATACATCTCTTTAAAATAAAATACATGAAATCCAATACTTTAATTCACAACTACTGCAGTGTCTAGATAAAATAAATAAGACTCAAGTAGATAATTTACACAAAGAAGCCGGGGCGAAAGAAATCCGACGTATCGACCTGCTACTGAGGTCTGAAGAAGTTGACTCTCCTGAAAAATAGTCAACGGAGGGGAGTCATACCTCACTGAGTGAATTACTATAATATATATACATACACACTAAATGATAATGCATACAGTCAACAGTATATATCTAATATATATATACAGGCAATTACACACAGATGCAATAAAATCATTTTTATATATTTTATCTGAAAATCATCTTTTATGAAGGATCACATAGAACCCTAGAATATCGCAACCTCAAAAATAGTGTTAGGCAACACTCTAGCCATACAGGCTCACTTAATCCAAATATATCCACTTAATCCATTTAGACAGTAGACTGGTCCCGAGACACTAAGTCAACTGAGCTCCAGCAGTCTGACTGCCAGTGTGATTGGCCCCGAGACACTTGGTCAACCAAGCTCCAGCAATCACACCTCCAAACCATATCTCACATATCAATAATCACATCAAATCAATATCCACAAATAAGTTAGTATAATATAGCCTAAATACTATAGGCGTACCGGTATGTACTCGGTCCTAGTGCTGCCCACTAGGTAGCACGTTCTATCGATATCCTTCATCATCAATAATATAAAACATTCATTCACAAAAATAAATGATGCATGAGTTTAATTGAAATAACAATATAAACCATATATATACCGAAAATATACCAAAAGTAAACCAGGTATATTTCGAGTATATATATGTCAAATAAATCCAATCAAATCATAAATTAAACTAAAAATATATTTAAAAACATTTTAAATATATTTTATTAATAAAACATGTATATAATTTATTATATACCAAAAATAAACCAAAAATATACTTAATATAAACTTAAGAAATAATCAAATTATTTATGCATATTTAATCAACATAAAACATGCATTTCTAAATCATGCATCCTAAGCATATATATATAGTATAGTAACTCACCTAGTGCGCTCCACGAGACGGGTCCGATGGGCCTGGTCCACTAGCCCTCGGTCTCGGCGTAACTAAATAAGAAATAAATAACCGACATCAGAATAAACCTAACAGAAATCCTAGAATTCGATCTAGAGTATTAAATACAGAATCGATATCAGGGTTCGACCGGATATCACGTTTTACGAGAATTTTATCAAAAATTCGACAAAACCTCCCCTGTAAAACGGACATCTCTCTACTCAAAAGAGTAGAGCCGACCCTGCAAAGAAACACACTTCAAAAAATAAGCTCAACACAAATCCACAACCCCTCGATCGGACTCCAGACTACAATCTACCGACCGGAGTCCACAAACACAGAAAAATTCTGAAAATACCAAGAATATCCTTATAGCATAGAAATATATTTTATAAGTAGAAAATAGATAATTAACCTTTAAACACAATAAAAACTGATAAAAACTCATTTTATTTGAAAAATCGTATATTATATATATAATTGAAAATAATTCACGAAAAATAGTTTTAATTAGTTAAAAATATCAAATAATTTATAGAAATCATTTTTATACCTTAAATAACTATTAAAACCAATTAAATTACATTTTTAGCCAATTTAGGGTAAAATTACCAAAATACCCCTATATATATAAATATACTATAATTACTTCAAAAATTCACCAAAAATAGTATAATTATCCAAAAATTAATTTTATCAACATATTTATCAATAATATCAATAATTAAACTCAATTAACCAATTAATTTCAATTTAAAACATAATTAACCCTAATTTTCCAAAATTCCATAAACTTCAATAATTCAAAATAAATACTTAGAAATTCATAAAAATTCCAAATAAATTCCTATAATTCATTTCAACACCTAATTTAACCATAAACCCCAATTTCATAATTTAAATAATTAATTTCCAAAAATTAGAAAATAATATTAAAATATTCAAAAATACCCAAAAATCCAAAAAATCTCCAAAAATTCCACAGAAATTCATACATGTAGATTAATCTACTAGGATAAACATTTGTGAAGGGAGTTTTCATGAATCAATCAATTCGAAGCTCAAAAAAATCAAAAACCCTAATGTGACCGAACTGGAAAAATCAAAACCTAAGCAATTCTAGACCATTTTAGCTCAAACCAAAGCTAGAATCACACTCACCGGAGCTCAAGGAGAAGAAAGAGACCAACAGTGTCGAAAATGGTGGCCGGAAATGGGAGAAACGGTGAAGGGAAGATTTCCTGCCAAAAAGGAAAACAGGGGCTGCCGGCGTCGGGGAAGGGAGCTGCTGGCGGTGGGGGACGGCTGGGAACGGCGGTGGCAAGCCGGGAGGCACACCGACGGTAGGTGATCGAAGTTGCAGACGGTGAGGGGTGGGGTGGGTGGTGGTCGGGCGCGGGAGGGAAAGAAGAAGAAGAAGAAAAAGAAAAAGAAAAAAAAGAAAGAAAAGAAAAAGAAAAAAGAAAAAGAAAAAAAATAAAAAAATAATTTTAATAATTTAATAATAAATTAATTAATTAGTTAACAATAAATTAATAAACAAATAATAAAATATTAGGGTAATATATATTAAACCCTAATTAAATAAATATATACACATAGGCTTTATTTAGTATTTTAAAAATACGTATGAGTTAATACAAGTCCGAAAATATATTTAATATAATTAATAATAAATTATTTACGTGAAAATTTTCCCGAAAATGCAAGTTCTGGAAAAATTTTACGTAAAACACTGTAAATAATACACAGTAATTAAAATAGGTTTTAAATACATATCAACTCGTAAAAATATCATATATATATTCAAAAATTATTAACACTGCATATCCCGGTACAGTATAAAAAATATTTAAAAAAAACACGGGATATTACAATATTATTAAACATAAAATAATAATTACTAATTATAAAATAGCAAAATAAATAAATTTTAACTTTTAAATTTATTAACACTGCATATCTCATTAAATAATAAAATAATTTAAAAATTAGGGTTATTACAATATACTTGAAATATACTTAGTATATTTTAGATATATTTTAGTATATATATGGTTTATTTCTTCATTGTGAATACCATTGGTGATTTAATTATAAACTATTTATTTTCCATATGTAGGTTTATTTTATCTGAAGGATATCAATAGAACGTGCTACCTAGTGGGCAGCACTAGGACTGTATATATACCAGTGCGATAGATTTAGGGTTGAGTTGTGAATCACTTGAGGTGACTTTGATTTGATTGATGATTTTAAGATTGATGTGATTGAGTAATGTGGTTGCTGGAGCTTGATTGACCTAGTGTCTCAAGGCCAATCACACTGACAGTGAGACTGCTGGAGCTCGGTTAACTTAGTGTCTCGAGGTCAGTCTACAGTCCAAATGGAATAAGTGAATTAATTTAGAATTAAGTGAGCCTGTATGGCTAGAAAGATATTATTGATTGGGGTTGCAATTAATTCGGGTTCTATTTGATCCTTCATAAAATAAATATTTTTCCAGCATTTATTATATATAAAGTGATTTTAGCATCTGTGTGAAATGTTTGTATATAGTTATTATATATACTGATGATTGGTTGCAAATGACATTAGGAGGTGCATGTATATATAATATAATAATTCACTCAGTAAGGTCTAACTCCCTTCAGTTGTTGATTTTACAGCAGATTATTCTTCCTCAAACCTCAGTAATAGGCCCATCCGTTGGACTTCTTCCGCCTTGGCTTGTCTATGTAAATTACGTACTTGATTTTTATTGTACTATAGAAAACTGCAGTAGTATTCGTACTTTGTATTTATAGAATGTTGGTTGTTGTTTCAAAGACCTTTCTTTGAAAATTGTATGCAAATATTTTATTTTTATGATATGACATGAGTATTTATTCTTATATCGAATTAAGTTTTAATTATGGTGTATTTTATTTATTTATTTATTGTATGCTTTTATTTTCTAAGGCTTGCTACAGGTTCCGGATTTGAAAGAATTCATATTTCCTAGCGCCGGTCATTAGGTCGTGACAAATTATTTAGTTTTTATTTAATTTTCATTAGGTACCAATTGGCATTTTATCTTTTTCAAGGTTCACTACTTTTCCAATTGGTATTCTTTTTTTTAGTATTCATTTGATATTTGGCATCCATTTCATTTTTTTGGTGCCTTTGTTTTAAAAAAGATTTTATATATATATATATATATATATATATATATATATATAGTTATTTTTATATATTATATATAGTGTATATAATAAATAGTGTATATAATAATATATACATATGAATAGAATAAATTAATAGAAAAAGTAATTGCAATGAGAAAAATGGAAAATTCTAATAATCTAATAACAAATTTCAAAATGAAATAAAAAAATTAATTATTTTTTAAATTTCATATTTAATTAATTTTTTACATTTCATTTTTGGAGAGAGATACTATTTCATCAATCGAGTCATATGTATGTAATATATTCAAACCTAATGATTTTCCACATGTCCAAAAGTAAACCAACCCCTTGGACTGCTACGAAAAATGCCATCGGATTTCAAGTAGCACAATCTAATATTCTAAATATACTTAATATTATATTAATTATTAATATTAAGTTTATATTTATATTAAGTTAAGATATTAAGTTATTATTAATAATATTAAGTTATATTTAAGATTTAAGTTATATTTATATTAATATTAAGTATATTTATATTTAATATAATATAATACAATAAATATAATTATAATAATAAATAAAATATATATAATAATAATATATATAATAATTCAGAATGAAAGGTTTCGCTTTGACCGTGGTAACCCGTTCCCTGTGATTGTCTTTTTATTGCACTATATCTCATTATACATATTTTGTTCTGTGATGTTATGGCTTCTTGGGAGAATTAATGACTGTATCTTTGATGCACTTATTAGTACTAGTACCTCTAAAAATTCATAATTAACTAGTTGTAAATAGTCCCAGACTATGGAACAAAGGATTGTACTAGACTTACCTACACTGAGGTATTGATATCTAACTCTATAAATATGGAATGTATGAAATACATATGAAGGGAGGAATGAATAAAGAGAAATTTATACTCAAATTGGAATTTCCAACAGATATATAACCAAAAAGGAATTGAGAAACTCTACTTACCTTAGACTTAGGAAATTTTTTATAGAATAGCAAAACAAAAAGTAATTCAATTTCTACCATTATTACAATATTACATATTCCAATGAAAGCTTATTAAACAAACATATGCTACATAACTATAGCTATCTATATATATGTATCTCCTTTTATTTTTTTTATTTTATTGCAGTTCTATTTTGGATAGTGCATGTCATGCTATATTTTGATTTTACAAGATACAAATACAAGAATAAAATACAACTACAAAAATTGAAGTTTGAATGCTAAAAAGTGAAATTCTTATACCATTAATATTTAGTCGAATTTAAAAATAGAGTATGTATGTGTATATATATATATATATATATATAGTACAACATATAGTCTTGGGGGCGGATGTCAAATAACTTTTTGTGGTAGAATAAAATATCTCTATCTATAAATTCCCCCTCAAATAAATTATTCTTTTTGGTGGAATGTTTTTACTTTTTATTTTAGGTAGAATTTTGTTCTCTTTTTGTAAGTGAAGAAATATGTCATCCTTTTGTATCTATAACCGAGTAAAGAATTGGATTGATTAATGATAAATTTCCAATTTTATTTGACAAAATTTTGAATTAGTAACTTGAATTACTAACAAGTAGAGATTTTTATTTTATGTATATCAAATTAAAGTGAACTAACATTTTTATTTATTAATACAATACTTTTTTTTAATTTTTTTTACTAATCAATAGAAATAAAAAAGATTTTAGTCTTAAAAAGGGTGGGCTATTTTATAGTATAAAATTCATTCATTTCGGTTGTTTCATAAGAAGAAAAAGATCAAAACAAAGGATCTGTTGAATTTCAAATAGTAAGTTTCACTAATAAGATATGAAAACTTACTTCACATTTGGAATTGCATAGAAAATACTATTTATCTCAAAGAGGTTTGCGAAATATTCTGGGAAAATGACAACAATTGATGTTTTATTTAGTAAAGAAAATAAAGTATGTTATAAAGAATTAATTAGCCAGGTAGATATTAGGGAATAAAAAACTCATTAATGTGAAGATTTTTTTTAATTATTTGATTTATTAGATCGTAATATGAACTTCTTTTTGTTTTAAATAATTCATGAAAAAAATGGATCGAGGAAATCCCTATGAATGTACCAACTACATGAAAAGACCTTATGATAGTAAATATGAGGTGTGTGTGTGTGTGTGTGTATAGTTTTTTATAAAATAAAGGCACCAAAACAATTAAATGGATGCCAAATATCAAATGAATACTAAAAAAAGAATATGTACCAATTGGTATTTTATCTTTTTCACTTGGTTCACTACATTTCAAATTGGTATTCTTTTTTTAGTATTTAGTTGATATTTGGCATCCATTTCATTTTTTTGGTGCCTTTGTTTTATAAAAAATTATATTTTTTTATATAATTAAGATGTATATATATGTGTGTTGTGAATCAAAACTCAAGAACAAGCCCAACAAAATGTTTATAAGGCATGTGAGAAAGGGGTTTCTAATAAGTTTTACATATTTGAGGGTTTTATATTTAGAGAAAATAATTATTGTGTGCCATTAAGTTCTTTGAGAGAGTTACTTATGAGAGAGGCACTTAGTGTGGGTAATGAGGCATTTTAGGATTAAAAGGACTTTAAATGTGTTAAGTGACCATTTATTTTGGCCACAAATGGAAAGGAATGTTGAGAGAGTTTGTAAAAAGTGCATTACTTGCAAATAAGTCAAATTCAAAGCAATGTCTCATGGTTTGTATACAACTCTTCCTATACCAAATGAACATTGAGTAGATATCTCTATGGACTTTGTTTTGGGACTGCTTAGGTCCAAAGGGAGGAAAAGATGTTTTTTTGAGGTGGAAAAGTTTATCAAAATGGCACACTTCATTCCATGTCATAAAATGGATGATATAACCTATATTCCAAATCTATTCTTTAAGGTAGTGGTGAGATTACATTAAGTGCCAAAAACTATAGTGAGTAATCATGATGTGAAGTTCCTAAGCCATTTTTTAATGACATTACGAGAAAAATAAGGACAAATCTTTTTTATTAACACTTTTGAGAGTTATCATCTAAAAGAACTTGAAGAATTTAGAAGAGTGCTTACCACAAGTTCAATTTGCTTATAATAGGAGTGTGTATGAAGTAACCAGCCATTCACTATTTAAGGTTATGTATGGGTTCAATTCTTTAACACCATTATACTTATTGTCAATACCTATGGAAACAGCAAATTTGGAAGGCAAACAAAGGGTTGAATTTGTGAAAAGCTTGCATAAGAAGGTAAAATCCCAAATTGAGAACATTACACTCCAATATGAGAAGCAACATAACAAAATAAGAAAGCAAGTGATATTTAAGCCCGACAATTAGGTGTGGGTGCACTTAAGGAAAGAAAGATTTCCCAATTCAAAGAAAGTCCAGGCTAATGCTAAAAGGAGATGGACCATTCAAAGTGCTACAATGCATTAACAATAATGCCTACAAACTAAAATTTCTAAGTGAGTATAGAAATGTTAGTTACTTGTTTTTTATTGATGTAGGTGATTATGATGGACTTGATTAAAGGACAAATCCTTTTGGTGAATCCAAACTCAAGAAAGTGCTTTTAAGTTCTTGTATAAACTTTGTGACTTATCAAACATTATTTGGTTTGTGGTGTCAAAACCCAAATCTTTGCACTTCTTTTTTACTTATCAAATCCTTTTGTTTGTGGCAAAGGAAAGATTACAAAGTAAAATTTTATCTTTGGTAAGAGGGTGAATTACTCTATCTCTATTCATATCTCAATTCTTGAATAGTTATAAACATAGAAATTGTTAGAGGATGTTAAATTCTTTATCACAACTTATTATAGTGCTTTAATTATTAGGGAGTTTATATTTATATATATAGTATGTTTGGATAAGCTAGAATAAAGGTGAAAAAAATAGTAAATAAAAACCAACTCTCACTCAACATTGTGAGTGATAAGCTTCTCCATCACTCAACGAAATGTCTTTACTACTCCACCAAGTGTCTCCATCACTCCACACAGCTCAATATTGAGAGATCCACCACTTTAAGTAATCTATACATGGCCAATTTTGTTAGAGTTTTAAATTACATAGTTTTATTTGGTGAGGATAATTCTCATTAGATGATTTAAATCTTATATGAACAAGTTTGCTTGCATTAGGTTCAATTTTTGGTAGATGTCTTACTAATGGAATAGTAGATGGATAGGGTTGCATTAGTAATACTGGAATATATTTTATCTCTAAACTAGTGCTATAATTTGCCATTACTTTTATACATACTTTGTATGCCTTATTGTTAATTAATATATTTTGATATTTTATTACAAGGATTAACTAATTTTATATTATATATTGACCTATATAGTGATGGAGAGTGCAGATGCATATAATCCCTTCGATCTACTAGATTTGAAGGTAAAATGACTCTATCTTTATTTTATGTTATTACAATGGCTAATAACATTATGTTATATTGATAGTTATTTGCATGCAATTTTTATAAATGTTACTTGTGTAGACATGGTGGTAGTGTATGGTCTTTTCACCTACACTAATATTTAATTATGTGTTTAGCACTGAGATTTCTTCCCATCCTATTTGTGCTACCATTAAATTGTATCCTAGTTTCTTGAAGTTTCACTCTCAAGGTCCTGGTTAGGTGTGATGAACCTTTATTTTAATTTATTAAAAATTATTTTGAAATATACAGTGTTAATAATATTTTTAGATTTTAAATTTTATAATTATTTATGAATAGTATTTATTTATTTTATTCTGAATATTTTATTACGTAGAGGAATTTATTTGGAAGTTATTATTATTTAAAAATATTAATGCTATTGTTGTTGTTGTTGTTGTTGTTATTATTATTATTATTATTATTATTATTATTATTATTATTATTATTATTATTATTATTATTATCATCATCATTATTATTATTATTATCATTACTACTATTGTCTTTATTATTATTAGTATTATTATTTTATGTGTGTGTTAGTGTGGTGTTATATATGCGTATGTATATATATATAAGGACAGGATACAAAATTTTTCGGGTTCATTTCCTTCTTCCTTATTTTCTTTCTTTTTCTTTCTTTTTCTTCCCCTACTATTTTTTTCTTCTTCCCGTTTCTAACAGACCACCCTAACCTTGCCGTGTGCCACCACCCGCCACCATCACTTCCCCTCCTTCTCTTCTTCCTCCCGCCACCAGCATAGTGCCTCTGTCGCCAGAAAACACGTAGAAACAACAGCAATATCAACTGAGGCTCAACTCATCGTCGGTGGCCAAAGCTCACGTTCCTGGGCTTATTTGGATCCTTATGTTCAAGGAAAGCTAATTCTAAACTTGGTTTAAGCTTAGAATGTGTAGATTGTAAGTTTTCTTTAAGTTTTTATTTAGGTTATTTTCAATTTTTAATTTTTTTTGAGCTTATTGTCTTGTGATTTAAGCTAAGTGCCTTTACAAAAGTTGTTGTGTGTATCTTAATCTATGCAAATGTATTTTTCTTGAATTTTTTTGAATTATTTGATTTTTGAGGTTTGAATATTCCAGCAAGTCACTATTCCGGTAACCATTGCTGGAAGACCTTTTTATTTTTAATAAATTGTTTGGATTATTTGAAATATAGTTTGTGAAGGAAATTTATGAAAATTGTGTTCCGATTATTTACCACGAATTTTTGAAAGTTTATATGAAAAATTAATTTTTGAAAAAATTAATACAAATTAGTGAATTTGGTGTTTTAATTGAAATTATAGTTAGTTAGTATGTTTTAAATAATTTTGAGATAATAAATAGTATTAAAATAATTTTTACGAATTAATTACTATTTTTAACTAATTAATAAAAAATTTCAAAAATACATTCCAATAATAAATTTATTTACTATTTTTATGATTAAATTAATTTTTAACTATTTTTATTATATATTTGAACTATTTAAGTAATTAATTGTGAATTTTACTATTTAATTTCGAATATTTGAAAAATTAGATTTTCATTAATATTATATAATTTATTTGAGATTTTATTAACTTATTTGAAAAAAATTAGCTTTAATGTTTTTGTTATTTAAATATATTATATTGTGGTTTATTATTGAGGTTTATGGATTTTAATGATTTTATTATATTATTATTATTTAACATTGATTATTGTGAATTGTGATCCTCGGTTGGGAAATTATGTAGTTCGGGGTCCCAACCTGCGGTGTTGTGCATTTGTGGTTTTAGAAGTGTGTTTGCTTGTAGGATCGGCTCTACTTTCAATAAAGAGATGTTCGTTTTACAGAGGAAATTCTATCGAATTTTTGGTATAATTTTCATAAAACGTGACATCGGGTCAATCTTGAGTTTTTGAATTTAGATCGAGTCGTCCTTTAGAATTCCTAGGAGTATGAATTAGGAGTTCGATTATGATATTTGTTATTATTATTTATTTTTCTATAGTTGCACTGAGACCGAGGCTTATTAGACTAGGCTTGTCGAGTCTGTTTAGAGGAACACAAACCTGTGAGATATTATTTTATATATGCATTACTTATATGATACATGATTTATGAGCATCCATGATTCCATAATATATTTAAACATGAATTATTTTATTAAATGATTAAGTATATATTGGTATACTTTTAGTATATTTTTGATATATTTTGGTATTTATGTGACACATATATTTGGTATATTCTTGATATATTTTTCGTATACTTATCGTATATTTTGATATATATGTGACATATATATTTGGAATATTTTTAGTAAATATTTTATATATTTCTAGTACATAATTGGTATATTTCCAGTATATGCTTGCTATATAAGTGATATATTCTTTTCAAATAATTGTCATTTGTTTTAATTATGCATTTTATTATTCCCCATAAATATACGATTTATTTGAAAGATATCAGTAAAACGTGCTACCTAGTGGGTTGCACAAGGACTGTGTACGTACCAGTGCGTTAGATTTTAGGGTTGAGATTATGAAATCATTTGATGTGATATTTGATTATTCGATTATTAAGAATTGTGGTGAGAGAGTAGTGTGATTGCAGGGGCTCAGTTGACCTAATGTCTTGGGACCAATTACACTAACAGTGAGACTGCAGGAGCTCAGTTGACTTAATATCTCGGGGCCAGTCTACTATTTAGAAATGGAAAAAAGATTTTTTTGGAATTAGGTAAGCATGTTGGCTAGTGAGATATTTTGATTGAGGTTACATATATTTTTAGGGTTCTATTTGATCCTTCACTTAAATAAATTTTTTCTGCATTTATTATTATATAAAAGCGGATTTTAGCATCTGTGTGAAATGCTTGTATATGTATATTATTATACTGATACTTAACTGTATATGACTTTAGGTTGTATGTATATATATTATAATAATTCACTCAGTGAGGTTTGACTCCCCTCCACATTTTTTTTACAGGATCTTCTTCCTCTTCATACCTTCCCAGTAATACTTTACGCCAGTCTTCTTCAGTCTCGACTAAATTATGTAAATTTTATATCTGAACTCTTATTTGTATTCTAGAAATTGCAATAGTAGTGTATGTTGTATTAGTTTGAGATTTTTGTATCTGAATATTGTATGAGATATTTTTATTATGTATGAAATAAAAATTTACTTTTATATTAAATAAAGTTTTAATTCTAGCGTATTTTTATATTATTATTGCATGTATTTTTATTTTTAAGACTTGTTACGAGTTTCGGATTCGAAAGGATTCTCGTTCCCTAGCGCTAGTCATAACTCCCGGTTTAGGTCGTGATATTAGGTTAATGCTAATTCGTTTAATTTTTTTGTCAACTAAAAAATTATTAATATTATATGTATGATAAGTGCAATGTTAAACATAAACTTAACTCATATTCAGCTTCATACACTTTCATTTTATTTTTTTACATTTACTTCTTGCACTTTTGTTCACATAGATTGACTCCTTGCATTTTTACTTTTCTATATATTCATTTCTTTTCTAATAACATATTAGAGCATGTATATCAATTGGTATACAAATATGTATATCCATATAAATGGAATTAGAACAGTTAAATTGATATCATTGATACATTTTACAGATATTTGTATATAAAAATAATTAATAGTTGTAATTAAATTAAAATAAATCCAATAATTCAAATTTTAGTTTGTATAGATATAAATATTTTTACCATAGTAAGAGTGATTATTTAAAATATTTTTTAAAAAAATTTTCATTGATTTTTGTATTTATATTTTTACTTTTCTAGATATTGAGTAAAATATTTTTTGAAAAATGCAAGTCATTTTAAAATATATTTAACTTCTTGCATTTTTACTGTTCTATAGATTTCTTTTTGGCCATTATGGATCAACTTTTCAATCAGCAATTGTGACTTCTATTTCTATTTCATTTTTTTTATTTTGTTTTTCTTTCCTTGAATAAATATAAATCTTTAATTTATTTGTCTTTTAATTAAAATTTTAAAATTTTCTTGATGAACTTTTTACCTGTAGTGGAATTTTTATTATTTTCTTTTATGAAATTTTGGATATCTCTTTATTATAAATTTTCTATTGGTATTTCTGTAATTGGATTCATTTAAAGATCAGAGAATCAATTTACAGCTAAATAAAGCCTCTGAATAAAGCGCAGATCAACACAATTGAGAAATAATAAAAAGAAATTTTATAATTTGAATGAGATTTTATTTTAATATACTATTATTTCTATTATTTTTTCATCAAAATGTACTTTTAATCTTCAATTAATGAAAGATTCATATTTTTCTCTAAAAAAACTACAGTTTTTATTATTACATTGATAGTTCTTATTTTAAGTATATCAACTAGATTACCTACAATTCTTTGGCCATTTTTTTTTTTTTTTTAGAAAAAATTCTTTGGCCATCTTAAACTAAGGATAGAGCTTATATATATATATATATATATATATATATATACCATCTTTTTTCTTTTGGGCAAAAATTGTCTGGCCGTCTTAAACTAAGGATAGAGCTTATATATATACATAAATTTTTAGTTAGACTTGTGACATGAAATAAATTTTTAAAAAAAATTATTTAATTAATTTATAACTCATTTACTAAACTATTTAATTAATATTTTTAAATTTTTTTATCTTAAAATAATTAAATAAAACATATTAATTTATAAAACGAGATATTTTTATTTTTAAGAAACTATTTAATGAATTTATAGCTTCTATCTTATTGAAACTAATTTTGTTTATACATTTAAAGTATTTTAGTTTTTT
This sequence comes from Mallotus nudiflorus, assembly GCA_947683625.1. Classification (NCBI taxonomy): domain Eukaryota; kingdom Viridiplantae; phylum Streptophyta; class Magnoliopsida; order Malpighiales; family Euphorbiaceae; genus Mallotus; species Mallotus nudiflorus. The sequence goes on along the minus strand of CANTUR010000377.1, from coordinate 1,740,818 downwards.
ATTTTAAAATAATTAATACAACATATTAATATATGCATATTTTTTAATATCATTCTATTTATACTTTTAATTGATAGTAACAAATAATTCTATATAGAAGTTATATAGAAGTTATGTTTATGTGTATATATATTTATTTATACATTTATCTTTTTAATATTTACACATTTTTGTTATATTTTCATTTCTTATATCTTTAAAAATTATCATTCTACTATATCCATTTTTACATTTTTCATATTTATATTTTTGTTCTCATAAAACTTCACAAGATATCAGAAAATGAGTATATAGGAGAGAAGAAATACATCCAACTACTAAAATAATAGGGGTGAAAGGAAAATTTGAAGAGAAAGTTTAAGGACTTAGTTAAGATTTTCTATTTGAACAAGTCCTAGTCTTTAGGATATTTGTTTAGCATTTTCTTTGTTGCACTTATCATGTTGAGTAGTTGAAAATGTGAGCAAGTGTTTCTCATTTTGTTAAGTTTGAAAATGCTATATATGCCTAAGTTTGTTCAATAAAATGATGCATCACTTCCAAAATTGTTAAGTACTCTATCCTCTATATTTCTATTCTTAACATTTTGGTATTAGAGCCTCCACTAGGCCTGACAAAAAATAAAGCAGCAACCTTTGACATTTTTTACAGTAGCAAAAAAAATGACTACCAAAGGGAGTTTTATGCAACTATTCATTCCCTGCTTTAATGGTCGCTATGACCATTAGAGCATGTTAATGGAGAATTTTTTGTGATCCAAAGAATTATGGGCACTAGTGGAGACAAGCTACAAGGAGCCAACAAGTGGATTAGTGTAGATAAAAGCACAATGGAAGAAGTTAGAAGAATTGAAGTTAAAAGATATGAAAGTAAAAAGCTTTCTATTCCAGGCCATGGATTAAACAATTTTGGAGACCATTCTTATGAAGGATACTTCCAAACAAGTTTGGGAGTCTATGAAGAAGAAGTTTGAAGGGAGTGCTAGAGTCAAAAGGTCACATTTACAAGCTCTCCATTAAGAGTTTGAAACTCTAAAGATGAAGGCTGGAGAAAGAGTCACTGAGTATTTTTCAAGAGTGTTAACAATAGCCAATAAGATGAGAACATATAGGGTGCAAATGCAAGATGTCGTAATAGTGGAAAAGATCCTTAAATTGTTGAGTGAGAAGTTTAATTATATTGTTTGCTCAATTAATAAGTCTAAAGAAATAAATCAACTCTCCATTGATGAGTTATAAAGTTCACTGATAATTCATGAGCTAAAATTTCAGCAATATATAAGAGAAGAGAAAGCACTCAAAATCAGTCATGAAGATCGATTTAGTGCAAAAGGATAGGATCGAGGTGAATACAGAGGCAAAAGAAGAGGAAGACAACAACCCTACAACAAAGCAACAGTAGAATGTTTTAAGTGTCATAAGTTTGAACATTTTCAATATGATTGTCAAGTTGGGATAAAGAAGCTAACTATGCTGAACTAAGAACAAAAGAAGAGATGTTGCTCATGTCATATCAAAGGGAAGATATCTGGTATATAGATTCTGGATATAATAATCACATGTGTGGCAATAAGAACTTATTCACTTATCTAGATGAGGACTTTAGGTAGATAGCATCACTGGGAAATAACACAAGGATGAATGTGTTAGGCATAGGCAGTGTAAGATTGAATATAAGTGGCTTAACATACGTTGTTAGTGAAGTATACTTTATGCCTAAACTAAAAACCAAACTATTGAGCATTGGTCAACTATAAGAAAAAGGGTTGGCAATTCTCATTCAACAAGGAACATTTAAGATTTATCATGCAGAGAAAAGGCTGATAATACAAACTAAGATGTTAATGAATCAAATATTTATGTTGCTAGAAAAATCAATACAATAAAAGCCAACTTGCCTCTACACCCACACAGGATATAACACACTTATGGCATTGTCATTATGGATATTTAAGCTATAAGGGGTTGAGAACTCTCCAGTTTAAGAAGATGGTGCATGGGCTACCTCAGTTCAATGCTCAAACAACAATTTATGCAAATTGTATGATTACAAAATAACATAGAGATCTTATTCTAAAAATAAGTCATTATAGGGCCATAGAACAACTTTAGATTGTTCATGCAGATCTTTATGGCCTAATATCTCCTATTTCTAATAGTAAGAAGAGGTACATTATTTTCTTTATTAATTATCTTACTAGAAAAGCATAATCTTATTTTTTAATAGAAAAATTTAAAGCATTAAGCATGTTCAAACAATTTAAGAGCTATGTTAAAAAAGAAGTATGAGGATATATTAAATGTTTAAGAACAAATCGAGGAGGAGAGTTCACATCATATGAATTTAATGAGTTTTGTATAAAACATGATATTAAGAGGTAATTAACCGTAGTATATACTCCATAGCAAAACAGAGTAGCAAAATGGAAGAATTGAACTATGATGAACATGGTTTGATCCATACTTGCTAAAAGAGAGATGGTAAAGACTTTTTAGCCAAAGGTGGTGAATTAGACAATACATATTCTGAATAGGAGTCCTACATTAGCTGTGAAGAATCAAACATTCGAAGAAGCCTAGAGTGGAAGCAAACCCTCAGTTAAGTATTTTAGAGTTTTCGATTGTGTGGCATATGTGCATGTTTCTTATGTGAGAAGGAAAAATCTAGATGAAAAGAGTTTCACTTATGTAATACTAGGAGTAAGTGAAGAGTCTAAGGCATATAGACTTTATGATCCAATTGAAAAGAAAGTTGTAGTTAGAAGAGATGTAGTCTTTGAGGAAGATAAATTTTAAAGCTAAGATAAGAGTTATGAAAAGCACCTAATTGTTGATTTGGAATGAGATGATAATACAACATAGAGCATAAAGAGTAAGGAAGAAGAAAAAGTGACTGAACCATTTGGTAGTCCTCAACATGATAAATATGAAGGAAAAAGTAAAGGGCCTCCAAGGTGGATGAGAGATTATGTAACTAGGTAAGGACTTTCAGAGGAATTGGAAGAAGATGATGCAAATATTAATTCAACTTTATTTGCTTCAACAGATCCAATGAATTTTAAAGAAGTAGTGAAGTATGACAAATGGAGGACAACTATGGATATGGAGATACAGGCAATAGAGAGAAACAACATATGGGAACTTACTAATCTTCCCAAGGGTGCAAAGAAATTAAAGTAAAATGGGTTTATAAAACTAAACTCAAAGAAAATGGAGAAGTGGACAAGTTAAAGGCTCGTTTGGTGGCAAAGGGATATATGCAACAATAAGGGATAAACTATACCAAAATATTTGCACCAGTTGCAAGAATGGATATAGTAAGAATGATTGTGGCTCTATAAGTATAGAAAGGGTGGACTCTCTATCAACTTGATGTCAAATCTACATTCTTGCATAGATAACTTAATGAAGAAGTGTATGTGGAATAGCCAAAGGGTTATGAGTTGAAGAACAGTCCTCTAAAAGTTTACAGATTGAAGAAAGCCCTATGTGGACTGAAACAAACTCCATGAGCTTGGTTCAACTATATTAAAGCACATTTCTTAAGTGAAAGGTTCGAGAAGTGTTATAGTGAGCATACTTTATTCATTAAAATGACTAAAGGAGGTAAGATTTGTTAGAAATCAATTATGGTATTTAGATAAAAATACATGTGTAGTAAGCACAAGTCTAAATAGAGTAAATTTCAAAATTTTACTTATTATAACCCTGCGTTTTATTAAATGAATATTGATCAACCCAAGGAGCCTATTACAATTGAAAATATCATCACACCAACTCCTAGAAAATCTAGTAGGGCATCTTATCCTCCGGAGAGATACGACCTTCTACCTGATATGCAAAAGTTGCATGCTCATGAAGATAGTCTTCATATAGATGATCCTACCACATATGAAGGAGCTTTATTTGATAAAGATTCTTTTAAATGGATTGATGCTATGAGAACCGAAATGCATTCCATAATTATAAATGAAGTTTGGACACTTGTTGATCCTCCAGAAGGTATTGTACCTATTGGATGTAAATGGATCTTCAAGAGAAAGACTAGTACAGATGGAAAGGTTAACACCTTTAAAGCTAGGCTTGTAGCGAAAGGGTTTCGCCAAAAGGAAGGGATCGATTATAAAGAGACCTTTTCCCCAGTTGCCATGCTCAAATCCATTCAAATTCTTTTAGATATAGCCACACACTATGATTATGAGGTTTGGCAAATGGATGTCAAGACTACATTCCTTAATGGTTATCTTGAGGAAGAAATTTTCATGGAGCAACCCAAGGGTTTTGAATCCAAGGAAAGCTCTAAAGTGTGTAAGCTTAATAGATTAATATATATGGCTTAAGGCAAGCCTCCAGGAGTTGGAATCATCATTTCGATGAGGCTATTTGTTCTTATGATTTCATAAAGAATAAAGATGCGCCCTGTGTTTACAAGAAGGTTAGTGGGAGTCAAATCACTTTCCTAGTCTTATATGTGGATGATATTTTGTTAATTAGAAATGATGTAGGAATGATGACTTCTATAAAAGTCTAGTTATATAAAAATTTCTCTATGAAGGACTTAGGGGAGGCAACTTATATTCTCAGAATTCGACTCTATAGAGATAGATCAAAGAGAATGATAAGTTTATCCGATAGGTTTATCCCAAAGTCTTTACTTGGAAAAGATATTGAAGAGGTTCAATATGCTTGAATCCAAGAGAGGATTGTTACCATTTAGGCATGGTGTTCATTTATCCAAGGGTATGTCTCCCAAGACACCTAAGGAAATAGAACAAATGGCCAAAGTTCCTTATGGTTCAGCAATAGGAAGCTTAATGTATACTATATTGTGTACTAGGCCTGACATTGCTTATGTTGTTAGTATGACTACCAGGTTTTAATCCAATCCAGGTTTAGAACACTAGATAGCTGTTAAATCAATCTTTAAGTACTTGAGAAGAACTAAAGATTTGATTTTAACTTATGGAGAAGGTGATTTACAGATTAATGGCTTTACAGATTCTAATTTTCAATTAGACATGGATGATAGAAAGTCTATATCTAGGTTTATTTTCATGTGTAATGGAGGTGCAGTGAGCTGGAAAAGTTCTAAACAAAGTATCACTGCTGATTCCACTACAGAAGCCGAGTATATAGTTGCATCAGATGCTGTTAAAGAAGCTATTTGGATTAGGAAGTTCGTAATAGAACTACAAGTTGTTCCTTCCATTAAGTTTCCAATTTCTCTCTATTGTGACAACAATAGAGCCATAGCATTGGCAAAGGAACCAAGGTCTCACCAGAAATCCAAACACATAGAAAGGCGCTTTCATATTATTCGAGAACTTATTGGCAAGGGCGATGTGGTCATCCAAAAGGTAGCTTCAGCAGACAATGTTAATGATCCACTAACTAAAGTGCTCACACAACTACAGTTAGATTGTCATATTGAAAAGATGGGTCATAAATATTGTAGTAAATGGCACTAGTGCAAGTGGGAGATTATTAGTATAGGTATGCCCTAGTGGCATTATTATAATTATTTAGACATTGTAAATAATCCCTGTGGCAATAAAATATTCTTGTAAATAAAAATGTTATTTTTTTAAGTATTTTTCCTTTAGTATTATGTTGAATAAATTTATTATCAAAGAGTTGATAATATGAGTTACAAATTTATTCAATACCTTTAATATAAATTGTTCGTAGTCGATTAATTAATATTTAGATAATATTAATTAGACTATCACCTCTATCTATTTTCCTTGATTAGTGTAAGAAACTATTAGTGGGAGGTAGTGAATCTCATGTTACTTGATATGAGTGATCAGAATAGACATGTGGATACTCATTAGATAGGTTAATCAAACAGTGTCATTAGAATTATGATTGTAAGGATATTCATATATAATTAACAATCACAATCTAGATTATAATGGTGCATATAGTCCTTAAACTTGAGGTGACATAGTCATCCACATTTAGGTGGTTAACGTTTGTTACCGCTTACATACTTATGTTAATCATCATATGGGTATATGGCGTGTGATGGCTCTAATTAGTTAAATGTAGGGATGAATGTTTAACTAAGATGTGATTCATTACTTGGTGTGAACCAGGATAGATCCTATGCTATCTAAGTTTATTCTTGATGAATAAATTCTTGGCCAGGATAAATACAACACAGTCTAAAAAGGAGTTTCAGTACTAGAAAGAGTTATAGTATTTGTTGTATTTTATCAAGAATTAAAACATAAGATGAGGTCATATAATAAAGCTATTAGAGTTTGATAATACCTTGACTCTAGGCTATATCAGGATCTTTAATGAAAGGAATTTAGTGCACGGTAATTATGATCAGGTTCGTGCAAATCATAATATGTATGCATTTCTAATTGGGTAGCTGTGATATCGATACTAGCGGTCACTCACAGCTTATGAGAACTAAATGTGAATAATTGGGACTTTTACATTTAGAATTGAAAACAGTTTCAAATAATATTAAATGTTAATATTATATTTTCTCATTGTCATTTAGACATGAACCTAGTAAGTCACACTTAATAGAGTTTTATTTATTCACTATAGTATTAATCTAATTATTGATTAAAAGAGTTTAATCAATTAATCAAGATTAATAAAATTAGATTTATGTTTTAAACAATGATTCTAGTATATCATAAAATCTAATTCAAATAAGAGTATTATTTATTAATTAATATTGGATATCAATTAATATATATTAAATTAATAAATATATATATGTTGTTATTTATTTATGGACTTATATTGATGGTCCGAATTGGTTTGGACATAGGTCAAAAATTTATTTTGGACCAAAGATTAATTAAAGTCCAAATCTATGTATATGTATAATTTAATACGTAAAATAATACATTTGATGTATACTTTACATAAAAATTTATAAATTAATATATGTAGGTGGCAAGCTCAATAATTAAATTAAGTAAGGTGGCATATTAATTAAGTGGATATTTCTAAAGTATGCCTAAGGTGTCATTTTAATCATTTGGATGGTTAGGTGTATACCTAAGGTGGTACACTTAATAATCACTTAATTAATTAATGGATATTTTTCCTTAGTGGAAAATTACTACACATATATCATTTCATATATATAAGGGAAGTCAAGTGACTTGGTAAGAGAGTAAGAAGCAAAATAATGCTTAAGTGAGTTTTTGCTTAAAGAGTTAAGAAAAATCACTAAGTGATTTTGGTTATGATAAGATCATAAACCAAAAATAAACACAACATATACTAAACATATACTCTATACTTGTGCTCTTAATTAAATTAGTACAAGTTACTAAGTTTAATTAACATAAGTAAGTGATAGATAAGGCTTTGGTGTTTCAAACTAAAGACCTTACATTTTGAGGGCTAAGCATTTGATTCAAGGAATTGAACAAAAGGAAGGCTAAGTTCTACAACAAGTAAGTTTACAAACTTATAATTATTTAATTATTAGTTTGTATATTGCTTAATTTATTTAGTTGTGTATTTTAATGTAATTTGAATCCTGGGCAAATGAAATTCTTCGTTTTATGAAGGGTTATGATGAGTAAAATTTTGAAATTTACTCTATTTAGACTTATGCTTATTACACATGTATTTATGTCTAAATACCACAATTGATTTCTAACAGTGGTATCAGAGCCCCTTTTTTGCACTTTATACATACTAAATAAATTGTTTAATTACAAATGTTGTGATTAAAATATGTTGGTTGCAAGTTTTGTGGCTAAAATATGCTAAACAATGTATTTTGTATGTTATAGTACTACCGTGAATAGTGGTACCGTAACAGTAAATAGTGGTACTATAGCAAACATTTTTTTTATGTTTGCAAAATTTTTATAACATGTAAAAGTTGCATTTATTTAATTTTTGAATGTCATACTTGCAAGTAGTGATCATGGATAAGGTTTTACATTCTATTATTGTAATAATTAATTTTATTATTGTTTATGTAATTAAATGTTAATTACATAGTATTAGGATGTATTGATAACCTTGGCATGTCAAGGATTATTTGTTTGTTGCAAAAATTGTAACAAGGAGACTTGAAGGAGTTCAAGGAGAAAATCCATGGAGATGGTGATAAGGATATTCATACTTGAAGTATTCATGGACAAGAATAATTTTTGTAATTTATTTTAGTATTAAAATAAGTATAAAAATTAGTCCATGATCACTCCTTATTTGTGCATCCATATTTGTATGTTTTATATATATATGAGATATGTCTGTTTTATATGCTTTTATACATATTTGTATGTATAATTGGATGCCGTACAATTTATGCATTTGATACATATAAATTGGTTAATGTACAAAGTGAGACCCAAAAATCTTCCAAATAAATTTAAGTCTAAGCTCTCCATTGGAGCAATAAATTGTACAATTTTGGATTATGTATATTGGCTATGGACACATAGGGGTATACATAAATCCAAGAGATTTATATAATGTTATTGTTAAGCATAATGATGTTCTAAATGTATAAATATACTACATACCAAGAATGGCAAACAGGCATACTTGAGGCATGTAGTATTCAAATTTATACATTTCACAGTGCCAATAGTATGGACTTAATTAATACCGAGGACCAAGAATGGCAATGGGTACCTGAGGTCCATAACATTAAGAGCTTGATTGATGAAATATCACATAAGATGTGATGACGGGAAAATGTCACTTATAAATATTAATATTTCAAAAATGGTAAAGGGTACCTAAGGAATATTATAATTTATTAAGAACTTCATCACCCACTAGAAATCCATCCAAAAAGGGATTTCTTTTTCCTACTTGGAAGAGTAGGATTCGCTAAATTAGTGGGAGACCATTAAGATTAAAGACCAAATCTAATGATTATTTATACGATGTGATTTAACTAACTAGTTTTGTTACCTTTACAAATAATTTGATAATATGAAATCATCAAACCCACTCTCCGTCATACTAGACCAACATAGGCTCACGGACCTAAACTTTGTAGATTGGCTAAGGAATCTAAAAGTAGTTTTAGCTTTTGATGAAATACTATATGTATTAAATCAACCACTACCTAGTCCACTTCCTGAAAATGCTTCTCAAGAGGAGCAAGACACTCTAAAAAATTGAAAAAAGCATGCTTTGCAAGCACGTTGCATTATGTGGGCTTCTATAAGTACCAATATCCATCGATAACATGAGAAGTACAATAGTGCAAATGAAATCCTACTTCACCTAAAAGAGCTATTTGGTGAACAGAGTAGGACCATTAGATACGAGATATTGAAGTGGTTGTTTCGTGCTAAAATGAAAGAAAGTAAGGATGTGGCAGTCCATGTGAACTCAATGATAAGATCAATTGAGGAACTAGAAAGCCTAGAATTTTCAATGGACTTCCATATCCAAATGGATTTGATCTTGCAATCACTTTCTGAATCATTTGGGTAGACCATAGCAAATTTTCATATAAATAAAGTAAAGTGTACACTTGCTATATTATTGAACATGATTGTAACAGCACAAAAAGCAATACAAGGCGGCAAGGGGAAGGAGACTGCTCTTATTGCTTCTTCTAATAAGACTAAAAAGAAAAGTTATAAGAAAAAGAAAGGCAAGAAAAATGTTGTCAAGCCAACAAGTAGGATAGCCAAATCTAAAGGCAAGGGATAGGTGAGGGAAGACCCAAACAAGGGTAATTGTTACTATTATGAGGGTAAAGGACATTGGAAAAGAAATTGTCCTAAGTTCCTTAAGTCTCTACAGACTAAAGGAAAGGATAGTCAATGAGAAGGTATGTTTTTCTCTAATTTTTCTAAGTGTTCTAATAGTTCATCAAATGCATGGGTATTGGATACCGATGCTAGTTCTCACATTTTTTTTATCTTTACAGGATCTAGTAAATAAGAGAAAGTTGAAGCCTAATGAAGTAACCTTAAAGCTTGGAAATAGTACAACTGTTGCAGCTAAAGCTATAGGGTCAACTTCAATATATCTTTGTAATCATATTTTATTATTGGATGATGTATTATATGTACCTAATGCTTATAGAAACATAGTCTCTATTTCCAGTTTGACTAGAAAAGGCTATGAATTTTTATTCAAAAGAGACATATGTAATATTTACTTTGGAAGTAATATTATTAGCTTGGGTTATTTAATACGTGATTTATATTATATTGATAATAATTCCAATAATAATGAGCTTCAATTTATGAGTAATAAATATGCAATGCTAATTGAAAATACTTTTAATTCTAAACAGCTATGGCACTTAAGATTATGTCATATTACTGAAGATAGGATCACTAAGTTAGAAAAGATAGGAATCTTGAGCAATCTTGAATCCACATCTAATCCAACTTATGAAGCTTGTCTTCAGGGAAAGATGACTAGATCACCATTTATAGGACAAATGGCAAGAGCCATTGATATATTAGAAATTATACATAGTGATGTATGTGGGCCATTTTCTGAAATGGCTAGAGGTAGTTTTTACTACTTTATAACCTTTATAGATGATCTATTAAGATTTTGGTATTTATTTCTTATAAAGAATAAATTTAAATCTATTGAAAAGTTCAAGAATTCAAAGCCTAAGGAGAAAACCAAACTGGGAAAAATATTAAAACTCTGAGATCAGATCGAGGAGGTGAATACTTGAGTACCGAGTTTATTGAGTTCCTAAAGGAACATGGCATTGTATCTTAACTCACACCACCTGGAACACCTCAGTTAAATGGAGTGTTTGAAAGGCAAAATCGTACTTTATTGGATATGGTACAATCAATAATGAGTTATATGGATCTTCCTATTTTTCTTTGAGGTCATTCACTCCAAACTGCCTGTTATATCCTTGATCGTATTCCATCCAAATCCGTTTCTACTACACCATATCAGATATGGCATGGTAGAACACCAAGTCTTAAACATGTTAAGATTTGGGGATGTCCAACTTTTATCAAAAAATTAAAGTCGGACAAGTTAGATGTGAAATCGATAAATCTGTAAATCACCTTCACCATAAGTTAAGATCAAATCTTTAGTTCTTCTCAAGTACTTAAAGATTGATTTAACAACTATCCAGTGTTCTAAACCTAAATTGGATTGAAACCTGCTAGTCACACTAACAGCATAGGCAATGTCAGGCCTAGTACATAATATAGCATACATTAAGCTTCCTATTACTGAAGCATAAGGAACTTTAGCCATTTGTTCCATTTCCTTAGGTGTCTTGGGAGACATACCGTTGGATAAATGAACACCATGCCTAAATGGTAACAATCCTCTCTTGGATTCAAGCATATTGAACCTCTTTAATATCTTTTCCAAGTAAAGACTTTGGGATAAACCTATCATTTTCTTCGATCTATCTTTATAGAGTCGAATCCCGAGAATATAAGTTACTTCCCCTAAGTCCTTCATAGAGAAAGTTTTAGATAACTAGACTTTTATAGAAGTCATCATTCCTATATCATTTTCAATTAACAAAATATCATCCACATACAAAACTAGGAAAGTGATTTGACTCCTACTAACCTTCTTGTAAATATAGGGCTCATCTTTATTCTTTATGAAGTTATAAGAACAAATAGCCTCATCTAAATGATGATTCCAACTCCTAGAGGCTTGCTTTAAGCCATATATTGATCTATTAAGCTTACACACTTTAGAGCTTTCCTTGGATTCAAAACCCTTGGGTTGCTCCATGAAAATTTCTTCCTCAAGATAACCATTAAGGAATGCAGTCTTGACATCCATTTGCCAAACCTCATAATTATAGTGTGCGGGCTAAAGGAATTCAAATGGATTTAAGCATGGCTACTAGGGAAAAGGTTTATTCACAATTGATCCCTTCCCTTTGGCGAAACCCTTTCGCTATAAGCCTAGCTTTAAAGGTGTTAACCTTTCCATCTGCACTAGTCTTTCTCTTGAAGATCCATTTACATCCAATATGTACAATACCTTTTAGAGGATCAATAAGTGTCAAGACTTCATTTGTATACATGGAATCCATTTCGGTTCTCATAGCATCAATTCATTTAGAAGAATCTTTATCAGATAAAGCTCCTTCATATGTGGTAGGATCATCTATATGAAAACTATCTTCATGAGCATGCAACTTTTGCACATCATGTAGAAGGCTATATCTCTCCGGAGGATGAGTTGCCCTACTAGATTTTCTAAGAGTTAGTGTGATGATATTTTTAATTGGAATAGGCTCCTCGGGTTGATCAATATTCATTTTATCAGTTTATTGTGTTTCTTTAGATGACTCTTCATCTAATATTATCTTCTTTCCTATGCCACCTTCCTTTATAAATTCTTTCTCAAGAAAAATGGCATCTCTGCTTACAACAACTATTTGTTTAATAAGAAGATAAAAGTAATATCCTAAATTATCTTTAGGATATCCAACAAACCTTCCTTTTATCGATTTCACATCCAACTTGTCCAACTTTAATCTTTTGATAAAAGTTAGGCATCCCCAAATCTTAACATGTTTACGACTTGGTGTTCTACCATGCCTTATCTAATATGGTGTAGTAGAAATGGATTTGGATGGAATACGATTAAGGATATAATAGGCAATTTGGAGTGCATGACCCCAAAGAAAAATAGGAAGATCCGTATAACTCATCATTGATCGTACCATATTTAATAAAGTACGATTTTTCCTTTCAGACACTCTATTTAACTGAGGTGTTCTAGGTGGTGTGAGTTGAGATATAATGTCATGTTCCTTTAGTAACTCAATAAACTCAGTACTCAAGTATTCACTTCCTCAATCTGATCTTAGAATTTTAATATTTTTCCCAGTTTGGTTTTCTACTTGGGCTTTGAATTTTTTTAACTTTTTAAAAGATTTAAATTTATTCTTTATAAGAAATAAATTCCCAAATCTTGATAGATCATCTATAAAGGTTATAAAGTAGTAAAAACCACCTCTAGCCATTTCAGAAAATGGCCCACATACATCACTATGTATAATTTCTAATATATCAGTGGCTCCTACCATTTGTCCTACAAATGGTGATCTAGTCATCTTGCCTTGAAGACAAGTTTCATAAGTTGGATTAGATGTAGATTCAAGATTGTTCAAGATTCTTATCTTTTCTAACTTAGTGATCTTATCTTTAGTAATATGACATAATCTTAAGTGCCATAGATGTTTAGAATTAGAAGTATTTCAATTAGCATTGCATATTTATTACTCATAAATTGAAGCTCATTATTATTGGAATTATTATCAATATAATATAAACCACGTATTAAATAACCCAAGCTAATAATATTACTTCCAGAGTAAATATTATATACATCTCTTTTGAATAAAAATTCATAACCTTTTCTAGTTAAACTAGAAATAGAGACTATGTTTCTATAAGCATTAAGTACATATAATACATCATCTAATAATAAAATATGATTACAAAGATCTATTGAAGTTGACCCTATAGCTTTAGTTGCAACAGTTGCACTATTTCCAAGCTTTAAGGTTACTTCATTAGGCTTCAACTTTCTCTTATTTGCTAGATCCTGTAAAGATAAAAAAATGTGAGAACTAGCATCGGTATCCAATACCCATGCATTTGATGAACTATTATAACATTTAGAAAAATTAAAGAAAATATAGCTTCTCCTTGACTATCCTTTCCTTTAGTCTATAGAGACTTAAGAAACTTAGGACAATTTCTTTTCCAATGTCCTTTACCCTCACAATAGTAACAATTACCCTTATTTAGGTCTTCCCTCACCTATCCCTTACCTTTAGATTTGGCTATCCTACCTGTAGGCTTGACAACATTTGTCATGCCTTTCTTTTTCTTATAACTTTTCTTTTTAGTCTTACTAGAAGAAGTAATAAGAGCAGTCTCCTTCCCTTTGCTGCTTTGTATTGCCCTTTAGGTTGTTATAAGCATATTCAATAATATAGCAAGTGTACACTCTACTTTATTTATATGAAAATTTACTATGGTCTGCCCAAATGATTCAGGAAGTGATTGCAAGATCAAATCCATTTGGAGATGGAAGTCCATTAAAAATTCTAGACTTTCTAGTTCCTCAATTGATCTTATCATTGAGTTCACATGGACTACCACATCCTTACTTTCTTTCATTTTAGCACGAAACAACCGCTTCGATATCTCGTATCTAGTAGTCCTACTCTGTTCACCAAATAGCTCTTTCAGATGAAGTAGGATTTCATTTGCACTATTGTACTTCTCATGTTGTCGATGGATATCAGTACTCATAGAAGCCCACATAATGCAACGTGCTTGCAAATCATGCTTTTTCCAATTTTTAAGAGTGTCTTGCTCCTCTTGAGAAGCATTTTCGGGAAATGGACCAAGTAGTGGTTGATCTAATACATATAGTATTTCATCGAAAGCTAAAACTACTTTTAGATTCCTTAGCCAATCTATAAAGTTTAGGCCCGTGAGCCTATGTTGGTCTAGTATGATGGAGAGTGGGTTTGATGATTTCATATTATCAAATTATCTGTAAAGGTAACAAAACTAGTTAGTTAATTGACATTATATAAATAATCATTAGATTTAGTCTTTAATCTTAATAGTCTCCCACTAATTTAGTGGATCCTACTCTTCCAAGTAGGAAACGGAAATCCCTTATTGGATGGATTTCTAGTGGGTGATGAAGTTCTTAATAAATTATAATATTCCTCAGGTACCCTTTGCCATTCTTGAAATATTAATATACATTTTCCCATCATCACATCTTATGTGATATTTCATTAATCAAGCTCTTAATGTTATGGACCTCAGGTACCCATTGCTATTGTTAGTCCTTGGCATTAATTAAGTCCATGCCATTGGCACTGTGAAATGTATAAATTTGAATACTATATACCTCAGGTACGCCTATTTGCCATTCTTGACATGTAGTATATTTATACACTTAGAACATCACTACGCTTAACAATAACATTGTATAAATCTCTTGGATTTATATATACCCCTATGTGTCCATAGTCGATATACATAATCCAAAATTATACAATTTATTACTCCAATAGAGAGCTTAGACTTAAATTTATTTGGAAGATTTTTAGGTCTCACTTTGCATATTAACCAATTTATACGTATCAAATACATAAATTGTATGACATCCAATTATACATACAGATATGTATAAAAGCATATAAAACATACATATCTCATATGTGCATAAAACATGCAAATATGGATGCACAAATAAGGAGTGATCATGGACTAATTTTTATACCTATTTTAATACTAAAATAAAATATAAAAATTATTCTTGTCCATAAATACTTCAAGTATGAATATCCTTATCAATCTTCATGGATTTACTCCTTGAACTCCTTCAAGTCTCCTTGTTACAATTTTTGCAACAAACAAATAATCCTTGACATGCCAAGGTTATCAATACATCTTCATACTATGTAATTAACATTTAATTACATAAAAAATAATAAAATTAATTATTACAATACTAGAATGTAAAACCTTGTCCATGATCACTACTTGCAAGTATGATATGCAAAAATTAAATAAATGCAACTTTTGTATGTTATAATAATTTTGCAAACATAAAAAAAATGTTTGCTATAGTACCACTATTTACTGCTACAGTACTACTATTCACAGCAATACTATAACATACAAAACACATTTTTTAGCATATTTTAGCCACAAAACTTTCAACCAACATATTTTAATCACAATATTTATAATTAAACAATTTATTTAGTATGTATAAAGAGTAAAAAGGGGCTCTGATACCACTATTAGAAATCAATTATGATATTTAGACATAAATACATGTGTAGTAAGCACAAGTCTAAAGAGAGTAAATTTCAAAATTTTACTCATCATAACCCTTCATAAAATGAAGAATTTCATTTGCCCAGAATTCAAATTACATTGAAATACACAACTAAATAAATTAAGCAATATACAAACAAATAATTAAATAATTATAAGTTTGTAAACTTACTTGTTGTAGAACTTAGCCTTCCTTTTGTTCAATTCCTTGAACCAAATGTTTAGCCCTTCAAATGTAAGACCTCTAGTTTGAAACACCAAAGTCTTATCTATCACTTGTGTTAATTAAACTTAGTAACTTGTACTAACTTAATTAAGAGCACAAGTGTAGAGTATATATTGTGTTTATTTTTGGTTTATGATCTTATCATAACCAAAATCACTTAGTGATTTTTCTTAACTCTTTAAGCAAAAACTCACTTAAGCATTATTTTGCTTCTTACTCTCTTACCAAGTCACTTGACTTCCCTTATATAGATGAAATGATATATGTGTAGTAATTTTCCACTAAGGAAAAATATCCATTAATTAATTAAGTGATTATTAAGTGTACCACCTTAGGTATACACCTAACCATCCAAATGATTAAAATGACATCTTAGGCATACTTTAGAAATATCCACTTAATTAATATGCCACCTTGCTTAATTCAATAATTGGGCTTGCCACCTACACATATTAATGTATAAATTTATATGTAAAGTATGCATCAAATGTATTATTTTACATATTAAATTATACATATACCTAGATTTGGACTTTAATTAATCTTTGGTCCAAAATAAATTTTTGGCCTATGTCCAAACCAATTTGGACCATTAATATAAGTCCATAAATAATAACAACATATATATATTTACTAATTTAATATATATTAATTAATATACAATATTAATTAATAAATAATACTCTTATTTGAATTAGATTTCATGATATACTAGAATCATTGTTTAAAACATAAATCTAATTCTATTAATCTTGATTAATTGATTAAACTCTTTTAATCAATAATTAGATTAATACTATAATGAATAAATAAAACCCTACTGAGTGTGACTTACTAGGTTCATGTCTAAATGGCAATGAGAAAATATAATATTAACATTTAATATTATTTGAAACTCTTTTCAATTCTAAATGTGAAAGTCCCAATTATTCACATTTAGTTCTCATAAGTTATGAGTGACCCCTAGTATCGATATCACAGCTACCCAATTAGAAATGAATACATATTATGATTCGCACGAACCTGATCATAATTATTGTGCACTAAATTCCTTTCATTAAAGATCCCGATATATCTTAGAGTCAAGTTATTATCAAATTCTAATAGCTTTATTATATGACTTCATCTTAAGTTTTAATTATTGATAAAATACAACAAATACTAGAAATCTTTCTAATACTGAAACTCTTTTTCAGACTATGTTATATTTATCCTGGCCAGGAATTTATTCATCAAGAATAAACTTAGATAACATAGGATTTATCCTGGTTCACACCAGGTAATGAATCTCATCTTGGTTAAACATTCATCCCTATATTTAACTAATTAAAGCCACCACACACCATATACCCATGTGATGTTTAACAAAAATATATAAGCGGTAACAAACTCTAACCACCTAAATGTGGATGACTATGTCACCTCAAATCTAAAGACTATATGCACCATTATAATATAGATTATGATTGTTGATTATATGTGAATATCCTTGCAATTACAATTCTAATGTCACTGTTCGATTAACCCATCCAATGAGTATCCACATGTCTATTTTGATCACTCATATCAAGTAGCATGAGATTCACTACCTCCCACTATTAGTTTCTCACACTAATCAAGGAAAATAGACACATGTGATAATCCAATTAATATTATCCAAATATATTTATAGTAAATGTAGTGAATAAAATTGTAACTCATATTATCAACTCTTTGATAATAAATTTATTCAACATAATACTAAAAGAAAAATACTCAAAAAAATAATATTTTTATTTAAAAGAATATTTTATTGCCACAGGGATTATTTACAACGTCTAAATAATTACAAGAATGCACTAGGGCATACCTATACTAACAAGATTCTCATTTTTAGTTTATATGTTGATGATTTAATATTTATTCGCAATGATGAATTGATGTTTAGCGAATTTAAAAATTCTATGATGAGGGAATCTGATACGACTGATTTGGGGAAAATGAGATTTTTTCTAGGCATAGGAGTTTTATAGAGGTCTGAAGGAATTTATATTTGTCAAAAGAAATATACTTTGGAGGGTTTAAAAAGGTTTAAGATAGAGAACAACAACTTAATTCATAATCCTATTGTTCCAGGTTGTAAGCTTTTTAAAGATAAAATGAAGTTCTTATTGATAAGAGTTTATTTAAGCTAATGGTGGGATGTCTTATTAATCTAATAGCTATAAGGCCAGATTTGATGTTTGCAATGAACTTGATTAGCAGGTATATGGCCAAACCAACTGAATTGCATTTGATGGTAGCCAAGAGGATATTGCAATACTTGAAAGGAACCATTATATTTGGAATTTTCTATAAGAAAGGAGGGTGTGAAGGCCTAACTATTTATATAGATAGTGACTATACAGGAGATATAAAAGACAGAAAAAGAATATTAGGCTATGTCTTCATGTTGGGATCTGGAGCTATTGCTTGGTCTTCAAGAAAGCAACCTATAGTCACACTTTCAACCACAAAAGCAAAGTTCGTGGCCGCAACTGCTTGTGTTAGTCAAGCTATTTGGATGGAGAGAATAATTAAGAAGCTAAGTCTAGAAGAAAGTAATGTACAATAATCTCTTATGATAACAATTCCACAATTAAGTTGTCAAAAAATCCTGTGTTATATGGTTGAAGCAAGCATATTGACGTGCAATTCCATTTTTTTCATGTTCTTCCACAAGGAGCAATTGAATTAGTTTACTGTGGAACACAAGATCAGCTAACATATGTGATGACAAAGCCTCTCACAGAGGATACATATCAGAAGTTTTGAAGTCAATTGGGAAGTTGTTACGTTCTTGAATTAAACTAGTTGTAGTTGGTAACTAGTTTAAGGGAGGAAATAAAGAGAAAGTTTAGGGATTCAATTAAGATTTTCTATTTAAATAAGTCATAGTCTTTAGCATATTTATTTAGCATTTTCTTTCTTGCACTTATCACGTTGAGTAGTTAAAAACGTGAGCAAGTTTTTCTCATTTTATTAAGTTTGTAAAGGCTATATATGCCTAAGTTTGTTCATTAAAATAACATATCACTTCTAGAATTGTTTACTCTTTACTCTATATTTCTATTCTTAACAAAATTAACAATCAAGAATAAAGATAAAGACGAGCTTCAGATTTCAATGTCAAATTAGTGTTTTCATTTTTTTTTTTCTAACTTTATAAATTTTATTATAACTTTTTTGTCTTTTCTATTTCTAATAATTGAATTTTTCTTCAAAATTTAGATTTGGACAATTAATTTTAAACTCAGTTGATGCATATTTATTGATGAATTATTATCATCAAAATATGAATGTTTTATTAGTCTTATATCTTATAGAACCTAGACATTTCGACTTATTTGAATCTTTTAAAAAAATTATAAACCCTTAAGAAACTTCATAAATTTTAATTAATTTTTAACCATAAAAATAAGTCATTATTTAATTTAATTATGTATGATTGCGTTAAATAGATTAAAATAGTTTATCTTTAATTACAGCTAATTGATAAGTAATTTAATTAATATTTTCATGATCATTGCTGAATAGGGAAATAAATCTAGCCTTTAATTTAGAAATTGATTGAGTTTTTAATTTTAGTGTTTGGATTGTTTTATTTTTTCTATTTGAATTTTAATTATAGTAAACAAACAGAATTAATGAAATAATTAGCAATTAATAATTTAATTTTTGTGAAAGTAATATTATGTTACTTGTCACAATTGCACTTGCAAAAATTAAAATCTAAAACTTAAGTTTTTTTTCTTGCAAATATAATTATAAATTTTCATACAAGGTTGAATTATTGGGTCGTGGACAACTTTCGTTACATAAGTAATAAATTTTGTAATACTAATATATATTTTTGTTTAAAAAAAAGATTTAAATCCAAAATTTTTCCAATAAAAATATAGACATATTTATATGCTAATATCTCGATTTTTCGATTCAATTTAGATAAAAAATCTCAAACTAAAATCGAAGTGTTTGATTTAATTTGATTTTTTAGTCGGGTCGATTTTTGCTAATTAGGACCATAGTGATTCGAAAAATAAATAAATAAATCATGAATAGTAACATAGTGATCTCTGATATTTAAAACAATTAATATTAATCACACACACAGTCACAGATACATTTGATATGGAGAGAAACAAGCCGAGATGGTGGTGCCGATTGCTGGTGGTTTGGCCATATCTATAGGCAAAAGATCTGGTCCTATAATACTCAATGTCTTCATGCTGCCACCTTCCATCATCAAAGTTCTTTGAGTAGCTATTTATGTCAGCATATTCTTACTCCTTGACACCATCTTCTTCCTCTTTCGTTTAACAGAGGCTGCCACCACCATCATCACCCTCCTCGCCAAGCCAACTGCTACCCTTTCTTCTTAACAGTCTGCCTGCAAGCATTGCAACATATCCATATTCTTCAGCTTTATTATTCTTGAACAGGGTGTTGCCTACCTTCTCCATATTCTTCTCTTCTTGGCTACCATTCAACAGGCTACAAGGAGAGTAGTTTAGTGCCATCCCTTTGATCGCTTTCAACTTTTCGTCCAGTTTATTAGCTAGCTGAATGTATCATATGTACAAGTTGATCATATGTTCCATTTATACAGCTGAATTCACATTCTGAATATTTAGGCCTTGACATTGTAACTGTATTTATATTATATATAAAGTTGAGAATCAATCACCAACCCTAACAGAATAATCATTTAAAATCTTATCAAGGGCATAGTATATTGTATTAAATTGGTTGCAGCTCAAGAATTGCAAGTTTCATTATTACTATCATCAGCTATGGGATTGTTAGTTAGTTACAGCAGTTTTTGGTTTTTTACTTTGACCTTACAGTACTAATTAGGCATCATCGATGATGGAGAATCCAATGTTGGAGACCTTAAAGAAAAAATTATATATACGTGTAAAAAGGGTATCAAGATTCAAGAAGACAAGAAATTGGCCTTCAACCAATGGCGGTTTAGAGGACATTGTTGTAATCTGATATGAAAGGTTTGTGAATAAATTATTGACAAAAGCATGTTCTTAAACACAGAGTTGGTTACATTCTTGATTGCACTTGTCTATATCAGCTGCTGTCACTTGAAGCATTTCCATTGACCCACCACACACCTACTATCCATTTACTCATTTATGATAATGTCTCTGATTTTTTGTTGAGGTTATATTCAAAAGAGCAATTAAAAAAATAATTATAAATTCTTGCCATGGTTCCTGTTAACAAAATGCCTAATTAAGTCTGAACACATAATTTTCTTGTAGCTCCCCCAACAGTAATTTGTTTTTTTTTTTTAAAAAAATTTGGAACTGCTAAATGATTCTTTCATGGTGCATATGATGTGATCAGATGTACTGTCATGGTGACATGATTGAAGATTGCTAGATTTAGGCTATCAACAAATTGATAGATAAGCCAACATGGTATGAACCGAATGATTTAAGCTGAAATCATGGAATTTTAAGTCTTAAATTCAATTCCTGTTATAAGAGTTTATCTTTGATTTATCATGGCATATAGAAACTTTCTTTCTCTCTATGTATATGCGATACATGATTAATAATACAATCTCATCGCAAATCTTCAATTTAACTGTAAGGGATATATATAAATAAACAATAATTATCTCATATTATTAACGTGATGGTCAACATATCACAGAATATTTGATTTCACTCATAATCAAATTCATTTTATAGCAGTGGCAAAAAAACACCGATAATTTAACCACAAAAAATAATCTTATACAATAGTAACAAATCAATTTTCATATATTAAATTATATTACTTTAATTCAAAATACCAACTGCTGCAGTCAATTGCATTATTTATCAAAATATTAAATTACCAAGCCAAATTGTATTAAATATTTGACAGGAAAACTTCATATGTATTAATTAATCATATAAGATATACATAAACAATAAGAAGACATTAACCAAACAAAGGAATCCAACAGCACTAATGCTAGGAATGCTGTCCCCTCACACTTTCTCTTTACCCCTAACATTTTGATTTGGAGAAATGTCACCTCAATTTCATTATAATATGTGCAATTCCTGAGTCAATGAGTTTAATTAGGCCACTATCCTTTGTCTATGATCTATTTTTTTTGCCCCACTTCTTTTCTGGGTCCATGACAAATGAATTGCACTGCACAAATGCTACAGGTAATATAAAGTAATAAGAACAGTGTCAAGCCGAGGGCAATCTTAATGAGAGCTGAGATCATTTGGGAAGGGAAATGCCTCCAAATCAGACATCAAACATATGCATAGTAATATTAGAAATTTTGATCCATACTTTATCTTTTATTTTATTTACAATAATTAACCACCTACTAGCAAAAAAAAAAAAGTTTAATGATCACTTTTCTGTACAAATACCATAAAATGCATGATTTAAATGTTTTCACCTTTGTAAAATTAATTTTTACCTAATTTAAAATAGAGAGTTACTACATCTTATATAATCCATTGATGAAATCATTTTATATATATATATTATTTTGATTCAACATTTCAACCTTACATTTGAACATAGTTTTGAAAATCTTGATTGGACATAGTAATTATTTGTAGACACAAAACTATAAGGGGGTATTAACCAATTTTTATATTAATGAGACGTGATGGATGAAGAGGGGATGGAAAGGAACATGCCTATAAATAATACATCAATAAAATGGTAATTTAATAAATAAATGCCCTATCATACCACCAAGCAAATAATGCAAATGTTACATAAAACAAATAATTGATGGAAGTAGTAAGTTTAAAAAAATCAAGATCAAGAAATGGACAGATCACATGCATTGTGCATATGTATGTTGCCAACCATAATCTAGAATGAGCATGTGAGTTTCTGCTGAGGCCCATGTAATTAGCAACACTTTTTTAGTTTATGTTTGTGATCAGTGGATCTACTTGCATTTGCATGGTATGCAAGGAAATCTAGAAAATGCCTCCCAACTGCCTTCTTCATCTACCACACTCTTATCACTTTTTCTTTACCCTGCTGAGAGGGATTGGGCAGTTCGTAAATCACAAAAAAGTATCACTGTTTCAGATGTCTCTTGTTGCTCACCACTGGATGGATATTCATCCACCTTCATCAGCTGTAAAGGAGACACCAAAGGCAACTCTGATGCACACAGTGCCCAGTAGTAATTGAAAAACTGGACTTCTTAAATTAATAATTTTGCGATGGAATGTTCTCTATGAACTTCTGTTGCATCATCTTCTATCTTCAGACCCTTTCCACACAATACAGCACATCATTGAATCTTAACACAGCTAGTAGTTTTCCATCAGAAGTTATTAGGAGAACTCAGATAGTTTTTTCTAGGAGAAAAGTACTCTAGTTGAAACAATTTCCTCTTTTGCTCACATCATGTGCACAGCTCTGTTTTGATCATCAAGTGCTTGAGTTTGCAAGTCTTTTGTACACATATGTACGCATGTACGTTTTTATGTTGAATTATTAGGGGGGAAAAAACCATTACAATGGAAAACCAGCGTTTTTGACATTGAAATTTATTTACATAAATATCTAAATCAGCAGAAATAATTGACCTTCATCACGTTCATAAGGAACTAATAAGCCTGGTTATTTTATAAAGCCAGAAAAATCTCACCCAAAATATGTCTGGTTACTTTCATTGACAAATTTCAAATATAAGTTTGGTATATAAATGGTCATCTTCCCACTTGTCAATAATACAGTATGCTTCGTTCAAACAAGGAATAATAAATTACTAGAAACAATCTCAAGTCCAACAAGGCAACAACAATGAAATCCATTGATCTAAGCAGAATATTAGATACAAGTTGGGCAAAGTCAATTTCCTAATAGGTAAAAACCATGGCCCAGGAGAAGAAGCAAATCTGATTACTAAAAAACCAACACAACTACGCAATACAAAAGTATTGACTCTTTCACCAGCAACGCAAGATCATGATGGCTGGCTGTGTGCATAAAAATTTAATCACAATTATTTTCAGGCGATGCAATGTCACTGCTTACATCAGTCTACTCTCAGAGTACACTGATGTAGACACAGACAATGGAAAAGTCAAAGTTCATACAAACAATGGTAGACACAGAGAACAGTATATTCTTCACTTCCTATCTGCCGGCTGGATTATACACCTCATTACAGTTTAAGAACAAGAGATACACGTGGAGTAAACTTGAAACCAATTATATAAGGGATGGAAAAAAAATACAGTAAATCTACAATTTGAGGAGCAAGTAGTAGGAGCCAAGTTTTACAAACCGAACCACCTGCATCGTGGATTGATTTTTCTTTGTTGCACCGAGATCTCTGCAGTATAAGCTGCTAAAAATCCTGTTGGACAACTAAAAAAAAAAAGTCACATGAGTCTCTTAATGTTTAACTTCATCAATAACTCCCCCAGTAGTAGCTACCATTTGTTTTAAACTAAGCAGACCTCCACCCCTCCCTCCCTCCCTCTTAAGGACCATCAACTAAAAGGGAATGTAACAGATGGCGGCCAGAACAGTTAAAAAAGACCCTACCCTTAGTTTTAGTCCATTTATATGATTACATGATTCTAAATCCATACTTAAATTGGACATATTGAAAATTATCAAGTAACTCACCCAACATAAAGGATGTGCCACTATAATTACTGACATTCAAGCTTTCACATAGTCCATGCCAGTGCGCTTCCTTTTGTTAGACTTTGTAAAAAAGCATATTTGAGCCCAACTTTTTTTTTGCTTTACGGGCTGTGTTTTCACATCCCTTTTATCAACAAGTTCAGCCATGTACTGAACAACAGCCTGATGAAAATATAAAAGAACAAAT
This sequence comes from Mallotus nudiflorus, assembly GCA_947683625.1. NCBI lineage: Eukaryota > Viridiplantae > Streptophyta > Magnoliopsida > Malpighiales > Euphorbiaceae > Mallotus > Mallotus nudiflorus. The sequence continues at coordinate 1,715,924 of CANTUR010000377.1, read as the reverse complement.
TAAATAAATCAGAGCATATAAAAAACTATATCCTATTTAATCACTCAAGAGAAGAGGGACTTGACCTGAGCACCCTTTTCAGCTATATGTCGTGGTGGTATTTCCAAAGGATTTTCTTCAGCATGTAGGACTTTCAGTTTTGTTAGCATCTTGAAAGAATCTGGAAGAATGCGTATCTGGTTATTGCTAATGTCAAGCTCTTCAAGATTCTCAAGATTCCCAATAGACCTTGGAAGATATTGCAGATCAGCAAAATTGTTGCCTATATTGATCTTGACCAGTGAAGTAGCAAAACACATGCTCTCAGGCACTGACTCAAGCTCATTGAAACTAACATTGAGCTCTTTCAGGTTTAACAGAGACGCCATGGTTGTAGGCAGCTGCTTGATATTGTTATAACGTACAGAAAGAACCTCCAGGTTTTCTAGCTTTCCTACAGCTTCTGGGAGTGCCTTAAGTCTGTTATAATCAGCACGAAGCTCCCTTAGTGAAGAACAGCGACCGATACTATGTGGAATTTCCTCAATGTCATTGGTCTCTACATTTAATATCTTCAAGCTAATGAGTGGACCGATAAAATCAGGGAGAGATGAGAGGTTATTTGAGCTCAAATCAAGCTCCTGAAGGTGTACCAATCTGCTAAACGTAGGAGGCAAAGATGATAACTGGTTAGCCCTGAGGTCCAAAATGACTAGGCTCAGAAGATCACCAATAGATTCCGGGAGTTGAACAATTCTGTTAGAATGCAAATCCAACTTGGTCAAGGACGAAAGGCCTCCAATTGTGTCTGGCAAGGCAGCAATCCTGTTTTCTGACAAGTCTAAAGAAACCAAATTTGACAACTTGCCAATTGAGTCAGGCAGCCATTCAACCTGATCCGTCAACTTGTTTTGGAGATTGAGATCTTTAGTGCCTTTCTTCTTAGAGACTTCAATTAAACTAGCAAGCTTTATGAGGCTCAACTTCTCGCCATCTTGACCTATAACAAATATTATTAACATGAAATCAACATCATATAAAATTAGACACACAGACAGCATATACAGACTTTCACCAAAAAAAAATCATCAGAATAAGTAACTAAAAGCCGAGTAAATAAATTTGAACCATGCAAGAAAGCATTTAACAATTGAAATAAACAAAATAAAGAAAGAAAGAAAAAGGGTACCTGAAGTGGTAGCGGTAGAAGGTTTGAGAGTGGAATCAAGTATCCGAGGAGGCAAAGCAGGTCCAATACCAACTCCATCGGAATAAAAAGATGATTTAGCCTTCTTGACATAACTATCATCTCTAGTAAACATTTCCGCACTCTTCACATGAGGTGCCTCATTGTAATAAAAGTTGGATGATTTTTCAATAGAGGCCGGGGCGGCGGTGGTAGTGGCAGAGCCATTAGCATAACTGAAAGAGGAGGAGGAAGTAGTAGCAAAGGAAGAGGAAGAGGAAGAGGAAGAAGAAAAAGAAGAAGGATTCAAGCATTTAGAAGCTCTCTGAATAAAATCATCAAAAAGAGAGTGAATGTTTTCAAGATCAAGCAATTTAAAAGCCTCTCTCTTCTGCTCTTTGCCTTGAAAACAAACTAAATTCTTCTGCATCTCTAACAAGATGATAAACAGCTCTTCAGGCACATCAGCACTCTTGGTCTGCTTGGAAATAGCTTCGATTCTCGCTTGGTCTTCTTTATCGACGTTGAGAATCAAGGCTTTGGCCGCTTCCACCTCGTCGATTCCTGGCCTGGCCGGCAACGATCTGTGAATCCTCATAATCTCTTCGACAGCTTGATCCGTGGATCGCACGCACGACAACGACGTCACCGCCTCCATTTTGATTCCAAATTACCTAAAAATCAAAACAAACAGTTGTTACAGAGAGAATTCAGATCGACAAATAGTATAAGAAGTTTGTAGAATTGGTCAAAACAAAAACAAAAACAAAAAATCGGGCGAAAAATCTTGGCTTCAGCAGGCAACAATTGTCAGTTACTAACCTCGCTGCTTATTGGTGAGGTGAATTAGGGAAGAGCAATGCTAATTGAAGTGAATTTTTACAACAGTTTAACACCTTTCTTCTTCTTCTTCTTCTTCTTCTTCTTTATATTTCAGCTTCTGCTTCCGGTAGCTGCTGTTTCTTCTTCTTCTTCTTTGGCGGATTCTGAGTTTTTATATTTTTATTTATTCTGTGAATTTTGATGAAATTTTGATTGATTAATTATTTTTAATTAATTACAAAAAAAAATTAAAGAAAGAAAGAAAGAAAAAACCGTGAACAAAAAGGAGGATTATTCACAAAAAGCTATTTTTTTTTTATAAGCACACCAATTAATTAATTAATTGAAGAAAGGCTTTCAACTCATTTTTCCACATTTATCCTCCAGCGAAGGAGTGTGTAATTTTGCCGGCGGAGACAAGGGTAAAAGAGTCCATATATAAGAGCTAAAAAAATGTTTGTGTATGGATAAGGAAGGAGACGTTTGATTCTTTGTGAAAATGCAACGAAAATTGGAAGGGGCGAGTGGAGTTTAAATATTATAAAATTTTAATAATTAATTTTTATTTTAATTAAAATTAAAATTTTTTAAATTCCACTTGAGTAATTATCGAACTTAGTTTATCAAAATTTTAAAAAATATATATATAATTCTATTAACTAAGTTCCTGAAACTATCAACTTCAATATTAAAATATTTAAACTCAATTCATTAATAATAAATTTAATTTTAAATTAATTTCGAGTAATTTACAATTATAATAATTAAAAAAAGATAATTAGTATAATAGGTGCCGTCAATTTCTAAAAACAGAAAGGTGAGAGAGGAGAGGAGTTGGGGTGTGGGGAGGAGTAGATTAAATGCAGAGTCCACATGTCCGCCAACGGAACAACGGACACGTGTTGCCTTTATTTCGTTGTTTCCTTCTTAATTATAATCAATTTTTCTACTTTATTTATTTAATTTAATAAACTATAAGGAAATTATTGAAAATTTTTATAATTAATTAGGAAATTGGTATCCTCCATTCCACCTGTATCCAGCTGTTTGTGCTTCTCAGGCCATAACCGGCTTCTTTATTTTTTCTAATATTAAAATATTCGAAACATTTTCAATTTAATTCATTTTTGAAATTCAAAAATACCACAATTCAAGTTTTTTATTTTTGTTTTAAGATATTCAAAACAATAGCATGATTTTTTTCAACAATAGTGGTTTCATTTTTTAGTAAAAAAAGGAAAATTAAATCTTATTTTTTATATTTAAATATTCATATCTTTTATTATTTAAATTATTTATAAAAAACAATAACATGATATATTTTGTTAAAATATTTTTAAATACATAAAAATAATAATATAACTGCTAACTAGAGTTGCATATAATTACATATCTTATCGATATTAATTTAACACTAATAAGATGTATAACGGTTTAAACTAAGATTTGGAATCCCTAAGGTAAAATTCTAGGGGCGCTATGAAACCATGTTCAAAAATATTAGAATGGATTTAGTCTTATAAATTTGGTTAAGTTTAGAAGAGGAAAAAATTAAATTTATAATCTTATTAAAATTTATTATTTTTTAATAATATAAATAAAATATTTGCTATTTTAAAATTTATCATATATTTATCAATTATATATGCTTAAAATTCTGATTGTTAATTTGATATGATAATATAATATGTTACAACTATAGTTTTTTTTTAATTATAAATAGCATATATAGCTTTTGGAAAAACAACAAGAAAGGAAAATATTAGGTAAGAAAAATATCTGCATATATATATTAATTTTAAAAGGACATGGACTGTATAAGAGATAGTAATCAATTATTTTAAAACTCTAATTCCCATGGTGATAGTGAGATTTGAACACAAAATTTTTATAATTCTTACAAAAAATATATCAAACATACCATTCATAATTGAACAACGGTTATAAATTTAAAATAGTATAATAAAATTAAATGCATATTTTTATAAATCAAAATGAAGATGTTTGTATTACACCGGTTGTGAAAGAATTCGATAAACCCACTTATAAAATGGAGAAATTATATATATATATGGGATATAAGTTTAACTTACTAAATTTTTTTTTTAATCATTATTTTTAGAGGTGGAGAGAAGGGGATCTAAATTCTCCACCTCTAAATTGTGTCAATTCCGTAACTTGAATGAATCAGCTCTAATCGAAATGACTTAATTTTCTTTTTTTATCTAAGGATCTCGCCCTTAGAAATCGAACACTTTTTTACTATACTTTTTAACTTTTTAATTTACGGATTGAATGTAGATGTATACATACAATAAGGAAAGAGATGGAGTCACGTGCAATGTTCAATAGCTGTTCCTTCCCAGTTACCAGAGCCATCTGCTTCTGCTTTACATTTGGTTTGATGATGGAGACCATTTAACAACGCTCTTCCTCCCCTTTTTTCACCCTTTCCATACATACTTATCCATAAGCTTCAAAGCGCGAGTTTCTCCGTCCTATTTTATCGGCTATCGATCATAACTATTTAATTTTGTGCCGCAACGAAAGTAAGTTTTTATCATTTGACTGTTTGCAGATAATAATATTAATTATATTGTTCGTGATATGAAAGGGGAATTGAAGAAGAAGCTAAAAACTGATTCATGGATGAAAAATGGGAGGGGCCATTTCGTATATAAGAACATACAAATAAAATTTGAATAGTGTATTGAAAAATAGTTCTGTTTTTATGCATATATGATAAAAAAAAAGGATAACCAAAGTTGATGAAATATTACAATTATTTGTATTGGACTACATAAAACAAGTTGTTGTTTTTGGTTGATGCTGGTGCTGTTGAATTACAGAAATGGAAATGGATTTCTGGGCTACCAGATCCCCATTGGCTCATATTTTGTCTGTTGATGCCCATGCCATTCCCATTCCACCCCTCCTCTCATCTCATCTCTTCTTCTTCTTCTTCTTTCACATCTCATTTCCACTTGAAATTTTCTTTTTAATTATCCACAAGAATTCCACACATTTTCTATATAAATATCAAAATAATAAACATTGCTTAATAATTTTTTTTTTTTGCCTTTTGTGAAATTTATTTTGTTTGAATTTTAAAATAATTAGAATTTATATAACTGTTGGATTGTAAATCAATAATAACTTTTTGTAAGTTATAATATTTGTCAAATTATTATGTGATACTCTAATCACACTTTATTAAGTTTTTATTAGTATCAAAAAGTTTGCTTTTGATTCAAAGTATTGAAAAAGTAATTTATACCTTAGTAGTATATTTTAAGAGATTTTATCATTAAATTGAATTTTTTATTTAAAACAAAAATTGAAAAAGTATTTTATATCTTACCTTAGTATATTTCTGGATCATTAAAAGAAAACTATAGAATAATATAAAAGCAAAAGCAACCCAAGGAGACATTTTATCATCAAAAGAAAACTATCGAATAATAAAAAAGGAACCCAAACAAATTTAGCCCAAAAATAAAATCCCAAGAGTATGTAGCAAATTTGAAATCCAACCCACATTTCAAGCAAACTTATTGCTGCCATCCACCCTCCAAAAATATTTAGATAGGATAAAGGGATACTAAAATTTAATTTGATTTTGAAAAATTTTAATTTAATTTCATATTAGTTATAATTCTAACTAATTTAATACTATTAATTTTAATTATTTATTATTATTATTATTATTATTATTATTATTATTATTATTATTATTTTAAGTTGCAATTCTAACTAATTTAATGCAATTATTATTAAATAATTTTATAAAAATATAATTTATAAATTAATTAAATGTTTTTTTGAAAAATGAAAACTCACTTTTTCAAAATTTTAACTTTGTATTATATATATATATATATATAAATATTTGTTTTTATATAAATGTAATTATAATGGTTATATTAATTTTTATTTAATTACAATAATTGATTTTTCTGATGTGTCAATACCTATAATATAATAAGTAGCTATAGTTAAATAAAAATTGATCTAATAGTTTTAAGTTGCATTTATATAAATGCAAACATGTGTATTGTAAAATGACTATATATATATATTTGTAACCATCAACTCAGTTGAATTTAATAAAATTCAATTATGTTAGTGTTTTTTTTTTTTTTTTGCATTTGATACACTCGGTATTCTATAGGACCTAACTAATTCAGATTTGACCTGAGTAGAATTCTGAAAGGCAGCAAAGGTTTCTCCATGAGTATTTAATGCTTCTACATATGTTAGGTCTTGAACTCAAGACCTGTCTTAAGCGACATCAGATCCCAACCATCTGACCCAGCGCTCAGCGTAATTATATTAATGTTTAAGTGAGCTAAAAAATAATCTTTAATCACGGGAGATGATTTTGTTCCCTTAAATTAGGATATAATTCATTGAGTGATTTATGGAGAATGATTTAGGTAGTAATTAAGGTAGTAGATTGTGTACATAAAGACATACATAGTCTTGTGAAAACACATATAAAAATTGAATCATTTCTTGTATTTCTCTTTGTTATTCTTTTTATCTTTTGCTCTATATGATATTAGAGCAACCCATTGAATATGTGTCTCCACAACCTTCTCATAAATCAACTACAATGGTCGAAAATACATAAATTACCTCACATGGATCTCTGACTATCATCCAAACTATGCAAAATAATTATTCGTTCCCAATTAGAGTCATACTTGATGATACAAACTTCCCATTATGGTCACAGTTTATGGAGATGCAAATTATAGTCCGAAACAAATATGGTTTCCTTATTGGAGTAACTCCAAAACCTCCTGTATGAGACTTGGCTCATCGACAACAATCAAGTAAAATGTCGGCTTATTAATTCCACAAGCTCAACTTTAATACAAAGATTTATTTGGCTTCAAACAACAAAAGAAATATGGGATTAAGCCTTAAAAACCTTTCATGATGGCCTGAATCAAACATAACTATTTGAATTAAATCGAAGGCTAAAAATGCCTTAGAGGGGGGGGGGGGGAGAGGTGAATAAGGCTATTGAAATAAAATAGGAAATTAAAAGAATTCTTTGTAAGAATTGAAAGAAAGTTAAGAAGGAAAAATGATGAACACAAGAATTTAAAGAGTTGGGATTCTCAACAATCCTACATCTTCACTTAACTTATCCCCAAGTTAGGATTTTAAATTCCCACAATCTTATTCACAAGATTGAGATTATACAAGAGTTTAAGGCTTACTTTTACAACCTTACAATCAAGAGTTTTCTAGGCTCACTCTAACACCGAAACCTAAGTATTTTAATGGCTAAACACTTAAATCAATTTCTTTGGAATAGAATCTCTCTTCCCGTTTTCTTAAACCTAGAAAATAGAAAAATAATAATTTCTATTCTAACACTCACCAACTCTCATAATAGTTATATAAATACAAAAATGATTTAAGAGAATTTTTTGAGAGCTTAATTGAATGCTTGAGAGTATAAAAATGATAAACAATTTTCTTAATCTTAAAATAATCTTCATAGGTTATATTTATGCTTAAGCAATTCAATTATAGTTATTGGAAGCAATAATTTCTTTTCCAACTAAATCAAAGTCCATTTGAATGTAATTTGGACTTTTGAGCTGCAATTTATCAAGTCCTGATCGGGATTACATCAGTCCTAGTCGGGACACTTCAAAAGTAGGCATTTGTAGCCATTTTAGGTTTGAATTTCTCTAGTCCTAAGCATGGTCCCTATCGAGATATAGATCGGGATTAGTTCTGCTTAAAAATCAAAATTATATAGAATTAGGTCCCGATCGGGACTGCCTAGTCCCGGGCAATGTCCTGGTTGGGACATTGATCGGGATCTTCACTGTCCTAAAATCCATTTTAAGCAAATTTTAGCTCTTCAGTCCTGAGCTTGGTCCTGCTCGGGATTGTGCTCAAAATGGATTTCAAAATTACTAAAAATGTGCAATTTGGTTCTTGACTTGAGGTCGATCAAGATAATGCTTGTGATGATTTTCCGAGATAATTTTTCTTTGATAATTCATCATTATTTTGGCTTCTAAATGATTTCTAACTTATACACACTTGAAACAAACACATTGGTTACTCAAAAATAAGTTTGTTAAGATTAAAATTAAGATTGATAACTTGCTAAAGTCAACAATCTCCCCCTTTTTGATTTTAACAAACTTATTTTGAGTTTGATAAAAATAATACAAAGTAAAGCATGTGATAATAATGATGATACCAAATACCAAATGAAATAAGATACATTTTTTTTATTTCTCTCCCTATGAACATGGACATGATAAGAAATATAAATTTATAATTTATTCCTATTGACAAAAACAGAAAAACATAAAATATATCATGAAAGAATCATGGCCTAACATAACAAATGTGTTGAAAACATAAAAACATGATCATTCAAATAAATGTTAGGCAATATAAAGGAAATAATTTCAAACATATATGCATATAGTGTTACTAAAATGCATCATAAAAATAGTACATATAACACTTATGTTGAAGCTTAACAAACTTAACTATCACATAATCATATGAAGCTTAACTAGCTAATCATACATGATCATGTAACACTTAGCATATCATAAACACAATTATTCATAATATTCTCCCTCTTTGTTAAAGACAAAAAAAAAGATATAAAGGGAAATGAACCTAAAGGAATAAAAAATCCTAGAGGAAATAAAATATCAAGAACAAAAATAATGAAAAACAAAGATATACTAAATCTTTATAAAATTCATGACATACATAAACAAAGTAAGTAAAGCAAGGTTTTTTTTTTATCCTATATGATATACGATAAAACTAGCTACACTTACAATGTTATTATGCGCACATAAACAAAATTATGTAAAAATAAATTCAAATAATGTTCTCCCCCTATTTCAAACTTTAAAAAGAATTTTAAATTCATTTCAATATTTTTTTAAAGTATTAACTAAATACACATGCAAATTAAAATATTAACTAAATATATATGCAAACTCAAATATTCAAATATTTCTCCCCCTTTGTCAATAATCAAAAAGAACAAATGATATAGAAATTGACATTTTGAAATAAAATTTTCATTAATAAAGAAAATTCATACAACACATAGATAAAATACTAAAAACAAAAAGGATCAAAATCAATAGTTAAAACAATTAACGTAATTTAGATAAAAATCACATGATTTCACATTAAATAAACAATAAATATACTATAAATAAACATAAAGAAAACTCAAATGAAACCAATTATCAATAAAGTAATTTAAACACAAAATCAAAACAAACTAGAACCATTAAACATACCAAGTTTATGTTTAATGAAATTCAATCTCTCATTATTGAGAGGTTTGGTGAAGATGTCAGCAAATTGATTATTTGTATTAACAAAATCAAGTGAGATATCACCAATTTAAACACGGTCATGCAAAAAATGATGTTGAATGTCTATATGATTAGTTCTAAAATGTTGAATGAGATTCTTGCTAAGGTTCATAGCACTTGTATTGTCACATTTAATAGGAATGTGATTAAGTGTTATACCATAGTCCAACAATTATTGTTTTTGCCATAAGACTTATGAACAACAAAGACTTGTTACAATATATTCAACTTCAGCAGTGGACAAGGCAACCGAAACTTATTTTTTGCTAAACCAAAAAACTAAACACTATTCTAAAAACTAACAAGTTGCAGAAGTACTCTTTCTATCTAGTAAGCTATAGGCAAAGTCTGTATTCGACTAGCTAATTAAGTTAAAGGAGGAACTCCTAAGATACCAAAGTCCTAAATGCATTGTTCCATAAAGATATTTGAAAATCCTTTTGATAGCATTCAAATGAGACTCTCTAGGACTAGATTGAAACCTGACACATAATCAAATAACAAACATAATGTTGAGTCTACTAGCGGTTAAATAAAGAAGGGATCCAATCATACTTCTAAATCAATTTTCATCAACAAGTTTGCCATTCTCATCTTTGTTGAGTTTAGTTGTGGTGCTCATTGGAGTTTTGCTTGTCTTAGCTCTATCCATGCTAAAATTATTGAGAATGTCTCTTGCATATTTGGTTTGATTAATGAAAATTCCATCTTTACATTGCTTGATTTGAATCTAAGAAAGAACTTGAGTTCTCTTATTATACTTATCTCAAATTCTCTTTGTATTAACTTGGAGAATTCCTCACACAAGCAATGGTTAGTATCACTGAAAATAATATCATCAATATATATTTAAACAATTAATAAATAATGCTTGGATTTTTTTATAAAAAGAGTTATGTCAACTTTTCTTTTAGAGAACCCTTTCTCTAGTAAAAAGTTGCTCAATCTTTCATACTAAGCTCTTGGAGCTTATTTCAATCCATACAATGCTTTTAACAATTTAAAAACATGATTTGAAGAATCAAAATTTTTAAAACCTGGAGGTTGCTCAACATATACCTCCTCTTCAATGAAACCATTTAGAAATGCACTTTTAACATCCATTTGATAAAATTTAAAATACATGAATGATGCAAATACAAGTAGTATTCTAATAGCTTTTAACTTTGCAACAAGAGAAAAAGTCTCATCAAAATCAATGTCTTTCTCTTGATTATAACCTTTAACTACTAGTCTAGCTTTGTTCATAGTTATAACACCTTGTTCATTTATCTTATTTCTAAACATCCATTTGGTATTTATAATAGGATGATGTTTAGGTCTAAGAACCAAGGACCAAACCTTGTTTCTCTTAAATTGATTTAACTCTTCTTGCATAGTAAGGACCTAAAATTCATCACATAAATTAATTGAGATCTAATAGTTACCCCTTTTATAGTGTCACCTATAATGAGGTCTTAAGGATAAGCTTTCTTAAATTGCTAATCCTTTGGAAGTTCATCCTTTAAGGTAGGTTGAGATATATCCTTATTGTCCTTCTTGTTTTAACCTTAAAGTTCCAAAGGCTTACTAGCATTTTCTTATTGAGTATCCACAATCTCATTGTCACATACAAGATCATCAACACTACAAACATCTTTTTTAGGATCAAGTGAGTTTAATTCATTAAAGATAACATGAATTAACTCTTCAATTACAAGAGTCTTTTTATTAAACACTCTATATGCTTTGCTAGAGGTGGATTAGTCTAGAAAAATTCCTTCATCAACTTTATAGTCAAATTTTATAAGATTATCCTTAATGTTCAATATAAAGCACTTGCATACAAATACTCTTAGATATAAGATTTTGGGTTTTCTATTGTTCTATAGCATATAAGAAGTTTTATTTAAAATTGATCTTTTGAAAACTCTATTCAAAATATAACAAGATGTGTTAACGGCTTTCGCCAAAAAGCATAAAGGTAAACTATACTCATGAAGCATTGTTCTAGCCATTTCCACAAGAATTCTATTTTTTCTTTCAACTACCCCATTTTGTTGAGGATTTTTAGGAGAAGAAAATGTATGTGAAATACCATTTTCATCATAAAATGTTTTGAAAAATTCATTTTCAAATTCGGTTCTATAATCACTTCTAATGAAAGAAATACATAAACATTTTTCTTTTTGAACTCTTTTTGCAAAATTTTCAAAGGCATTAAATGCATAATTCTTATGAGCAAGGAAACACACCCAAGTAAATCTAGAGTAGTCATCAATCAAGATATATGTATAGTGCATTCCACTAAGACTAATAACTTTAGTTGGTCCAAACAAATTCATATATATTAATTCAAGTGGCTTAGAGGTAGACACTACATTTTTTAGCTTAAATAAGGACTTGGATTGTTTTTCCTTTTAGCAAGCATCACATGGTTTATCCTTTATGAATTCAAGCTTAGGTAGACCAATCATAAGTTCGTGTTTATAAAGATTATTCAAAAGCTTAAAATTAGCATATCCTAACCTTTTATGTCATGTCCATGTGTCATAGAAAATATACATTAACCATTTAATGTCTTTATTATCAATTTTATTCAAGTCAATAACATAGACATTGTCTACTTTTTATACACTAAAAATCATTTTGTCTTTATCAAGATTACTAATAAAGCAATTTTTAGGATAAAAAGTCACTTTATTTTTCATGTCACATAATTGACTTATACTAAGCAAATTATGTTTGAGACCATCAACAAGCAATACATGATGTATAGATAAGGATTGAAGATTACCGATTTCTCCAATGCCTACTATTTTTCCTTCGGTATTGTCCCCAAATGAGACATGACCTTCATCTTTTGCATTAAGTTTGTTAAATTGCTTCTTGTCTCTTGTTATATGCCTTAAACATCCACTATCGAGATACCACTTGTGTTTTATTCTTGTGGACTTCAAAAACACCTATACAAAACAAATTAAGTATTCTTTTGAACCCAAACCTTTCTTAATCTAGGTTGGTTAGTCTCAAGATAATCCAAATAAAGCAAATTCATGTGTAGTCTTTTATAGAAGCACACATTGTTGGTATATCCTTTGATTATGCAATATGAACATACAACATTTTCAAATTTGTTTCTCCTAGGATGATATGTTTTCCTAATGTGTGAAACATGCCTTTTGTGTTGTGTGTACCTCCTATTATTTTAAGTCATAGTGTTAGACATGCATTGGTAATAACAATATGTATTTTGATAGGTTTGTTTAACATGTTTAGGTGCATTGTGTTCTACAACATGCTTATGAGTGTTGTGTTTAGTGTACATGTAAGCATGTTTGGGTTGTGCTTTTCTAGCATAAGACTTACCCCTTTGTGTCATATAGGATGGAGTCTTATAAGACATCCCTTTAATATGTGACATATGAGACTTATTAATTATGAAAGCTTGAGTCTTAATCGGTTTAGAAGTAGAATGAATGGAATTGCATAATACTTTAACAAATATAATATGTGATGATGATGAACATGAGGTCATTCCATTAGTATATCCAATTCCAAAAGTATCTCCATGAAATTTTTGACAGTCAAATAAGTTATCTAAACTCTATTTTCCTCTTTGGAATTTGGATATGGAATTTTTTAATTCTATAACCTCATTAGAAAGTTTATGATTTTCATCACTTACTTTCTTGAGTTGCAGTTTCAAGGAATTTGAATTTTTCAAATCATTAGACAATTTTTCATTTAATTTAACAAGATTAGAAAATTTATTTTTTAATTTTTCAAATTCCTTGGTTAGGCTAGATAACTCATGCTTATAATATTTTTTTTTAGATAATAAGTTTTTGCATTTAAGTAAGAGTTTCCTTACTATAGAGCTCTCAATATCATCATCATATTCATCATAATATTCATCATAAGAAAATTTAGAGATAGATGGTACCTCTTTTTCATCATCAAGATCCATGAATCAAAGATTAGCCACTTCTTGTTGTTCTTCTTCCTTTTCGAATTTGGAGGAGTTATCATTCTAAGTAGCTTTGAAAGCCTTCTTTTTATCCTTTGCTCCTTTGTTCTTGAATTTGTGTTTGGGGCACTCACTTATAGTTTGTCCTGATTTTTTGTATTCATAGCAAGTAACCTTTGTAATTTTCTTTTTATTTTCTACCTCAAGCTTCTTGTTGAAGTCTCTTATTCTTGATGAATTTTTCTTTCTCAAGAACTTTTTGAAGCTTCTAGTGAGCATGGTAATTTCATTATCTTCATCATTAGAACCTTCACCATTTTCCTTTTCACTATCATCTTGTGAAGCTTTTAATTTAATGCTTTTCTTTTTCTGCTTTTCTTCTTGTTCTTCTCCTCTTTGCTTAATTGTAAGCTAATGGATTAAGAGCTTTCCAATAAGCACATTTGTGGAAATAGTAGAAAGGTCTTGAGCTTCCTTAATTAAAGTAACCTGAGATTCCCAATCCTTCTTAGGTAAGTTTCATAGAATCTTATTGTTTACCTCTTCCTTGGTGAAATGTTTACCAAGTTTCTTGAGGGTTATGAGAAGAGCATTGAGTCAATTTTTCATCTCTGTTATTGACTCTTAAGGCTTCATTTTGAAGAGTTCATATTCATACATGTGAAGTTGAACCTTTTTGCTTTTAACTTACATGTTGTCTTCATAATGATTTTATAAGGTCTCCTATATTTCCTTGGCTAACATGCAATGTTGACGCTTACCTCCTTCTTTTGTCATGGAAAATACTAGAGTGATTATAGCCTTTTTATTTTTATGATTTTCCTCTTTTTATTCATTATTCCATTGGCTTTTTGCAAGAGTAGTTACCATATCATCAATGGTAATTGTAGGTGGTTCCTAACCTTTTAGGGAAATATCCCAAAGTTTGATAGAATCATAATCAAGGTATAGTTCAATTTTGAACTTCCAATGAGAATAGTCATTACTATCGAAGAATGGTTTAAGTGAAGAAATATTTTGTGATTCACTCCCTATAATCTTGTATTCTAACAATAAAGTTTATAGAATTCAAGCTCTGATATTAAATGTAAATGCCTTAGAGGGTGAATAAGGCTATTAAAATAAAATAAAAAATTAAAAGAATTCTTTACAAGAATTGAAATAACATTAAGAAGGAAGAATGATGAACACAAGGATTTAAAGAGTTCGAATTCTTAACAATCCTACATCTCCACCTAACTTATCCCCAAGTTAGGATTTTTAATTCCTATATTCATATTCACAAGATTAAGATTACACAAAAGTTTAAGGCTCACTCTTACAACCTTACAATTAAGAGTTTTCTAGGTTTACTTTAAAACCTAAACCTAAGTGTTTTAATAGCTAAACACTTAAACCAATTCCTTTAGAATAAAGCCTCTCTTTCCGTTTTCTTAAAACTAAAAAATAGAAGAATAAAAATTTCTAATCTAATACTCACCAACTCTCACAAGAGTTATATAAATACAAAATGATTTAAGAGAATTTTTTTGAGAGCTTAATTGAATGCTTAAGAGTATAGAAATGATAAATAATTTTCTTAATCTTAAAATAATCTTCAGAGGTTATATTTATGCTTGAATAATTCAATTATAGGTATTGGAAGCAATAATTTCATTTTCAACTAAATCAAAGTCCATTTGAAAGTAATTTGGACTTTTAAGCTGCAATTTATTAGGTCCCGGTTGAGATTGCATCAGTTATAGTCGGGACATTTCAAAAGTAGTCGTTTATAGTCATTTTAGGTTTAAATTTCTTTGGTCCTAGGCATGGTCCCAATTGGGATTAGTTCTGCCTAAAAATTAAAATTTTACAGAATTAGGTCCCGATCGTGACCCTTGGCCCCGATCCCAAAATCCATTTTATGAAAATTTTAGCTCTTCAGTCCTAAGTTTGGTCCCAGTCAGGACTGTGCTCAAGATGGATTTTAAAATTACAAAAAATGTGTAATTTGGTCCCTGACTTAAGTTTAATCAAGATAGTGCTTGTGATGATTTTCTGAGATGATTTTTCTTTGATAATTCAACATTATTTTAGCTTCTAAATGATTCCTAACTTATACACACTTGAAGCAAACACATTAGTTGCTAAAAAATAAGTTTATTAAGATCAAAATCAAGATTGATAACTTGCTAAGGTCAACGGAGGTCATTCACTACTTGCCAAATTGGTAGGCCTACCTACTATAATGAACTAGTTAATATTATTCAAAAGGTTGATATTGTTGACCTTAGTAAGTTATCAATCTTGATTTTGATCTTAATAAACTTAATTTTGAGCAACTAATATTTTTGTTTCATGTGTGTATAAGTTAAGAATAATTTGAAAGTCAAAATAATGATGAACTATCAAAGAAAAATTATACCGGAAAGACATCACAAGCACTATCTCGATTGGAATCAGGCAAACCAATTTCTATTAAAACTTAAATTTTTGGTAGAACTCATCCCATTCCAATGTCCCGATTAGGACAATGCCCGAGATAAGGTAGTCCTAACCAGGACAAAGTGATCTCGACTGGGACTAATGCAAAAATTCAAATACAATGGCTCGTAATGGCTATTCAATGTTCATCCCGATTGGGACTAATGATATCCTGACCGAGACCTGACATATTGCAACTTAAAAGTCCAAATTATATTTAAATAGACTTTGATTTTGCTGGTAATGAAATTATTGCTTCCAGCAGCTATAACTGAATTACTCAAGTATAAATATAACCTCTAAAGATTATTTTGAGGTTAAGAAACTTGTTTATTCATTATTTACTTTTAAGCATTCAATTAAGGTTTTTAAACTTTTAAATTCATTTTACTTTTGTGTAACTCTTGTGAGAGTTGGTGAGTATTAGAATAAATATTCTTATTCTTTTATTTTTTAGGATTAGAAAATGATAATTAAGATTCTATTCAAAAGGAATTAGTTTAAGTGTTTAGCCATTAAAACACTTGGGAATTAAGTTTTAGTGTGAGCCTTGAAAACACTTGTGAATTGATTTTTGAGTGAGCCTTGAAAACTCAAGTTGTAAGGTTTAAGTTGAGCTTAAAAACGCAAATTGTAAAAATCAATCTAGAGAAATAGATTGTGGTGATTCAAAATCCTAACTTGGGGAAAAGTTAAGTGGATATGTAGGATTATTGAGAATCCGAACTAATTAAGTTCTTATGTTCATCATTCTTTCTTCTCAACATTCTTTTTAATTTTTATTCAAATATTTTTAATTTCTTATTATTGTTTGATAGTCCTATTTATCCCCCCTTTAGGACTCTTTCAGATACTTAGACGCTAGCTTAAAGAAAGGATGTCAATGGAGTTATATCACTCCACAATGCCATTACTCGACTTAGAACACGCATTTTTTTTGTTATTCTTAACTCAAAATTCAATATTGATTGAAGTGAAATCCTATGAAAGGATATGCCTTTTGACCTTAAATCATGTTATACTTATGTATGTAGGGATTATAACTAACGACACACAACGAAAGAACTAAAGGTTATGCTAGGTAATGCAATGCTCATAGAAACTCAAACTCGTCAACAATAAAAAAGGAAAGCACTGAGTAAGACCAACACATATACATGTACTCACTATAGGAAAATGGACAATCTAAGGAATAATGCTATGAAATTGTTGGTTGCCTAGAGTAGTAGAATTTCATTAAACAATCTCGCAAGAAGCTCGATAAAGTTATTATTATTGCTAATATTATTGTCATATCCTATGATGACCTTGATGAAAAATCAGGTATAACAAATATTACTTAAAATAATACATGGATTATCGATACAGGTGCTACCGATCATATGACAAACTCTGCTCATCATATAACCTCCACCCGACCATCAGCTCAATAAAACATTTTGACTACTAATGGAGGAATTACATCGGTTACTTACGAAGGGTCAATATCTAGTCTTAACTCTTTTACTTTGGGTGTCGTGCTTATTGTTTCATTTATGTCTTGTAACATTGTATTTATTAGCCAAATTACTAAGGCTTTAAACTATACTGTAAAATTTTAGCTTAACTAATGTTTATTATAGGACATTGTAACACAATATATTTTTAGCTTTGGTATTAAACGAGGAAATTTGTACTATCTTGACATGCATGGTAAAATGAGACTTTATTTACATGCAATTTGTGTTTCATGATTTATTATTTTAATTATTTTAATTATTTCTTTATTTACATGCAAATATGTCATTCCATTAAAATTTATCAAATTTTACAATTTAATCTAATATCTTAATTAACAAAATTGTTGTAATTAAAGTGCATCCATCACACCATAATCATTCATTCAACAAATAAATAAAATAAATAAAGTGTGCATGTAAAAAAATAGGGGGAGGAGAATACAACTCCTATTCGCATACAAATAAATAAATGAAACAAAATAAAGCATAAAATAAATAAAATAACTATATAGCAGCTAAAATGCTATTGGTTGTTTGCCATCCTACAAAACTAAATTTTAAATTAGTTGATTGAAGAAAAAAGAGAAAAAAAATCTCCAAGAAAACAATAAAGTTATTTTGTATAATAATAACACAAAAATTTAGAGAAAAATTAAATTAAATAAAACACATGAAAAATAGATTTAATTGAACCTATATTTAAATTTTATTAGATTAAAACATCAAATTGAGATTGAAGCAAATTAAAAATTAAAGAAAGAAAAATTTGATTTAATTAGAAACAAAATGCATAAAAGCAATTAGTTTATCAATATTTTAATTACCAAAATTTGATTTAATTAACTAAATGCATAAAAGCAATTTAAATAAGAGAAGTGAAATAAAATATGCAATTTTAAAATAAATGAACTCAAGAATAAATAAAAATACAAAGTTACTGAAAAAATAAACAATTGCAATATGAGCTGTCAAATGGAATTGAAACTTCACAAAATAAAAATAAGTGATACACTGCAAATTAATTTAATTAATCAATGCAAGTAACAAACACATCACATAACTTTTTATAACAAAATTACAAATAATGAAGATTAAAAATATGCCAAAAAAATCCAATTGCTTTATTAAGGGGTATCTAACCATGCAAAGGTGATGCCTCAATGAAGAGGCTTCACCTTAACATTACTAAAGCAAAGTGGATTAGGACTGTGTATGGATCGAAACAGTTCGGACCTAACTCGAAAGTCGGATAATTCAAAAATAAATTTTTCGAACTTAATCTAAAAATTCAAAGCAATTTGGAGTGGATATTCAGACCAAATAAATATTTTAGTATCTAACCATGCAAAGGTAGTGCCTTAATGAAGAGACTTCACCTTAACATTACTAAAGCAAAGTGGACTAGGGTTGTGCATGGATCGAAATAGTTCGAAGAATGTAAATTCTTCGAACCTAACCTGAAAGTCAGAGAATTCAAAAATGAATTCTCTGGGTCCAATATAAAAATTCAGAGTAATTTGGAGTAAACAAATATTTTAAAATGGTTTGAATACATATACCCCATATACGACCAAGGATCAAAAGGTTTTATTGTGTAAGATATAAATGCAATGATGAGAAAAATCACTATGTCGGTCTCACGCGCTAGTCACAGGCTAGACATAGAGGTTAACAGACTAAATGCAACTAGAGTTTCACAAAATTTCTAATGTGTAAGATCTTAATTTTTTAGGCAAGCACAAAACATATGTTATGCTACTACACAAAATGAAAGATAAATAAATAAATCTTTAAAATTAAAACTTTAAAAATCAAGAGAAGCAGAATATAAACTTACAAAGAAGCTTTATAAATTCAAGTAAAGGGGAAAATACAAAAGTTCTATATCCAAAGTAGCAAAGGGATTTAAAATATATTGACTATATGTTTACAAAGATATATGTTTACAGAGATACAATAATTTTAACTTTCTTTTAGAGAAAAGGGAGATTAAGCTATATTTTCTCTAAAATTTTCTTGTAAAATTGTTATTCTACCATCTGTAGCAGAGGGGGCTTTAATATATAAAATTGGGAGACCAGACTATGGGAGGGGCTGTAGAAGCACGGGAGAATTATTGGGGGATAAGAATCCAAAGAGAGGTAGGTGTTTGTCTGCTAATAATCTTTCTTAATTATCTCTCTATCTAAGTCGTTGTCTTTTTCTTGTGCAGAGATAACCCTACCAGGTCCTAGTAATGGAACGTGGGTCCCCATCCTTGTGCAGTGATAGAGTGTCATTGGATATGAGTTGTAGGGGGAGCGAAACATTTAATAAAGTAATCAAATTTCCTTAAAGGTTGTCCGAGAAGGTCCTACTCTGGAGATAGGAAATTTCTTGGAAAAGACAAATATATATATATATATATATATATATATATATATATATATGTAATATCCCGTGTTTTTACATGTTTTTATACTGTATCGGGATATGCAGTATTAATAATTTTGAATATGTATATATACGATATTTTTATGAGTTGATATGTATTTTAAACCTATTTTAATTACTGTGTTTTATATACAGTGTTTTACGTAAAATTTTCCCGGGACTTTCATTTTCGGGGAAATTTTCACGTAAACAATGTATTATTAATTATTTTAAATGTATTTACGGACTTGCATGAACTCATACATATTTTTAAATTATTAAATAAAGACTGTGTGTGTATATTTATTTAATTAGGGTTTATTATTCCCTAATATTTTATTAAGTATTTAATTGTTTTAATTGTTATTTAATTAATTTTATTTGGTAAAAATTATTAAAATATTAATATTTTATGTGTGTGGTGTATATTTGATGTGTGTAATTTAATATTATTTTAATATATAGTATAATATATATATATATACATATATACATCAAAAATCAAAAAGTTTGCAAAATTACCATTTTGCCCCCGACTTCATCTTCTTCCTCCCGATTCTCTCTTCCCCATTTCCGGTCGCTGCCGTGCCGTTCCTTCACCGTGGGTGTGCCGTCCGGTGTGCCACCATCTTCCCCGACCAGTTTCGCCACCTGTGGAGGCCGTTTCCGGCGTCCGGAGAGTGATTTTGGCCGGAGAAGCCGAAAATCAACTCACCGTCGATCACGCCGATTCCGGCCACCGTTTTTGACACCACCGGTCTCTTTCTTCTCCTTGAGCTCCGGTGAGTGTTATTCTAGCTTTGGTTTGAGCTAAAATGGTCTAGAATTGCTTAGGTTTCGATTTGTAAATTTCGGCCTATTAGGGTTTTTGATTTTTTTTGAGCTTCGAATTGATTGATTCATGGAAACTTCCTTCACAAATGTTGTTCCTAGTAGCTTAATCTACATGTATGAATTTTTGTAGAATTTTTGGAGATTTTTTGGATTTTTGGGTATTTTTGAATATTTTAATATTATTTTCTAATTTTCGGAAATTAATTATTTAAATTATGAAATTGGAGTTTATGGTTAAATTAGGTGTT
Organism: Mallotus nudiflorus; assembly: GCA_947683625.1. Taxonomy (NCBI): domain Eukaryota; kingdom Viridiplantae; phylum Streptophyta; class Magnoliopsida; order Malpighiales; family Euphorbiaceae; genus Mallotus; species Mallotus nudiflorus. The sequence goes on along the minus strand of CANTUR010000377.1, from coordinate 1,695,141 downwards.
GAAATGAATTATAGGAATTTATTTGGAATTTTTATGAATTTCTAAGTATTTATTTTGAATTATTGAAGTTTATGGAATTTTGGAAAAATTAGGTTAAATGTGTTTTTATTTGAATTTAATTGGTTAATTGGGTTTAAATATTGATATTATTGATAAATATGTTGAGAAAATTAATTTTGGATAATTGTATGATTTTTAGTGAAATTTTTGAAGTAATTTAGGTATATTTATATATATAGGGGTATTTTGGTAATTTTACCCTAAATTGTCTAAAAATGTAATTTAATTGGTTTTAATATTTATTTAAGGTATAAAAATGATTTCTACAAATTATTTAGTATTTTTAACTAATTAAAACTATTTTTCGGGAATTATTTTCAATTATATATATAATATACGGTTTTTCTAATAAAATGAGTTTTATCGATTTTTTTACAGTGTTTTAAGGTTAATTATGTAATTTTTACCTATAAAATGTATTTCTGTGATTTAAGGATATTTTCGGTATATCTGGAATCATTCTGTGTTTGTGGACCCCGGTCGGTGGATTGTAGTTTGGAGTCCGACCGTGGGATTTTGATTGTGTTGAGCTCGTTTTTCGAAGTGTGTTTCTTTGCAGGGTCGGCTCTACTCTTTTGAGTAGAGAGATGTCCGTTTTACAGGGGAGGTTCTGCCGGATTTTCGGTAGAATTCTCGTAAAACGTGATGTCCAGTCGAACCCTAATTCTGTTTCCGTATTTTAATACTCTAGATTGAATTCTAGGATTTCTGTTAGGTTTATTCTAATGTCGGTTATTTATTGCTTGTTTAGTTGCGCCGAGACCGAGGGCTAGTGGACCAGGCCCGTCGGACCTGTCTCGTGGAGCGCATTAGGTGAGTTACTATATTATATATATATGCTTAGGATGCATGATTTAGAAAATGCATGTTTTATTTTGACTGAATATGCATAAATAATGTGATTTATATTCAAGTATATTTTTGGTATATAATAAATTATATACATGTTTTGTTAATAAAATATATTTAAAATGTTTTTAAATATATTTTTAGTTTAATTCATGATTTGATTGGATTTATTTGACATATATATACTCAAAATATACCTGGTTTATGTTTGGTATATTTTCAGTATATATATGGTTTATATTGTTGATTTATTTAAATTCATGCATCATGTATTTGTGAATGAATGTTTTATTATTTATTAATGAAGGATATCAATAGAACGTGCTACCTAGTGGGCAGCACTAGGACCGAGTACGTACCGGTACGCCTATAGCTTTAGGCTATATTACTAACTATTTGTGGATATTGATTTGATTATGCTTATTGATGTGTGAGATGTGGTTTGGGTGTGATTGCTGGAGCTCGGTTGACCAAGTGTCTCGGGGCCAATCACACTGGCAATTAGACTGCTGGAGCTCGATTGACTTAGTGTCTCGGGGCCAGTCTACTGTCCAAATGGATTAAGTGGATATATTTTGGAATAAATGAGCCTGTATGGCTAGAGTGTTGTTTAACACTATTTTCTGAGGTTGCGATATTCTAGGGTTCTATGTGATCCTTCATAAAAGTTGATTTTCAGACAAAATATATAAAAATGATTTTTCTGCATCTGTATGAATTTGCCTGTATATACATATTACACATATACTGTTGATTGTATGCATTATCACTTAGTGTGTATGTATATATATTATAGTAATTCACTCAGTGAGGTCTGACTCCCCTCCGTTGACTATTTTTCAGGAGAGTCAACTTCCTCAGACCTCAGTAGCAGGTCGATACGCCGGATTTCTTTCGCCCCGGCTTCTTTATGTAAATTGTCTACTTGAGTCTTATTTATTTTATCTAGACACTGCAGTAGTTGTAAATTAAAGTATTGGATTTTATGTACTTTATTTTAAAGAGATGTATTATGTTGAAACTGGATTGTATTAAAGAGATTTTCTGTATGGGATGAGATTTTTATTTATATCCAGTTGATATGGATAATATAATGATATTATGATTTTTATTTCCGCTGCATATTATATTTTTATTGTTATTGTGGCATGCTTTATTTTATTTTTAGGCTTGCTACGGGTTCCGGATTCGAAAGAATTCCCGTTCCCTAGCGCCGGTCATGGCCCCTGTTTTGGGTCGTGACAAAGTTGGTATCAGAGCAAAGTTCGTTTCAGAGTGGAGTTCTGTGTCAGGGCTTAGTTATGTGAGTTGTGGCCCTAGTTTTAAAGTTGTGTTTTCTGTTGGACTACTGCAGTGTATTAGGTTCGAGTATGTCTTGATGAGTATTCCTTGCTTTAGTTTTCAGCGTTATTCCTCCGTTGTCTGTTTTGTCTGAATCTTTCCGTTTGTCTTTTCAGAATGAGGAGGCGAGCGCGTGTCGCTCCACCGGTCGTTGAGGCCGAGGATGATGAGTCTTTTCAGGATGAGGTTTTACCTCCTGAGCAGCCAGTTAGACGTAGAGGTCGTGGCAGAGGTAGACCTCAAGGAGCGGCAGGTCGCCGTAGGCAAAGAGAGTTACAGGACGAGGAGCCTGTTGAGCCTGAGTTTGATGTTCCTGTTCCTCCAGTTGTTCAGCCTGCCTATCAGCAGGGTATGTCTGACCCTGAGGCAGCTTTGTTCTATGCCAGAGTTGGCAGGATTGCTTTTGATGGTACTTCAGATCCTTTAGATTTTCTGCATGTGATTGAGACTAGGACTCGGACTGCTCATACCGAGTACCAGCGGATCATGATCGTCGAGTTGTCTGTTGAGGGACCAGCTCTAGATTGGTTCATTCAGATGATCCAGCCTTATATGATGACGATGACATGGGCTCAATTTCGAGAGCGATTCATGAGGAGATTTTGTCCAGAGCCTCTTCGTTTGAGCTATCGTCTTCGTCTGACTAGTATTTCTCGTGGAGATCGATCTGTAAAGGAGTATACCCGAGAGTTTCTTCGTCTGGGTAGATATGCTGAGGATCTGATGCGAGATCAGTATTTCGCTGTTACTACGTATGTTACTGGTTTGGGTTCAGCTTTTGCTGGTATGCCTACAGCAGGTCTTACTCTGGAGTCTGTGATTGAGCTAGCTAAGGAGATCGAGCTGAGGTTAGTTAGGCAGGGAGCGATGCCTGATTATTACCAGTTGGGAGTTCAGTCGAGTGGATCGCAGGCTACTCCATATTCGAGTTTTCATGTTGGTTCGAGTAGTCAGCAGCGAGGTTCGACTCAGCAGAGTCAGAGACAGCAGCAGCGAGTGCATCGGAGCAGTAGACATGGCCGTGGAGGTCAGCGTAGATCATTCAGATTTGGGTCAGGTGCTTCAAGCAGCAGCAGTGGTCGTAGTTCTGGATCAGCGGCCAGTGTTTGTCAGACTTGTGGTAGAGTCCATCAGGGACCGTGTTATCTGACACCACTGACATGTTTCAGATGCGGACAGACAGGACATTTTGCCAGATCGTGTCCTTATTCTGGGTATCAGCAGCAGCAGATTCCGCGATTCCCACAGCAGTCGATTGCTAGTGCAGCACCCGTGCCATTTCAGTTGCCACCAGCCCAGCATCAAAGTTCTACTCAATTTGTTCCACAGCAGAGTCATGGTAGAGGTACTAGAGGAGGTGCCAGAGGTGTTGGCCAGGCTTCTACCAGTCAGCAGGGAGGTCGAGGTCAGGCCAGAGTCTTCCATCTGACTCAGCAGGATGCTCAGGCATCTAATGCAGTCGTGGCAGGTATTCTTTCTGTTTGTTACCTGGATGCATGGGTTTTGTTTGATCCGGGTGCCACGCATTCGTTTGTTTCTCCTGTTTTTACTTCTAAATCTTGTTGGCAAGCTTCGAGGATGGCTTTTCCCTTGTCTGTTGCCACTCCTCTAAGCGATTCCTTGGACGCCGATATTGTTCTTTCTGGTTGTCCAGTTCTCGTGGGAGATAGAGAATTACCCGCTGATTTGATTTTATTGGATGTGATGGAGTTTGATGTTATTTTGGGAATGGATTGGTTATCTCAGCACTTTGCCGTGGTAGATTGCAGGAATAAGGAGGTGACTTTTAGAATTCCTGGTGAAGTAGAATTTAAGTTTGTTGGTGATAGGAGTTCAGCACCTCAGAATCTTATTTCTGCTATTTCTGCTAGGAAGTTGTTGAGGAAAGGTTGTCAAGGGTTTTTGGCATTGGTTAGGGATACGTCAGTGGAGAAGTTGTCACTCACAGATGTTCCTGTTGCTTGCGAGTTTCCTGATGTTTTTCCCGAGGAGTTGGCAGGTTTACCACCTCACAGAGAGATTGAGTTCTGTATAGATGTGGTACCAGGTACTACTCCTATATCTATGCCACCCTATCGTATGGCTCCTGCAGAGTTGAGAGAGTTGAAGGAGCAGTTGCAAGATTTGTTGGATAAAGATTTTATCAGACCTAGTGTTTCTCCTTAGGGTGCACCAGTCTTGTTTGTGAAGAAGAAGGATGGTACCCTGAGACTGTGCATTGACTACAGAGAGCTGAATAAGGTGACAGTGAAGAATAAGTATCCTCTCCCGAGGATTGATGATTTATTTGATCAACTACAGGGTGCACAATTCTTTTCTAAGGTCGACTTGAGGTCGGGTTATCATCAGCTACGGATTAGTGAAGCTGATATGCCTAAGATAGCGTTCCGCACTCGATATGGTCATTATGAGTTTCTGGTGATGTCTTTTGGTTTGACTAATGCACCAGCAGCTTTTATGGACCTGATGAACAGAGTATTCAGACCGTATGTGGATCAGTTTGTGGTAGTCTTCATTGATGATATACTAGTATATTCGAGGAGTATAGAAGAGCATGTATATCACTTGAGGATTGTACTACAGACATTGAGAGATCATCAGCTTTATGCTAAATTCTCGAAGTGTGATTTCTGGATGGAGAGTGTTTCTTTTCTTGGACACGTAGTGTCTAAAGAAGGTATTCAGGTTGATCCACAGAAGGTTGAGGCAGTATCTGAGTGGCCTAGACCTACTTCGGTTACGGAGATTCGGAGTTTTCTGGGTTTAGCCGGGTATTATAGGCGGTTTGTGCAGGATTTTTCCAGGATAGCAGCCCCTATGACTCGCTTGACTCAGAAGAATGTTAGATTCGAGTGGTCAGAAGCTTGTGAGAATAGTTTTCAGTTGTTGAAGGAGAAGTTGACCACAGCGCCAGTATTAGCTTTGCCTAATAGTGTGGATAAGTTCACAGTTTACTGTGATGCCTCTAGAATTGGTCTTGGTTGTGTGTTGATGCAGAATGGAAGGGTGATAGCCTATGCTTCGAGGCAGTTGAAGAAGCATGAGCAGAACTATCCTACACATGATCTAGAGATGGCTGCAGTGATCTTTGCTTTGAAGATTTGGAGACATTATCTGTACGGGGTGACTTATGAGATATTTACTGATCACAAGAGCCTTAAGTACATTTTTCAGCAGCGAGATTTGAATTTGAGGTAGAGAAGATGGTTGGAACTGTTGAAGGATTATGATTGCGAGATTCTTTACCATCCGGGTAAAGCTAATGTGGTAGCAGATGCCTTGAGTAGGAAGTCCTCAGGTAGTCTTGCTCACATTGGTGTTGAGAGGAGACCATTGATCCAGGAATTGCATTTGTTGGTGGATCAAGGTCTGATGATGAAGATTAGTAGATCAGGTGGATTGTTAGCTCAGTTTAAAGTACGATCTGTACTAAGGGATAGGATTAAAGCAACTCAGAGCCAAGATCCTATTCTGGAAGAGCTTGTAGAGAATGTCAGAGCAGGGAAGTTCACTGATTTCACACTTGATGATGATGGTGTGTTGTGGATCAGTGGTAGATTGTGTGTTCCTGATGTGGATGATTTGAGAGAGGAGATTTTAGAGGAAGCACATTCTACAGCCTACAGCGTTCATCCAGGTGTTACTAAGATGTACCACAGTATCAGAGATCTATACTGGTGGGATGGATTGAAGAAGGATGTTGCTGATTATGTTGCTAAGTGCTTGACGTGTCAGCAGGTGAAAGCCAAACATCAAAAGCCTTCTGGGAAGCTTCAGCCTCTTCCTATTCCCGAGTGGAAGTGGGAAAGGATAGCTATGGATTTTGTGGTCGGTTTACCTCGTTCGAAGGATGGATACGATTCCATCTAGGTGATTGTAGACAGATTGACGAAGTCTGCACATTTCTTGCCTGTGAAAGCCACATATTCAGTTGCTAGATTGGCGAAGTTGTACGTGAAGCATATTGTGTGCCTTCATGGAGTACCTGTGTCCATTGTGTCAGACAGAGGTTCGGTGTTTACTTCTCGTTTTTGGCAGAAATTACAGGAAGCGATGGGCACTAGGTTGGATTTCAGTACTGCTTTTCATCCTCAGACAGACGGTCAGTCTGAGAGGACGATCCAGACACTGGAAGATATGTTGAGGATGTGTGTCTTGGATTTGGGAGGTAGCTGGGATGATCATTTGTCGCTTGTTGAGTTTGCATATAATAACAGCTACCATAGCAGTATTGGTATGGCACCATATGAGGCGTTGTATAGAAGGAAGTGTAGATCCCCATTGAGTTGGGATGAGATTGGTGAGAAAGTTTTGACTGGACCAGAGATGGTTCAGGATGCTGCAGAGAAAGTCGCCGTGATCAAGCGAAGATTAGAGACCGCAGTTAGCAGACAGAAGAGTTATGCGGATCCTAGGCGCAGAGATGTGGAGTTTCAGGTTGGAGATTATGTTTTTCTGAAGGTATCTCCGATGAAGGGTGTGATGAGATTTGGCAGGAAGGGTAAGTTAGCACCGAGATATATTGGACCGTTTGAGATTCTGGAGAGAGTTGGCACTGTTGCATATCGGTTGGATTTGCCTCCGAGTATGTCACAGGTGCATCCAGTATTTCATATCTCGATGTTGAGGAAGTATATCTCAGATCTTTCACACGTGTTACAGCCTGACAGTGTAGAAGTGAGTGAAGATTTGACGTTTGTGGAAGAACCTGTGGCGATCGTTGATTTTCAAGTTCGACAGTTGCGATCGAAGCAGATTCCGATGGTCAAGGTTCTGTGGCGTAGCGACAGAGTTGAAGAGCATACGTGGGAGACTGAAGCTGAGATGCGAGCTTCTTACCCGTATCTCTTTCCTTCCTGATTCTGTAATCTTGTTTTCTGGAATTCGGGGACGAATTCCTGTAAGGGGGGAAGACTGTAATATCCCATGTTTTTACATGTTTTTATACTGTATCGGGATATGCAGTATTAATAATTTTGAATATGTATATATACGATATTTTTATGAGTTGATATGTATTTTAAACCTATTTTAATTACTATGTTTTATATACAGTGTTTTACGTAAAATTTTCCCGGGACTTTCATTTTCGGGGAAATTTTCACGTAAACAATGTATTATTAATTATTTTAAATGTATTTACGGACTTGCATGAACTCATACATATTTTTAAATTATTAAATAAAGACTGTGTGTGTATATTTATTTAATTAGGGTTTATTATTCCCTAATATTTTATTAAGTATTTAATTGTTTTAATTGTTATTTAATTAATTTTATTTGGTAAAAATTATTAAAATATTAATATTTTATGTGTGTGGTGTATATTTGATGTGTGTAATTTAATATTATTTTAATATATAGTATAATATATATATATATATATATACATATATACATCAAAAATCAAAAAGTTTGCAAAATTACCATTTTGCCCCCGACTTCATCTTCTTCCTCCCGATTCTCTCTTCCCCATTTCCGGTCGCTGCCGTGCCATTCCTTCACCGTGGGTGTGCCGTCCGGTGTGCCACCATCTTCCCCGACCAGTTTCGCCGCCTGTGGAGGTCGTTTCCGGCGTCGGGAGAGTGATTTTGGCCGGAGAAGCCGAAAATCAACTCACCGTCGATCACGTCGATTCCGGCCATCGTTTTCGACACCGCCGGTCTCTTTCTTCTCCTTGAGCTCCGGTGAGTGTTATTCTAGCTTTGGTTTGAGCTAAAATGGTCTAGAATTGCTTAGGTTTCGATTTGTAAATTTCGGCCTATTAGGGTTTTTGATTTTTTTTGAGCTTCGAATTGATTGATTCATGGAAACTTCCTTCATAAATGTTGTTCCTAGTAGCTTAATATACATGTATGAATTTTTGTAGAATTTTTGGAGATTTTTTGGATTTTTGGGTATTTTTGAATATTTTAATATTATTTTCTAATTTTCGGAAATTAATTATTTAAATTATGAAATTGGAGTTTATGGTTAAATTAGGTGTTGAAATGAATTATAGGAATTTATTTGGAATTTTTATGAATTTCTAAGTATTTATTTTGAATTATTGAAGTTTATGGAATTTTGGAAAAATTAGGTTAAATGTGTTTTTATTTGAATTTAATTGGTTAATTGGGTTTAAATATTGATATTATTGATAAATATGTTGAGAAAATTAATTTTGGATAATTGTATGATTTTTAGTGAAATTTTTGAAGTAATTTAGGTATATTTATATATATAGGGGTATTTTGGTAATTTTACCCTAAATTGTCTAAAAATGTAATTTAATTGGTTTTAATATTTATTTAAGGTATAAAAATGATTTCTACAAATTATTTAGTATTTTTAACTAATTAAAACTATTTTTCGGGAATTATTTTCAATTATATATATAATATACGGTTTTTCTAATAAAATGAGTTTTATCGATTTTTTTACAGTGTTTTAAGGTTAATTATGTAATTTTTACCTATAAAATGTATTTCTGTGATTTAAGGATATTTTCGGTATATCTGGAATCATTCTGTGTTTGTGGACCCCGGTCGGTGGATTGTAGTTTGGAGTCCGACCGTGGGATTTTGATTGTGTTGAGCTCGTTTTTCGAAGTGTGTTTCTTTGCAGGGTCGGCTCTACTCTTTTGAGTAGAGAGATGTCCGTTTTACAGGGGAGGTTCTGCCGGATTTTCGGTAGAATTCTCGTAAAACGTGATGTCCAGTCGAACCCTAATTCTGTTTCCGTATTTTAATACTCTAGATTGAATTCTAGGATTTCTGTTAGGTTTATTCTAATGTCGGTTATTTATTGCTTGTTTAGTTGCGCCGAGACCGAGGGCTAGTGGACCAGGCCCGTCGGACCTGTCTCGTGGAGCGCATTAGGTGAGTTACTATATTATATATATATGCTTAGGATGCATGATTTAGAAAATGCATGTTTTATTTTGACTGAATATGCATAAATAATGTGATTTATATTCAAGTATATTTTTGGTATATAATAAATTATATACATGTTTTGTTAATAAAATATATTTAAAATGTTTTTAAATATATTTTTAGTTTAATTCATGATTTGATTGGATTTATTTGACATATATATACTCAAAATATACCTGGTTTATGTTTGGTATATTTTCAGTATATATATGGTTTATATTGTTGATTTATTTAAATTCATGCATCATGTATTTGTGAATGAATGTTTTATTATTTATTAATGAAGGATATCAATAGAACGTGCTACCTAGTGGGCAGCACTAGGACCGAGTACGTACCGGTATGCCTATAGCTTTAGGCTATATTACTAACTATTTGTGGATATTGATTTGATTATGCTTATTGATGTGTGAGATGTGGTTTGGGTGTGATTGCTGGAGCTCGGTTGACCAAGTGTCTCGGGGCCAATCACACTGGCAGTTAGACTGCTGGAGCTCGATTGACTTAGTGTCTCGGGGCCAGTCTACTGTCCAAATGGATTAAGTGGATATATTTTGGAATAAATGAGCCTGTATGGCTAGAGTGTTGTTTAACACTATTTTCTGAGGTTGCGATATTCTAGGGTTCTATGTGATCCTTCATAAAAGTTGATTTTCAGACAAAATATATAAAAATGATTTTTCTGCATCTGTATGAATTTGCCTGTATATACATATTACACATATACTGTTGATTGTATGCATTATCACTTAGTGTGTATGTATATATATTATAGTAATTCACTCAGTGAGGTCTGACTCCCCTCCGTTGACTATTTTTCAGGAGAGTCAACTTCCTCAGACCTCAGTGGCAGGTCGATACGCCGGATTTCTTCCGCCTCGGCTTCTTTATGTAAATTGTCTACTTGAGTCTTATTTATTTTATCTAGACACTGCAGTAGTTGTAAATTAAAGTATTGGATTTTATGTACTTTATTTTAAAGAGATGTATTATGTTGAAACTGGATTGTATTAAAGAGATTTTCTATATGGGATGAGATTTTTATTTATATCCAGTTGATATGGATAATATAATGATATTATGATTTTTATTTCCGCTGCATATTATATTTTTATTGTTATTGTGGCATGCTTTATTTTATTTTTAGGCTTGCTACGGGTTCTGGATTCGAAAGAATTCCCGTTCCCTAGCGCCGGTCATGGCCCCTGTTTTGGGTCGTGACAATATATATATATATATATATATATATATATATATATATATATATATATATATATATATATATATATATATATATATATTAAAATACCTTTTTTTTTATAATACCTTAACTTTTGCATAGGTCATCCTTAAAAGGATTTTCAACCCATCGAGCAAAAATAGAAAGATACAATATATACAAGGATAAGGCTTACAAGCCTTTGGTATTTAGAGGAGAAAAAATTCCAAAACAGTCATTTTCATTATCATTGCCCAAATCCAATAAGGATTCTGATCCTTCAAAGGTATTGGAATTTGTTAAGGAAGAGGCCTGCGACTATATGATTTGTTTCATAATGCTGAAATACTCATCTTAAATTTTTATGGCTGCAAGGAGGGCATCGACATAGAACTTTTAAATAAGAAAATTATATTGTGCTTGGAATTGAGGTCGAGAGGGTCCAAGAAATCTAAGTTGTTGAAGCCATGCAGAGACTGCTGACTTAAAGATTTTTTATAGAATTTTATAAGTTCCACCATTTTACTTTAAACTTTCTTTAAAGCATAATAATATCATAATTGTGAAAGAAATCAAGATACCATTATGAGACCCAAGGAATAAAGAACTTTGTACAATATAGATAGAGGAGGGTGAATTTTTTTCTCAAGAGGAAAAGATTTATAATGCGTGCAAAAAAGGTCAAATCCTTAACGGATATCAGGAGGAAGGATATTAAGGATAAGTCTATAGTTATTCCACCATCTAGTAAACCATGTAAGGAATTTGGATATATCAGTATGATCATTGAGGAAAAATAACCAAGTATGGATTTTAAAATGGTTTTGGATAAGAAAAGAATTAAATCATGCTTGTTTATAATCCTAGTATGAAAATGAGCTGCAAAAGTCTAATTTTGATTTAAATTTTATGAGGAAAGCTTTAGGTTTAAAGAGTTCCTATCCCCATTCAGAGGGATGGATGACTTTAAGAATTTCATAGTTAGAGTAAGAGGGTTTAATATATCCTTTATGGAAGAAGTGTTTGAACTCTGCAGAACCTGTATATTCTAAAATTATTTGATAAAATTCTTAAGGTTTGGAAAGATCCCCCCAAGGTTTAAAAAACCAATTTGATAAAAAATGATTTTGCATTGTTAGAAAGGGATCTTTATGAAAAAATCGATCCTCCATAGTCAAAATATTTTGGATGGAGTTCTTTATAAAAAATTCAAAAGAAACTTTAAATTAAGAACAGATAATTTATGAACTATTTAAAGTAGTCACAATTTTCAAATTTTCTTGAGAAAAGGTTTTTTGAGAAGAAGATTCTCCTTTCTTAGGTTTTAAAATTAGTTTAGGAGTTATACCTAGAATATCATTATCAGAAGGAGCAACAAGATGTTCAATCTCTAGAGGTTTGAGTTTATCCTAGATAGCTTTAAAAAGTTCAGGGGTTTGGGAGATAGAGTCAAGGGAAAAGTATGGAAAACCACCATATGGTTTCACGATTTTAAAGTTTTAAGTATGTGTTTCATTTTGTGATAATTTGGGTCCTGTGTTTTTGTTATTTGACAATTTCTAGCACATGAGGCTAACACCGTTAAATGAGTAAAATATATATACTGAAAATCGTCAAACGATGACAAACACATGACCCAAATTGCTACAAAAAGTGAAACACATACTTAAAATTACAAAACATTGAAAACATAAGGTGGTTTTCCATACTTCCCCTTTGTTGTTTTTAGTTAGGTCGTACAATGTGTCAAACTCATTTAATGATGTTAGGTTTGTATACTAGAAATTTTCAAATGATGACAAACACAAGACTTAAATTATCACAAAATGAAACACATACTTAAAACTCTAAAACTGTGAAACCACAAGGTGGGTTTTCGTACTTTCCCCTAAAATCAATCCATCGTTGGATTTGATTTGCTTTATTTATTTGATCTTTTTCTTCTTGGTTAACTAATAAAACCAAGATTTTCTAGGTTTTATTTTTGAAAGAGGAGGATTAAGGGTATCAACAATATCTTTGCCATTCTTTTTTTAGCGCATCTTTATTTGCTTTGTAAAAATTCTCTAGTCAGAAAATATGGTAAAATATGTGTATCTCCTTTAATAAATTATATATCAAAATCAAAGATAGTCAAAATAGCTTGCCATCTAGCAAAAATCTGTTTTAATGTAATATTTTGAACATCTTTTTATAGAATTTCTTTTATAGATTTACAATCAATGCAAAGGCAAGACTTTTGATTTAGCAAATCAAATTGAAATTTTGATATGCATAAGACAATGGAAATGACTTTTTTTTATAGTGGAGTAGTTTCTTTATGTATCATTCCAGTGACCTGAAATGTATTGAACTACTACTTCCTTCTAGTGAAAAAGTTGTTTTAATATCCCACCATAACCTAGGTCACTAGCATTAGTCTAAACTATTTTAAAAAGACTGGATCAACTAAGTGAAGGCAAGGAATTTTAAGGATATATTTCTTTTTCTGTTGGACAACTCTAGTATGTTCATCTATTTAAAGAGTTGGGTTTTTCATTAGCCTATCATACAAAGGTTTAGCAATCCTATTTATATTAGAACATAAATCTAAAACGTAATTTAGACTTCCTAAAAACCTTTGTAATTGAACTTTATCAAGAATTTGATCAGGGAACTTATTTCCAAATTCTAAGGACCTTTCTATTGGAACAATGGTACCATAATATATACAATGTCCTAAGAATCTAACTCTGGTTTGGAAAAGAGATATCTTCTTAGTAAAGATAATAAGATAATTTACTTTAACAATATAAAGAAAGGTCTTTAAATGCTTGAAATGTTGGTCAATGGAGTTTGAAAAAAATGAGCACATCATTTATATAAATAATGCAGAATTCTGAGTAAGAATTAAAGATATCATTCTTTATCCTTTGAAATTATGATAGTAGATTTTCAAACCAAATGGCATAACATTCCACTCATATTGTCCAAAAGGAACAGTGAAAATTGTTTTATATCTATACTGTAAACGAATTTGTATTTGCCAAAATCCTGATTTCATATCGAATTTTAAAAACACAAATGCAAAATGAAGTCTTTGCAAAAGATCTTTTTTGTTAAGGATTGGATACCTTATCAACTTTAAAGCTTTATTCAAAGGCTTATAATTAATTACCAGTCTAGGAGTCTCTTTTTCTATTTCAGAAGCTTTATTAACACAAAAAGTTGCATAACTCCATAGAGACCTGGATTTTGAGATTAATCCTTTGGATTTATGATTCTAAATTTCTTTCATACAATGTTGTTCTAGTTCAGTGTTCATCTGAATCGGTCTAGTTTTGGTAGAAATATCTCTCTCATTAAATCCTGGTTCATATGGCAAATCAACTATATGTTGTTTTCTTTTCCAAAAGGCATTTGGTAAATTAGAACAGACTTCTTTCTCAATAACTTTTTAAAATTTATAAATCCTAGTTTTCATCAAATCATACTTTAATTATTGTTCAATTTTCTGAAAATGAACATTTTGTTTCTAATCATGCAGATTTGTTTCTTTACCTTTTATTAAAGCATTTATCTTATTCTTATATATAAAGTGTGCCTAACAAGATTTAAATATCGGGTTTTTGGTTTTTCAATAAAAAGAAAAGATATATAAACTTTATCATCTTTAAAATCAATAGAGTTATAAGTGGTTAAATAGGGAGTTATTAAATTAATGAATGGTGTCCCTATAATTACTGTATACCTAATATTAGAAACCAAAACAAAAGAGGTCTTTAATAAATATCCATTGTTTAAAACATTGGCTTCTATTTTACCATCTATATGCATTTTTGAACTATTAACAGAGGAAAGCTTTTTTGTAGTTCATTCTTGAAAATGATTTAGAACCATATTGGTTTTTATGCAACTTAAATCAATACCTGTGTCAAACAGAACTATAGTATTAAGTTGAAAATCTTTATAAAAAATAATAGAAATCTTTATCATATATTTTCTTGAAGTAATTTAGTTGAGAGCACAAAGAAAATCTTTTAGAACTTTATCAAGATTAGCTAAGGATTAAGGTTCTAATTCCTTGGTTTCATCACTATCATTAGACTCTTCAACTAGTTTAGTGACAAGGAATTGGATTAGATCAGAATCCTTTTGCTGCTTATCTTTCAACTACTTTATTTTTGACTTTATGGTTTTTATCTCACCTTAAAGTTCTTAGATATCACCTAAAGGTTTTTTACTGAGCTTCTTTTTATTCAAAATGGTAGTAGGGTCATACATACTTGTACTAGTAAAGGGTAACTCAGTATTCTTAGGTTTAGGTTCTTTTTTTAAAGATTGCCTAAGCTATTCAAGATATTTTTTTTGGATATTAAGGTCATTTATATATTGAATGAAATTTAGAATCAAGGTCTATTCTTTAGTAAGCGTATTGAGTTGCTTACCTTTGATATTAGAATCTGTTTCAGAATTAGAGGAGGAGGTGGTTACTATTTTATTTATATGGGGATGATGTTGTCCTAAAAATTCTTCAGAGTTGGATTCAAACTTAGAGGTTTCTATTTAATAAGGTTGTAAGCTTGTTCAAGGTTCCTTCTTCTAAGTTTAATTCCTGGAGTTCTTTAGAGACTTTATAGTACTTAGAGATGTATCCTTTTTTTCACATTTATAGTAGGTTATATCTTTCATACTAGGATTTTATGGCTTTATTAGCTTTAGCATTTTTATTCCTAGAGGTTTTCTGGTAAGGTTTCTTAGTAAGTTTCTTCAGTATCCTTTCTTTTGGAGAATTTTCTATATTTCTTAGAAAATTTCCTAGGTGAAGGTTTCAAAGATTTCTTACTATAATCTCCTTTACAAGAGAGATTTTAGGTGAAACTATAGTCAAACTGTTTATAAAAAGTTTTTAATTCCTGTTTGGTCTTTCTCAATTCCCACTTTAGATGTTTTTGGAGTTTTAAGTCCTAATAGATCTTAAGACCTTCCCTTTAGGTGGTGCTAATTAAGTCACTACAGGTAAGCTAATTATAAGGAATAATATAGGTGCTAGAGGATTATCTAATGGCATTCCTAACTCTTTCCTAAAAGGGTTAGTAAACCTACAAAGAATTTTTCTTTCCAAAAAGGTTAGTTAGAATCTTCCCTAAGTATAACCTTAGTGAGAAAAGTTTATCTATACTACTGAAAGTTACTTAATTTCTTATATATAAGGTTAGAAAGAAGATCAATATGTTTATCTTTCAGATGAGAGGAACCTCCTACAAAATGTAGTGTTATGTTCATTATCAAAGTAGAAACTACATCCTAAATAAGGTTTCCTAGTTAGTCTAAAATGGGTAGACCTTCATCATTTGTTTGGATAGCATGCAAGATATCTAGTTGTTATTGCTTAGTGAAATGATAATCCCACCAACCTTTTAGCTGACTAGAGAAACCTGCAATGATAAATTCTATAACAGACCTATTAGAGGTTCCTATTTGTGCTTTATAAGCATTAGATGCCATAGTCATCTGTTGAAGAGAATTAAGGATTTGATATTCAGACATGCCATTTATATTCCATTCATAAACAAAATTGGCACTAAACTTAGGTTAATCTAACTCTAGTTTTAGTAACCTACTGTCACGACCCAAAACAGGGCTATGACCGGCGCTAGGGAACGGGAATTCTTTCGAATCCGGAACCCATAGCAAGCCTAAAAATAAAATAAAACATACAATAATAATAATAACAACACTTAATGCAGCGGAAATAAAATCATAAATATCAAAATAATATCCATATCTCATATATAGATAAATCCTTTGATACAAGTCTTCGTTCAAATTCTCAAAATACATAACTCACACAAATATAATACATAAAACCCATAATTAATTTACAACTACTGCAGTGTCTAGATTATAAAAATAAAACTCAAGACTTAGATAAGCAGTTTACATAGAGAAGCCGGGACGAAAGAAATCCGGTGTACAAGCCTGCTACTGAGGTCTGAAGAAGATGACTCTCCTGAAAAATGGTCAACAGAGGGGAGTCAGACCTCACTGAGTGAATTACTATAATATATACACATGCATACTAAATGACAATGCATACAGTCAACAATATATATCTAATATGTATATATACAGGCAAATACACACAGATGCAATAAATTCATTTTATATATTTTTATTGAAAATCACAGTTCATGAAGGATCAAATAGAACCCTAGAAAATCGTAACCTCAAAACAGTGTTAGACAACACTCTAGCCATACAAGCTCAGTTATTCCAAAATATTCACTTATTCCATTTAGACAGTAGATTGGCCCCGAGGCACTAAGTCAACCGAGCTCCAGCAGTCTGACTGTCAGTGTGATTGGCCCAGAGACACTAGGTCAACTGAGCTCCAGCAATCACACCTCCAAATCATATCACACATCAGAAAAATCAAATCCAATCAATATCCTCAAACTGGTTAGTAATATAGCCTAAATGCTATAAGCGTACCGGTACGTACTCGGTCCTAGTGTCGCCCACTAGGTAGCACGTTCTATTGATATCCTTCATTATTAAATATAAAACATACAGTTATAAATAAATGATGCATGTAATTTAAATAAAATAGCAACATAAACCATATATATACTAGAAATATACCAAAAATAAACCAGGTATATTTCAAGTATATATACGTCAAATAAATCCAATTAAATTACAAAATAAACTAGAAATATATTCAAAAACATTTTAAACCTGTTTTATTAACAAAACATGCATATAGTTTAAAATAAACCAAAAATAAAGCAAAAATAAACTAAAATAAACTCAAGTACTAATTAAACTATTATGCATATTTAATCAAGATAAAACATATATTTCTAAAATCATGCACCCTAGAGCATATATATATAAAATAGTAACTCACACTTAGTGCGCTCCTCAAGATGGGTCCGACGAGTCTGGTCCACTAGGTCTCGGTCTCGGCGTAACTAAATAAACAATAAATAACGGACATTAGAATAAACCTAACAGAAAATCCTAGAAACTCGATCTAGAATATTAGACACAGAAACAGAATTAGGGTTTGACCGGATATCACGTTTTACGAGAATTCTACCAAAAATTTGACAGAACCTCCCCTATAAAATTGACATCTCTCTACTCAAAGAGTAGAGTCGGCCCTGCAAAGAAACACACTTCGAAAAATAGGCTCAAAAACACAATTAAAATCCCTCGGTCGGACTCCAAACTACAGTCTACCGACCGGGGTCCACAATCACAGAATAATATAAAAATACCAAAAATGCCCTTATAACACAGAAATGCATTTAATAAGTAGAAATTACATAATTAACCTTAAAACACATTAAAAACAAATAAAAACTCATTTTATTAGAAAAATCGTATATTATATATATAATTGAAAATAATTCATGAAAAATAGTTTTAATTAATTAAAAATACTAAATAATTTGTAGAAATCATTTTTATACCTTAAATAACTATTAAAACCAATTAAATTACATTTTTAGTCAATTTAGGGTAAAATTACCAAAATACCCCTATATATATAAATATACTAAAATTACTCAAAAAATTCACCAAAAATAATAAAATTATCCAAAATTAATTTTCTCAACATATTTATCAATAATATCAACAATTAAACTCACTTAACTAATTAATTTCAATTAAAAACACAATTAACCCTATTTTTCAAAAATTCCATAAACTAATTAAATTCAAAATAATACATAGAAATTCATAAAAATTCCAAATAAATTTCTATAATTCATTTCAACACCTATATTTATCATAAAACACAATTTCATAATTTATTTAATTAATTTCTGAAAATTAGAAAATAATAATAAAATATTCAAAAATACCCAAAAATCAAAATAATCTCTAAAAATTCTACAAAAATTCACACATGTAGATTAAGCTACTAGGATTAACATTTGTTAAGGTAATTTTCATGAATCAACCATTTTAAGCTCAAAAAAAATCAAAAACCCTAAGATGGCCGAATTGAAGATTTAGCTCAAACCTCATCAACCACTTGTTTTCAGGCCAAAAGGAGCTTAGAATAGGGACCACCGGAGCTCAAGGAGTCGATGAAGACCAGCGGTGCACGAAATGGTGGCCAAAATTGTAGTCGACGGCGAAGAGCTCAACTTGCTGCCACCGCGAATTCAGGGCGTTCCAGCGGGCTTCCGGCAGCCTGGTCACGTCGGAGAGGAAGAGGAAGGAAGGGGGAGGAGGTTGGTGGCAGCTGATGGTGGTGAAGGGCGGTCCAGCATGCTAGAACGGGAGGCGCAGTGAGGGTAGGGCGTCGGGAGAGAAGAAGAAGGAGGGAGGGGCAATTCGATAATTTGGCAATAAGTTTTGATTTTTGACATATTATATGTATATATATATACTTTACACTATATATTAAAATAATATAAAATCACACACATTAAATATACACCACACACATATAATTTAATATTTTAAAATTTAATACACTTAAAAATAATTAAAAACTATTAAAACTAATTAATAATTAATAAAATATTAGGGTAACTAATTAAACCCTAATTAAATAAATAATTACAAAAATATACGTTATTTAGTATTTTAAAAATATATATGAATTCATGCAAATCCAGAAATCTATTTAATATAATTAATAATAAATAATTTACATGAAAATTTCCCCGAAAATAGAATTCTCGGGAAAATTTTACGTAAAGCACTTAAAATAATGTAAACAATTAAAATTAGCTTTAATTAAATAACCAACTCATAAAATACCAATATTATATATAAGAATTATTAACACTGCATATCCCGATCCAGTATAAAATATTTAAAAACATGGGATATTACACCTACTCTAGATATATGACCTAATGACCTAGATAGACAATGGTCCAATGAAGTTTAGCAATCTCAGGAGACCATTCTTAGAAAGCACTATCTTTAGAGATAGAATCGAGATCTTTATTAAGAACACTAACACTCTAGTTAACAAATTGTGGAGAGTCAGGGATAATAGGTTCTTTAGTAGCACTAAAAGGATATAGTATACCAAGTTGTTCTCTTACAACATGCAAGATTTCAGTTTTATTGCTCCTAATTTCTTGTTGAGCACTGCTAGAAATTTAATGTGGTTTAAATAAGGGATTCTTAAGTTTTTTGCTTGACATGTTTATAGATGTTGTTCTGGGCCTGACTCTCAAATCTAGACAACTATTTTCCTATGCTATTGAGATGAACATTGGTAGAGTTGTTTTGAGGCATTATATTCTTCAGATTTTGGGAGTCACTATCCTATGGTTTCTTATAGAGACAAGCATCAACAATGTCATTTCTTTTAGAGAGTTTTATCATCCTGAGAGGAGGATGTTCTAACTCAAAATTTTGACCACTGGTTGTTTCCTAAATTATTACTTTTTTTCTTAAAGTGACAGGATTTAAAACTTTAAAAGGATAAAAAATATTATTTTCTGATGCATATATTTTAAACCATTCAAAAAATAATATGTTTACTTTATTTTGCTGCACAAAATTATAAAAATAATTTTAAATTACCTCTCTTTTATTTAGAAAATATTTAAAGAGCTAAGTTATTTTTTTCTAAATTATGAGATGCATACAAATCTTTGTGCATGAGAGCTTTATCATGAGTGAAATCTTTATCTAAGAGATTTAATTAATGGGCTATATTTTCTGTTATAGCTGAGGTAGTAAGGGAAGCAAGAGGAGAAAGAGATTTATCTTCTGGCTTAGTGTAGATTGGTCTTGGCATATTAGTACTATAGTTTACATTTTTTAGAGTACTGGAAGGTAGATCTGAAGTCAAATATCTAGCTAATGTAGCATATGATAGATTTATAATATATGACAGGTTTGGGTGTATATCTATTTGGTCTTTATAAGGCAATTTTATAGTTCTTGGCAAATTTTGGTGTTGGCTTGGTTATGGATCTTTATAATATGGAAAGTTTATAACTGATGGTACTTTGGATATCCTTCCTAGATCAATAGATTTTGATGAAGAAGTATTAGAAAATCTAGAGCTAGAAAAGGTTTTATCAAAGTAGAGTTTTACTCTACCATATTAGAATTAGGTTACATTCTTTATTTGGGTATTTGAAATAGACATTTCTTTTTTATAAGTTTTTGGTTTAGTGGCTCCTTCAAGGATCCACTCTTAAGGAAGAGTTATCTGGTTCCATTGTATAGGTTTTAGGATGACTACATTTGCTTTAGTCATATCAGTTTGGAGAAGCAAGGTTTCACCCTTTTTACTATAAAATCGACTTTTTATGTCAAAAGTAGACATTATAGCTTTATAATGAACTTTAAAGATTAACACAACTGGAATTAATCGATCATCCATATGATAATTATGGGTATGGATTTGTAAAACCAAAGACTTTAATAAATTTACATCATTGAGAGAAATAGTAAAGTTTAGATAACAGTCAAATGATATGAGACCTTTACAGAGACTGGATTTTATAGTTCCTATAAAGGAATCTTGGAAGTTCTTAAACCTCATATCTCGTAGAGCAGCTAAAATGGAGGTGTTCAGACCTTCTTTATTAAGAGGCTTTATTCCTACTTAAACAAGTCCTATATAGATATATTGAAAATCTTGTGCTTTATATTTTCCTAAAGAAGTAGGATAGAAAAGCTTTATTAGATCTTAGGCTTTAGACAACTAGATATCTCTTTATTCAGTCTTAATAATATAATCAAACTTAAAGAGGTTCAATCTAAGGGTCTTATAAACATGGTCTTTACTATAGTATTTAAGCTTAAAATCATCAATGCATTTATTGAAATCTTCACTAGTGATTTCGTCCTGGTAGTGAAACGTGGGCCCTATCCTTGTGGAGTGACAAGGGGGATCGAAATATTTGACAAAGTAGTCAAATTTCCCTAAAAGCTGTCCGAGAAGGTTCCACTCTGGAGATAGGAAATTTCCTGGAAAATACAAATATATATATCACATACTTTTTTTTTTATAATACCCCAACTTTTGCATGGGTCGTCCTGAAAAAGATTTTCAACCCATCGGGCAAAAATAGAAAGATGCAATATATACAAAGATAAGGCTTACAAGCCTTTAGTCTTTATAGGAGAAAAATTCCAAAACAGTCATCTTCATTATCATTACCCAAATCTACTAAAGGTTCTGATCCTTTAGAGGTATTGGAATTTACTGAGGAAGAGGCCTGCAATTGTATACATATATATATATATATATATTATATATATATAATATATATATATATATATATATTTTTTTTTTTTTTTTAAATTTTTATTTTATTTTTATTTTAATATTTATATTTTAATAATTTTATAATTTGAACATATAAGATAAAATGATTATAAATTTCACTATAAAAATTTATTCTATGCTTTATACATTTGTTGAAAATTAACTATAAAAAAATTTAGTTGACAAGTGTATTTATTTTATTTAATTAATAAATTAATTATCATTTTAAAATGTCAAATATTATACGTTAAGTTTTAATAATAGATTGTGTTATGACCCGAGTTTTTAAATGTTTTTATATTAAATCGGGATATGCAGTGTTAATAAATTTGAAAATATATATATTTGATTATTTGTGAATAATTAATGTTATTTTACGTTTATTTATAGTTTTCTACGTAAAAATTACCCCGAAACTTATTATCTTGGAAAATAATATTTTAATAATATTTTATGTTTAATGTTATTTTATTTTACTAAATTATATTGTTTCATGCATTATCATTATTTTATGTATTAATATATATATATATATATATATATATATATATATATATATATATATATATATATATATATATATATATATATATGCATGCATATATATATTGAGGGTTATTTTTATGCATGTGTTATATATATACATATATGTGTGTATATATATATATATAAATATGTATATAATATACATGCGGTGTGTGTTTTTAGTATATATTATATAGTATTAAACTATATTATAAAGTTATATATATATTTTTTTTTTCTCTAGCGCTGGCAACAGCTTGAGGAACGCATTTTGGTCGAAACTCATCTCTTCTCCGTTCACCGACTTTCTGGCCATCAAATCTAGTGATTCTGGTGCCGTTGAACTCCTAGAACTCCATAAAAGTTGATTCTAAGCTTCTTGTAGCTTGAAAATTTGATTTGGTAAGATTTTGAGCTTGATTCCATTTTTGGCTCTTTATATTTCTCAATTTTTTTGAACTTCAATCTTTGAGATTCAAGCTTAGTTCCTTTACAAATTATGCTTCCCTTACCTTAATTTATACTCTGGAATTTTTGTGGAATTTTTGGAATTTATTTTGATTTTTGTGAATTTTTTATTATTTTCTAATTTTTGTAAATTAATTAAATAAATTGTGAAATTGTGATTTTTAGTGTTTATGGTGGTTGAAATTAATTTTAGAATTTAATGTATAATTTTTGTGATTTTGTGTAATTATTATAATTTTATTTAGTTTATGTAAATTTTGGAAATATAGGTTATATGTGTATTTTATTAAAGTTAATTGGTTAATTGAGTATAATTTTTTTATTTTATTGAATTATATATTGAGAAAATAATTTTAGAGTATTTATGTAATTTTTATTGAATTTTTGAGTAATTATAGTATATTATGTGAATTTTTATATATTAGGGGTATTTTGGTAATTTAATAGTCATTTTAGTTAAAAATTAAGTTAAATTGGTTTTAATAATTATTTGAGGTGTAAAAATTATTTTTACAAATTATTTAATATTTTTAACTAACTAAAACTATTTTTCGAAAATTATTTTCAAATTATATATAATATACTATTTTTGTAAATAAATGGGTTTTTAGTAATTTTTAGTATGTTTTTGGACTAATTGAGTAATTTGGATTGATAAAATGATTTTTCATTAATATTTGTGAATTTATCAAGATATATCGATTTTAATAATATTATATTAATATTAGGGTTTTAAAGTAAATATCGGTGAAATAAGTATTTTTAATGTTTAAATATTTAAATTTGCTATATTTTGGTATTAAAAGGGTATTTTCGGTATTTATGGAATTGAAATATGTTTTATGTATTTTGTTGTGAATTGTGGACCTCAGTCGGTGGAATTTATAGTTTGAGGTCCGACCAAGGGATTTTGAAAATTGAATTCGAAGTGTGTTTTCTTGCAGGATCAACTCTACTTTTTAAGTAGAGAGATGTCTGTTTTACAAAGGAAGTTCTGTCGAATTTTCGGTAGAATTCTCATAAAATGTGACATCGGGTCTAATTCCAAATATCTGTCTGTGTCTAGAATTCTAGATCGAGTTTCTAGAAATTAAGTTAGATTTATTCTAATTTCGTGTTATTTATTTATTTGTTAGTTGCGCCGAGACCAAGGCCTAGTAGACTAGGCCCATCGAACCCGTCTCCTGGAGCGTACAACTGTGAGTTATTATAATATATATGCATTGCTTAGGGTGCATGTTTTAGAAATTCTATGTTTTAAACATAACTTTTTGCATAATTGTCTATTTGAATATTCAAGTATATTTTCGGTATACTTTTAGTATATTTTTGGTATATTGTAAAATAAATGCATGTTTTCCTCTCTAATTAAATCTAGCTTGTTTTTAATTATATTATTGGTTTAATTTAATATGTCTCACGATTTATTTGAGTCGATTATACATATATATACCTGAAATATACTTAGTTTATTTTAAGTATATTTCTGGTATATATATGGTATATTTGTTCATTTTAAATACCATTATGCATCCTTTATTTTCTTAAATGTATTTTTATATTTAAATGAAGGATATCGATAGAACGTGCTTCTTAGTGGGCAGCACTAGGACCGAATACGTACCGGTACGACAGTAGATTTTAGGTTAAATTACTAACCTATTGGTGGATTATGATTGATTGATATTGATTTGATTGAGATTAATGTGATTGAGAGTCTGATTGCTCGAGCTCGGTTAACCAAGTGTCTCGGGGCCAATCACACTGACTGTTAGACTGCTGGAGCTCGATTGACTTAGTGTCTCGAGGCCAGTCTACTGTCCAGTTGGACTAAGTGAATTATTTTAGAACTAAGTGGGCTTGTATGGCTTAAGTGAGTTCTGTTGATATTGAGGTTGTGAAAATATAGGGTTCTATTTGATCCTTCATAAACCGAGGTTTTCATTATAAAATGATTTTCTTTGCATCTGTGTGTATTTGCCTGTATATATATTTATTATATATACTTTTGAGTGATTGCATTTGTCATTTAGTTATACATGTATATATATTATAATAATTCACTCAGTGAGGTCTCACTCTCCTCTGTTGATATTTTTCATGAGAGTCTTCATCTTCAGACCTCAGTAGTAGACTTGTTCACCGGATTTCTTCCGCTCCGGCTTTATTATGTAAATCATTTACTTGAGTTTTATTTTGTACCCTAGATACTGTAGTAGTGGTTGTATTTAAATTTGTCGTGAGTTGTATTTGTATTTATGTATGTACGAAGATTTTGATTCAGAGTGTTACTCTGAAGATTTGTACTTAAAAGATTTCTATTTATGATATATATAAGATGTGATTTTATGATATTAAAGGATGTTGAGAATTGATTTTATTATTCGAGATTTAATTTCCGCTGCATAATATTTTATTTATTTTATTATTGCATGCTTTTATTTTAAGGCTTGCTACGGGTTCTGGATTTTAAAGAATTCTCATTCCCTAGCGCCGGTCATGGCCCCCTATTTTGGGTCGTGACAGATTGTCTAAAATAACTTATTTAAATATAATTAATTATTAAAATGGCACTAAATTTTACTTGTAACACATATTATAGGTTTCTAATATTATCAAGTATTAATTATCAACTTCATATATACATATATCGATTCCAGTTTTAGTTCTTTAGTTCGGTGCGGTTTAGGATGGTTCAGTTTGGAGAACTTATATTCTCCGGACTCGCTCTAATAAATATTTTTGGGATGGTTTGGTTCAAAGAAAGTCAAACGATCAACGAATATTTTCAGTTCTGGAGATTTTCAGTTCAATTTTTCGAGGTGGTTCGGGTTCTCCAGAAGCCATGTACAACCCTAAACTGGACTACACCTCTAAATACTAAGGCATGCTTCATTGAAGAGGTGTCGCCCTAGTACATTTTAGTTTTGAACAAAATGTAGGTCTTAATAAAACTTTTAAAACAAAAATTATCCTTTCACAGACAATAAATATAAGTCTTACATGTTGAATCACATTAATTCAATTATACATAATCATATAATTTTCTTTTTTTTTTTTGAAAATTACATGTTAAAATGCCACAAATATTGAAAAGAACACATAAATAATAAAAAATAAACCTTACTACTTGTGGCAAACTTTGGCTCCCTATCTTTGACCCTTAAAAGATTTTTATATGACTACAATGAGCTCTTGAAAATATAAAGCCAAATCTCCCTCCTTTGGCAAGCCATAATATCGCACTGTTCCTCCTTTTCCTTTTTGATATTTCAGCTTCTATAAGCTTCGTCTTACTTTATGCTTCTTCTTTTTTAATTTCATCTTGGAACTGTTTTAAATTTTTTTTCTTTCACTCCTCCTTCTCTTTTCCTTTTTTCCATTTTGTTTAGTCTACTTTATTTTTTAGTGTTTTGTTCTTCCTTTTTTTTTCTCCTTTTTTCTTCCCTAATTTCTTTTCTTTTCTTCTCTCCTCTTTCTTTTAATAGAGAAATGAACTCATGAATCTTATGCACATCAATTTTCTGTTAACGCAATTTTTTATTCTGAAAATTGTGCAATCAATTAGAGAGATCAATTCAATGTTCTTTTTTTTTTTTAGCTCTTTTAAAAAACAGGCTTACATTACTAAGGTATTACCTTATCACTGAGACATCATCTTAGTGACTAAAGCAATGCCTTAATGAAACAAATATATATTTGTAGATTTTTTCCCATTAGAGGATGGAGAGAATTAGGCTTTAACAACCAAGTTATTTTTACTGCATCTTTATTATTGGACTTTGCTTTTGCGCTATGTGTTAACATAGAGTATACATATTTTATATTTTACTTCTGTAAAGTAATGAACAAGAAATATATATTAGCAGTATATTATATCTAGATTTTGTCATTAGAGAAAATTATAGAATAATATAAAAGGAATCCAAACAAATTTAACCAAAAATAAAGTTCAACCCACTATCTAAAACAATTTGGTTACACTTTTAGTAAACCATATTGTAGGCGGTGAAGTTCAGTGTATGTCCAAGTGTTTAGTGACTATGACACTATGCAAGCTCAAGGCTCATTCAAAAGATATAATCAAGGCTTAAAGCTCAAATTGGAGATGGAGTCACCACTTAAATAAAAGTCGGGACACACTTTACAACAATTAGATCTCAAGAAGAGCCCCAGCAATCATCCTCAGAGACTAAATTTGAAAATTAGGTATGTGCTTTGGATAGCCCACCTAACCTTATAGTTGACATCTTTTTATTGCTTTTAATTTTTTAATTATTTCTTTATTTACATATAGATTGCAATTGCCTCCAAGCAATTTTTGAATTTTACAATTAAATCTAAGTTTGCAATTAATCCCATTTTCATGCATTTTAATGTGATTCACAATATTTGCAACATCATCCACTCCCAATAAAATAAATAAATAAATACTTGAATAAATAAAAATAGATGCACATGCAAATAAAGGAGGGAGGAGAAATAAGTTACAATCATTTTCACACATGAGAAAATAAATGCTGAATTAAACCTAGAATTGAATAAATAATTAATTTGCACAGTAGCCAAAATACTTTGAAACTAAAAATTAAATTAGTTCTCTAAAAGAAAGAAAAAAAAATCTACAAGAAAATGATGACAAATAAAAATTCTGCAAATCATTAAAATAATTATGCAAATCATTTTGCAATTAGTTCTGCAAATTAGTTCCACAAAATAAAATAAAAATAACAAATAAAAAAACTAAATTAATTCTATACACAAAATTCTGCAAATCATTTTCCCCTATAATTAATAATTCCAAAATTCTATTTACTAAGTTTATTAAAATTATTTCTTGAAACTAAAAATTAAATTTAAAAATTACTTAAAACATTTCACAATATTAAATAACCTGACGTTACTAAATTAATTAAAGGATAAATAATTATTTAATTATGTACCTCTAATTAACTTAATCATAATTAATTATAGTAAAATAAATTATTATAAAAATTAATAAACAAATATAAAGTTAAATAACTAGAAAAAATAACACAATGATATAAATAAAATATGGATAAACAAACATTAATCTCAATAATACAATAAAATAATTAAATAAATATAATAGAAACACTATATGAATTACATAGAATGGTAAAATATGATAAACATAATAATAATTATAAAATAAAAATATAAGACAAAAAAATAATACAATGACAATAAATAATAAATTAAAAAAACAAGAATAAGAAATAATAAATAAACAAAATAAGAAATAACTTAAAATAATGAATGAAAAAAATAAGAAATAATTTAAAATAAAATAAAATAGAGATAAAAAAAAGTCAACAAGGTGGCACATGCACAACGTATAGCATTGTTGCCACTTACCAAACAAGGGGTGGCACAAAGCTTTGCATTGTTGCCACTTGCCAAACAAGGGGTGGCAGAGTGCATAGACTTTGCTATGTGTAATGGGGCGATAAAAGGGGCCCTAAAGGTCATGCACCCTTAGAGTCCTTAGTTTATTTTAAAGACATGGTGGGATAAGAAAAGTATAATATGGTCGAGTAAGGACATATGTGAAAGGAAAAGTATAACAAAGGACATTTTGATAAATATGAATAAATATTTATTTATATATTTACCAAAATGCCCTTCATTATACTTTTCTTTTCACATACGTCCTTGCTCTCACCATATCCTTAAGATAAGTTAAGGACTCAAAGGGTGCAGGGCCCCTATGGCCCCTTTTGTCGCCCCGTTATACTATGCACTATTGTGCCATTTTTCTAAAAAAACAACTGATAAACAAGAGAAGAAAAATGGAGGGAAGCAGGTGTCTTTTTTTGGAGGAGGCACATGCTTCATCACTATGTATTTTAAACAAAACTTATTCTTGTTTAGCAAAAGTTTGAAAGGAAGATAAAAATTGAAAATAAGAAAATTAAGAACAAAAAGAGTAAAGAAAAAAAAATCAACCTAATAAAACAAATTAATTAGAAGAAAATATTTACCCTCATATCACTATATGATAAAAGAGCTCATTAGTAATGATCGTCATCAATTGTGTTATTGAGAATCTTTTGATATTAACCAATTGCCAATTCTAAAAACAACATAGAAAAGTCAAGAAAGAAAAAAAATTCCATAAAAGTTTTCTTTTTTCTCAAAAACCTTGTTTCCAATTCTCTCTATCATATCAAAACCTCTCTTTTCATTTTTTTAGTTCTCTTCTTTTATTTTTTTTTTCTCATTGTCTTCTTCTTTTTTTCCAAAGACTATCTAGCTTCCTCCTTTTGTTAAAAAAAAAAAAAAAAAAAACTCCCTTACTCTCCTTTTTTTTCTCTCCCCCACTTCCCCATTCTCTCAACCTCCCTTCAAAAAATCTCTCTCCATATTTTTCTACCAAAATTTTCCCCACTTTCAAGCTAATCACCTCCTCCACTTTCTCCCATTTTTATAGGGGTGAGCATGGATTGATTAACAGAACCATAGAGTAAAATTTTGAACCAAACCATGTCTATCAGTTTAATCATATTTAGAACCATAACGAAACTAATTATCTCGGTTATCCAACAAATTGGTTAACCAATTAAACTGGTTTGGTTATACCAATTTTATTTATTTATTTGTAATAATTTTATTTTCATATAATATTGAATTCAACAAAAAAAAACCACATTTTTTCTATTGTCAAATTAAATTCATAAAATATATATAGTACAACTTATTTTACATTAAAATTAACAATCTTCAAAATACATACATACATACATACATACATATATATATATATATATATATATATATATATATATATATATATATATATATATATAAAGTTTGATATATATTTTCACATTTAATTTTGGTATTAATGCCTCGGTTAAGCAACTAACGAAACCATTTTTTTTATATCTTCAGTCGGATCGGTTAACCACGGTTTTATAAAATTAGAAATCTAAACCAAACCATTCTTTTTCCAAGCAGTTTTAAAAACTAAACAAAAACTTGGTTTATTAGTTCGGTTAACCTTTATTTTGGATTGGTTTTACAGTTTTCAGGTGGCAAATTGGTTTTTCGGTTTCTTTTGCTCACCCCTACATTTTTAACATTAAAAAAACTTAAACCTCTTTCTTTCTTTATTTCTTTTCTTTTTAGTTATTCTTTTGGGCCAAAGCCTATTTTAAAGTGAATTAGGTTTAAACTCTTTTTTTAGCCATTATTTTAGTGAGTTTGTCATTTAGATTTTTTCATCATTAGTTTTTTTTTGGTTTTGGATGGGCCAAAATCGAGTGTTAACACATATGAACATATTTTACTCTTGCAAAGTAATTAACAAGCAATTTATATATTAGTAGTAAATCATATACAAAAATTGTCATTAAAGAAAACTATAGAATAAAATTGTATTATAATATACTGCTATGATATTATAAAAGAAATCCAAACAAATTTAACTCAAAAAAAAAAAAATCAACCCACTATCGAACTCAAAGAAGTTTAGCTAAAAGTAAAACTCGACCCAAATTTAACTTATGTTGCACAAGCCACAAAATATTAGATAGGAGCAAAGGATACTAAAAATAATTTGATTTTGATAATTTCAATTTTGTTTTAAAGTTAATACAATTAATTTAAGTAATTTTATGAAAATATAAAGGAAAAATGACGTTTTTAGTCTTATAAGTTGAGTGGATTTCACAAATTAGTCATATAAGAAAATTCCTTCACAATCAAGTCCTAACAGTTTTTTAATATATCACTGTTAGGCTTTGTCTATTAACTCTGATAGAAATGGGTGACATGGACAAAACGACCCCAATTCACTTTAGACTTTAGGTGCGACAACAACACACTCAATCCACATCATAGATGTAAGCAAAATTGGTAGCCACATCAAGCTTTATAGGTCATAGTTGAAGTAGAATGATCCATCATCTAAATCCAAGTAGGGCCATTATCTTTCTCTTCCACAATCTTGTACAAATGCTTTAAATCATCATTATTCCCAATTTTGGAGTTTTTCTTCTTGAAATAAGACAAATTACTGAATAAAAAAGAAGTGAGGAAAAACATATTAGGGAAAAATAATACTCAAATCCCTAATTCAAAATTGATTGACAATCAAATTTCAAGCTAAAAAGTGGCCTTTCATAGATAAAAAAATAAGCAAACAAACAGTGAAATTAAAACTCATTCATTCATAAACAAATATCATGTAAATTTGTAGGTGTTATTTATTATAAGGCAAATAAATCAAACCCACAAACTTACAATCAACAGAAAGGAGACGTGGTGCAAAGAAAAAGTCATTTTGAATATCACCACTGAAAACCCAAGACATACAACTAGGGAGTTGAAATTTGAAAGAAGAAAAAATTAAAATTGAGGAGAAAGAATCCGTTGAATATGTGTCACGACCCAAATTAAGGAGTTATGACAAGTGCTAGGGCATGAAAATTCTTTTGAATCCGGAACCCGTAACAAGCCTTAAAAAAATCGCATGAAATAAAAAAATAAAATACATCATAATTAAAACTTTAAATCGATATAAAAAAATGCTTAAATATCATATCATAAATAAAAATATTCATAAAAAATTCTAATACAAATCCCAAAATAAAATAACACACTACTGATACCATAACACTACTAATACAATAACACTAATACTGCAGTTTTCTAGAATACAATAAAAGTTTAAATATGAAATTTACATAAAATAGCTGGGGCGAAAGAAGACTGACATAAATCACTACGAATGCAGTCTGACGAAGAAAACTCTCCTGAAAAAAAAATGGTTGAGAGAGAGTCAGACCTCACTAAGTGAATTATTATAATATATATACCGGCACCTCCTAATATCATATGCAATCAAGCATCAGTATATATATAAATATATATAGGCATTTCACACAAATGCAAAAATCCACTTTTATATATAATAAATGCAGAAATCATTTATTTAGGTGAAGGATCAAATAGAACCCTAATAATATTCGCAACCTCAATCAAAATATCTCACTAGACATATAGGCTCACTTAATTCCAAAGTAATTCTCTTATTCCATTTTGAACAGTAGACTGGCCCCGAGATATTAAGTCAAGCGGGCTCCCGTAGTCTTACTGTCAGTGTGATTGGCCCCGAGACACTAGGTCAACCGAGCTCCCACAATCACACTACTCAATCACATCAAATCTCAATAATCAATCAATCAAATTTCACCTTAAATGATTCTCACAATGACAAATCCTAAATCTAATGAACTAATACGTATACAGTTTTAGTACAACCCAATAGGTAGCACGTTCTATTGATATCCTTCAAATAAAATCGTATATTTATGAAAAATAATAAAATGCATAATTAAATCACCAATGACATTCATTTCATAAAGAAATATATCAATTATATCCCCAAATATATACCAGACATATACTAAAAATATTCAAATATATATATGCCACTTATATAACAAAATGTACCACAAGTATACCAAAAATATACCGAATATATATGCTAAGCATATATCAAAATATACTAAATATATACAAAAATATATCGACATATATATGACACATATATACCAAATATATACTAAAAACAAATCAAGCATATATGTCACATATATATATATATCAAATATGCCAAAAATATACTAAAAGTATACCAAAAATATACTTATTCATTTAATAAAATAATTCATGTTTAAACTTATATCAAAACATGAAAACTCATAATCATGTATCTACACGCGATGTATTTATAAAATAACAACTCAAAGGTTTGCGCTCCTCGAGATTGACTCGACAGGTCTGGTCCAATAGGCTTCGGTCTCGGCGCAAATAGAAAATAAATATTAATACAATATCATAATCCATTCTAAATTCTAAGAATTCTAAAGGAAGACTTGATCTAAAAATTGAAAACTCAGTCAAAACACAGAAACTCAGGATCGACCCGACGTCACGTTTTATGAGAATTCTATCAAAAAATTGGTAAAACTTCCTCTGTAAAACGGATATCTCTCTACTAATAGTAGAGCCGATATTGCAAGGAAAACATACTTTTATAACACAAATTGCACAACCCCTCGAGTTGGGACCTCAAACTACACAATTCTCAACCGAGGTTCACAATTCACAATAAAAATAAAATAATTCAATATTAAATAATAAATATAATAAAAATTATTAAAAATACTTAAAATAATCAAAATGCCACAATATAATATATTTAAACATCAAAACACTAAATATAATTATTTTCACATTAATAAAATAAAAATCTCAAATAATTATATAATATTAATAAAAATCCAATTTTACAAATATTCAATATAAAATCGTCAAATTCACATTTAATTACTCAAATAGTTTAAATATATAATAAAAATAGCTAAAAACCCATTTAATCACAAAAATAGGAAATAATATATTATTTGAATATAATTTTCAAAAATTAGTATTAATTAGTTAAAAATAGTAAATTATTTGTTAAAATTATTTTAATACCCTATAAAATTCTAAAATCATTTAAAACATATTAATTAACTATAATTTCAATAAAAATACACAATTAACCTATAATTTCCAAAATCACATAATACTAAAAATATTCCCAAAAATTATATAAAATCACTAAAAATTATTTTATCAATACTAAAATTACTAACTTAAATTACTAACACTAACTTAATCAAATTTCCATTCAAAATAATTAAATAACATAATTATCAAAAAATCCATTTTTTAATATTAAAATATTCAAAAATACCCATTATTCAAATTAATTCAAAAAAATATACAAAAAATATTTTTGAGAAGATTGAGCTACCTACAACAATATTCTCAAAGCAAAATTTCATTAATCAAACCCAGTAATTAAATAAAAATTCAAAACCCTAATATCACATAAACTAAAATTGAATAATACTCACAATAAAGGGATTCAAGCTCAAACCAAGCTTAGAACAAGCTTCACCGGTCCAAGAGCTTCCAAAAGACATCGGAGTCAAGAGCTGTGGTGACCGGAAGCTCCATCGGCAACAATGGTGGCTCACTCTTGGCATGCTTCAATTCAAGTGATTTTCGGTGTGCTCTGGTGGCTCTGCTGGTGGCAGATGATGGCTGGAGGTGATGGTGGTCGTCGATGATGGCAGGTGGTGGTCCGGCATGGGTGGGTGGCACAATGAAGGTTGCAGGTGAAACAGGTAAAAGAAGAAGAAAGAAAAGAAATAGAGAGAAAGAAGGAATACCAGTTTTTAATGTCCTGATTCATATATTAATTTTACACAATAATATATATATATATATATATATATATATTAACTTTACACAATAATACATATATATATAGGAATATATACACACAACAAACACACAACATAATATAATAATAATAACAACACTAATATTAACTCACTAGCACATTTTATTAACAATAATATAGTAATAATAATATTATCACATGCATAATAGTAATAAAATAATAATAATACTAACAATAATAACAATAATAATAATAATAACACTAATACTATTAAAAATAATAGTAATAAAATAATAATAATATTATTACTATTAAAAATAATAGTAATGAAAATGAGTTTGAATACTTTAAATAATAAAACTCACAAATTAATTATTTCAAGTAATAAAATATTTAGATTAAAACAAATAGATAATATACACAATTAATGATAATATATAAATAAAATTTAAAATTTTATTAATATTGTATGTCTCAAAATAATTTTATATTATTTAAACATCGGGTCATTACAATATGATAATTAGTAAAAGAATTAATTTTTTTTGGCCCAAATTGGTCCATTTGGGTTTCCACACCCATGCATCCTACTAAAACCCAAACAATTCACAACAATCCAATGCATCATAATGATTAGTCGAAGATTTAAAGAAGAGAAGAGAACAAAATAGGAGCTGAAATTATAATAGAAAAATAAGGAGAAAAAGTGAATAAACATATAATAGAAAGAAGAATAAGAAGTAAGTAAAAATGAGGAAATTGATAAAGATATTGCATCAAAGAGAAGAAGACAAAGTGAAGAGTGTGTTAATATGGATTAAGTGTGTTAATATGGCAGCTACGCGACATCATTTTATACATGCCACCCATTTCTTTATAGGTTAACAGACAAGATATAAACATGATATATTTAAAAACTGTTAGGACTCAATTATGAAGGAATATTCTTATAGGATTAATTTGTGAAATCCACAAAACTTATAGGACTAAAAAAATCATTATCCCAAATATAAATTATAAATTAATTAAGTAATTTCTAAAAATGAGAACTCATTTTTTAATTTTAACTCTATTTTTTATGAAAATATAAGATAATATAAATTTAGGTTAATATTTTTATAGTTTATATTTTAATAATATATACGTATAATTTAAAATAAATTAAACATTGGAAAAATTGTAATAAATAAATAAGTTAACAATTTTTTTTGGATGGACAAAAAAGAGAATAATGTGAAAAAAGGGGACTAATAGGGAGAATATGAAAAGATAAGGGGTAAATGTAGAAATAAGAGAAATACGAGCAATTAAAAGGTCGATTTGGCCAGAAACCCTTTCCCTGCTTTTTCTTTCTTCGCAGCCGACGCATATACACAGCCACACAGGGAGGCGTTGGAGGAGAAAGAAGAGCCAGCGGGAGCCGCGGAAACACCTCCGACGACTATCGATAAACTCGCCGACACGACACGAACACCGCTACTCGTAGAAGAAGCGTTGAATTGAACTAAGGAAAGCGAGAAGTAGAAGAAGAGAAATATGGGAGTAGAATTGGACAATCAGTATAAAAGAGAGATGGAAGAGATGGTGGTGGAGGATGATGGTGTTAATTACAGTGATTCTGACTTGGTTTATCATGTCAGAGATGCTCTTATTTCCGTTCAATCGGTAATCAATCATTTCTTCTATTTCTCTATTTCGTTTTGTTTTGTTTCTGCTTGCTTAGCTTATGCATCTGCTTGCCCTAATTATGAGGGCAAATACACCATTTAGCAGCAGCAGCTGCAGTAGTTACGTTGCAGCTGCTGCTTTCTTTTTTGAAGAAGAATTATTTGTACTTCTTGAAAGCTCTGTTAACCAGTCCAGGCTTTCTTATGTTGCCATATTAGTTCGTTTCTGTCTGTTTGAATTTGTGCAACGTAAAGTAATTGCTGTATACTTTATAAAAGCCGTTGCTTTATGATTGCTTCTCATTCCGTGCATGGATTTTACATCTCTGTCGTGTCGTGTTGTGTGTTTGCAATACCACCATTGTACTTTTCAGTTTCTTTAATTTAAGAAGGCAATTTCTAAGAATTTTTATGATTTTTTCTGGATTATATTCAATTATATTTTCTGCCCATTATTTACTCCTGCCAAGGCTGCCATGTTGTGTGGTCATAGTAAATGTGATCATTTTGGAATATTATTTCAACCCCCTCTACGCCAACCCCATCTATCTATCAATGCCATGAAGCCCATACACTAGATTAGCCTATTCAATTTTTAAAATGTGGTATGGAGGTTGTTTGCTTGTGGTTTTTTTTCTCACTTACACATTTTTGTTCCATTAATTTTTCATCCCATTCGTGCTTGAATTTTCTTGAGGTTTTTACTTTCACATGCTTGTCTGTAGCTCTCATTTTAAATCATTAGTTTTAACCAATCTTTCTTGGTTAAAACTCAAATTTTATATGTTTG
This sequence comes from Mallotus nudiflorus, assembly GCA_947683625.1. NCBI lineage: Eukaryota > Viridiplantae > Streptophyta > Magnoliopsida > Malpighiales > Euphorbiaceae > Mallotus > Mallotus nudiflorus. Next base: position 1,658,791 of record CANTUR010000377.1, on the reverse strand, counting down.
TTTAATGATTTTTTAGTCTCACTTTTGCTTGGATTTCCTCGTTCATGAATTGGAAAAACAATTTTTCTGTTTTTTTTCCTGCTCTACAACTTAATTCATAAATATCTGATTCTTGGAACCAAACGTTGTAGGGGTTGCCCAATGTTTTGGTTTTGCCCTTTGAACCAAATTGACCTGGCTTCTTCAGGTGGCTTGGTCCGTTTTTTCAGGTCTTCAGAAATTTGAAGGCCAGGTTTGAGTACCATGCCATCTTAAAGATTCAGAAAGGTGAGCACACACTCGATAAATTGTCTGTGTCTTAGATAAGTCCATCACTTTACAATCATCCAGGACCATATCAGTTCCAAGAGGATTTTCTTGGGGCTAAACTTTTGAGATGTTTGTACGTTATTTAAATGGAATTTCCATGAACTTAACAGTTGGATAGATTAAGAGGATTTTTATGATGGGCAGTCATATTTAATCAGGTAGCTTATGTCTGAATTTGCCCTTTCTGCTTCGTCAATTAAACATTTGAATGCATATATATGCACTTGGCTTCTATGCTTCCTTATTTTAGGTACTTGTTTTGCTGTTATCTCTAGTTCGGGTTTCAAATCTTTTATTTCTTCTTGGAGGTTTTATTTCTTAAGATTCTACGATGTTTGAGCCCACGAAAATTTCTCGGGTTGACCCATCCATTTGTTCACTCTTTGAGTAGGACGCCTCAACCCCTGAATCAGACCAATCTAAACTGATCTTTCTTCAGTTCGGGTTTGGTTTGGTCTTTCTTGAAGAAAAGTTCAGTTCCAGTCCTGAAACATAGAGAACCAACGAAGGTTGGTTTGGTTTTGGATTGAACTTTAACGTTAACCATAACCAACCTTTGTCAATCCTAAGAGTCAGAAGGTAGTTTTTCCTGCTTGTGGTCTTGAAAAAAATTGTTGACCAAGACTTGCTTGGTGTCTTAATGAATCCATCTAATGAATTATGTGGATTGATGTTTACTTTACTTTTTTTTTTGGCTTTAATAAGTAGTATAATCCTGATTTTTTTCTGGATTAGGGGGACAGCAACAGTTATCACCAGCTTGTTGGTGTCATGCATCATTCAGAACGTCTTACACCCGATGATGTGGCCCTTCTTTTGGTATGTTTCTCACTTTGAAATCTATATGTATATTGGAAATAACTGTTTTTCTTTTTTCACATCTTATAAATTTCTTTGTGCCTGTCTGGCAGACTAGTCTAAAGGCACTATCTGGGTCAGTTTCTTGCATAGACAGCATTTACCATGAGTCTCTTCTTAATTCTGTAAGTTTCTGATTTTGAATTAACCCTTTCTTTTCTTTATTCTTTTGTTTTGGAGCTTATCTCTTTATAATGAACTATCTATCAGATTTTTGGGATGAGCATGTGGAAATATGGACCTGATGTGATGGATGCTTTGCTCGAACTTATTATTGCCTTGGTATGTATCTTTGTGATTTCTTGAGGCTGTGCTTTCTAGAACGTGAATTGTTGTTTTCTCATCTTATTCAATTATTTTACAGGCAGCTTCAAATGGAAAATATATTGACTCATGTTTGGATATGCTTGTAAGCAATTTCATGCCACCATTCTATTTAGTTGATATGCTAAAACTGCCACGTGGTCAGGCAAAAAAGGAACAAGTTCTTTCCCGAGTGCATACAGCTCTAGAAGATATTTCTAAATTGGTACCTATGGCTGCCTCTAGATTATCGTCAATAGTTGTGCACAGGATGCCAACAACCTTTAAGAAGGATCTTGAGAAAGACCGCCTGAAATATCGAGTGAGTTAAATTTGCGCATTGGAATTATTGTCTATAATTATCTTTAATTCAAACGTGAAGTAGTGGGAAGTTCCCAAGTGGTTGAATTGATAAGGGAATACATTAACTAGTAACTACTTAAGAGTCCAAGATCTCTTGGTTACTTTTAGGACTATTCTATTTATTCTTTTGACTATTTACTTAAAAAGTGCTGTGTGCCATTTTATCTATCAATAATGTTTTCTTTTGCAATGCTGAGTTTGTAATAGTTGTGAAATAAATATTGATCTGTGTACTTGAATATGGACATTAAAAGACTCTAAACTGAAAGAAAGACAATCTTCTACTGTGAGCCATTGGTTGCAAGTCAATGTTGATCTATCTACATGTCTAAGTTTGTAATAGTCATGAAATAAATGTTGATCTGTCTACTTGAATATATGTAGTGAAGGTCTTTAAACTTAAAGTTAGACAATCTACTATTGTGAGCCATTAGTTGCAAGTCAATTTCCATCATGTGACGCTCATGAGGAATTCCTATTTATATCAGCTGCATTAGATTTTTTAATGAAGTGAATGTGTACCCTATTCCTGACAATTGGTTATGGACAAGTCATTAAAGACTGATTATGTACGAATCTTTTCTGAAATGCAGCCTCAGAATTTCTCACTTGTGATTTAGTTTAGATCATCTAATCCAAAGACTCATTTCCGTATTTTACAGACTGAGATTTATATAGAGAACATGTTAAGATTGGAAAGTGGTGCAATTAGAGAATTTGTTGGAAGCAGGATGGTTATGGCAGTGGTTGATTTGCTGATAGAGTTGGATGTAAGTTGATACGATTGATCAATCAATTCTTGAACCAATTTTTTTTACTGTGATTGAATGACATAGAGGAGCCTTGTATATAGGTGGCAATTGGTTGGGATGATATTTTACGAGATGACTCTTGTAAAGGCGTCTTTGCAATCGAGCTAGAAGATGCTGATGAGACTGCAGATGATGATGAAGATATTGATTATGGCGAGGTATGGTCCTTAAATTTCATTATAAGTTACATATATCTGAGGTCTATTGGAGGATGAGATGCTCGACATAGGTGGGGCCTTCCAGCATTGTTCACCGTACAGCTGGAAATTTGGATGCTGAAATATAACATATTCAATAATTTGTGTGTATAAAATTGAATTCAAACGTACTGTCCTTTTGAGGGCTGAATACACTAGTTTGTAATCTTGACAGGCTTAATGTATGCTGATGCAGATTGCTCGTTTGCAGTGAATGCATTGTTTTTATTATGCTTTTGTAGGAAAATGTTTTAAAAGGAAAACTAATATGGAGTTCTTTTTACAGCTTCCAAGAACTTTAAGTCATAAGAGCTTAGGTAAAAATGTTGTTGCTGATCTATTAGATAGCTTGATGGTACGAACTTTTGAGCATCTTGAATTGTGTGCAAATAATAAGCGTTTGAGTGAGGTATGTCTGAAATCATATTTGGTCAATTTGTTTCATAATCTTTATGTTGTCGGATTGCAGCAACTTAATTTAGTTAATGTTGTTTTTCTTATAGGTGTTTGAAACTCTTTTGGATTCATTCATGCTAACCATCTTAAATACGTACAAGTCAAAATTTGCTCAGGTAATCAATTTTTATGTTTATTATATCTAAACAAATAGAAAAGTCTTAAGTGTGTTGAATTTGCTCATTTAGTAAGACTATTCATTCCTTGAGCATTTGTCTTTTGGAGATTTTGAAAGTAAAGTGGCAAGGATACTAAGCTTAGATGTATGCGGTTTCTCATCGTATGGTCACTGCCTTTTTGTTTGCAGTTTGTGATGTTCTACGCTTGTGCACTTGATCCTGCAAATTGTGGTGAGAAATTTGCTGGAAGACTCAGAGATAGATTTATTTATGGTGACAACCCACTAACTAGGTAATATGGTTTTTTACATTGAGATTTGCAATGTTGACTAGTATTTTTAAATGATTTGAGGAACATCATTGTGTGAGTGATGTGTCAGGCATCTAGAATGTCTTAGAAATTGGCATAATTCTTGTATTTGTTCTCTAGTTCTTATGGTAAATTTGTACTTATAGCTTCATCTTCGTAATGCAGGATGAGTGCTGTGGCTTATCTTGCTAGTTATTTGGCCCGTGCAAAATTTTTGCCTGTTGCTTTTGTTGCTAGCACATTGAAAAGGTACCAATTTCCTATTATTATCCTGTTATTTGTCTCTAATATGTTCTGTTGGAACAAGTTGGTGTGGTAAAATGGGATATTGGAGTAAATTATCTTATGGTGTTTCAGGCTGGTAGATTGGTGTCTGGAATATTGTAAAGCCCATGATGGTGACATGAACCCAAAAGCACATCGAGTTTTCTATTCTGGATGTCAGGTATATGGCTCTTTGATAATATGCCCATATCTGACTTGATTAATCTTTTTGATGATACGCATGTCTGACTTGATTAAGTTGGTTTTTTTTGTCCATTGATAGTATGGATTTTTTTTTGGGTTGGAAAATGAATTTTGGACATCATTCATTCATTATAATATCCACACATTTTTGGATATTTTATTCTTTTCATTTTTTTTCTTACTTCTGTAATTAGGAGCACAAGTCAAAAGGAATCATGTACTTGGTGGCTGTAGTAGTACCTGTACTACTGCCATACCTTTCATTCAAGGTTGTTGAAATCCTGATTTCATGATCTAACTTTTCACGAGCACTCTAACAACTCAACTCTTATTTAAAATTTTAATTATGTAAAATGGGGATAAAATCTAATATACTATATGATTTTGCTTATAATATTATTTTTGAGTATGAAACATGAAAATAAATGTTTATTTAAACAAGATTTTAAAAATCTAAGTTTTGTAACACTAAATTTTATAATTAATCGTCATAAAAATTTTCATGTGTTATTGTGATGATCATATATATGTAGGTGTTATACATACATAGCTCTATGTACTTGTCACTTTTTGTCAGTTTGACACCTCAACTTATAGTTTTGCCATTTTGACACTTGAACTTCGCTAAAATGTAATTTTGAAACCTCTGTCAACACACGTGACACAGAATAGCGAATCAGCATGTGTTATATCATAAAGATTTAAATGACCAAAATCTACAACTACAAGTGTCGAACTGACAAAAAGTGACAAGTACAATAAGTCATAGATGCACTATGTTATTATATTAGTGCAAACTAGTGCATTTTAGCCAAGTTTAGGTATCAAAATAGCAAAACTATAAGTTAAGGTGTCAAATTGACAAATACAAGGGGTTATATATATATATATATATATATATATATTATGCCTATATGAGTATGAAGAACAAATTTGCATATTGATGTTTTTCTTTTATATGATTTTATAATAATTTTAAAGCAACAAGTATTATTGGTGTGTTATTATGTGATAAAATGCTGGTTGGTATCATTTTGATTATATATTTATATTTGTTGAGGTTAATTTTCATTGATGGTAAAAAATTATTATTTTATGGACTTGCAGACAATTCTAGGCTAAAATTTTGTTCTTATCAACCTTGCTTTTATCACATGATCACAATATCTCCTACCTGTGCTATATCTTTCATCACAACTCAACTCAAAAGGGATTGCAATGCTCTTGCAAAGCATTATTTATTTGTTATTTCTGTGCTATACCTTTCATCACAACTTAATCAAAAGGCATTGCACTGCCTCTTAAAGCATTATTTGTTGGTTATCTCCCATATTTCTTTGTACTCAGTAGTGATCAAGCAGAGGCTTACCTTTTTAGCTTTTCAGTAATTTCCTAGCTAGGAGTTGGGGTTGTCTGCGTCTGGCAATCTATTAAGAAACTAGTGCTATCTACATGGAAAATACAGTTCCTGGAAGTATGTTTGGTTGAGAAATTACTATTGTTTTTGAATGTGTTAATGCTACCATTTTTATATGGACTGTCCAATATGTTTGTTGTTAATGGTTATAATAACTAGATGAAATAATACAGTATTAATATTTAATAATTATACTAGTAACTTCAAAACCACTTTCTTACGGTTTAATTCTGTCACACAGGCCATACTTTATGTGCTCTGCTTCCGTATGAGGTCAATGATGGATATTCCCTGGCTCAAATCCCAGCTTATCAGCATGCCTCTAGAGTACATCATGAAACATAAATTGGGCCCTCTGAAGGTGAGTTTTTTTTTCCCTGATGTGGTCCAAAAATTTATGAATTGAAAAAGAAGTGCTGGATAAGGGGGATTTTGGAGGGGCTGAGGATGTAGTAAATAACAGTTATTGACAAATCTGGTAAATTTTGTTCATGTGTTTTTCTGGGTCTTAAGATAATTTGCTACTCATTGTCTCTTTTGGTTTTCTTTGTTGAGCAGGTGTGCCTGCCATCTATAGTTGAAGAGTTTCTAAAACAGTCAAAGGCTGCCCATCTGTTTACCACATCCAAAATATTCAGTTTTGAAGATTTGTTGGAATCAGATTTGTCCAGGGATTTTGGTGGGCTGGAAAGACTGGACATGTTCTTCCCATTTGACCCATGTTTGCTGAAAACATCTGACAGGTGTGCATTCATTGCTTTGACATCTTCCTTTTTATTTAATTTTTTGGTCTGTGCATCCCTATAAAGGGAAGGGGGAAAAGGGAAAATGAATGGGGGAGGGTACACTGGAATCTGTTTTTGCTTAATCTAAGAGTAGTTCATGTCAAGTTCAATCTTTGTGTCGCTTATGGAAAGAATGAAAATAGGCTTCCCATTTTTTTGACTTTCTTTATTTTCTCCCAACTTTTTTTTGCAAAAGTGATTTGCATTAATTGCTGAATTACACAATTAAATAAGCTATAATTTTTCCACAGTAAGCATATAGAGCTTGGCTGGTCTCATCCTAGCAGCTGAACCTTGCAGGGAAAGCTTTAAATTAAACTTCAACATAAATAGTTCATAATGATTTTGCCAAGTCAAAATAAGTAGTGTAACCAGATGTCTTCTTAGGCATGATTATGTTACTGTCTTACTGATGCTTTTATTTTATTTTTTGTCATATTGGCCTCAATAAATTTCATTAGAAGTTTCATCCGGCCAAACTTTGTGTACTGGAAGCATGTTAGAACTACCTATGACAGTGATGAGGAAGATAGCAGTGATGAAGATAGTAGGGAGGATTTTGTTGCGATCAATCGGGGAAGTTTTATGGAAGAAGGGATGGCAACGAGTTTAGATGGCCAACATCTTGAACTTGATGAATTCGATTATGCATTGAATAAAATGTCAATTACACCAAAGAATGGCCTCAGTTTCAGATTTGGAGGAGAGAGGATGCAAATGCCATCGAAAATAAGACCCTCTACAAGTCCAGAGTCTTTGTGATGATTTTCCTTGATAATTGGAAGGCAGAGATTTTTTTTTTATGTTTTCCTTTTTCATGCTAATGCTATTTGTTGTCTAGGGTTGAGCTTCGCTAGTAGATTCGATGATATTGTAATTTAGTCTTCTGTTCAACTTTCAAGCTGTTGTAAAATAAAATTTTGGATGGTGCTATGGCATTTACACTACAATTTTTTTTGTATATTGAATTTTTCTGTAGGTTGTGAGTGTTGGCTTTCTAAGAGCTTGAGCTTCTTATGTGGTATTGAAGACACTTGATTCGGTCGGTTCGTGTTAAAGGACGAATTAGGGAACACTCGATTTGGTCGGTCTGTTGTCAAGTCCAATTATGAGAATGTGAAACTTGAATCTTTAATAAAAAATGGATTTAAAAATCTAAGTCTAAAAAGTTAAAAAATTAGCCCAATTGTTTAGAATAGGTCTAAATCCGTTTAGTCCATCGTAGGCTCAGACCAAAGGAGTGTCGCCTCAATGTAATAAGGCAATCGTCTCTTTGGCAACTGCTAATGAGATGATCGTCTCATCAAAGAGGGGTCACCTCTGTGGCAGACCACCTGTAGTTGCATTTAATGCAGTTAAATGCAGCTGTAACCATGGTGGCAAAGTGGTGTGGGCCTCACATTCCATATCTGATTTTGCGTGAGGAAGAGATTTTTTGGGAAGAGAAAAAAACTCATGATGAGCTAGAGGGCTCAGGGGTATGGGGAAGTTAGGGAATAAAAGAAAAAAGAGAGAAAAAGAAGGGGGAGAGACCATTATTGAAAGAGAGAAAAAAGGAGGGAAGGGAGCTCTGGAAAAAAAGCAAAAAGAAAAAAAAAGTCTTTAAAGAAAAGAGAGATCCAAGCTAAAGGAGGTTCATATTTTCCCTTCTTTTGGTGATTTGAAGCTTGTGTCGAGGTAGAAATCACATTTTAGTGAAGATTACAATTAAGGATACATCTCTGAGGGCCTCTTATTTCGATAAAAACTTGCACTTAAACTCAACATGTTCATCATTTTATGTCTTCTTGCTTGTGCGTAATTAAGTCATCAGTATATTCTAAGTATATTTTTAGTTGATTTTGCTTGATACATCATTGTATTGATGTGATCCTCGAAGACTTTTGCATGTAGTTGTAATTTGATGCTTGTTGAATGTATATATGCATGTATTGTTTGCTTAAAGTAGAAGTCTAATCGTTTTGAGAGTCGAAATCAGCCTATTGATCAAGGGAAGCCTCTTCGCCTCTAGTCAATGAGGTGATCACCTCATCACATAAGTGATTGCCACATTGATAGGCCTCCAAGGAGTTTGTCACCTTTGTTTATACGCATTATATGATCCTTTTGCCTTGCATACATTAGGGGCCTCTGTTGATAAGGCGACGCCTCATATCAATGTTGCGATCGCCTCATCAGTGAGGCGATCTCCACATTGACAGGATGGCCCACCTTTAACTTTACTTCTTTCTATTAATGCTTGTTGTGATGTCCACTTGATATGTGCCTCTTGACTTTAAGCATGGCTATTTCATTGCATGATGGTGATTGTCTTGATTATTTGATGATTTCCTTGGTTTGCAACATGAATCCCTTTCTCTTTAGAACATATCTTTGCAAGCATTGTCACATATGATTTTGTGTTTTAGAAGGAACTAACTGTGTATTTATTACAGGAATTATTTGATGATTTTCACCATCGAGTAGTCGCCTTTGTTAGCTATTTCTTTTATATTATCGTATTCATGTTATTCGTCAGTTTACTTTTGGTATATGTTTAATTTATTTTCTATATATTATTATTTTATTTTGCCTAAAAGCGTTATAATTCCTAATCCCTTTTAATTTCGAATGTATGATTGTAATTTATTTATTCTATTTCTGTCGATCGTTGGGACTCAAAAGCATGAAATTGGGTTAATGTGCAAACGTGGATTTAACTATAAAATTTGTTAAGTAAATGAAGGCAAGTGCAACTTTGAATGTAAATGGGGAAATAATTAAATAATTAAATGGTAATAAAACGCAAAACACAAACGGAGGCCAACCGTAAGATTGAGTAAGCATTTAAACGCTCATACCTAGTTTCCGAACTTGACATCTGATGACGGTTTTTGGGAATCTCCGTGGGATCCAGTTGTTGTATAGTGTGTCCCGACTTTCATCCGAGTGGCGACTCCATCTCCGAATAGGTCCAATACCTATATCGTATTTCCTAGCGGGTCTTAAGCTCATATAGTGTCGTAGTCACAAAACACTTGGATGCGCGCTAAACTCCGCCGTCCACAGGTATCCAATGTAAAGAATACGATGCTGATGTGTTCCATGAGGCTGTATTGCACCTGAACTGGACAATAAAACCATTGTGCAATTAGGATTGTGAAATAATGTGATCGTCAATCCTGATTCAGTCATTTGATTTTCCAGCATGCCACAATGGAGTGTAAAAAACAGACACGGGAACAACAAATTGAGTTCATCTTCCATCCAATTAAACAATCCAGTCCCATATATTTCAGTAACGGTGATTTTAGGACCAATTCCAGAGATTTGGATTCTATAATTTGGGTTGGCAGTTCTTTATTTTTTTTTTGGACTTTTTCATAAATATCCCAGAAATTAAAGATTATCAATAATAATCATTTGTTAATTTCTTTACTTGATATTTTTCTGTATGGAGCCGCAATGTCGTACACACCATGTCCCTATATATATAATTAGCGTCACCTGAATCCAACTTATTCAGGTGACGCTAAAAACAACTAAAAGTACACTCTAGCTAATTAAAAAATAGGAAATTTTTTTTTCCTGCTGCTCATGGTGCATGATATTGCTTTCTTCCCAGTACATATATATATATATATATATATATATATTTGACAAATCTTCCCAGCACTTGATGGTGAATAAAATGACAACCAAGAAACAATAAACCACATTCTCGGGGTACCCAAGAGGACTTGACTGTTTAAGAAGGGTCTAAACATTCAATTCTGTAAATGTGTTAACTAAGGCAACATTTGCTTTGAAATACTTTCAAGGAACATTTTAAAAACATGGGAATGGCACAAGAAAGCGAGTGGCATTTTCTTCGAAACCCAACCCATGAAAACTGGCCCATACACTAACATTATCCTCTAACAGTAACAGTAGTAAACAAATAAAGAAATAAAAAAAAAAACCCACAAACTAAGATGATGACGAGAAATAGTTGCTTTGTTTTTTTTAAAAAAAAATTTGGTAGAAGCTGCAATGCAATTCAAATAGAAACAAAAATCAACAAATGATTAGAAAACTAAATAAAGCAGGATAGCATGGAAACTAAACAATAAAAATTAAGAGAGAGAGTATTATCCTCCTACCTCCAACAGTTCAAAAAAAACAAAAAAAAAACCTAATCCGAAGGGAAATACATAATTTAGGTAATTTCTATGTTATACCTCTTGCCCATTCGCCTCAAAAGCGAAGCATCAATTCCCGATTGTACCTAACCTACATATTTCAACCGTGTACACTACCCACCACACAGTGTTAGAAACACTACTCCATATCAAGTAAAGCTTACAGCCTATTTCCATGTCACATTCGGCAACCCCTGTGGATTGCTGCTGTTATTGCAGGCTCCAGTACTCTGGTTAGGAGGGGTTCCAGGTCCACCCGATGACTCACTGAAAGTCCCACGAGATGGCGGGCTTCCAGCTACTGATGCTCCTGGAGCGGACATGGTTTCAGGTTGGTTAATCCACAGTTTTGACCCTTTGCTCTCTTCTGAAATAAAGCTACCAACAATAACCTGTTGCAAACAAAAGCCAAATAACATACACCTCAAAACAAGGGTAGCATATGGTAGAGAGCTCTGAAAAAGTACATGTATAAGCAGGTCAATTTGAATATGCTAAAAGAGGAAAGAAAAGGAAAGAAGTTGAAATGAAAAAAAAAAAAAAAGTACACTTCCCTTTGATCTGGATCAGAAATCTTAAGCCACTATTAGCAATCCCAAAACTAGGACTTTTTTTTTGGAAATCCAAAACTAGGACTTATGCAAGCTCTAAGTGGTTGCTTCAAATCACCAAAAGAAGGGGAAAAAAAAAAAAAAAAAATCTAACCAACCTGAACAGAAGATGCTGCTGTTAGCAGTCCTGCCACACCTCCACCTAAAACACGACCATCAGGCCCAGCTAGCAAAACACTCACACCACCTGTTCTGCTGCGCTGGCCACCATTCTCTGAAAGGAGAAAGGAACCAGAAAGTGACAAAATCTCAAAACGTCCCTGCATACACAATGAGATACAAATAGTTAATTAGAGATATGCATTCACAACATGATGGAGAGCACTCTAGGAAGGTCATGTTTGGAAACCCACTATTACGCTGATAAAACTATTAGTTTACTTACAAAATACAAACACCAAAGATAAATGAATTATGTGGAGAGGAAGAGAAACATGTTCTTATGGTAGTAATTGCTTCTTTTACAAAGTGCCTATTTGAGTGCTAACTGCCACATATAGTCCACAAGTCCGCTAAGAAAGCATGTTTAAAGGGATTTCATGCGCAATCTCCCAATGCACAAAATATGCAACCACTTGTTTCAAATGTTTTCTTATTATTCGTCATTCCTTCCTGCACAGCCCTCATGGCATTTTCACAGCTGAGTGTCTAAATAAATAGACATCTACACGTATTATTGGATCCCTCCTATGTTTCTAAGTTGTAACTACTTCCGTGCGCTTATGCCATGTTATTTTTCCCTTTTAACTACATGATTAGAACTTTTAAAATCTGAAACCAGGTTGCTCTTAGTTAAGATATGAAATTTAACCATTTTACCAATGCTGTGCATAATGATGGTGAATGGACAATGGCACAAATCTCCAGCAATAATGAGATCAAGTCTTCAACATTTGGCGCTAGTAGCATAACTACCCAAATTTCCCACACAAAAAAAGGTAAAACAACAGGAATTTTTTTCCTGATCCCAATTAGTGCAAATATCTGCCCTTGCAACCAATAAATTAATAATAAAATGAGACTATTGGGTACTTGAAGTCAAAAATCCCTCAATCAAAGTTCCATTTCCCCTTAAATTAACCAAAACGAAATATATCATCTGTCCCGGAAAAGTGCAAACCATATCAATCCAGGCTGCTACAAAAATCATCAGCATTGCAAGACAAAAAACAGCAAAATTGTGTCTCCTCTATGGCACTGTAAATGGACAAAAATAAAGTTGTTAGGACTTTGAGCTTACCTCATAAGTTACGGTTCCACCTGACGTTGCAGCTTGACGAAGTGTTACATTAGATATGGCACCATATGCTGACAAAATGCACACACCTCTTGGGCCATTTTGGGAAAATGACATTATCTTCAACAACACATCCTGCAGGGAGACATTTTCAGATGAAATAGAATTCTTGTGAGAAAATAGAAACTACAGTTGCAAAGCATTCAAACTGCAAGCAATAAACTGCTTAAGAAAATATTCCTTAATTTTGTTAGGAAAAAAAATGACAACCGTTTTTTCTATGACCTGCAACTATTTCAATTGTAGTGTCAAATTTGGTGCAAAAAGGAAAAAAAAAAACTGAACGTAACTTTAAAGCTTAAACTACATCATATAATATCTTAAAATGGAACAGACTAAGAAAGTGATAGTAATCACGCATATAGCAAACATGCTTAACCTTCCAAAAATAAAAAAAAGGACCAAACTAATTAAACTGTATTATAAACTGTTGCTGTGCAACAATTGCAGCAACATTATAAATTATCAAAAGAAATTTATATCAGAGGAGTTCATCAATTAGTTATTCAACTTATTTTGGAAGGTGTGTGCATAGATAGAAAATACTGCGAATAGCAGTTGCACTAAATCCAACTCCATAATGATGATTGAAATAGTGAAGGAAGGGAGAAAAACATTTGACTCAAGCATTGAATCAATTACTCCTGTTGCGTACTGTATAGTAACAAAATACTAAAATAAAAAAAATCATTGCTTACCACCATAAGTCTTAAATAATATCAGATGTATCCTATTGTCAAAGAAAAAGCTTTCTAGTATGATGGATCAGTTTATACTGGAGAAAAGTTTTTTTTTTTTTTTTTTTTTTTTCTTTTCCAAAGAAAGGAAAGAAAGAAAATTTTGCATCAAGGAAAAAAAAAAAGGAGAGAGAGAAGGGCACCTCCCCAGCCTTCACTGTTATAAGATGTGGTGTAAATCCGGTTCCTCCTGATCCTGGAAAGCAATATTATGGGAAAAAAAATTATCATTTCTTGAAATATATATATACATACATGCATCTAAGACCAAATCTTTGTTTCGAAAAAAAAAAAAAACAAAAAAACCAAATCTAGAGAAGATCACATAAAAAAAAAAAAAAAAAAAGAATTATTATGAATTGGATCCCTTGTTTCTTTCAATTTTTTTTCTTTTATTTTTTTAAGAACATCCCCTGTTTCTTTCTGACAACAAAATAAAATAATAATAATAATAATAGACCATTATAATTTATACGAACAGACGACTGCACAATACTTAATTAAGTAAATAGTCCTCCACCATTATCTTATCAGAACAACAATTTATATTAACATATATAATAAAATAAAAAGTAAAAAGTAAGAGATTTTATAAATTAAAAAATATTGCAGTGGGATCCATGCCAATTCTATTAAAAGAAAGAAAGAAAATATATAATATTTAAATAACATGAAAAGAAAATACTGTACCCACCCTGATTAGTAATAGGAAGATGATATTTACGCCCGGAACCAGGAGGTCTACCTCTTGCTTTTTTAGCTGTAGTAGTAGCAGCAGCAGATGATGTTGGAGAAGCAGCTGTTTGAAAACCACCGCTTTGCGATTGATAAAGCAGCGGAGACTGCTGATGCTGCGGCGGCGATGTTAGGTCAATTCCGATGTTACCGTGCGGCGGAGAGTACTTCCTGGGGCGTCCACGTTTCCTCTTAATAGGCTCAGGAGTGTTCATATTCATATTCATATTCATATTCATATTCATATTGGTATTCATATTGAGTCCATCTAGACCAATACCGATACCAATGGCGGCGCCACCTACAGCCACCATGTCTTGGTGGTGATGATGTAAGGGAAAATGATGATGGAAGGGATTTCCGTCGTCGTCGTGATGATTATTATTGCCGTTAACAGCAGATGGTGGCATTATAGGCTTGTAAACGGTACCATCAGCCCTGAATGCTAAGTTAGGCGTTGGTGCTACTGTTGGACTTTGATTCATTTCAATTTCTCCTCCTCCGCCATACGATTCTCTGCCTGACATTATCGTTGTTGCTGCCGCTGCCGCTGCTTCTGCGATCTGATGTTCCTGAGTTATAAAAAAAAAAAAAAAAACCCTAATTCTTAAACCCAGAGCTGAGTAGCTAAACCTAATTCCAAATTCTGACTGTAAAACCTCAGTTTCATGGAAAAAGCCTCAATCTTTTTGCACAATTTCATCGATTTTTTTTTTCCTTTGATTCACCTTCTACATGAAAATTTATTTATTTATTAAAAAATTATTTTTTTTATTTTGATAAATTATTTAATAACTATTTTCGATAAAAAAAAAAAGAAAAAAGAAAGAAAATCGAATTTGTAGAATTTGAAAAAAGAAAATGCTTACGAAAGGAAATGATGGTTGGTGACAGTGATGCTGATGCTGATGCTGATGATGAAAAATTCTTCGAATGAGAGATTGGGAAAAAAGCAGAGAACTTGAATTAGGGTTTTTATTTTTTATTTTTTTGGGTTTTTCTCTGCAAATGCAAACGAAAAAAATAAATATATTGTATTTTGTTTAGGTTAAGGGAGAATGAGAAAAGCGTGTGTATTATTATTTACTGCGCCTTTAAATTCGAAGGCTTTTTGAAATTCCATTTAATATTTTTACAAGTTTAATAAAATATAATCTTCAAAATTTAAATAAAATAATTAATAATTAAAAATACAGAGCCTTTTAATAAAATAACTAAATTCACACTTCATAACTTTCAGTCTAAACCATAACCAACTCTTCATTTATTTTTTTTCAAAACTTTTAATTGTCCATCATCATTACCTATCTATCATATCGAAATAGTCCTTTATTATCATTTTTATTTTGTTTTTACATTTAATAAATTCAAAATTATTGTTTGTTTGCCCTTATTATTTATTTGTTCTGATCGGTGGAATTTTTGAAATTTATTTTCATGGAGTTTCTTTTATACCCTTTGTAGGATGTTATTTTTTTTATGGAGTTTAAATATCATTCTGTCATAATAGTTTTACCATAATCTTTTAATAATATTCATTTAGAAACTAAGAGTATATATATAGCTAATTTAAAGGCTTTATTAACGTGTATAAATTCCTGAATTGTAAATTAAAAAAATTTTAATAATGCTATTAAAAAATAACAATAAAATTTTTTTATAATAATAAAATTTTATTTTAATATTTTTTATTATACTTTTATTTATATTATTTTTTATCAAGATATATTTTTAATTTTATTTTAAAAAAAAAATTAAAATTGAGATTACAATTATTTTTGCTGAAAATAAATTAAAACTCTTGTATAAATTGGGATTGCAATTACTAAAATTTTGTTCAACTTACTTCAAAAGTTTTTTCGTGTTTATCCATATAACCCAAATAAACACAATTCATAATATTAAAATACATATTTGTATATATTAATTTTTAAACATTAAAATAATTTGAAAAATCGGTCGTGTATGTGCTGTTAATAAAAGTAAGTTAAATTGCCAAGTTGCTCATCGAATTCATTCACAATGACTGAGCACGTATCCTTCAGTTTAATTTATTGATCTAATTACGATTTGACTAATTAGATTTAGATCTCATTTCTCAGAAAATTAAGATTCTAAATCACATATCAAATCAGATAAAAGAAATTCTCCAAACACAAACCAGCTCATGATATGAATAAATTTAATTAGACTTGTTAGAAGCAGTTCATATCAAAATCAAGTGTTATTTAGGTTATTCTACCCCAAACAGCAATAGCAGTATATATATATATATTCAGCAAAGCAAATAATATATGAACAAATTAACTCAAACTCTGATAACTGCTCCGATTACACAACCAATAACATTATGTCTGATTAAATCTTCTATTGAAAATCAAGAATAAAATTTTCAGTTAAAAACTATCACAGATGCGCTAGCGCACACACATATTTGCTTGATCCAGTGGTCAGTTTTAATGTACTAACCCACTTCCACCTCTGGCTGAAAGGGGGTCGAGCAATTTTTTTAATCCATCTAAGCTTCCGATTCGTTTAAGAGAATTATGGTTGAGGGGCTAAAGATGCTCTTGAGAAAAGGAACAAGGTGTTTTTGAGACTAGACCTTTATGATTTTTTTTTTTTTGGGAAATACATTTCGCTATATACAATTGCACAAGTCTGCAAAATGGAGCAGCAAAAAATCCACGAAACAATAGTACACATCGTACAATCAAGCAATCTGTTCTCTAGCAAAATTCGATATACATTATTTACCTGTTCTGTACTAAACCTGCTTACAAGCCCTAGGAAGTCCCTTTCTGATCCTCTTTAAACCTTGCTTGGGTTCCTTCTTGGTTTGATTGAAGTTGTCATCACTGTTTCCTACAAGGCAAAAACAACAATAGAGAGAAGGGAAAACACTCATGCTATGTTTGGTTTGATGTAATGGAATGATAAATTTTGCACACATATAAATATAAATATTAAAATAAAATGGTTATTATATCCTTTACTACATCAACAAAAAAAAATTATAATACAATTCTTACTTCATTGCATTGCATTACTCTTTTTTTTTTGTTTTCATATGATTGACTACATTACATCATGCCCAACCAAACACAGCCATATGATGGTCTACCACTTCAAGAAATTGAAAAGCACATTAAGCAGGTGAAAATAGTGATGGTAGATGGGGAGGCCAAGTTAATACAAGTGATTCAAGATTTTCCATAGTTTTATGTAATTAGTCATCTGGAGTGTCGGTCCACAGCCTCCAAGATTCTCATCATCATCCCCACGGCTGTTAATTGACACTTTTATTTCATAATTATGGCACAGTTGTCCAAAAATGACACAGGATTTATAGGTTTTTATTTTTTTAATCTATATTTTACAATTATTTATATGACTTGACCTTTTAAAGTGATCTGTTTTGACTTGACCTTTTACAGTGATCTGTTTTAAAAAGCTTATTTTCCTGTTTCTAGTTATGTAGATCTTAGTGATTTCTATCGATATAATAAATTAATGTAATGTTTTAGTGATCACTGTGCATTGACAAGCCAATTGGTGATTATCATCTTGGTGGCTATTCAGATAATTTTGGATTTCAAATAAGTTTTGCGTCAGTAATAATTTCAGATCATTTCAACTCTTGGTTTTGAATTCCATTCCAAGTCACTCACTTTTGAAGTCAAATCAAGTCAGGTTAGGTCAAGATGCCAGGTTAGGATTAGGTTGCCATCTCTAGGTACACTTTAACAAACTAATACAGAAATGCATTTGATGCTCAGCAGCCCATATAAGAACAACACTCATGGTTTACCTTCTGATGTAAGAGTTGCATCATCTTCATCTTCTCTACGATATCCAGACCGTTTTGCAGATACTGTAATCACCCCACGTTCAATCTTTTGCTCAGGAATTTCACACGACCCCTTAAAAGGTTCCATATAACAAAACCTGGCACAATAAGACCACAATCAATCTGTGATTCCATAAATGTATCTAACAAATACATCTGAATTCACCTGCATATACTATACTATAAGTAAGGCACACAGCCCTCAAATGAGGTGCAAATGCATGTAAATGCTACTGAATAATATGCTCAAGCTCTCTGAGATCTAAAATTATTAATTTAATTCTTCATCATCTGACAAGACCTTAAAATTACAAGTTAGTGAATTTGGAACAAAGGTATTTTCATTTTCCAAATGCTTCCAAGAGCCCAAGGTGTCTATCTGAATACAACATTTCAGACGCTAAGGCTGCATTTACTGCCTCTTGAAAATGAAAGACTAGATTCCAAGGACTCTTATTTAAAAATATATTTTCAATAACTAAAAAAAACTTGATAATATTCTTAGATGTTATACATATAAATAGATGTCACTTCTGCCAAAAATGTAAGTTATATATAAGAATGCCATAAAAACTTTGATTCCCAGTCAACAAAATAAAAAATTGGGACCATTTACTTGGAAACTAGAATTGCATTCTATTCCCAATTTGAGAACATACTAGGGGGAAAAAAAAGAAAAGCATGGATGTAGTTAATAAGCTAGAAGCTGGCTGCTGGGAGCTTAATGCATGGAGGCATATGTTGTCTAGTTCAATAAAATACTGCAGGCAGGTTTAGCAAACTTTTAAGAGACCACCATACTAGTACCAGCCCACAGTAAAATGAAACAAACTGAATTGAATGTCAATGCCAAAGATTCAAAAAGTAAGATGAGACAGAAGAAATCCTATCAGAGATATTTAAAAGTGATGGAGAACTCAGCATCCCACTTTTCTACACTAATGTGATGGAGAATACTGAACAATAAAGAGTATGAGTGAGCAGTAGCATGAGAATGAAGGCAAGCTTATATTTAATTAAACACACGAATACCATTCTAGAGGTAAATCTTTGATGTCAAATCCAGCACTCAACATCCTCCACTTTCTGCACTTATCACACTGAACCCATTCTTGGTCAGGCTTGTACAGGAAGCCACCCTTTTTCTGAAAGAGTAAAGAACCATCTCAATAAAAGAAATTTAAGCAAATTGCAAAACCATAAAAAGGTTAAAAAAATAAAAAAATCATAGAAGATAAGTGATGTAACTAAAAAAGGGCAGTGTATGAGAAACATGGATGACTGTTGCATGTCATTGAACTTCAAATCATAGTTATTAAAGGTGCAAGGTGCAAAGGGTCAAATTTAACAGTACGGGACAACTGAGGTTGTAAATAAGAAATATGCATAAACTTAGAATCTGTGATTTCTGAAATTCCAAATGAAGATTATTACATTAAATAATCCTAATCCTGCTAAATAGCAACAACCCCTAGAACAACCAAAAACATCACTCAAGATCATACTCAACATAATCTTCTTCTTTATTGTCATCTCATTCAAATTGATCACTTCCACATTCTTCTTCATCTTCCTCACCTATGTACTAGAAAATTATTGACCAACAAATAAAAGTCTTTACCTTCCTATTGGCTTAGGCCTTAACTAATCTTGTGTTTTAGGCCTCCTCTTCAACTTCCCTAGCCCTAGCAACCCCTTCTTATGTCAAGTAATAGGAAAATGTTAACAAGACACATCTTTTCTGTGCTTTGTGCCTAATTTAAGGTGCATGCTTGATGAAGACAGCGCACACTTTGCCAACTTGAGGAGCTGAAACGTGAGCCTCGTAAGCCTTGAGTTTGAGGTGTGCCTCTTTAGCAACTATGCTTCAAATATCTTGCGTCAGTTCTAATCATTGCTAAAATATAGAGAACACAAATTTATGTTTCAATTAATTTCATCGAAACATAATGTACTGCCAGTGTGGCAATTATTTCAAATTAATGATGAAAGGTTGATTCATTTGTCATTACTTGTATACTCATCAATATAAGTGAAATTCAAGCAAATATTCACATGAAATGAACTGCAAGTCAACCTTGGAAAACAAAAATTTTCCAAGAAAATAACAAAAGAATTTCCCTACCAGCTGCACGGAATCATTATTATCATCCAAATAGTCATCAACCTGTTTCCCTAGCCACTCCTCCAGTCGAGCATATGGTTCACAGTCCTGAAAACCTTGTTTGTTATTATGCACCCAAACACGACCTTTTGCATTATCCTACAACAAGAACAGGAGGTATCAAATGTAATGTTAGTTCAACTTACCAAGAAATTCTTCCAACTCTAGTTGATATGACCTTTTGATGAGACATGGTTTTTGGTTTGTAGGAACCAATATGTTTGAGAAAAGTACCCTTCAATGTGTTGATTAATATAACTAACTCTAAGAAACATTACAAATATTTGGTCATATATTCCTCAATGCAACTTAAGAAGGAACTATAACTGCTATTTGCAAATACCAAAAGAAATTCTGAGAAGCAATTAGAAATAGAATTCACTTAAAACACTCCATATTGTTTAAGTACTAACATATCTGCATTCAAACGGTAAAGAAATCTGTATCATTTATTTGTTTGGTATTTACCAGGAAAAGCAAATTTCTAATTAAAAATGAACTCCAAATTTTGGCTCAAGTGCTCAAGCTCTAAAATATACAGGCAACACCAGATGGCAAAACCACCTAATTGCTTCTTAACAAATTTCATGACAGAAAAGAAAAAACTACTACAGTTTGTTTGATGATAAATTACAAAACTAATAATAGAGTCTAAACAACTTCAAGAAGTTCCAGACATTGCAAAGTCTTGTTATATCCTCACAAGCATGCTACTCTTCCAAATCTAGCATTGCAAAAGCATCATGCAGAAATAAAACAAACACCTACCATTAGATCAGTAACATCTATGACACCAATCACACCTCGTCCCACATCTCCATTATGTATCATGCCACCAACTCTCTTATAAGCCTATCAAAGATAACATATAATACAGATAAGTAAGTACATTATAGATCAATGTGACAAGTGAAAGGGAAGCAAGGGCCTAATTTGAAAATTATGATATAAAAAGCATCCCCACCTACCCAAAGAAAAATAAAAGACAACTCTAACCCTATATATTATTAATGAAGGATAAAAATTATTATTTGAAGAAATTTTAATAATTGCTATACACATTTTACATCATTTTCATGTGTCCCTCATGGAATAAAAAAAGCCCATTAAGTTAAGATCTCAAGCTTAGACTTCATATTTCCACCTTCAAGTCATACAACAAAACCACGGGAACAAAAAACTAACAGCAGTAAATTCAACAACAGATAAAATCCAGATTTTAGTCACATTCCATTTTCTTTCTACTTTGATTCTGCATGGAGCTCATTTGATCATCTTGATGCATTTTCATGACACATACATAGAATGCAACCAAGCTACATTGGCTTAAGTCTTAACAGATTCTTTTGGCTTCATAAAATGGTCATAAAATTATTAATAATATCCGTAGCTACATTTCTAATTCAATTAGTATGTTCAACAATTCTATATTTGTCAGATTATCAACAACAACAGCTAAACCTCAACTACATCCTGGCACAAACTACTTACAATCTGCAAAACAAATCCTAATTCACCATTGTATTCTATTCTAAGCCATGCTTTCTTTGCCATTACAAATTATTTCCTATAAGGTCCCCCACTTTCAGTTTTCACTTAAACATTTGATCCACCTTTTTCCCATGAAGGTGAACTCATTTGTATTTCAGTTCAGAGAGGGTCATTAGGGATGTTTTAGGTAGAAAAATAAAGAGGCAAAGAGAGAGAAGAGTATAGAGAAGGGAGATAGTTCTTCAAAAGAAGTGAAGGAAAATATAACCAAGAATAGAATAGATGCCACATCAGTAAATTAGTAATTTAAATTGGATGCAACATACAGAATGCTAAGAGATTCAACACCCTAAAAGCTCTAACAACTAATAAACATGTAAGAAAAATCATCCAATGAGAGAAGATAAGTCTTAGGAACAGACATGAGGAAGAAAAATTGCAGCAAGCTAAAGCATAAACAATTTTTGGAAAGGCAGAAAAATGATTAAATAGGATAAATATCAAAAAGAGATTGGAAAATATCAACTAGAAGCAGCAACAAAAAAAACAGGTAAAAGCATAGCACAAAGCAGAATCTAACCTCAACTAAGCGGCCATGCCAATATAAAAATATTCCACAATTTGCCTGCTCCCACTCTAATTGATTGTGACCGAGAGTTAAGTGAACATGTTTCCCCAAGATATTACCAGTTGCTTCACATGTATTATGTAAAGATTTTGCCAAGGGTCGACTTTTAACCTGTTTGCATGCTCATGCTAAATATCAAACAATACAATGCAAGAACAGAACATAATATCACTTCCTCATGAAAGATCTAAGAAACAGGCAGTTACCAATGAACCTTGAACATATATCCTCATTCTTGGAACTAAGAAGATGACTTCTAGATAAGATCTAAGTGAATAATCTAGAGGCACCTGAAAACAGAGATTCACGAAATGAACTCAATGTGATAATGAAAAGATATAAAATAATGAGGTACATCTAGGTCAGCATTTGTAGTGTAATGTCTCAGCAGAATGGTGAAGGTAGGATTGTACTCTAAAGCTGGTGAAGATAGAAAAACAAATGGGAGGAGACAAAAGATATATAAAATTTAATAGTGCCGCATTTCATCAATGTGATAATGAAAAACCAATGAAATAAGGAGGTACATCTAGGTCTGCATATGTGGTATAATGTCTCAACAGAATGGTGAGTATGTGCTTACTTAAATAGATTAAAATTGTAAATGCAAAGTGCAGAGAGTGGATGGTTCAAATTCTAATCTAATGTCTACTTTCACCAAAATCAAACAGCCTATGAATTTTACCTATACAGTTCTAAAATGACGGAAATTTAACTAAATCTTTACCCAATTATCCCGCATTAAAAATTTTAATATCATTATCAGATAAACACCCAAACCTGTAAATTTCCAAAGAGAATGAAGATGCAGATGCTTCTGGTAAAATAACAGTGCACTTTTTAAAAAGCCAAATTCAATGTGTTACAGGCATATTACCATTCACTTCAGTTTCTCTCAACTAATATTAAGTGTTATAGTGTTTCCATCAATAGCTTGAGGATGCACCAAACATGGGAATGACACCTCCAGATAAATACGGGTTCTCTTTACTTTTCATTTTTATTAAATGTACAACACAGAATATATTATTTCTTAAAAGTTAAAATACTTTATATTCACTAAAATAATTAGCCAACCACTCACATATAGACAGAAGATTAACTTCTCATGTGCATCTTACAAGCATTTGGGATAAATTTATCAGAATATCCAGTAAATGTTTTCCCAACTGTAAATCCTAGCTTCTTTTTAGTTTATTATAAGCCCAAATTGAGAAAAAGAGGAATCACAACCTTTTGAGTCATCTGGCCAGGACGAGATCTGATCCTTTTTGAACGGATAATTATGTCACCCTGGTGAAAGGAGCTCCCACCATTCAGTCCAGTGGTCCAATCAAGAGAATAATCTGAGCCCCATTCATCTAAGTTCCATATATAAATTTGAGTTCCTGTGCCTCTTTCATGGAACAAGCCTGCTTTTTCACCAATCAAATACTTATCAAAATGTGAAAATTCTTTAATAGCTTTCAAGTTGCACTTTGCTAAAGCTTCAGATTGGACGCTTGTGTCCACCTCCATAAATTGTCCTTTTCTGGTGTAGCTTACAATGGGAATCTCTAGATTCTACAGAAGAAATTAATTAGGATGATAAGAAACAACAAAAGCATGTTAACAATAGCAAACAAGAAAGACAAGATCATAATTTTAGCATACATCTTTTCCTTCATTTAAGGATTGTGAGAGAAAGGCTATAGATCTGGAGTGATCAGTCTGAGTAAGAACAAGAGCATCCCTGCCAAGCCTCATTGCTCCAGTCTGCAAAAGTGACATCCAGATCAACATTAGGAAAATCTTATAGACACACATATGTAATTATTAAACTCCAGCTTAGACAAACAAATTCAAGCATATTCACACATTATTATATTCCACAACATTGGATTCATGCCACTAAGTATTATCCAAGTGAAAAATTGATCAGTAAACCAATAAATGTTGCTAATCAGTAACCACAAATACGGAAAAAGAAGAAGGCTACCTTAAATCCAACACCAAATCTTCCAATACGATCTGGATCATCTGCATCAGGTTTGTGCCCAAAACATATCATTTTCTCAACCTCTTGATGGGTCATTCCATGGCCATCATCTACAATTGATAACATAGGAATATCTTTGCCAGATCTTTTTGAATATATGGTTGCTATAGAAATATTGAGCCTGTCAACATGCACTGAAAGTAAGAAGCCAACTGGAGAAAATGACGCAAGAGATGTGTAGAATACAAATATAAACAATAAAATAATTCTAGAGAATTAAGGCCAAAAAATAAAGCTCAATTTTAATCACCTGCTTGCTTTTGCATCCCATGAATTATCAACAAGCTCGGCTATTGCACCAAAAATCCACCCAGAATGTGCTTGACCGAGAGTTTGAAGGTAACTTGGGTCTGTCTTCGCAAAATTTTTTGTTGATGCTCCATCCTGTTTCACAAGAAAAAGCTGATGTCTAATCGTTGGCACACAATCATTGTGATCACCAACTGACTGCAGAAACCTGACTAAGATGTGCCATTATCTTCATTAATATATGGACCCCTTACCTTCATATGCACACCTTTCCTGGCAGAAAATTCCTCAACATTATGAGAGGGTGGTGACATCATGCTGCTATTGCCACAAGTCACTGTTGGATCCAAGCTTCGCCCAACAAATCGATATGCTCCAGTCATATCCATAACTGTAAATGGCACTAGTTAGAGAATGGGGACAAACTTTCAGGTAGCCATTTTCAAAATCAAAGACAAAGGACAGCAGTACTAAGTTGAGGCTAGCATATATCAGCATTATTATAATGATCAAATATACAATCTAACCCTGTCCCCACCCAACAACAAAACAAAAATCATTGAACATTATTGCACACCTGCTTCACAATGCCTTTGACCACTATACTTTTTGGGTGCTTTCTCCTGAACTGCAACTTTAACATGGCTATATTTGGCAGTTTCAGCATTATTAAACTTTGAGGCTTCAGCATGGCTAAATTTTGAGGCTTCAGCAGGAGGAAGTATATAAAAGGTGCATAACTCAAATTTTGCAACTCCTACCTAGTACATAAAATTTGATGTAAGTCAAATATATGCTCACCGATTAGAGAACAAAATAAACATCTATCTGAATTTTCTTATCATGAGTGGAGATGCGCCTGTGAGTTCATTTAATTTGAAAGGATAATTAAATTGAAAAATTAAAAAACAAGTTACAGAAAAACAATAACAATGATATGTGGAACATGCTAATCTATATTAAGCTTGTGCAAAAGGGTGGGCAATAGTATTCCCTAATATATTTGTTCAGACCATCACAGCAGTTGATGATAATCTAATGAAGGAAAAAAATATATATTAATTCGCTAGTGAGAAAATAAACAAAAAGAGAAATCTTTACCACTTTCCTTTTATGAAGATGATGCAAAAATCTCCCCCACTCACTTTGGTCACGATCACACTCAGCTGCAGGGCGTAAAAAGCAATGAGGTATATCATGACTGATATTTAACTGAGATCTTGGGATAATTTCCTGTAAATTCCATTCTCCAGGCCTATCAGGCATTAAACAATAAGCAGGTCCATAGTTAGATCACAATAAACAAGTAAAAATACATCGATATGTTAAAATCTGAGTGAGAAATCAAACATATCAAAGATTGGTATTTACATAATATTCAAAAGAGAATCCAAAAATGATTTAAGAGAATCACAGAAATCTAGCACAAAAAGGACCATTTTCAGTTTGATTTTCAGAAGAGTTGGAAAGAAACATTCTGATATTTGTCCAGCAGAAGGTTATCATTTCTGTTCATTCAGTATAGTAAGATTGGCAGAAGCAACATTGTCTTAGTTGACCTGTGTACCTTCGTAACATTTTCCTGGGCCCTATAGCACTAAAGGTTATTGTTTTGGTAACTCTTTCATCATTCCTCTTTTGGATGAATTGTTATCTATTCAAAAGGAACAAAAAAAAAAAACGACACAAACGTATGGTAGAGAACAGAAAGGACGCTACATGTGAATACTGAAATTGAAGTACTTTAGTTGCACTGTTTTATCTGGCAGGCCTAAAAAGAAAAGCTCATTTCTTTAGCAACGCTTTTGTCTACTCCTGAAAATGATTCTTTGTTTACCAACAGGAACATGAAAGAAATAACTCAATGTGTAGCAGAACAAACTGCGCAGTGAAATTGAAGTGCTTTCCAAGTAGTAGTAAGGTGGTTGCATGCAAAGTCCAGGATCAATCCCATTAATAATTATTGCAAAATTCAGAGAGATAATAATTAGAGAAACTATGGTTATTGGGTTTACATTTTAACAGGAGGGTTCAAGCACTCTGTACGACATATAATTTTCCCATCCTTTGTGAGCAAGACATAATTGTCGTAACCTGCAAAAAAAATGGAAAGTTAGCAAGCAATCCATACTGCACGCCACAGCAGTGAAAATGGGGATGAAAGGAGGGACCTGAACTAACCTTCAGGCAAACCTTTTTCCGGTTTGGACGGCATAGCTCCAGATACAAAATCCCCAATCCTGCCAAACATGGCATGAAATCAGAACAATAATAAAAACAGCATTGTTATGGGTAAAAAATGAATAAATATTTTTTCCTTCAAGCTAATTTAGAACCAATTCATGCATATATACAAACATGCATACATGCATTGCGGTATTAACTGACCACACTTATTAAACTAAATGATATATGCTCAGTAGTAGAAGTGCAAATTGGAGCGGATTAACAAGAACAGCGCGTAAGGAAAAAAAAAGCGAAAAAAAAACCTAAAAATTTTGAAAATTCTTTATTATATTTTACGTTTGTTTTCAAGAAGAAGAAAAGGAAGGAAGGAGTGTAAATGCAATGGCGGAGGTGCACCTGAGAGTGATAGTTTTGAGTGTTGAAGATGAAGTTGATCGGCGAAAGTAACGTGAGAGACTTTGGTTTGATGTGACGTTCACTGTTTTCTTTCTTTTTCGAAAGACCCTCTTCAATGTTTTTTTTTCTTTTTTTTTTGAACAACCCCTCTTCAATGTTTATACGCAGAACTAAACCCTCTTCTATGTTTATATACATAGATAATAATGACTTCATAAATCCTAAAAATTATGTCATTTTTTCAATTAAGTTCTAAAAGTTTTAATTGTTCCAATTGAATTTATTAATTTTTAAAAAATTGCACTGTTAACCTTAAGCTCTTAAAATTGACAAATTTTATTAACGTGTTAACTACTCCTTATTTCTTCTTCAAAATGACTGATAATGTGTTAGTGATGGTGGAAGAAATTAAAAATACAAAATGTCAACTTGTAAAAATATGACATCATATTTCCACCGCTAAATCAACATATTTCCACCATACAAAAATATAAGATCCTCTCCCTCCACTATACAAAATGTTGCAGCATGGTTGGAAACAACATCAGACCTCTCATCTTTCAAGCTGTGAATGGAGAACAAGATGCACTCACAAACCCATCACTCTTTTTTCGCTGTAAATGCTAAAATGTTCATACAAAGCCTTAAATTGTGTACCTAAACAAGGAAAACTTGCATTGTATCAACTTCAGTCATAAAAATTTTATGACTACAAACACATAAAAAATCTAACATAGATAAACAAAATAAATCATAAACAAAAAATTTTGAGTATCAAAAAGCATGTCAATCGACAACAAAGTTTTAAAAGAACTAGACGACAAAGAAGACAATTAAAAAAACTTAAAAAATAATTAAAAAAAATAAGGATTAAATTCATGGATGAGGAATGGTTAAGATTTCATTAAATCAAGCCCTTTGAGGATGTACACATTACTCACAAGGTAATGTGAAATCAATGCTTTAACCTTATCTAAACATAGTTCTGAAGTTTCAACATACTGCCTGCTTTTTCTTCCTTACATTAACATATTCTGTTACAGTGAGTTTGAAAGGCTTCAAACTACAAAAACTCAATTCCCATGTTTTGAAAAAAACTCATATTTGCTAATAATAATTTTCTTAAAAAAAAAGCATTGCAGAAGAATAAAATCATGACAAAAGTTTTTTAATCATGATTTATTCCAAACAAGACCCCAAACAAGAATTTGAATGCTAAACATAAACTGGTTTCTCACCCATAAGACATTACTTCTAAAGCCTAAAGTTTAATAGGATCAATCCAATAATGGAGAAACGTGATGGTCTTTAGTTGACAAAAACCCCAAAAAGAAATGAATAAACGATGACATTAGAACTTAGAACAACAAGTACCATTACTTTCAAATGTATATGATACGGATATTGATGTTTGGTTTTTTTTTTAAGCATCTTTATCCATAAGAATTCAAGGCACTTTATAAGGATTTATTAATCGCTAAACTTTTAAATTATTGCAGCAAAAAAAAATGTTGATATTTACCTTAAATATAAGCCTGAGTTTGTCTACATGCATATCTCAAAGAGGTAAGGTGAACTAAGAAATTGCAGTAAAGGAATCCAACATTTCACAACTTCATTTTGTTGCATATGACCAGATTCTTCTATCTAACCTAGCCAAGAAAATTATATTGCCAAGAGAGCTCTACTTAATTGTAGGAGAGGCTATTTAATTGTCAAGGAAATTAGTTGTCGAACTTGTAAACAAGCACCTATATCAAAGGGATGCAGTTCGGCACCATAAAAAATAAGGTTAACACCTGGAAGAATAACTTTTTTACTTTCAACTTCATTAGGATCGGCTTTTACAGTATTCGGTAGTGGGGCTTCTTCAATAGGCCTTGTGGCAGCCTCATAAATTGGAGTTAGAGCATATGATATGCTCCATATTGAAAAATTAGATTCAAAATCTCAAAATAGAAAATGGTGATTAATGAAAGTGACACCATGCTAGTGACATGGGTTTTGATTAGAATCAGACCAAGAATCAAGAACTTGAGTTGGTTTAGTTATAATTGCTGCTAAGTGATAATGGAAATATAACATGTCATATTTTTACAAGGTGGCATATTCTTTTTTTATCTCTTCCACCATGACTGACACATCATCAGTCATTTTGAAGGAGAAATGAGGAATAACTGACACGTCAGTAAAGTTTTTAAATTTTAACAGATTAGGACTAATGGTGCAATTTTTAAAAAGTTAATGAACTTAATTGAAACAATGAAAACTTATGGGACTTAATTGAAAAAATTGCATAACTTTTATGACTTATGAAGCCATTATCCCATTAAAAAATAGAAAATAAATTTAATATTTAAAAAAATATATATTCATAATTATTTAATTATATACATTAACATTATTTAATTATAATTGAAAAGCTAAATAGATATAATTTATTTTTTTAATTAAAAAATTAATCATTTTAATTTTAAATGGGAAATTCTAGGGTGACTTTGAATTTCATTTACTTTTGTTTTTACTTTATTCTTATCACCATTTGATGAAAGAGGATTGAACCATTCAATGATGGTTATTAGCAAAGTAAGATTTACTTTGTAAAAAACTAAGTAATCATAAATTACAACATTTTAAATTATGTAAAAAATTAAAATTTAATTATATGTGAGCAAGTGAGTTGCCTGAACATCAAAGTGAAATCCAACCATGACATTGGTCAAAAGATTGAATATGCCTTTTAAAAGGGTTGAGCGAATATCCTTTCCAAAATTTGAAAAAGCCTCATGTAATGAGTGGTTATTCGATTGCTCGAAAAAGTGGAGATAATTTCAAAACTAAGTGAAAGTCATCTCTTAGCATGAGATTTTGAGTTCAAGAAATTTTTAGGGATAATGAACCCACAAGTCCTATAAATTATCAGAAATTTCAATCAAGTCTTAAAAAAATATATTTTTTTAAATGAGTCCTAGAAATATTTAAAGTGTTTCATGTTAGTCCACTTCTGTTATCATAAATGGAATGGATTGAAGTGGCAATTAGACCCCACCCAATGAACTGACATGTATAGCACACTCATTAATGATACTGAACCATAAGTCCTACAAGTTATCCAAAATTTCAATCAAGTCATAAAAAAAATTTTGAGTGAAATTTTGATTAGATTAAAAACAAAATTTGTTATTCATTTTTATTGTCAATTAATAATTAATGATAAATTCATGTGACAGAAATTTTGGTAAACAATTAGTTTAATAATAAAAATATATTTTGTAAATTTAAGGGTCAAATAATATAGGAAAAATGGTCCCATGTATTCTCAACTATAAGCCAATATTTTTAAAAAAATCTATTTTTAAATTTGTATTAATTAGGACAATTAATTTTTCTACTTCTTCCAATTTAATCTTTTCAATTGGCATGTGTAATTACTAATAGGGAAAGGAGATCAAAATGGCTCCATTTTTATCAAGACCAAAAAAAAAAAGCAAGGGTAAAAAATGAATTGAACCGAAAAAAGGTCAAAATAGAATTGAACCGAATAAGATTTAAAACTGAATTCAACATAACCAAACTGGCTTTGGTTCAATCAGTTTGAATTTTTTTTTTTACAATTTAAAACTTGTTAGATTTATATAATTTTGCACTATTTTAATATATTTAGGAGATCTATTATTGCTAATTTTTTATATTTATTTTTTTAGAAAATCAACCAAACCAATTTTCTAAAATGAATTTAAATAATTATAGTTTGAATTTTTTGGTAATAAAT
This sequence comes from Mallotus nudiflorus, assembly GCA_947683625.1. Lineage (NCBI taxonomy): Eukaryota > Viridiplantae > Streptophyta > Magnoliopsida > Malpighiales > Euphorbiaceae > Mallotus > Mallotus nudiflorus. Next base: position 1,628,079 of record CANTUR010000377.1, on the reverse strand, counting down.
AATTTTATTAAAATTTTTAAATATTTAAAAACTGATATCGTTGATTTATTTTCAAATATTAGTGATAAATTAATCAATACGAACCATAACCACCCATATAATTTAAAATATTTTGGAAATTTAGTTTGTTTTGGTTTAATTATATTTTTTATAATAAAAATAAAAAAATTTAAGACTTGATTGACATTTTGAATAACTTATAGGACATGTAGGTTCAATATCATTGATGAGTTGACTACACATGTCAGTTTATTGGGTGGGGTCTAATTATCATATCAGTCCATTCCGTTTGAGATAACGAAATTGGATTAATGTGAAACACTTTAAATGATTCTAAGACTCAATTAAAAAATATATTTTTTTAGAACTTTATTGAAATTTCTGATAACTTATAGAACTTGTGAGTTTATTATCCCTCGTTAAATTTTAGATACAAGTGTTATTACTTGGATTTTTTTTAAAGTAAAATACACATTATTAATAACTACCATTAGATGATAAAATACATTTTTATCCAATGGTAAATAAAATAAAATAGATTAAAGTATCTATAAATCAAAGTAACTATAGATTTTTTGTTAAATAGATATAAAATATGCGATTAAAAATGAAAAATATAAAATATAAAAAATTGTAACTATGCAAAATATAACTTAAATTTTTTATTTTTTAATATATATATATATATATATATATATATATATATATATATGGGATAATAACATTTTTAGTCCTATAACTTATATCATTTTTTCAATTAAGTTCTATAAATAATTTTCTTTGCAATCAAGTTCTATAAATTTTAGGGAAAAAGTCCAAATATGACCCTAATGTTTTGCCCTATTTCCACATTGGCACTTTATATTTTTTGCGAGACGCTTATGCCCTTAGTGTTGACAGATTTGGTGCATTTAAATCCAACCCCTTAACGTTGTCTTTATGGCCTTTAAAAGAGCTGATGTGGCACATATGAGACTCGCTTGCAGTAAAAAAAGAGCTTATGTGGATGTGGGACCCATTGGCTGTTATAAACAATAGCTTCTTCAAAAGCAGAATGTCTTCTTCTTTTTATTTCTTTTTCTTCTTATAGTTAAACCTAAATCCCCAACTTACTAAATTGCAAAATTGAAGAGCGCCAATTGCAGTCCATGGAGAGAGCATTTTCATCTTCGTCGACAACATTACTAACAAGCAACTACAGACAATCTGATTATGACTATGAGGGACCTGTGAAGTATTGCGATTGCATAATTAGAGGGTAGAGACTTAAAGCCCCAATGAAGACTTCATGGACCGATAAGAACCTAGGAAGGAGATTCTTTAGTTGTTGCAATTATAGTGTAAGTGATTTCTTAATAAAATTTTGCTTATTGATTTTTGAAGAAAACATGTGATAAAAAAAATAGGTAGTAAGTTGTTGGGTTAATGATTTATACAGATAGATCGAAATCATAGGGTTGGTTGTGGGTATTTTGAGTGGTATGATGGACCTATGACTGAAAGGGCTAGATTTTTGTTGAATGAGCTAAAGGAGGAAAGAAACATGTTGTTGGAAAAAAAAATGGATAAGGAGAATGATAGGTAAAGGGCTAACATTAATGCTAATGTTGTTGAATTATGGATAAAGCTAAGGGAACTCAAAAAAACTTAGGTATTGAAGGCTGAAGAGGTGGAGTGTAATGGCCCCGTATTTTAAATAATATTAAACTATTTCGAGATATACAGTGTTAACAAAATTTTAAATTTTATTTATATATTACTATTATTATTTGTGAATATTATTTATTTATTTTATTCTAAGAATTTTGTTTACGTAAAATAATTCATTTTAGGGGTTTTATTATTTATATGCATTAAAGTTATTATCATTTCTATTATTTAAATAATAATAATAATAATATTATTATTATTATTATTCTTATTATTCTTATTATTATTATTATTGTTGTTGTTGTTGTTAATTTGGATAGAGGGACATTTTAGTCTTTTTTCTAAATTAAATAAAAAGGTCAAAATCGGGTCAAGCTATTTCTCTCTCCCTCTTTCTTTTCTTTTTCTTTTTCTTCTTCTTCCTGCATGGTCACTGTGCAACCAACTCCGCCGGACCACCAACCACCACCATCACTCACCATTGTCGACTTCTCTTCCTTCCCAGCCACCGTCCGCCACCTGTAGCACATCGGAAGGCCGCCAGAATTGCCTGAAACAACAGTAGACATCAAGTGGAGCTTCACATCGACGACTCTGATTCTGGTTGTCCCAGCTCGTAGCTCCGATCTTGTTCGAACCACCAACCTTCGGTGATTTTGATTATGAGCTTTGTTTGAGCTCAAACCCTTTTGATTTTAAGTTATTTTCAATTTTTAGTTTATGTGTTTTAGGATTTTTTTTTTTTTTGAACTTGATATTGATTGATTCATGGATTCTTGCTTTACAAATGTTGTTTATGGCAACTTAATCTTCCTAAAAATAATTTTTCTTTATTTTTTTGAATTAATTTGAATTATGGGTAATTTTTTATTATTTTAATATTAAATATTAAATTTTTGATAATTATGTTAATTAATTAGTTTTAATGAAAATTTAGTTAAATTAGTGTTATTAATTTGAGTTAATAATTTTAGAATTATTAAAATAACTTTTAGTGAATTTATATAATTTTTGAGAATATTGTTATATTATGTGAATTTTGTATATATATGTTAAATTGTGTAATTTTGTGGAAATTATAGTTAAATAATAAGTTTTAAATGATTTTAGAATTATATAGGGTATTAAAATGATTTTTATAAATGATTTACTATTTTTAACTAATTAATACTAATTTTCAAAAATTATATTCAAATAATATATATTATTTACTATTTTCATAATTAAATGGATTTTTAATTACTTTTAATATATATTTAAGCTATTTAAGTATATAAAAGTGAAAATTTCTATTATATGTTGAATTATTGAAAAAAATTTGATTTTTATTAATATTATATTATTATTTGAGATTTTATTTAATCATTGTGAAAATAATTATATTTAGTGATTTAATGTTTAAATATATTATATGTTAGTATTTTATGGATATTTATGGGGTTTAATGATTTTTAATATTTTTATTATAATATATTGAATTTTGGTGAATTGTGAACCTCGGTTAGAAATTTATGCAGTTCGGGGTTCCAACCCGAGGTGTTGAGCTTTATGGTATTAGAAGTGTGTTTTTCTTGCAGGATTGGCTCTACTTGTCAGTAGAGAGATGTCCATTTTATAAAGGAGGTTCTGTCAAATTTTTGATAAAATTCTCGTAAAACGTAACATCAGGTTGATAATGAATGTCTGTGTTTGTTTGAGTTTTGAATTCTTAGATCAAGTCTCCTTTAGAATTCTTAGAAGTATAAGTTAGAAATTTATTCTGATTATTATTATTATTATTTATTTTCTAGTTGCACCGAAACCAAAGTCTATCGGATAGGGTCTGTCGAGCCAGTCTCGAGGAGCGCAAACTTATGAGTTATTATTTTATATATACATTGCATATAGTGCATGATTATAAATAATTATGTTTTGATATGAATTATTTCATTAAATGGTTTAGTATATTTTCGGTATACTTTTTATATATTTTCGGTATACTTTCAGTATATTTAGGTATATTTCGACCTATATGCGATAATATATACTTGATATATTCTCAATATGCATTCAAGTATATTTTGGTATATTTATGGTTGATTTTAGTTATATGTAGCATATATATATTTGAAATATATTTAGTATATTTTTGGTATATTTCAAGTATATATATAGTATATTTCTCTGTTATGAATGTTATTTATGTTTAATTATACATTTATTTATTTTACATAAATATACATTTATATTCGAAGGATATCAATAGAACGTGCTACCTAATGGGCTGCACTAGGATTGTGTACGTACCGGTTCGTTGGACTTTAGGATCAATATTGTGAGAATTATTTGAGGAGCATTTGATTGATTAATTAATTATTGAGAGTTGATGTGAGTGAATAATGTGGTTGCTGGAGCTCGGTTGACCTAGTATCTCGGGGCCAATCACACTGATAGTGAGACTGTTGAAGCTCGATTGACTTAGTGTCTTGAGGTCAGTCTATTATCCAAAATAGAATAAGAGAATTTATTTGGAATTAAATAAGCCTGTATGGCTAGTGAGGTATTTGTTTAAGGTTACGATTGGTTTAGGGTTCTATTTGATCCTTCACCTAATTAAGTGTTTTCTGCATTCATAAATATAAAAGTGAATTTTAGCATTTGTGTGAAATACGTGTATATATATATATATTGATGCCTGACTAGATATGTTTTAGATGACATGTATATATATTATAATAATTCACTCAATAAGGTCTGACTCCCCTTAATATTTTTTCAGGAGATTCCTCATCATCAGATCTCTATAGTAGACCTCTATGCCGGACTTCTCCAGCCCCGACTAGATTATGTAAATCATTTATCTGAACTTTTATTGTATTCTAGAAAACTGCAGTAGTAGTGCTTTATATATGTAGAATGTTATTTTAAGAAGAGACCTTTCTCTGAATATTGTATGGAAATATTTTTATTCTATGATATGACAATTAAGTATTTATTTTTATATCGACTTAAGTTTTAATTCTGCTGTATTTTTATTTATTTTTTACATGCTTTTTATTTTTAAGGCTTGCTATGATTTTCGGATTCGAAAGAATTTCTATCCCCTAGTGCCGGTCATGACTCCCCGGTTTGGGTTGTGACATGGAGAGTGTAAAAAAGAAGTTGATTGCAACATTTATTGTTGCTATAATACCTTGGATTTTGTTTTTTTATGTGGTACTTTTTTGTTAGAATTACAGTAGAAAGGTTCTATGTACTAACAACATGTATAATGCTGTTGTTATGTTAGGTTTACCTTATGTAATGCCTTTATGGCCATTTTGATAATTAACAAACTATGTTGGTAATTCAATGGTTTGAATTACTTTGTTGGCTTCAAATGATCATGAATAAAGTTCTCAATAAAAATTTCCGTTGATAGCATTTAAAACTTATGCTAAAATAACATTACTAAAAACACTAAAATAAACCTGCTAAAATGAAATTGCCAATAATAACATATAACAACTGATATAAGTGATAACATATATCCTAGTAATCTGTTCAAATATCTGCCCAAAATATAACAATAAGTTCCTACAGAACTAGGTTCAACACAAAAAGAGTAAAGTTCCTCTGGAACTTTTTATGCAGATGCAAATATAATTAAAAAAACTATTGGTCTAAATATTCCCAAAAAATTAAGCATATATCATGTTGTTGTTGTATTCTTTATAATCTACACATAGAAAACACTTGTTCACACCATTTTCATTAGTCAAATGACTTATTGATTTCCCTTATCCTTTTGTTGCCCAATTCATTACTCCCTTTGTTGATTTAAATGTGATGAAGTGATGGCAAATTCCCCTCTCCACTGTAGTCCTTAAGGTTGAAATGGCAAATCAATTGCATATGTGACTTGGCTTCCATCTCTTGTAAATTTGGTGGTCTTGGTAGGTTGAGATATATTCCCTGAGTCTTGACTCTTCCTCATAATTTGCCTAAGTTATTTCTCAGAAGGAATTGAAACCTTCTTTCAGGATTAACACATTAGCTATGGCTATTTGTATCACCAGGTTGAAAAACTTGTTCACTCACCAATCCAGGATGCATTTGACAATTAAAGAATAAAGAAATCCACATTAATCACCTATAAATCATTTCTTACACTCTTAAACCAACAACAAATATACCAGTGAGTTAAACAACACAAGTAAGATCAAAACTTACATTCAATGTTGATGCTTCATTATTTAAATTTACATAACATCCATGTCCATTTTGGCATTGCCCTCTACCACCACCTCTTACATTCTGTCTTGAAGGTATAGTGGAATTTTGAGTGTTATTAGTACTAGGTCCTCCATGTTGTGGCTGCAAATGCATATGAAAATAATTCTCATCATAATTGATAAAAAGTTAATCATATATAATGGATAGTTAACTTACATTTGATTCCTTATTAGGGCATTTAGACTTATCATGCCCTTCTTGTTTATAAATGCCATATTTATATGGAATGCCACTCTTTGACAACTTGATTGATGAAGGATTGTTCTCATAGATAGACCTGATTCCTTTTTTCCTTAGTTTACCAAGCAGGGGTTTCACATCAGGAGGTTCAATTGCTTCATAATTTTCACATCAGGAGGTTCAATTGCTTCATAATTTTCAATTAGTAATGGTTCCTTAGTAAAGATAGGTATGTCTACTATGTGATGAGCATACATGCCAATCTCATTAACCTAATTATTCATCCTAATCAACTGCAACACCTTCCTAATTCCAGCATCATCTTGCACTATAAACAACCCATTCTTTAATTTCTTCCCTGGTTTAAGGACATAAATGGTTGACACATTAGGGTATCTTAGCACCTCTCTATACCTAGCCAAAATGTCAATATATGATAAAAAATCCACATCAAAATTAAAAACTGTCTCCACCAACCTATTATTGTATTCTAACTCATCTTCCTCATAATGCCACTGTCCCTCATAATTGAAATTTATATCAGCTAAATCTGTCATTCTGTCAAAGTAAAAAAAACTCAAAAATTGTGCACAGATCATACATGTGTCAAATAAAAAACATAAAGTGATAAATAAACGAAAAACAGAGAATGTAGTGTTCAAATAATTTTTAACTTAATGTTCAAATACTATTTAGACATCACTATCATCAAAAACAACAAAACCACATATAAAATACACATTTATCCCTCAAGTGGTCCACATAAAGCATGAAACGACCAAAAAGATGACTTCAATTGATATTTAAAAAAGAAAACTAACCTTTTCTCTTTATCATAAACACTGATGCACCTTCAAAAAAGAAAGACAAATGTGATTTTTCTTACTGTCACTCTCAAGTCAATGGCTTTTACCAACCCTTGTCTAGCAGTGTAATGTTTGATTTCACTGAAATTACTTAAAGGTTTTCATTTTTCACTTTCTCACATTTTCCCTCTCTTCATCATTTTTCCCTCCATTTTACTCTTTTCTTTTCTACTCTTTTGATATAACAATGTAAAATTTTAGGGTTTTGTTAATTCGGGCAGCAAAATTGACTAATCAATGTTTTTTTTATTTTTGACAGCAAGCGGGTCCCACATCCATATAAGGTTTTTTTTTTGCTGCAAGCAGGTCCCATATGTGCCACATCAGCTCTTTTAACGGCAATATAGACAACATTAATGGGTTAGGTTTAAATGCACCAAATCTGTTAGCATTAAAGGCATAAACAGCCTACGAAAAACATAAAGTGCCAATATGGGAATAGGGCAAAACATTAGGGTCATATTTGTACCTTTTCCCAATTTTAAAACGTCTTCGTATTAGTCCTATCCATTAATCAACTTAATTTTCTATTAGTTAACTGTCACAACCCAAACCCGGGAGTCATGACCGGCACTAGAAAATGAGAATTCGCAAGAATTCAGAACCCATAACAAGCCTAAAATATAAAAACTCAACAAAACATAAATATAAATTTGTTTCAGTAATAATACTTATAATAACAAAGAATTTCTATAAATAATATCTTAATAAAATATTTTCCATATCAACAAAACATTTTTACAATATTCAAATACATAACCACCATTAATAATAACCAAAGGGAATACAAGAAGTATGTAATACTACTGCAACGTCTAATAAATACAAGGAAAGGATAATTTGAAGTTTATATAAATCAGTTGTGGAAGAAAGGATCCAACAAAGAGGACTACTATGAGAGGTTTGATGAAAAGGATCCTGACAAATAATTGAGGGGGGGGGGGGTCAAACCTCAGTATTATTATATATATACATGCAACCTAAGTATAAAAGCAATTAAACATCAATATAATATTTATATATTTATAATTATATAATTTATATACGCATTTCAAGCAGATGATTAAAAAATAATTTTCATATCAATAGACCAATGGAAATTAAGTAGAGGATCAGAGCAGAATCCTAAAATATTCCGCAATCTTAGTCACTAAATCTCACTAGCCAACAAGCTCACTTAAATCCAAAAATATTTCTCTTCTTAAATTTGACAGTGGATTGGCCCTGAGACATTAAATCAACCGAACTTTTACAATCCTACTGCTGGTATGACTGGCCTTGAGATACTAAGTCAACCGAGCTTAATCAATTTAATCATATCTCATATCAATAAAAAATTTTAGCATAGTATTTAGCGTACTGCTGCGCAACAATCCTAGTATAGCTCAATAAGTAGCATGTTCTACTACCATCCTCCAAAAATAAGACATTAAAATCAATAACAAACAACATCCAATAATTACTATTAATATTCATATTTATATATATATATGAAAACATATATATAATAGCAATAGTAATTAACATTTAATACAACAACATATTAAATTCATATTTATTAAAATATGGATGTCTGTTGAACTTAGCAAGTTAGCAATCTTGATTTTGATCTTAATAAACTTAATTTTGAGCAACTAATGTGTTTGCTTCAAGTGTGTATAAGTTAGGAATAATTTAGAAGTCAAAATAATAATGAAATGTCGAAGAAAAATGATTCCGGAAAGTGATTACAAGTACTTTCTTAACTGGACTCATCATAGGAACTAAATTGCATAAAAAGTTACAATTTGTGTCATGGTCCCGATCAAGACCAAAGCAGTCTTGAGCAGGACCAAATAAGAGTAAAATTCATTAAAAGGGCAATACCCATCCCAATCCCATGTCCCGATCAGGTCATTGCTCTAGACAGGATAGTCCTGATCGGGACTATGATATCTCGATTGGGATTAGGGCATTTTTTCAAATGCAATGGCTCGTAACGGTTATTTAATGCTAGTCCTAACTAGGACAGATGATATCCTAACCAGGACCTGACAAAATGCAGTTTAAAAGTCCAAATTTCATTCAAATGGACTTTGTTTTTGTTGGGAATGAAATTATTACTTCCAACAATTATAATTGGATTGCTCAAGTATAAATATAACCTTTGAAGATTATTTTGAGGTTAAGAAACTTGTTTATTGATTACATACTTTCAAGCATTCAATTAAAATCTCTCTAAACTCTTTTAAAATTCATTTTATTATTGTATACTCTTGTGAGAGTTGGTGAGTGTTAGAATATAAATTGTTATTCTTCTATTTTCTAGGATTAGAAAATGGGAAGTGAGACTCTATCCTAAAGGAATTGGTTTAAGTGTTTAGCCATTAAAATACTTAAGAATTTAGTTTTAGTGTAAGCCTTGAAAACACTTGTAATTTGATTTTTGAGTGATCTTAGAAAACTCAAGTTGTAAGGTTGTAAGAGTAAGGTATAAAACTCAAGTTTTCCAAATCATGTGTTTAAACTTTCAAAAGCATTATATGGATTGAAAGAAGCTCTAAGAGCTTGATATAAAAGATTGAATAACTTTTTATTGGAGAAAAGTTTCTCTAAAGGAAAGGTTGACACAACTCTTTTTATAGAGAAACCTAAGAATGATTTATTAATTATGTAAATATATGTTGATGATATTATTTTCGACGCCACTAACCATTGCTAGTGTAAGAAATTTTCTAAATTAATGCAAAGAGAATTTGAGATGAGTATGATAGGAGAACTCAAATTCTTTCTCAGATTACAAATCAAGCAATGCAAATATGAGATTTTCATCAATCAAATAAAATATGCAAGAGACATTTTCAAGAAGTTTCGAATAGATGGAACTAAGATAAGCAAAACTTCAATGAGCACCACAACTAAACTTAACAAAGATAAGAATAGCAAACTAGTTGATGAAAAATGATTTAAAGGTATAATTAGATCCCTTCTTTATTTAACTGTTAGTAGGCCCGATATTATGTTTGCTACTTACTTATATGCTAGATTTTAATCATATTATGTTTGCTACTTGCTTATGTGCTAGATTTTAATCAAGTCCTAAAGAGTCTTATTTGAATGCTATGAATAGAATTTTCAAATATCTTTGTGGTACAATGCATTTAAGATTTTGGTATCCTAGGAGTTCTTCTTTTGACTTAATTAGTTATTCGGATGCAGACTTTTTCGATAGTTTACTAGATAGAAAGAGCACTTTTGGAACTTATCAATTTTTAGGATAATGTTTAGTTTTTTAGTTTAATAAGAAACAAGTTTCAGTTGTCTTGTCCATTGCTGAAGTTGAATACATTGCAAGCAAGTCTTTGTTGTTCACAAGTCTTATAGCAAAAACAATAATTGATGGACTATAGTATAAAACTTGATCACATTCCTATCAAATGTGACAATATAAGTGCTACCAACTTTAGCAAGAATCCCATTTAATATTCTAGAACTAAGCATATAGACATTCGACATCATTTTCTAGCATGATCATGTTCAATTTAGTAATATCTCACTTGATTTTATTGATACAAATAATCAACTTATTGATATATTCACCAAACCTCTCAATGAAGAGAGATTGAACTTCATTAAACATGAACTTGGCATGATCGATGGTTTTAGTATATCTTGATTTTGATAGAACCTTAAGTTTTTTCTTTGTTTATTTTTGGTATATGATACATGTTCTTTTGACTTTTTAATTTATTCATATTTTGCAAAATTAATAATTAATTTATGAAATCTTTATTAAATTAATTATTTAGCAAAATATATCCTTCCCTAAATGAGTCTATTTTATTTACTCATTTATTTATATAAAAAAATCATCAATTTAGTCCAATTTAAGTAAATTAATTTTACAAGGAATTATTTGTAAGATAATTTGGACCAAACTGAACATTTTTCTCAAATTTTTCTTGATAAGACCCTAGTCTCGCCTAGGATCGGATCATGTCCCGATTGGGACATGATCTTTGAATTCTATGTTTTGACATAGAACTTATCCCAAACGAATGTCCCAATTGAGACATCACTTGGGATGTCATGTCCCGATTGGGATGGGAGCATGTCTTGATCGGGTTTCCAAAAATTTTCACCTCTTTGACTTTTAAATCAAAATCAAGAACAAATTCTTAGGTTCCTATTCAGTTCAAATTCAAATTCTAAACTATTTCCAACCTTAATCTCATGCCTATAAATACCATTATATTCCCAGTTGATTTTTTTTATCTCAAATCAAATCTTTTCCTTCTCTACAATTTTTTCGTCTATTCTCTCGAAATGGCCCCTAAGAAATTAAGCAAGGCTACTTCATCTTCTCAAGCTCCTCCTCCTTCTAAAAAGGATAAACTTAAGAGAACTTATTCTCTTTTTTCTTATTCTTCTTAATAAATTAACAAAAGGATGTATTTATTCCAAAAAAGGGTTTTCATTCCCTCAAGGTACATGCATAAACTAACTCTCAAAGCTATAGGATGCTATGTTCAATATCTTTTTCTCAAAGGTAGGACTTATGATTTTACTTTCTCACCTTTTCCTTTTTACCCTTCTCTCATCATTAAGTTTCTTTCATCTTTTATTCTTCGCTCCACCAAATTTGATGAGGACAATCCTTATTTTTTCATGAGATTTAAATTAGGAGGGAGAAATTGCTTTATGACCTATCAAGAGTTTGATACTTTTTTTGGATTCTTTTAAAAGGGACATATTCAAGTTAACCCTCATTGGATTACCTCTTCCTATTAGGATTAAACCAAGGCTCTTAAGGCATCTCAATTCTTTGTCGGACACACCAAAACTTCCTTCATCAAATCCAAAGAACTTTAGTATGTTTATCATTTTATCACCTATTCCATTAATGGTAAAGCTCTTTCTAATGAAGTACTTTCTCTTGATGACCTTTTTATTCTTTATTGTCTTCATCATAATGAGAATATTACTTTAGAAATATTTTTACAATGGAGAATTTGGCTAATAAGTGATAGTCACACCGATGCAATTTATATTGGTGGAATTATCATGAAGTTAGCTAAATTTTACAGTATTAACCTTGACTCTCTACTAAACCTTTGTTTCTTGATGCTTCCTTCATTTGAAACTCTAAATAATTCACCTTTATTAATGGAATTTGGGTTTGGAAACACGACCTTAGAGTTAGTGAAAATATTGAAGCTACGTTTCAAGAATTAGAAGAACAAGAAGGCCAAGGGGAAGAAGAATAAAAACCTCAACCTCAAGTTGCCCCTCCATAAAAAAGAACAATAAGTGAAGGTACATCAAGTCAAGGTGCTTAAGCTCAAGAAGATGAACCTTCGTGGGCTGGCAAAATTTTTTGGCATATGTCGCTAATGGAATCCAACTTCAATTCACGCTTTGATGAAGTTGAATCTAACTTTAATGTGCGTTTCAATCAAATTGATGTCAATATTGCTCATCTTCAACATGATGTTCATCATATTTATGAGCAATAAGACTACACAGGCACTTATTCTCCTCTAAGAATAGATTTTATTTGTATTTTCCATTTGTTTTATTTTCAATTTATGTTTGGTTTATTTTCTATATATGAGCCTCTAATTGTTAGTTTATTTTTGGACTCATTCTATTCTTGTTTATGTTTAGTTTATTTTTCATTTATTTTCAATATCTTATCTTTATACTGCATCTTTTTTTATTAATGAAATTTTTCTTTTTAATTGAAAGTGTTTATTTAAGTTTATTCTTTTTTATTTTTGACAAACGAGGAGAAATATTTGAGTTTGAATAATGTGTTTAATAATGTGATTAACTTATATATTATTATGCTTTATACTTTTTATAATTTTTTTATATACATGCAAAACTCATTCATGTAAAGAAAAATTCCTCTTAAGAATTATTTTAATCGTCTTAGGAATTGTTTTAATCTTTAAAAGGAAACAATAGTTGAGTTTGCATGTATACTTGGTTAATTTCTTTAAAAAGAATTTTCTTTTAAAGATGTGTTTGTGTAAGTGACATAACTATGTGATAGTGTGTCCTTAATATCAAAAAAAAAAAAATTTCTCATTGATTTAGGAGGAGAAAATTTGCGTATATGACATTTTAATTTCACAAAGATTTCATATATCTTTAGTTTTTCATTGTTTTGGTTTATGGTCTTTTGTTTCCTTTATTGTTTAACAAAGGGGAGAAAAAACAATGTGATATTTGTGCTTAAAGTTCATGATTATAATATGCTAAGTGTCACCTGATCAATTAACTTGCTAAGCTCTATATGATCATGTTTGTACTATTTTGTGATGCATTATATATGTTTGAAATTATTTCCTTCACATTCCTTTTATGCCTTGGAGGACTATAATTTTTGTCATGATATTTTTATTATTTAGAATAAAAATTTATATTTCTTATCATGTTCATATTCATAACGGGAGAAATAAAGAAATATATTTATTCTCATATATTCATTATTATCACAAATTATTATCAATCACACACTTTATATTATATTTTTTTTATCAAACTCAAAATAAGTTTGTCAAAATAAAAAAGGGGGAGATTATTAACCTTAGTAAGTTAGTAATCTTGATTTTGATCTTAACAAATTTAATTTTGAGCAACTAATGTGTTTGCTTCAAGTGTGTATAAGTTAAGAACAATTTAAAAGTTAGAATAATAATGAAATATCGAAGAAAAATTATTCCAAAAAGCCATTGCAAGTACTATCTCAACCAAAAACATCATTGGGACTAAAGTGTACAAAAATTTATAATTTGTGTCATAGTCTTGATTGGGACTGAAGCAGTCCCGAGCAGGACCAAACAAGAGTAAAATTCATCAGAAGGGCACTACCAATCCTAATCCCATGTCCCGATCGAGACATTGCTCAGGATAGGGTAGTCCCGATCGGGATCAGGGTATTTTTTCAAATGCAATGGCTTGTAACAATTATTTGATGCTAGTCCCGACTGGGATGGATGATATCCCAACTGAGACTTGACAAAATGCAGCTCAAAAGTCCAAATTTCATTCAAATGGACGTTATTTTTATTGGGAATGAAAGTATTACTTCCAACAACTATAATTGGATTGCTCAAATATAAATATGACCTCTGAAGATTATTTTGAGGTTAAGAAACTTGTTTATTCATTATATACTTTCAAGCATTCAATTAAAAGCTCTTTAAACTCTTTTAAAATTTATTTCATTATTGTATACTCTTATGAGAGTTAGTGAGTGGTAGAATATAAATTCTTATTCTTTTATTTTCTAGGATTAAGACTCTATTCTAAAGGAATTAGTTTAAGTGTTTAGCCATTAAAACACTTGGGAATTAGATTTTAGTATGAACCTTGAAAACACTTGTAATTCGATTTTTGAGTGATCCTAGAAAACTCAAGTTGTAGGGTTGTAAGAGTAAGCCATAAAAATTTTATGTAATCTCAATCTTATGAATAAGATTGTGGGTGATTGAAAATCTTAACTTGAGGATAAGTTAGGTAGAGACGTAAGATTGTTGGTGAATCTGAATTCCTTAAATCATTATGTTCATTCTTCCTTCTCAACAATTCTTTTAATTCTTATTCATACCTTTTAATTTTCTAGTTGTATTTGATAGTCCTATTCACCCCCCTAAGACTATTTCAATGCCAATAAAACTTTCTACATATAATGCATACATATAACAATAACTCACAAGTGGAGTGCGTTTCTCTATGATGACTCGACTGACCCTATCTTGTAGGCCTCAGTCTTAGCATAGCTATAAGAAAAATAATAAATTAATAATTAGGATAAAATCCTAATCTTATATATTCTAAATTTATAGAGAAAACTCTATTTAAAACTTAACTCTAAGAACTCAAAACTAAACACAGACCTTATGTCACATTTTATGAAAAATTTATCAAAAATTCGGTAAAGTTTCCATTGTAAAACGAACATCTCTTTACTAAAAGTAGAGTTATTCATGCACGAAAACATACTTCAAAATATTCTAAAGCTCAACATATCGAGTTGGGCCCTCGAACTACATTTCACAACCAACCAATAACCAACATCACAAAATATACAATAAAATAATATAATTTTCTCAAATCACCAAAATATATTATAAAAATATTAAAGCAATTTATTTTCCAAATAAATAATAAAATTCTAGTTATCAAACAATATTTTACTAATAAAATCTATTAATAGCATAAAATTTTTATTTTAAAAATAAATTAGCATAAATTGTAAATAATTATTAAAATCACTTACTAATATCATAAAAATAATAAAATGCTCATTTAGGCTCAAAAATAATAAATAAATTTATTTTTCATATATTTCCTAAAACTACTAAATAATTAATAATTGAAAAATAATTATAAAAATTATTTTTATACTTTTATTAATCACAATAGTCTAAAATAGAATAATTAACAACACTTTAATTAAAATTAAATAATTTATTAATTTCCAACAATGTATCAAAAATACATATTTATACATAACCTTTAAAAAATTCATATCTCAAATTCTATACATAATTTCACAAAAATTTCTTCATAAAGTCTTTACATAATTAATATAATTTATTAAAAATAAAATATTTTCCCGAGCCCGGAACAATAGAGTGAATAGTAACCGAGCTCGGAAAATTCAAAAAAAATATATTTTAAATAAATAATTTTTATTTATAGTTTATTATATTATTTAATTTTCACAATAATCGTTTTTACTCAATAAAAATAATATCAAAAATTAAAAATATTTCTTTCTTAAATTATTAGTTGCATTAACTGTGACAAATAAAATTAATCAAGTATTATTTTAATTATTTAAAATAAATAATTTTAAGTAATATATCATATATGAATAATATTTTTTTATATTTACATAAATTCAATTAGTTTTGTCAACATTATAATTTGTGTTAGATTTTAAATATCTATTGAATTTAATTATATTTGAATTAGCTATTTAATAAAAAATTATGTTCAGTTATTTAATTGCTCAAATATTTATCATAAAACAATCTATATTAAGGAAGTATTTTTTAAAAACATTGTCTATTTTAAATTCAATTGCTAGCCTAGTTAGGACATCTCAGTGTACCGTCCGATGGTTCTTTCATCAATCTTACAAAAAAAAATTCAATTGAGTTTAAAAATTATTTAAGATATAACACGAATTATGACATTGTCAAAATTGATTGAGTTTTATCCATATAAAAAATTTATTCATTTTTTATATATTAATTAAAATATTTAATGTTACTTATTAAACTAGTAATTTAAGAAAAATATTTTTATTTTTTGATATTATTTTAGTGAGTTATATAGTTATTATGCAAGTTAAATAATAAAATAAGTAATAAATAAATAATATTTATTGAAAATATAAAAATAATATATTTTTTAAAAGTTTAGGACTGAAATATAAAAGAAAAGTTTATTTTTAAGAGTTGACTAACAGAAAATTGAGTTGACTAATGGATAGGACTAATGAAAAAACTTTTTAAAACTTATTGAACTTGATTGTAAAAAAAATTAGTTATAGAACTTAACTGAAAAAACGCTTAAGTGTTGTTATCCCTATTCCGTATTATCCTAGTTCCAGTAATATAAAGTAAATAAACACACATCCACATAAAAATAAATAAAGAATTATTTACAACTATTTACATGACTTTCTTAGTAAATACATTAAAAAAATAAAAAGTGCAAAAAAAAAAAATATAGTTCTAAACCTAATAAATACTTTCAAAATGAAGTTTAGCACTAGTATATACATCCATCCATCCGCACACAAATATAGTCAAATATAGTGAATGTGGAGGAATGATAACACAATTTCATGTTATGACAAATAACATCTGATAGCATTTAACTATGCATAAAAACAAAAGAAAATTCAGCAGAATCATATTAAAATAAATAGTACAATAGAAAGTATTTCCAAATATCCTATAAGGCAATACGATAATTATAATAAGAATAGTGATATGAGATTAAGAATTTTGGTTTAACTATTTATAGCAGTTAGTAGCTAATAATCGTTGCGAGTAGTATATAGCTGATAGTTAATAATTGTCAGTTGATAAAGATAAACTGTTTGGTAAATTAGTTATCTCAATTAGCTAAATCAAATGCCCTCTAACACAAAATAAATCAAAATTGTATATTTTCCATCATATGACCCTCAAATGATATTCTAGCAAAAAAAATATAGATTTTATGCAATTTAAATTAAAATATAGATTTTATGTAAATATAACGACTTAAATGCAATATTTACAACAATATAAACTTTATGATGAATGGTCCAATTGTAACCTTCATTAATCCTACATTAAAAGTTATAATGCTTGCAAAAACAATGCAAATATGAATTTTATTACAAACTCAATGTGAAATTAATGAAAATATAACTTTCATGTAAAATGGTGCAATTTTAGCTGAAATATGAATTTTCATGCTAATTGCATAAAAATAATTTTGGAATTATGCCAAAATTATGAGCTCGATCTTTATTTTGAAATTATTAAAACCTTAATGTTTATTTTGAAATTATGCCAAAATAATATTTCATGACAAAGTATTATTTTTATGCTAAAATCCTAAAAATGTAAACTTCATCTAAAAATGCAATTTTCTATGTTTTATTTTGGGAATATGCCAAAAATACTATTTTTATGATAAAAATATGATTTTTATATCAAAAATATTAATTTTTTATATTAAAAATGTAAAGTTTGCAACAAATGTTTTAAAAATTTTGTCAAAAATACATTTTTTTATTATGAAAAGCAAGATTTCCAAAAGTCCACATCTGATGTTGGAAATGCGAACATAACACAATCATAAAATGAATTTAAACAAGGGTTATTTGCAAAAAAAAAAATGACCTTTAGCGCTTTTTGCAATTTAATCACACCTTTTTAATTTTGACAAATAAAAGCTTTAATTTACAAATTTGTACAATTCGAATCACTGGTGACAAAAGTGAGGACCACCTGCTTGTGTGGCAGCTGAGGATTATTAAAATAATTCATGTTATATGGGCTCTATTCCACCTCAAAACAGCTTGTTTAGCAAAGTCAACTGTTAGAAAGTGCGTAAATTGAGAACTAAAATCCCTAATTTCAAATTAAAAATAAAAAACCCAATCTCCACTTCATTTAAGAATCATTTATAACTTCCCAAAAGTTGCAAATCATTTATTCCTTTAAAATTTAAAACTGAATCTTTCCATTACACCATTAATCTGAAATTCCACTTCAAAAAATTCAACCCAACATAGAAGTTAAGAGAAATTTAAGATTCAAAGTCTTGTTAGAAACATCAAAGTTTAAAAACAAAGGTGAGAAATTGCAATGTTTTATTATTTATTTGTGTATTGAAAAATGCATGAAGGATTTGTTTAATAGAATCAAACACAAAATATAATAATTTTTGTGGGGAGTAGTAAAATAATAAAGAAAGGGATTTTAGGGTTTTGTAGGATTTTAGGGTTTTGTTGGGCTAAGAATTAATTTATGTGTAAAATAGTTTTATGAATATATTATGTATTTCTTTTTGTTGTATTGTGACAATAGAGTTGGGTAGTTGCTACTTCGTTTAAAGTTTCATGTTTATGTTGTGTATTTGTAGGATTTCAAATACATGTTCTATATTTTTTCACTATGGAGGAAGGTTTTCAAAGATTAGGGGTGAAGTTGTGTACATTGGTGGTGGAATAAAACTAAAACACAAGATTGATCTTAACAGGTATGGATTCCTTAACTTGATAGATGAAGTTGAGCAATTAGGGTATATATATATAAGAAGCTATAGTATTTTATACCTGGCTTAAGTCTAAGTCAAGGGCTGAGCGAATTGAAAGATGATAAGGAAGTCATGGAAATGCTAGAGTTTAGAATGATAGAGTTATTTATAGAGGTTGAATTAAACACAAAAGCTGCAGGTGATAATACAATAAAAAAACTGAAGCTAAAGTTATTGACATAATTGATGGGCCTCAAAAAATGGAAGATGGTGATAAGTGTAATGCTGACACTAATATGGTTGATATTAGGGTATAAAATGCAAATAAAGTCCTAATAGAGGAAAATTATAAGTTTAGTAAGGATCCAGATTATAATCCCGTTGAAGAAAGTGACACAGATGATGGATTAGAAGATAATGAGCTTTATAAGGATGAAGAGTATGTAAAGGCAAGGAAAAACAAATGTAAAATATAGGAAATATATTTCTGTTGGTGAAGTGGTTAATAAGATTGACACAAATAAGGGGTTCCAAAAATAAGTTAACCTTAAAAAAGAAGCTAACATATATGCTAATGTGAAATATAGTAGTGAATATAATGATTCAAAGGATGATGTGAATTCAATAGGAATAAGTGAGGAGGATGAAATGGATGAGGCTGCTAAGAAGTTGAGGAAAAAAAAAGATTATTTATAATCCAACATGTGATTATAAAACTTTAAGATTTATGTTAGGGATAAGGTTTAAAAATGCCCATGAATGCAAAGAAGCTATTTAAAAGTGAGCCATTTTAAATGGATATAATTTGCAGATAATAAAGAGTAACCAAAGGCAACTTCAAGTGAGGTGTATTGAGAACTGCCCTTGGAGACAGTATGGTAGTGTCATTAATATTTAGAAGACATTTGCCATAAAGACTTTGTACACTGAACATCAATGCTCACGGTAAATGAATAACATACAAGTAACTTCCTCCTAGATTACTAAAGAATACCTTGGCAAGTTTAGAAGAAATCCTAATTAGTCCGTGAAGGATCTTTCAGATGACTTGCTAAAAGAATTTTGTGTTCAGGTGACAAACTGGAAGTGTTATTGAGCAAAGTGGAAGGCATTTGAGATGCTAAGAGGTTCCATTGAAGACCATTATACAATACTAAGGTTATACAAGGCAGAGTTATTAATTAAGAGTTGATCCAAATGAAAGGTATGGGTTTTGGTATGATGATGATATGAGCTTGAAGGGTTTCATCATTAGGTTTAGTGCTTTGAGAAAGGGATTTCAAAGTGCTTACAGGCCCATCATTGGTTTTGATAGGTGCTTTTTGAAGATATTCTTGGGTGGGGCATTACTTGCTACTATTAGGAAAGACAAGAACAACCAGATGTTCCTTATATACTGGGTTATAGTTCAGTCTGAAAACAAGTTTTCCTTGTCTTGGTTTCTAAAATTAGTAATAAAGGAGCTAAATATTAAGGACGAACTTGGCTAGGGTGTCATTAGTGACCAGTAGAAAGTGAATTACATAGTTTTTACTATTATTTATTTTTTTATGTTAGTTTTATTTAATTTAATCTTTGCTAATTAATGAATGGCTTTAAATATCTTGACAGGGTCTGCTTGAGGCAATACTGAAGCTAGTACCTAAAGTTGAGTATAAAAATTATGCCATGTATGTGTATTGTAACTAAAAGAAAGATTACAAAGGATAGATTCTTAAAAAACATATTATGGAGGGCTGCTAGGAGCACATTTAATGTAGCTTTTGAGATAGGGCTTGAACCAATGAAGGCGAAGTCACAAGGTGCACATGTTAATTTTCTAAAAAGGGATCCAACCAAATTTTGTAAGTTACATATGAGTGACTTGTTAAAATCTAACATGATAGATAATAATGTTTATGAAAACTTCAATGGTTATATAGTTAAAGCTAATGTTATACCAATTATTGATATGCCTGAGGATATTAACGTTAGACCAATTATTGATATGCTTGAGGATATTGAGAGTTATTGATGACTAGGATGCACAAGAAATTGACAAAACTGAGCAATGTCACATATAGTATATGTCCTAAAGTTAGAATTAAACTTGAGGGAATCAAGTATAATAATAGGCTATGTTCTGTAAAACTTGCTATTGTGAGAAATTCCAGGTTGTTATTGGATCAGACCAATTTATTGTGGATTTGAAGAAGATGACTTGTACATGTAGGGTCCGATAATTGAGTGGTATACCATGTATACATATATGTCTCAGTATACACTTTATGAATAAAGATACTGCATATTATGTTGACTTTTATTTCACAGTTGAGACATATTTAAGTTTTTATGCAACTGGAATTGAACCCACTAATGGGCTTACTCTATGGCCTTAAGTTTAAGGATATCCAATCAAAACTTGCCCGCCTCACCCCATTTTAGTATAATGCCTAGCAGGCCCAAGGTAATAAGAAAATAAGCTTTAGATGAAGAACCAAGTAACCCAAACAAGCTTAAAAGGTCTAGGATACAAATGACTTGCCAAGTATGTCTAAAAGTAGGGCATAATAACCAAACATGTAAGAATGTCAACAATCCAGCATTTTAAAGGCCTATTAAGCCAACTATAAGTAATATGCAATTTTTTTTTAATTTGTGTAGATGTAATCACTACAACTAGCTTATTTTAGTTATCTTGTTTGTAGCTTAAAAGAGGAAGGCCTCCAAAGAATAAGAATGTGCAAGGTAGTCAAGCAGAAAAAGTGATTCCAAACAAAGAATAGGTCAACAATTTTATACCGAGTCAAGTAGAACACACCACTTAAAATATCATATCCATGTTCTAAAATAGAATAAATTAAAATTAATGTAAATAAAAAAAAGGCTAAACAAAGAAAGGAGAGAAGCTTAGGGGTTAAAGAGAGAATATTAGAGATAAGAATGAGGAAGTATAAGCTGTCAAATGTCAATTAAAGGAGAAAAAAGGACATGACTCAGCTTAAAACGAACCTTCTAGTTTTTTTTATTTTATTTATAAAGGTAATGTATAAATAAAAACTTAGAGAAGAAGAATAACTGGTACAAAAAAACTGTAGCTATTTGTTTTTTTAACTAAACTAACATTCTTAGTAATAACTCAAGTTCCTTTTCAAATTCATGTTAATTCCAATCTTCCCAAATCCTTCTCTTCATTAATTTCTTTCATTGAAATATATTACCATCATGGACACGAAGTAATGTGTAGAGTTTTATGATAGAGAACTACAAGAAATCTACTCAAGTTTATTTCTAAACCAATAAATTCAAATTTATTTTTGGTTACAAGCATTTAGGTAAGTGATCTAATATCTATTTCAAATTAATTTCAAGTGAAATTAGAAAACTTTCCCCTATGTCTAAATTTGAAATCTCTTTTAGAATTGGTGAATTCTTGTTTATTTAAAGATCTTAGCACATATAGAAGTTGAATTTCTTTTAATGATTGTTCATGTTGATAAGTTAAGTTAGCACATTGTTAAGAGAGTTGATACCTCATCAAAGGAGTTTAATTTAAAGACTAATCAAGTGATTCAAGGCTAAATAGAGAGGTTAGGAGCTAATTCTAAGGGGAGAGTTAAGTTAAGATCAAAACAGACCTTCATAGAAGCATCTTGAGAGCTAAGAGATTTAAAAAGGGCTATTCAATTTTTTTTAGCCATTAAATTTCATATGTAATATCTTAAGACCTTTATTTACATAATATAATATGTGCATGTCAATTTTGAAGTCATGTTGATCATTAGAAAAGTGGAAAACTTGTTAGGATTGCAAGATAAAAATTAGGGACTATTTACTTGAATTTTTCTAGCTTCTGTATTTTATTTATATCTTAATCTAGAAAATTTTAAATTAGGTGTGGTTTGTTTCTATTGAAACTTTAAAAAGTCCTCTATAATTTTTTTAGCTTTAAAGTTTAGCTAATTGTATCTCAGAGTAGGTCTAATATGAGAAAGTTTTAAATTGCTTAATATGTCAGGAATAGTTGAACTGGTTGTGTTCATCCATTAGTATCTCTCTTTGTAGTCATCCAATTAAGTTGAAATTTTTTGAGCATATACTAGACATATAGATCTAACACTTTGTAAAATTTGAGCTCCAAATTTTTGTAATATCCTGAGTTTTTAAATATTTTTAAATTGCATCAGGATATGCAGTGTTAATAATTTTTATATATATTTATGATTATTTTCGTGAGTTTGTTATTTATTAAGTTATTTTAATTATTCTTAATTATTTTTAAGTTCTTTACGTAAAATTTCTTCGAGAATTATATTTTCGAAAAAATTAAAACGTAAATAATTTAATATTAATTATTCTAAATATTTTTACGAATTTGCATGGGTTCATACATAATTTTAAAATGTTAAATAAAAATGCAAATACGTACATTTATTTAAATTAAATTAGGGTTTAATTAATTAAATTAATTTTTATTATATAGTTTTAATATTAATTAATTAATTATATATGTGTATATATTATTAAAATATGTGTGTGGTGACTATTTATTGTGTGTACTATATTATATATTAAAATAATAGTGCGATAGATACATATATACATATATACATATAATATTATAACTAAAAATAAAGTTTGCATTATTTACAAGTTTGCCCCTCCTTCTCTTTCTTCTTCTCCAATCGTTCCCTTCACCGTTCCGCTGCCTGTCACGTTGTTCCTTCACCGTCGGTGTGCCTCCTAACTTGCCACCACCACCTCCAGCCATTCCCGCCACCTGTAGCCTCCATTTCCGATGTGTTTTGGCCGAAATATCCTTGGGAAGCCAAAATTGATCTCACCATCGATCAAGCCGTTTCCGGCCACCAAACTCGACGTCACTGGTCTCTATCTTCTCCTTGAGCTCCAGTAAGTTCATTTCCAAGTTTTGTTTCACTTAAAACGGTATAGATTTCCCTAGGTTTTGATTTTTCATTTTCGGCCACTTAGGGTTTTCAAATTTTTTGAGCTTCAATTTGAATGATTCATGCAAACTCCCTTCACAAACTTTGATCCTAGTAGCTTAATCTATCTATGTGAATTTTTGTGGAATTTTTGGGAATTATTTTGATTTTTGTGAATTTTTTATTATTTTATTAATATTTTCTAATTTTCGAAAATTAATTAATTAAATTATGAAATTGTGTTTTATGGTGTATATAGGTGTTGAAATGAATTTTAGAAATTTATTTGTAATTTTTGTGATTTTATATATTTATTTGGAATTTATTTAGTTTATGTAATTTTGGGAAAATTAGGTTAATTATGTGTTTTATTAAAATTAATTGGTTAATTGAGTATATTTATTGATATTATTGAGTTATATATTGATAAAATTAATTTTAAATAATTATACTATTTTTGATGAATTTTTGATTAATTTTAGGGATTTTACGAAACTAGGGGTATTTTGGTAATTTGACACTAAATTGGCTAAAAATGTAATTAAATTGGTTTTAATAGTTATTTAAGGTATAAAAATGATTTCTATAAATTATTTAGTATTTTTAACTAATTAAAACTATTTTTTGTAAATTATTTTCAAATTATATATGATATACGATTTTTCTAAATAAATGAGTTTTTATCGGTTTTTAATGTATTTTAGGGTTAATTATCTAATTTGAATTTGTAAAATGTATTTTTAGTATGAAAGAGCATTTTCGATATTTTTGTGATTATTCTGTGAATTGTGAACCTCGATCGGTGAATTGTAGTTTGGAGTCCGACCAAGGGATTGTGAATTGTGTACTGTGTTTATTCTTGAAGTGTATTTC
This sequence comes from Mallotus nudiflorus, assembly GCA_947683625.1. Taxonomy (NCBI): domain Eukaryota; kingdom Viridiplantae; phylum Streptophyta; class Magnoliopsida; order Malpighiales; family Euphorbiaceae; genus Mallotus; species Mallotus nudiflorus. The sequence goes on along the minus strand of CANTUR010000377.1, from coordinate 1,603,571 downwards.
TTTGCAGGACTGGCTCTACTCTTTGAGTTGAGAGATGTCCATTTTACAAGGGAGGTTCTGTCAGATTTTTGATAGAATTCTCGTAAAGCGTGATATCCGGTCGAATTCTAATTCTAATTCTGTGTCTAGTATTCTAGTTCGAGTTTCTAGGAATTCCGATAGAGTTATTCTGATTTCCTGTTATCATTTGTTTGTTTAGTTGCACCGATACTGAGGCCTAGTGGATCAGGCCCGTCGAACCCGTCTCGAGGAGTGCAATAACAGTGAGTTGTTATTTTATATATACGTGTTCTAGGATGCATGTTTTTAGAAATGTATGTTTTATTTGTATAAAATATGCATATATGGTTTAATAATTACTTAGGTTTATTTTGGTATATTTTCGGTGTATTTTGGTATATTTTAAGTTATATGCATGTTTTATTATGAGTTTATATTTAAAATGTTTTTAAGTATATTTCTAGTTCATTTTATAACTATATCGGATTTATTTGACGTATATATACTCGAAATATTCCTGGTTTATTTTTGATATATTTCTAGTATATATGTGGTTTATATTGCTATTTTATTCAAATTCATGCATCATTTATTTATGAATGTATGTTTTATATTTAAAATGAAGGATATCAATAAAACGTGCTTCTTAGTCGATAGCACTAGGACCAAGTACGTACCGGTACGCCGATAGCATTTAGGCTATATTACTAACCTATTTGTGGATTATGATTAGATTGATTTATTTATTTGATGTGTAATGTGATTTGAGAGTGTGATTGCTGGAGCTTGGTTGACCAGGGGTCTCGGGGCCAATCACACTAACAGTCAGACTGCTGGAGTTCGATTGACTTAGTGTCTCAGGGCCAGTCTACTGTCCAAATGGAACAAGTGAATATATTTGGAATAAGTGAACCTGTATGGCTAGAGTATTGTCTAACACTGTTTGAGGTTGCGATTTTCTAGGGTTCTATTTGATCCTTCATAAACAGTGATTTTCAGTAAATATATAAAATGATTTTGCTGCATCTATGTGTTTGCCTGTATATATATTTATTATATATACTATTGAATGTGTGCATTGTCATTTAGTTATGCATGTATATATATTATAACGATTCACTCAGTGAGGTCTGACTCCCCTCCGTTGACTATTTTTCAGGAGAGTCATCATCTTCAGACCTCAGTAGCAGACCCGTACGCTGGATTTCTTCCGCCCCGACTTCATTATGTAAATTACTTACTTGAGTTTATTTTATAATCTAGACACTACAATAGTTGTAAACAGTTATGGAGTTTATGTATTATATTTGTGTGAGTTATGCATTTTAAAGATTTGAACTGGATTTGTATTAAAGGATTATTTATATATGAGATGAGGATGCATAATTAATTTTATTGGTAGATTATTATTTTATTTTTATTTTTATTTATGATTTTATTTCTACTGCAAAAGAATATTTTTAATTATGATATTATTATGGCATGTTTTATTTTATTTTAAGGCTTTCTACGAGTTCCGGATTCGAAAGAATTCTCATTCCCTAGCGCCGGTCATGGCCTCTGTTTTGGGTCGTGAAAATTTTATTCCTACAATTCCCAAAAAATTTTCTAATTTAGCCCTAAAATTTGCTATAACAGGGTAAGGGAGATAGAGTTGAAAACTCAGTTTGCATTAGCATGAGAAAAATTATATCAAATAAGTTGAGTAGAATTTTGTTAGTGAGCTCAGAATCTCATTTTATTAATTCTTAAATGTATCTGTAGGATTCACTCCAACTACAATAGTAGAAAATAAATTGGGTCCATATGGTTGGTATCTTGTGTCAGTAATTTCAGGTGAGTGGTTAACTACATAATAAAAGTTTTGAATGTATATTATATATATATATATATGTATATATACACATACACACACACACACATATAAATTGATGTTCCCTTGTAAACAAGTTTTGATAAAAGTTCAGTTTATTATTGTTGTTATTATTTTATGAATTGCTTAATTTAAATAATAAAATTGAGAACAAATAACATTATTTTTTTGCTTGATTAGTTAAAGCAATTTACTATAAAAATTAGTATTTTAAACTTAGTGATTATGTAGTTTTCAAAAAGTTCATCTTGTATTTAGCTTCAACAAATATATGATTATTATTCTTACTGTTTTACATGATGATAGTAATAAATGGTAGTAAGTATATTTAGTATTTTAACGCGATTTACCATAGCAATATGCTTACATATTGATTTGAACCAATGATTAGTTTCAATAAATATGTTTTGGACTTAGTCTCAATAATTATTTTAACAAATATATGGTTATTACCTTTATCGATTTTTCCTCAATGACAACATTTATATTTCATATTTAGCTTGATTTATATGAATGATTTAGCTATAATAAAAAATCTATCCACTCGTAGTATATATCCTTTAGATTACACCAAGATGACAGATGTCTTATCTTAGCATTATATATATATATATATATATATATATATATATATTATATCAACAATATTACTCAACAACTGTCTTTTGGACAGCGCTTGGTTGTACATATAGCCTTAGGCATGTACAACTGGGTAGTTAGCCCTTTGGGAGTAGCTTTGTGCATGCATATGACCAGCAATTATATGCACTTGGGTTGCTCAGCATCATTATACATCAAATTTAGCATAATCTTTCGGCTATATATTTTATGAGTGTATGGAATGTCTTTTTATCATCATTCTTCAGCTTACATGAAACTTGAGTTAGCAAAATTTTATATTATTTTAGAAAATGATAATTCATATTAAATCTTAGCTTATAATGATTCATATGTGTATAATCAGTGGCTTTACAACTATTATCAAGATAATTTGTTAAATGCAAATTTATTAATAAAAAATGGGAGAATTGCTATTTACCCCCTATATTTTGGCCTATTACACTATTTAATTTCTAACAATTGAAAAAATATTCATTCATCCTTGACATTTGTAAAATCATGTACTATTTTATCCTTAAAGAAGGACTAATAAGTGTTAATTGTTGTAAATGTCAGTTTTTCAAATGTCAGGGATGAAGTAGTGTAATAGGCTAAAACATAGGGGGCAAATGGCAATTATCCCATAGAAAATAGCATTTGTTCCCGCTTTGTTATATTTTTACCTACTCACTGAGTACTCACCCCCTCATCTTTAATTTTTCTCAGATTCTTTAGGAGATCAATAGTGCTAGTCTAATAGAATTTATTTCTCCACTTGTAAACTATTTAGAATCTATAATAAGTTGTGCTAACAATTATGATACTTTGTCTTTTGTATCAACATATGTTATTTATCTAAGTTTAAAAGTTGTACGTATATAGTAATTTAGTAGTTGACTACTTTTCAAGGACAACTCAAAGCATATTTATTATTTAATATTTAGAGTTGCTTTGTACTGGCTTAGCCAGCTATTAGCTAGTCACACCTACTCATTAGCTGGGGGAGTGGGTGTGACATTAAATGTTGAAGAGGCTACTGTAGGTTCAAGACATGTGAATTAACATAACTCAAAAGATGGTTGAATTTCACAGAAAGTGCACATACAGGTTGTATTCACAAAGTCCTATCACATTATATTGTATAAATCCAATAGTTGATTTACTTAGTTGGCATATAAAGGTAAGACAAGGATATGGGCTTAGAATTATTTATGGGATAGGAAACATATATTTAAGGGTATGTGAGAAGTGCAATTACAAATTAGTTATTATTGTTGTTTAATGGAAATTTGGGTTTCAAACTTACAATAACAATTTTTTTTTGTTAGATGCCTAATGATGGATAAGTACGAAGTGTGTATAGAAAAAAAAATGTTGTAACACAGGTTGTAAAAATAGTTAGAGCAAACAGTGGACGAGGAAGAGCTACAACCATACCATTTGCAATAACTTCATCAACTGCCACTTCAGTTAGTATGCCATTAAGCATGCCATCTAGATGCTAAAGTAAAGCCAGAGGCATAAGGCAAGGCATAGGCTAAGTGAGTCACAAAGTTAGTGGCCATGGGAGAGGGCAAGCACCTGGGGATAACACAAAGTCAACACAAGTTATTGGCACGCAAGAGGGTGCTGCACAACTTAGCATTTAAGCCTAACCTTATGAATAATTTCGAATATGAATATTACAGTATTGTTTCGAACTTATATTTCCAGAAAGATTTGTGATGTTATGTATTTTGGAACCATATGTTATCATAGTTGTATTTTGAAACCATATTTTGTCATAGTTGTATTTTGGAACCATGTTTTATGACAAATTGACTTTGTAGTTATGTGAAAGACAATGTGACATGTTTTATGTAACCTTTATGCACCAATACAAAGAATACAAGTTAGATGCAAATATAACTAAAGTTATATTTTCATTTGTAGAAAATAAGTTCAACACTTAATCAAAGTTAAATTATTATAATTACATACATTTTAAGGAGCAATACAATTTTTAGCATAAATAGGCAATAGACCTTCTCATACAACCACCAAAATTTGCTCTTACCTTAGACATCAACTCCTATAATTACCTACAACTACTATAATAAGCTTCAAGGCCTACAATTGGTATGTCAATTTATACTTAGAAACCAGACTACATGTTTTTCTTAGAGAAGGATGTTGGAGAATTCAGTTTACAAAGCATACAAACTAATGCCAAAACTAGCATAATGGTTAACTTCAACCATGCCCTCAGCCGATTCTTAAGCTTAGAGTTCTCATTTTTCAACATTTTTCCTTTTTTTTTATATACTCATCAGTCTTCTTCCCCATTCTATCAAACAAAACATTATACTCATCCAAAGCTTTTGACATATCTTCATTATTTTCCTTTATTTTTCTCTCTACAAACTTCACTTTGTTAGACAGTTATAGCTTCACATCTCTTAAAATTTTCATTATATCTTCGTACCTATCCCTTTTAGCCTTCATCTTCATAAATAATTGCTTTTACTAGGGTGGAATTTCAAGATCAAGCCATTCGAAATATCGACAGTCATTATGCTATCAAATATATATAAAAAATTAATAAGAACAATGAATTTTAAAATTTAAAATTTTAATTTCCAATTACAAGCCACGAACCATCTTTTTCACAATTATGTTAACTTTTGAATTAGACATCAATAAAATCAACTTATAGGATTCTTTATTGTCATTGATGTCTATACACTTGCTGTTAACGCATGCCCACATTCCTAGGTTCTTTTTGAGGAATCAAGTTTGAAATGTGGACACTTGACTGTGATGATCTTGAGCAACTTGACATTTTCTTTTAAAATACGGAAAATGGAGAAACCTATAGTAATGAACCCTAAATTAGCCCTAAATGAAAGAAGAAGATGGTATCGGTAGGGAAGAGTTATGTAAGCATTAGTTATATATCAACACTTTATTACAATAGGGCATTTTGAGGTGGAAATAGAGCATAACTGTCATGGATTATTTAAACAATCTTTGACTGCCACGCAAACAGGCTGTCCCCGCTTTTGTCACTGGTGATTCAAATAGCAAAATTTTGTAAATTAAAGCTTTTATTTGCTAAAATTAAAAAGATGTGATTAAATTGCAAAAAGCGTTAAAGGTCAAATTTTTTTTTAAAGAACCCTTTAAACAACGAATAATAAGTAACATGTAAATGGCCAGACTTCATAATATAAATCACAATCAAGTTTTTCAAATTGTTGGCCAACATAAATTAAAAGAAAGAAATAGAAGATAAGGAAATGCAATATTAAAATTATATGTACAATATGCAACTTTTAGGTCCGTAGAATTTTATACTAGACTTGATTAAAAAGTGGAAGCAGATACTACTTCAAAAAATGGTTAATATAAGCCATCATTGTTTAACTATGTAAATTAATGTAAAAAAAGTAAATATTATACTTTTGAAGCTTGCTTTGACTAAGTTCAAGCTTGTTTTGGTTGAAAATAGATTTAAAAATTCTAAGAAAATAGAAGAAAAAGTAGGTTTATGGTTTAAAATGAGTGCTCCCGAGCCTTTATTTTGGTAGAGTTTCATTATTCTGTTATGAGGTCTCCTAAAATAGGAAAAAAAGGAGTATTTATAAAAAAAAAGAAGAAAAAACTGGGTATGTATGCACGTTCGTGCGACTTAAAGCTCACAACTAAACGAGCACAGTTGATGTATTATTTGACAAGTGTACATGTGCACATATATGAGCCATACGTGTGCGTGGACTATAGATGAGCCATATGCACATGTATGGCACACTCTGAATGTGGTCGATTTGCTCTTTAACACATACACACGCACCCACATATGAGCTAAGCGTATGTGTGGATGGGCCACACGTGTCCATGAATCTGTGTGCACGTGCGGCTAGTGCACTCTAATGCATTTTTGGACACACATCCATAAAAAAGGGAATGGATTTTACAAGGCATACAGGATACGCAGGACCCATCAAGGATGAATTTTTTAGTTTTGAAATGGTCAAATTTCAAGGTATAGCTTGAAAATTTTATGTTTTGGGTTAGCACACTTCAAAATTTCAAAAGGAATAAAAACATACATTTTTTGTTATTTGCATAAAATATATTTGTATTATCATATTGTAATTGGGAACTGCCAAATTTTGAGATATGATATTATATTTTTTTATAGTTTGATTTTTAATTTTTTAATTGAATATCAATTTTTAAAAATTAAAAATTTGTATTTTAATTTTTATTAATTTATGTCTTGTGTATTTTAAAATTTGATAAATTGAATCTAATTACATAATGTATAAAAGTTTTAGGTGAATTAGTTAAAATAATTATTTTAAACTGATTTGAACAATTTTTCTAAAACTCCAAAGTGTACTAATTGATCAAATTTGAATATAATAACTGTAGACACTCAGTTTGGTTAGCCTACAATAGGGGATGAACTATGGTTGTTCAGTTTGATCGGCCTATAATCAAGCTTGCTGATGAGAAATACAAAGTTTGAGTGCAAGGGGGAAGCTTGGAATCCTTTCAAAAATGAGCCCAAGAGCTTAAAACCTTATAAACCAAGCCCAAAACCTTTTAGAATCAGCCCAAATCGCCCTGGCCCACCAAGCTCAATGTGGGGTAGGCCAAGGAGGCGATGCCTCTATAGCAACAACCAATGGGGCGATCAGGCGATCACCTCATCATAGAGGTGCCGCCTCTGTGGCAACCGCTTACCTCTACATTAAATTCAAAAGTGACAATGGTGGTTGATGGGGGGGGGGGAGCCCACCTCGACTAAAACTCAGTCTTTGAGAGGAAGAAAAAAGAAATTTTTTGGGGAAGAGAAGAGCTATGAAATGTAATGATGAAGAGGAGTAGTAGAGGCATGGCCCAAGGAAGAGAATAAAAAGGAAAAAGGAGAGGGAAAAAAAGGAAGAGGAGGGGCTTAGCAACTCTTGGCAACCTTTAACAACCAAAACAAAATAAAAAAAGCTTTGAAACTGGAAGGAAGGGGGAGGAGGATGTTTTAGGGAAGAAGAGGAGGAAACCAAGCAAAAAGCCCATTCTCTAGAGGAAAAAGGGAAAAGGACTACATTCAAAGGAAGTCTAACTCACATTCATCTCTGAGGGCTAATGATTTTAGATCAAAAGCTCATTCTCCAGTAATTTTTCTTACTTCTCTTTTATGATTGAGTTATTAACTTGCATGATCTTTTGTTAGTTAGTATAGCTTTTAAGTTCATTGTTTATTCACTTATTTTCTTATGTTCATTATCTATGATTTGCCATGATTTAACATGATTGGTTGAGTTTTAAGTATAAGAGTGTGTTTAGTGTCTTCACCTCAATAGCCCTCGCTTGAAGCATAAGTTTTTGTCATTTTAAAAGTTATCCAGGCTTGTTGATCAGCGATCGCCTTTGTGAAGGCAATCGCTACTTTGACAAGCATTCACGTGGTCTCACTTCTCCTTTCTTGTAAATTATGCATGATTCAAACCTATATGTTGTCACGACCCAAAACAGGGGCCATGACCGGCGCTAAGGAACGGGAATTCTTTCGAATCCGGAACCCGTAGCAAGCCTAAAAATAAAATAAAACATGCAATGGTAATAACAATATATAATGCAGCGGAAATAAAAATCATAAATATCACAATAACATTCCCACCAACTGAATTTAAATTAAATTCTCATCTCATATATATATAAACTCTTTTAATACAAATCCAGTTCAAATATAATACAACATCTCTTAAATAATTTAATGACTACTGCAGTGTCTAGATAAAATAAAACTCAAGACTCAGAGAAGCAGTTTACATAAAGAAGCCGGGGTGGAAGAAATCCGGCGTACAGGCCTGCTACTGAGGTCTGAAGATGATGACTCTCCTGAAAAATTAGTCAATGGAGGGGAGTCAGACCTCACTAAGTGAATTACTATAATATATATACATGCATATTAAATGACAATGCATACAATCAACAATATATATATCTAATATGTATATATACAGACAAATACACACAGATGCTGTAAAATCATTTTATATATATATTTCATTGAAAATCATCGTTTATAAAGGATCAAATAGAACCCTATAATATCGCAACCTCAAACAGTGTTAGACAACACTCTAGCCATACAGGCTCACTTATTCCAAATATATCTACTTGATCCATTTGGACAGTAGACTGGCCCCGAGACACTAAGTCAACCGAGCTCCAGTAGTCTGACTGTCAGTGTGATTGGCCCCGAGACACTTGGTCAACCGAGCTCCAGCAATCACACCCAAATCACATCACACATCAAATAAATCAATTCCAATCAATATCCTCAAATTGGTTAGTAATATAGCCTAAATGCTATAAGTGTACCGGTACGTACTCGGTCCTAGTGCTACCTACTAGGTAGCACGTTCTATCGATATCCTTCATTTATTAAATATAAAACATACATTCACAAATAAATGATGCATGAATTTGAATAAAATAGCATTATAAACCATATATATACTGGAAATATACCAAAAGTAAATCAGGTATATTTTGAGTATATATACGTCAAACAAATCCAATTAAGTTACAAAATAAGCTAGAAATGTATTTAAAAACATTTTAAACATAAATGGTTAATAAAGCATGCATATAATTTAAAATATACAGAAAATAAACCAAAATAAACTTAGGTAATAATTGAATTATTCATGCATAAATAATCAAAATAAAACATATTTTTCTAAATCATGCACCCTAAACATATATATATAATATAGTAACTCACACTTAGTGCGCTCCTCGAGATGGGTCCGACGGGCCTGGTCCACTAGGCCTCGGTCTCAACGCAACTAAACAAATAATAACAACAGGAATCAGAATAAATCTAACAGAAGTTCTAAGGACTCAATCTAGATTACTAGACACAGAATTAGAATTAGGATTCGACCGGATATCACGTTTTACAAGAATTCTACCGAAAATTCGATAGAACCTCCCCTGTAAAACGGACATCTCTCTACTCAAAGAGTAGAGCTGACCCTGCAAAGAAATACACTTCGAAAAACAGGCACAACAACTTATCCACAACCCCTCGGTCGGACTCCAAACTATAGTCTACCGACCGGGGTCCACAAACACAGAACAATTTAAAAATACCAAAAATACCCTTATATCACAGAAATTCATTTTATAAGTAGAAATTACATAATTAGCCTTAAAACACAGTAAAAATCGATAAAACTCATTTTATTAGTAAAACCGTATATTATACATATAATTGAAAATAATTCACGAAAAATAGTTTTAATTAGTTAAAAATACTAAAAAATTTGTAGAAATCATTTTTATACCTTAAATAATTATTAAATTACATTTTTAGTCAATTTAGGATAAAATTACCAAAATACCCCTATATATGTAAATATACTAAAATTACTCCAAAAATTCACCAAAAATAGTATAATTATCCAAAATTAACTTTCTCAAAATATTTATCAATAATATCAATAAATAAACTCAATTCACTAATTAATTTCAATTAAAAACACAATTAACCTAATTTTCTCAAAATTGCATAAACCTAAATAATTCAAAATAAATACATAGAAATTCATAAAAATTCCAAATAAATTTTTATAATTCATTTTAACACCTATATTTATCATAAAACACAATTTCATAATTTAATTAATTAATTTCCGAAAATTAGAAAATAATATTAAAATATTCAAAAATACCTAAAAATCAAAATAATCTCCAAAAATTCCACAAAAATTCACACATGTAGATTAAGCTACTAGGATCAACATTTGTTAAGGGAATTTTCATGAATCAACAAGAAAAATTCAAAAAAATTCAAAAACCTAATTCGGCCAAAATGAGAAAAATCGAAAAACAAGGAAATCAAGGGATTTTGAGCTCAAACCAAAGCTAGAATCAAGATTACCGTTGCTAGAGGAGTCCAAAGACACCGAAAACGTGAAGTTTGGTGGCCGGAGGAGGAAGAAACGTTGAAGCTTGGATTTCGGCCAAAAATGGTGGAAATGAAGCTAGCCGGCGCCGGGGAAGAAGACTAGGGGCGACGGAGCAGCTGGAAGTGGAGGTGGCATGGTGGGAGGCATAGTGACGGTAGGTGGTCGGGAGTTGCAGCGGTGAGGGGAAGATGGGAACATCGGGGAAGAAGAAACCAAAGGAAAAGAAAAGAAAAAGAAAGAAAGAAAAAGGAAAAGAAAAAGAAAAGAAAAGAAAAAGAAAAAGAAAAAAGAAAGAAAAAATAAAAAAAATAATAAAATAATATGGTATGTTAATAAAATATTTGGAAAAATCACATACCACTCATAATATTTTAATAATTTAATACTAAATAAAATAATTAAATAACAATAAACTAATAAATAAATAATATAATATTAGGGTAATTAATTAAACCCTAATTTAATTAAATAGATACACATATACACGTTATCTAGTATTTTAAAAATATGTATGAGTTCATGCAAGTCCGTAAATCTATTTAAAATAATTAATAATAAATTATTTACGTGAAAATTTCCCCAAAAATGCAAGTCCCGGGAAAATTTTACGTAAAACACTTAAAATAATAATAAACAATTAAAATTAGCTTTAATTAAATAACAGACTCATAAAAATTTCATAAATATATACAAAAATTATTAACACTGCATATCCCGATGCAGTATAAAAATATTTAAAAACATGGGATATTACATATGTATTCCCTTTCCTGTTTACATAATTATCATGATGTATAATGTCGTTATTATATAATGTTACCACGTTATTTGTAAAATATTCTATTATTCGTTGTCACGACCCAAAATAGGGGTCATGACCAGCGCTAGGGAACGAGAATTCTTTCGAATCCGAAACCTATAGCAAGCCTAAAAATAAAATAAAACATGCAATAATAATAACAACAGCTCTCAATGCAGCGGAAATAAAATCATAATTATCAAAATAGAAATCCATATCTCATATATAGATAAATCCTTTAATACACATTTCAGTTCAAACTCTTAAAATACATAGCTCATATAAATACAATACACCACATCTCCGAAATAACCATAACTACTGCAGTGTGTAGATCATAAAATAAAACTCAATACTCAGATAAGCAATTTACACAAAGAAGCCGGGGCGGAAGAAATCCGGCGTACAAGCCTGCTACTGAGGTCTGAAGAAGATGACTCTCTTGAAAAATGGTCAACAGAGGGGAGTCAGACCTCACTGAGTGAATTACTATAATATATATATACATGCATACTAAATGCCAATGCACACAATCAAAAGTATATATAATATGTATATATATAAGCAAATACACGCAGATGCAATAAATTCATTTTATATATTTTTTTTTGAAAATCACAGTTCATGAAGGATCAAATAGAACCCTAAAAAATCGCAACCTCAAAACAGTGTTAGACAACACTCTAGCCATACAGGCTCACTTATTCCAATATATGATCACTTGATCCAGTTGGACAGTAGACTGGCCCCGAGACACTAAGTCAACCGAGCTCCAGCAGTCTGACTGTCAGTGTGATTGGCCCCGAGACACTTGGTCAACCGAGCTCCAGCAATCACACACCCAAATCACATCACACATCAGATAAATCAATTCCAATCAATATCCACAATGGTTAGTAATATAGCCTAAATGCTATAAGCGTACCGGTACGTACTCGGTCCTAGTGCTGCCCACTAGGTAGCATGTTCTATTGATATCCTTCATTAATAAATATAAAACATTCATTCACAAACAAATGATGCATGAATTTAAATAAAATAACAATATAAACCATATATATACTGGAAATATACCAAAAGTAAACCAGGTATATTTCGAGTATATATATGTCAAATAAACCCAATATAATTACAACATAAACTAGAAATATACTTAAAAGCATTTTTAAACCTAATTTATTAGCAAAACATGCATATAATTTAAAATATACCGAAAATATACTAAGAATAAACCAAAATAAACTAAAAATAAACTTAAGTAATAATTGAATTATTTATGCATATTTAATTAAAATAAAACATACATTTCTAAATCATGCACCCTAAAACATATATATATAGAATAGTAACTCACACTTAGTGTACTCCTCGAGATGGGTCCGACAGGCTTGGTCCACTAGGTCTCAGTCTCGGCGCAACTAAACAAAAAAAAATAACAGACATCAGGATAAACCTAATAGAAAACCCTAGAAACTCGATCTAAAATATTAGACACAGAAACAGAATTAGGGTTTGACCGAACATCACATTTTACGAGAAATTTTACCGAAAATTCGGCAGAACCTCCCCTGTAAAACGGACATCTCTCTACTCAAAGAGTAGAGCCGGCCCTGCAAAGAAACACACTTCAAAAAACAGACACAGAAACACAACCACAACCCCTCGGTCGGACTCCAAACTACAGTCTACCGACCGGGGTCCACAATCACAAAATATTTATGAAAATACCAAAAATGCCCTTATATCACGGAAATACATTTAATAAGTTGAAATTACATAATTAACCTTAAAACAGAGTAAAAATCGATAAAACTCATTTTATTTAGAAAAATCATATATTATATATATAATTGAAAATAATTCACGAAAAATAGTTTTAATTAGTTAAAAATACTAAATAATTTATAGAAATCATTTTTATACCTTAAATAACTATTAAAACCAATTTAATTACATTTTTAGCCAATTTTGTGTGAAATTACCAAAATGCCCCTATATATAAATATACTAAAATTACTTCAAAAATTCACCAAAAATAGTATAATTATCCAAAAATTAATTTTCTCAACATATTTATCAATAATATCAATAATTAAACTCAATTAACTAATTAATTTCAATTAAAAACACAATTAACCTAATTTTCCAAAATTACATAAACCTAAACAAATTCAAAATAAATACATAGAAAATCATAAAAATTCCAAATAAACTTCTATAATTCATTTCAACACCTATATTTATCATAAAACACAATTTCATAATTAATTTAATTAATTTCCTAAAATTAGAAAATAATATTAAAATATTCAAAAATACCCAAAAATCAAAATAATCTCCAAAAATTCTAAAAAAATTCAAAAATATATATTAAGCTAAGGGGAACAACATTTGTTAAGGTACTTTTCATGAATCAAACAATTCAAAGTTCAAAAAAATCAAAAACCCTAAAATAGCCGAAATTGAAAAATCGAAACCTAAGCAAGTCAAGACCATTTTAAGTGAAACAAAGCTTGGAATCACACTCACCGGAGCTCAAGGAGAAGAAAGAGACCGGCGGTGTTGAAAACGGTGGCCGGAAACGTCGTGATCGACGTAGCTTCCACTTTCGGCTTCCCGAGCTAATTCCGGCCAAAACACATCGGAATAGGGTGCTGTTGGCGGCGAGGAAAGCTGGGGAAGGAGGTGGCACTCTGGACGGCACACCAACGGCAAGGGAACGATGGTAGCAACGGTGGAACGACGATGGGAACGGTCGGGAGGAAGAAGAAGAAAGAATGGCAAAACCGTAAATAACTCAAACTTTATAATTTGTTTTAATATTAAATGTATATGTATATATATATATATATATATATATATATATACTTTTACACTATATATTATAATAATATAAAATCACACACATTAAATATACACCACACACATATAATTTAATATTTTTAATAATTTATACACTAAAAATAATTAAATAATATTAAAACTAATTAATAAATAATAAAATATTAGGATAATTAATTAAACCCTAATTAAATAAATAAATACACATATATACGTTTTTTAGTACTTTTAAAAATATATATGAGTTCATGCAAGTCCGTAAATCTAATTAAAATAATTAATGGTAAATTATTCACGTGAAAATTTCCCCGAAAATGCAAGTCCTGAGAAAATTTTATGTAAAGCACTTAAAATAATATACAATAATTAAAATAAGTTTTAAATACATATCAACTCATAAAATATCATAATTGTATACAAAATTTTTAACACTGCATATCCCGATGCAGTATTAAAATACTTAAAAACACGGGATATTACATTCGTATTTCCATTCCTTATGAGTATTATTCGTTAATCACCGATTGAGGGATAATTTTATCATTTATCGAGGAGAACTAACTTGTGCTTGTTGCAAGGATTGTTTGGTGACCTTTAGCCACCAGAAAGTCATTCGATTAATAAGTTCTTGAGGTGTTTTTGCTTGTACAATTAGTCTATTGCTGGTTTATTTTTGGTATATGTATGATTTATTTTCTGTATATTATACTTTCAATTTGCTTCAAAGCATTGTAATCATTAATTCCTTCCCCTTTTGATTTTGAATAAATGATTGTAAATATTGATTATTATTTTGTTTGCAATGAATGTTAGGACAAAGTGCATGAAAAAATATTAATGTGCAAATCTGGACTTAATTATAAAATTTGGCAATTATTCGAAGGCAATTACAATCCGTGTGGTAATAAAGAAGCAATCGAATAATTAAAGGTAATAATTTACAAAATATAAACCGAGGTCAACCGCAATGTTGGGTGACCATTCAAATGCTCATACCCAATTTCCAAACTTGTTCTCTAATGAAGACTTCTCAGAACCTCCATGGAATCCAGTTGTCATATAAGTGTGTCCCGACTTTCATTTGGGAGGCGACTTTATCTCCGACTAGGCTTAAGACTTATCTCGTATTTCTAAATGGGCATCGAGCCCACAGAGTACCATGGTCACCACCCCGACGCCTATAATAATTTATGAAATAATCGACCATCTAGTTCAAGTTTAGAAGACAAAGTGAAACTTTTACTCTCTTTTTTCACTCTATTACATGTGTGTATATATATTATAATAGTGGTTTTTACTAAGGTATAAACATTTGCATTTATATAAATGAAATTAAGATAGTTAAATTACTTTTTATTTAATTACAACTTTTAATTATTTTTGGTTATCAATACCTATAATCTGTATCAATGACTATTATTAAATAAACATTAATCTAATGATTATAATTTTATTTGTATATATATACATGATTGTATTGAAAAATAATTCTATAATATGGGTATATTTTTATTTTAAAAGAAAAAATAAGCTTTAGGACTAGAGTGGAAAATACGCTTAAAGGAAAGGACTAAAAGTGAAATTGATCATGTTGCGTAGCTTCTTATCATGATCCAATAACACCACCTAGTAGTCTTGACTGGTCCGCTAGCTGTGCTGCCACTTTGAAACCAAAACTTTTTTGGTGTAGAAGCTCAGCTTCTCCAGTTTTGAGTGATTGAATTGCGGGTTTGGGCTATTTTTTATTGAAGAGGAAAATGGCGAATACCATAGTAGGAGGAGGGATGCCATGGCTAAGAATGAGAGCAATACCAGATCTTGGTCCTCCAACTCTTTCCATTTGGCGTCGCCCCAACTCCTTTCTTTACAAATACAAACACAAACATCATCAACTTCTACCCACGAGGGTGAATAGGAGTTTCTCGGTCTCTGTCAAGGCTAAGGCCGCTGCTGGTCAAGAAGGTGAAGTCAGAGTGCGTTTTGCACCTTCACCCACTGGCAATCTCCATGTTGGCGGTGCCAGAACTGCCCTCTTCAATTACCTCTTTGCCAGGTTGCCTTTCTGCTTTTCTTCTCTATTGCTCATTGTTATATTGTCCAGAGTTTGTTTCTTTTATGATATGATTTCAAGACTTGAATTGCCCAGGTCGAAAGGTGGGAAATTTGTATTGAGAATAGAGGATACTGACTTGGAAAGGTCCACTAAGGCATCTGAGGATGCTGTGCTCCGTGATCTTACCTGGCTTGGCCTTGATTGGGATGAAGGTTCTTCCTCTAATACAATTACTGAAGTTCCTTTTATTGAACTTCATTATTATGTTGCAGTTTGTGCTCATTGTTGCTCCAGTTTCTTGTAGTATTTTGATTCTGTGTTTTCTTTTCTTTATTTACTTTAGGGCCTGAAATTGGTGGTGATTATGGCCCGTATCGACAGTCTGAAAGGAATTCTTTGTATAAGCAATATGCTAACAAACTTTTAGAGTCTGGTCATGTTTATCGTTGCTTCTGTTCTAACGAGGTAATTTTCTTTGGAACCTCGGAGCCTTCTATTTTTAGACTATCAATATCATCCACCTTTTATTTGTGAATCAAAGAATCATGGTCATCTAGTTTTCTGCTAATAATTACAATTATTAGAGTTTGTTTGTTTTGTTTGCATCTACATCCTGTATATTTGGCTTTCACTTCAAATAACATATTCCTTTTTGCTCTCCTCTCCTTGCCTGAAAGTCAAAACTAAAATGAAAAAATTTTCAACTCAATGTCTTTTATCATAGTTTCTCTCCAGGAGCTTGAAAAAATGAAAGAGATTGCTAAGCTAAAGCAGTTGCCTCCAGTCTACACTGGAAAGTGGGCCACTGCAACAGATGAACAGGTACAGGAAGAGCTCGCCAAGGGAACTCCTTACACATACCGATTTCGTGTGCCAAAGGAGGGGAGTTTGAAAATTAATGATCTTATTCGGGGTGAAGTAAGTTCTTTTCTGGACATCTACTGTTATAAAGCCCTTATTACCCATTCCTATTACATTTTTGTTCTTAATTTTATATTGTGTTATGCATTGATGGGTGCAAGTAAATCCACAGACCTCACATCAACTTGTACTTCTTTTGTTGCTGTGTGTGTCAAACAAAAAGATATAATCTAAACAAGAGAAAAGTGGGGATTTGTGGAGTCAGCTGGGGTTTGAAGTTTTACTGCATTATCAGTGCCTTGGGCCTTAGTTGCTAATTACAAGTTGGTCTTGTGAGAACTCCTTTTTCTTAGATTGTTAATCCTTACCTATAAAATAAAATATATTTTATGACCAGAGTTCATAAATTTATTTTTTGTATAACCGTTGTAAATATTTGGACTATGGATCACAATGAACGTCATGTAGGTTAGTTGGAACCTGGACACACTTGGAGATTTTGTGATTATGAGGAGCAATGGACTACCTGTGTACAACTTCTGTGTTACTGTTGACGATGCTACCATGGCCATCTCACATGTTATAAGGTAATCAGTATAGTTCCTATACATGCCTTTGGGGATATTTTCTTCCTGTTTCCTGCATTTGAAGCTGTTATATATTGTTTGTGGCATGTGGTTGTCTTTTGGACTTTTTCCAACTTATTTTGATGGTTGAATTGCATTTCAGGGCTGAAGAGCATTTACCAAATACTCTAAGGCAAGCACTGATATATAAGGTATTATTAAGCATAGTTCTAAATGCACATACATACATATGCCCACTGGCTCATCTACCCTTTATGGAGAAGTTCATTTACTTACCTATATATTTTTATGCTGCAGGCTCTTGGATTCACCATGCCTTTTTTTGCACATGTTTCTTTAATTCTTGCTCCGGACCGGAGTAAATTGTCAAAACGGCATGGAGCAACTTCAGTGGGTCAGGTACTTCTCAGTTCTGTTTCTTATTTTGTCCTGGTTGTTACTAGGTTGTGACTTTTGGACATTTTAATTCTATGAGGTTCATTATCTTGTTGCGTCTAATAATTTTTTAAAGCAGAGTGATATGTTTCTCTAGTTAATAATTTCTAATTCACAGTTCAGGGAGATGGGATATCTGCCTCAGGCAATGATGAATTACCTGGCACTTTTAGGTTGGGGTGATGGCACAGAAAATGAATTTTTCACCCTTGAGCAACTTGGTTGGTGCTTTACTTGACATATAAATATATAGTTTTCTTATAGCTGTGTTGAATTGTCCGGGTTTAAATTTACTTGACCTTTTTTAATGCAATTTTACAGTTGAAAAGTTCTCAATTGATCGCGTTAACAAAAGTGGTGCTATTTTTGACTCTACTAAGTTGAGGTAATCATGACACTTTAGATTACATAGGCTGGCGTAGCCAATTTTATTGCATCTGTCTGGAAGCGTGATATAATTGTTTTATTTGAGTTTTGTATTCCATTCGTGCATTTTATTCTTTTGTAACATGATCAATGGATTTCCAAGCTGCAGAATTACTTTTTCTTGCTCTGAAAAGTATTGCTATGTTAAATTCTCTACATTTTCCCTTGCAAAACTAAAATAAATTTCTACAAATTGGAGGTGGATGAATGGTCAGCATTTAAGAGCTCTTTCATCAGAAAAATTAATCAACCTTATTGGTGAACGCTGGAAGAACACTGGCATCCTTGTGGAGTCAGAAGGACCATTTGTAGAAGTAAGGTTTATCATCTTTCCAACATTATGAATTTCCCTAGGCAGGTTTTTTTTTTTTAATTTAATTCTACATGAGCTTCAAGAGAGTCATATGAAGATTACTTTGGTTTACACTTTTCTTTTCATATTGAATATGGAATTTTGTTTATCAACAGACTATTTGTTATTATTCATACTATTTACAAGGCTAAAAGGGACATATTATACTATTATTTTTAATAAAAAGTTGAATTACTGCAGAAAACAAAATGCTCTCAGGATTTAGTTCATTGATGTTTACCATTCCCCTTAAGCATTTAGTTTTTTGATGTTGCTCTATCTGACTGATGCATAGGGAATATGTGGTGTTAATCTTAGTATAATTTTGTGCAAACAGGAAGCAGTTCAGCTGCTTAAGGATGGGATTGACTTGGTGACTGATTCAGATAAAGCACTCCCAAATTTGCTTTCTTATCCCTTACATGCTACTTTAGCGAGGTGATGTTTGAGGTTCTCCATTTCCAATTTTGAGTTTTATTTTGGTATTATTTTGCATTTCATATCTTATCTGATGCGATTAGCTCTCTACTTTGTTATTCATGGTCAATATGACTTTGAGAGATGTGGTTGACGTCGAGTCTGGATATGGTTTTAGATTGTCCATCTTGGATAAAAGAGTTATCTTGTACTCTTCAGTGATATGATTGACTGCTTGTTAGCTTCAATAAGGTTTATTGAGTTCAGGGATTATATTGGAGACCCTCATCAATGCATTGTAATTTGTTCTAGGATTGCTGTTTATTTTAACAGAAGAATTGATCGTGCAAATTTTAGACAGGCCTACAACTTTTTCATCATAAAATCTTGTCAGTTATGTTTGAAGTATAAAACTGAGGACTCTCTTATGATTATATTCCTTTTATGAATGGTAGCTAACAACCTGCACCATCTGCAGTCCAGAAGGTAAGACAATTATAGCAGATGGACTTTCTGAGGTTTCTTCCAGCCTCTTAGCTGCATATGACAGTGGTGAAATCCTAAGCTCACTGGAAGAAGGCTCTTCAGGTTGGCAGAAGTGGGTGAAGAACTTTGGCAAAACTTTGAAACGCAAGGTAGGATTGCATAGAATGATACTATTCTTTTACTGCGATTTGATATGCCCTCCTTTCAAATAGAAATAGAGCTTCCCATACATGCTTTTCGACTCAATATTTTGGCTACTTTTCTTAAATTTGTTTCCATGGCAGGGGAAGGCTCTTTTCATGCCGCTTAGGTTGTTGCTAACTGGAAAGCTTCACGGTCCAGACATGGGGGCTAGTGTGATCCTACTCCATAAGGCTGGAATTTGTGGCATTGTTTCGCCGCAAGCTGGATTCATCACCTTGAATGAAAGGTTTGAAATACTAAGGCAAGTTGACTGGGAAGCACTGAACAAGGATCAACCTCCCCTAGAATCTGCTGCTACTGTATCGAATTGAGGATACCATGTTTTATTCTGCTAATTTTTATTTCATTTGTTTTCCCAATTGATCCCCACTGCTGAGGAATTTGAAGAGAAAAATTTCAAGTTCGGTATATGCTAGCTCTGACAAGAAGACATTTTTCAAGTGTAATGCGTTAATTTTTCTTAGTTTGTATTTCGACAGAAAGGATTAAAATAGAGAAATTTAAACAAAAAACAAATGCTTTTATTGATTAAGTTCGTTCTGCATTGTAATAGCATCTGTGTATGGTATTTAGAACTAATACACGACAAAAATATAATAGAATCCATCTAAAATAAGCACTCATCCAAGTTGACCCCCATTCATAATATGCGGATGGAACAATCGAAGGATGCACATGCACTTTTCTACACTTCTCTAATTAAAACCAAGCATGCCCTTTGCTCCTTCCAAAGTAATGTCACATCCAAATTCCTTTGTTTAAAACCTTTCCAATGAAGCAAAACATTAGCAATTTAACCCTACATTCATTGATTTCAAAACCAGTAGCGCTCCAATCACAACTTAAAGGACGAGAAATTTCTTCAGTACATTACGTTCCATGCTAGAAATAATTTCTCAAAATATAATGTAAATCAGCACAATCAATTAGCAGAAAATAAACCCTTTTTTTTTTTCACAAAAAAGAAAATTTCTATAGAATTTTTTGCTCACCTCTATAAGATTTCACGTGACATTATTTTCTTCTAAGTTTTGAATGTAATGATTGTAACTTTCCACCAGGAAACCAGTATCTTCCCAAAGCACAAATCAATTTCACCAGTCTCCTGTCCCTGCCAACCATACCACATATAGATCAGAGTATTTGCTTTGAAATGCTTTAAGATCCTGTGATTTCCCAAGAACAAATAAACTTAAGCCATATTTGTTTTCCGAGTCCTGTTAGGGTGGCATCCACTCATCTCCATTCACAAGGAGCAGTAATCAAACCATCTGTAGCTATTGCATCCCATTCAATGAGTGAACCTAGTTTCTGCAAAATAATTACCCCAAGTTGGGGACAGTTCTACTCAGCCACAAGGGATTCTATTCCCTTTTCTCCCATATCAGCCATCTCAAAATGGGGTTTTGAGGGAAAGACAAAAACAGTAGCTGCAGCAACGGATGGTTGAAACCCAGCTGAGTATCTCACAGATGTCACTGTAACTCGGGGCAACTGTTGCAAACCTGAAGCAAGTGGCACAATCTTGTAGCCAAGGACGTGCTCTGATTTCGGAAGAACATAAACTGTGTCACTGTGGGATCCAGATGATACAAAACTTTGTGCATCCGCCAAGGAGAACTTCAGCTCTTGAAGCAAAGGTGTCTGGTTTCGGATTTTAACAGAATATGCAAAGGGTTCTCCAAGAATGGCATAGGGAGGACACTCCACACTCAAAACCAATGGGGATAACTCTACATTTACATCAGGAAGTTTATGTTTAGTCAAAACCCAAGCTTCTGCAGCAGAACTAGATTGATCCCTAGTTTGGGAATTTCTCCTCCATTTTAGAGCCACAGACCCTAAGTTGACATTTGGTGATTCCACTGCAGGAATGACAGTAAAAACCTTCTTATACTCTTCTCCTGATACAAGGTAGGCAGGGCCTAAAAGATCTTCACCACTGTGTTGCAGGGTAAATGACCTTTCAATATCA
The DNA here is from genome assembly GCA_947683625.1 of Mallotus nudiflorus. Classification (NCBI taxonomy): domain Eukaryota; kingdom Viridiplantae; phylum Streptophyta; class Magnoliopsida; order Malpighiales; family Euphorbiaceae; genus Mallotus; species Mallotus nudiflorus. The sequence goes on along the minus strand of CANTUR010000377.1, from coordinate 1,581,695 downwards.
TCATCCGCTTCGATCGATATGGACTGTAATTGTAATGGCACCTCACTGCAGTTTTTGGCACTAACAATTAGTACACTTGCCTCATTCAAAGGCAGTGATGTTCCTTGATCAGAATTAGGGACTGGCTTGAGCTTTGACAGCAAAAGTGGATCCTGACGAAATGGCAACAAAAATTGATGACCGATTAGAAGAGCACTCTTTCCTTCAATTTGCAAGCTCTTGTGAACATGGACTTTTTGTGAAGTCATTTCATTGCTATCTGGAAAATAACCCAATGATACAAAAAGCATAATTGGTTTGGGACGATACCACTTGATTTCTAGTTTGCAGGACCATGATTCTCCATCTTGTAGAATTGGAACAGATACCAAACCAAAGGACTGCTGAATTTTTATGATTCTATCAGAAGCTGTTTGAGATTCTTCCTCTACTTCTGGTCCATTAACAGCAAGAAGCTCAACATGATGGCTATCCAAAGAGTATGGCTCTGCTTCCCTTGGACTAAACAACCCACCTCCTCTTACATCCACCAGATTGACTTTCAACTCACCAGAGAAGATAGCATGATCATTGGGGGTCACAGTAACAGGAACTACAAAGCACTCTCCAACCAATGCAGGTCCAGTAGCACCTAAAATAAGATCCACTTGTGGATCTGGTTCTTCCACTTGGGCAACCTTCTGACCAGAGAAAGCTAGAGCAGGATCCTTGGTTGGAAAAGTTTCCATACGGTTTTCAAACTTCCAGAGAGGTAAATCATCCATTGAAGCAGGACTTTCAGCTCTGCAGCAAATTGTGAAGTGGGGTCCCATCTTTGCAACAATATAAATGCATTCCAGCTTGCCACTTTGTTCTGAATACGTAGAACATTTGACATCATTAAATAGGAGCCCAAAGATACTAGAAAGAATTTCCAACAAGACATACCAAAGAGAATTAAAAAATTTTAAGCTATGAGCAAGCCCTCACAGGAAACCCATAAGCCAATTAGACAAAACAGAGGCCTATCAACCCAATCAAATTGTTAGATAAACTATTTTGGAACTTGCAGAATCCACAGGTGCACATACATGATATATTTGATGAGTAAAGTTACTTCTATTTAAAAAAATTATGAACTGCATGAGCAACAATGATCCTTCTTTATTCTCTCTCTCTCATTCACACACACACACACACACTTAATCACTTGTGTGCATGTGCGTGCACACATAATGTCATCGCAAATTACCCAAGATACTTGTGCATGGCTTAAAAAGCACTAGAAACATGAGACAATTAGCAGATCAAGGTAATAACAGCTCAAGGATCATGCTGTATTATCTAGTTAAAAAACTTACCGCTGGGAAATGCTGTCTTGTATCTAAATGAACATGTAAAGAATAAGAGAATAACTATAGCACAAATTAACTGACCAGATGTGACAGCATATGTCAACCGGAGCCATTTGTTTGTAACAAGCTCTAGAGAAGGGGCCGTTTCTATCCGGTGACCTTGTTGACCATTGTACATTGCAGCAGATGCAAGCTTTTGAGAATTTAAGACGATGAAGTTGCATTCTGATTGATTAAACTGCACTTCTAATTGATCTATGTCAGTGGTAACAGGTAATTGTGATAGAATTGACAGTGTAATCAAGGTTGGTACACCAGGTTTAATTATCTGTTCATGAAAAGCAACTGAAGCAAGAAGTACCATCCTAAGGGGGCTCACAAGATCGATCTCAAGATGCAGGGGATTATTTCTGTTTACTTGGAGAACAGTATTATCATCAATTGATCCTGTTTCTCCACTGACAAGCTGAAAAACCTCCTTGTGTATAACTTCTTTCTGGGAAGGACTTGCAGGACCTGCTGGGCTGAATTCTTTAGATCTAAAAGATTGAACTCCTTCACCAAATGATACTGGCAACGCAGCCATTTCAAGAGAATACTCTATAAATTCCTTGACTATTCCACACTTTCTTGAGCACTCACGCAGAAAACCCAAGACCTCCCACAATAAAGTGACCCATCCTTCTTGTCTATAAAGAGATGCCACACCATCTAGAAGATTTTTTGCATTGTTGAAGTCGCCCACTGCAAAATATTCCCTACCCATCTGGAACCCACAAAGAGAGGCTATCCTCTGGGCTTTGAGGTTGATGTATGCGTCATAAGATTTTTTAAGAAGAGCAATAATTTCAAAGGAATCTTGAAATCTTTTTCCCTCTGCAATAGCATAATGAGTGTACTCTTCATCAGTAAGACTGCAAAACCAGAAGAAAAGTATCTAGCATTAGTGAACATATTAGTTAAAAGCACAAGCAGGATCTTGACAAGCAAAGACTTACGGTTGCATAGTGACTGCATCCCCTTGCTCAAGTAGCCGAGCAAACTGACCAACATACATTGAAGGTGCCACAGATTCAGCACTAGTATCAATCTCATCAGCAGTTTGTAACATTGACAGTGCAAGTTCAAAAGATGTTCTCTTTTCCTTCAGGTATCGTCCAGATAGCTGTTTCAACATCCAATAATGATAACTGAACAGAATAAGACTGTAGCCTCACTAAAACCTACAAGTTTCTAAATTTCCAAGTTAGAATTTGACAAATAAAGTAAAATAAAATAAAAAAAAAAGTCAGAACACGTATTTTGGCAGCTCATACAATTAGTCTCCAAACCAGGGCATAACTAACATGGTGTAATGAATGCAGCTTAGATGAGACATGGACATGTCTTGATTCAGAAAGTCAACTGATCGGCTGTAAAATCATGCACAGACAATACCATGAAGCAATGCAGGTTGGCCAATTAACCTTTCAGCACCACTTAAATATTAGAATATAATAACTTATCATAATTCAAAACCATTAACGCCAATCAAATGTCGAGATGTCCTAATTATAGCATTATTCATCTCTCTTTCTTTTTCTCATTCATTGTGAAGGAAAGAAAAAGAAAAAGGAGAAAAAGGCCACAAAATATTGATATATATATAAACTTCACAAACACTGAGTCAAATAATTAAGCAAAAATTCCAGGATGGTCTATTATGGTCCTCACCTGATAGTAATAAGCTGGCTGAAATTCCCATTCAGTCAAAGACTTGTCAGCAGTGCCTAAAGCTGGACCAGGAGGGTTGGGAAGGGGTTTTGAACTTGTCTCAAGCATTTCAGCAAATACCAAAAATTGTCTGCTCATCCATTCCCAGTGAAGAAAAATAGCTTCCGGTGGACCTAAAAGCTTCCTGTAAGAAGCAATGTGTTGGCGGAACCATGTAATGGCTTCTGTTACCTTTCCACCATGTAATAACAAAGTTGATATTTTGAAATGAAGTTGCTCAGCAACGGTTTTTATCTCAATCAATCGCTGAATCACTGGCAACCTATTTGCAGTGCCAACCATCTGCATTGTAACTCAAGTGTAAGAAACTGAGACATGCTTGCCTTCCATTGGGCTGCAAGATTGCAGAGAAAAGCGACAGTAGAACACAGCATATAAATAGATCATGTCCAGAAACATGAGTACGAGAAAATACCTCTCGTAGTATATGATATGCATCCTCATAAAACTTCAAAGCTTCAGCCCAGTCTCTTCGGAACTCTGCATATACTGCAACCTAGAAATTCATAGCACAAGCAGTGAGAACATTCTACAGGCTCATAGCGTGCATCACATTTTCAATGAGTGTAGAAATTGTAGATTATGTAAAATCATATCAACAGTATAAATGCCCAAGAAGAACATAAGCTTTGCTAACTTCGAGATTTCTTTATTCTTTTATACAATGAAAATGATGGGCGGAAGCAACTCAGTATTATGAGCAGTGCCAGATGCTTATCTAATTCTTTTAGAAGACGTACAGACAAGGCCTGTTGAAGGTTGAGAAGTGCTACTCGTCAGGGATAAACTAAAATACAATTTTATGCATTATGCAAACAACATGACGCAGCTAAAAACAAAATACAACTAGAATGGTGTCATCAACAGAGTTCAATAAGTATTATTAAGCAATGACAAGGCAATTACAATTCATTGAGAAAAAGAAGAAATAAGAGAGGCTTACTTTGAAGCAATAACGAATGTTCAACTCATGAGAATTGAAACCCTTCTTTTCAACACGAGTTTTAATCCTGCGACCTTCATCTCGGTAATATGTATTTGCTAATTCAGCAAAGATAGTGATCATCCTGCAAAATTATTTCTCATGATTAAGAATAAAAAGAGAAATTGATACAATCACACATGTATATAAGAGGAAAAGAGAGTGACATACTTGTTGAGGGATTGTTTAAGGCGCAAAGAATCAGTAGGGTTGAAGAGATAGAGGTATTTAGAGTCCAAATCAGCACGCTTGCGGAGTGCAAACATTCGATCTTCGTTGATATCATCTGCATTTGATATTGGCAACATCTAAATACTAATTAATTACAGTAAGCAGATGATGAAAATGATAAATAAATGAATTAGCTGAGTTGCAGTACCAATGGAAGAAGAGTGAACAACAATGACAACCAATTTGATGTTGTTTGGACGAATCAAGGCTCTGTCCACAATGCCAACAATGAATCATTCAAAAGGACAAAAAAAAAAAAAAAAAAAGCAATAGACAGAAAGTGAAAACAAAAATTAAAAAAATACTTGAGATTTTCAAGGTCAGAGCAGAGCTGAAGCCACTGAGCGGGATCGCCAGAGACATGTTCGGAGGTAAAGAGAGCAGCGACGAGAGCAGGAACCTTGGTGCGGTGCTTAAGAAGCCAGTCTCTCTTTAAGATACCAGGACGGGGGGTTGAAGAAGAATCATTATCGGAGGACGGGGGAGAAGAGAAAAGGAGAGAGATTTTAGAGAAATCAGGCAATGCTAAGGTGTTGATTGGAGGCTGCTCCGCAAGAAGATGCGTAGAGATGATAGGGTGGTGCTCTGGACATCCGACCAACGCTATCAGATTCACCGGCGGAGTTCTCAACTCCTCTGGATACTCTTCCATTGCTATTCCAACCTCAACTTCAACTTCAACTTCAATTCCAATTTCGATCTCTGTCTAAATTAAATAATGAGAGTTTGATCCAACCAGCAACGTTGAATCTGACAATCTTTGTTAATGCTCTATCTGTATGCTGCCGCTGCTGAGTGCTGCCTAAGCCAACCACGGCCTTTCAATTCAAACGTCATGTCGTTTCAACAAAATTAAAGGAATTCCCCATCCTCAGACGAAGGAATTGAGCTCAATTCACCAAGATCTAGTGATGCTCAATTAATAATTGAAGCAAACTAAAATCAACATAATATCAATTAGGACTTTATGTTATTTAAACCTACTTTATTTTCTTTTTAATTTAAATGTATAATAATGTTTTATATCAAAATTAATTCAATTCCTCACCTGAGATGCATAATATTTCAAATTTAATTCGATTACTTAACATGCACAATATTTCAAATCCAATTAAGTATAGTGCAATCTATCCAACAATCACATTAAATTTCAATTATGACTAAATACTATGTTTAGATACAAAGGATTTGAGTATAAATTTTTATTTAAATTAAATTTTTTATTTAAAAACTATGTAAATTTGTAACTTTAAAAATTTAAAATGATACGTAACTATGTATTATTTGAAATTCATACAAATTCATATTTTAAATGAAAATTTTGTAAAATTTATATTCAATTTTAACTTTTTAATTTTGTGAAATTGTTTAAACACTAAAATCCTTAATTTTGTGGAATTGCAAACATTAACTTCATTTTTATTGATAAAATTTGTTGGTTCAAAAATAAATTCTAGTTAAAATTCATTTAGAAATAAAATAAATTTTTTAATATAATTGAACCGAATAAGAGTTAAGTGAATGTTATAAAATTTGAACTAGGGTTCCTTCTTTTCATCTTGTATATAGTTTTGCTTCTCTTAGTAAAATAATTAGTATATTGATTAGGATTTTATCCTTCTTTTGCTTTCATTGGTTGAGACTTTTGCTCTCTCTAAGTATATAAGGAGGCTCTTGTGAGTGGTGGTGTCACTAAGGAAGAAGGAGAAAACTTGATTCCCTTGTAGGAGATTCTTAAATTGACTTATCCTGTATTCAAGATTTTCTTCATCTATTTTAATGGATTTAGCTACATCAGAAAAATTTTATTTCAGTTTATCATCTGAAAGTTATCTTTAGGCCAATCTCTTTATGCGGTACTGTTGTACCGGTGTATCTATTTTATTTTATAAAGTGTTATTTTTTTCTTCTCCCTTTTTATGTTGTATCCTTCAAGAACATGATCAGATGTTATAATTGTAAATTTTGTAAAATCTTACTCTTTTCCTTTACCATCCGTTTAACTAATGTAATTTTCTTTTGGACAAAAGAAAAAAAAAAGTGAATTTCATACTTCCTTAGATATTATGATCCTTCATACATTTGATTTTTTTTTTTTTTATTTATTCTTTTGTTCATAATCACTAGTTATCCAATTATACATACAACGGACAAAAATAAACGAGGAACACTGGTGTTGAACCGAAGACCTGCAAGTGTACGTGCCAGGCTTGGCCACTAGGCCAGTCTGCGGACTTGCTTTGATTCTTTTTTATGTCAATAAAATTAACATATTTAACAATGAAATTATCCATTCTATAAACAAACATTATTAACAAATGACTTTGAATTACATTATTAACAAATGACTTTGAATTCTATTTACGGAATATGCTTTTTCTTTTTTTGCATATTTACACCATGAGTCTGCTCGCAATGCAGCAGCTCATAATTGACCATAGATCCAAACCCTGGATCCAGACTATCAAAGAATCACATTTTGATTCTTACATGTGACATTTACACATTTACATATATACATGTTCGCAGGAATTTGCATTCCAAGCAAGGAATCAAGTTACACTCTGCCAGTGGTTGGAAACCATGACACGAACCACCACATTACGCTACCTCCATATCAACTATCTGCTCTTTCATGTTTCTTACTTCTGGGCTTCAGACTGCTTCGATTTTTTTAAATTATCTCTGGCGACGGATTGATGAATGATTATAGATGGCCTGCCATACCATAAAAAAACATTGTATTTGAGACTTTCACAATTGTGCACAACTGCACGTTGATGAATTAACAATTTTACCACAAGAAACTCATATTTCTGAGCACTCCAACTAAAATGATGTAAAAGAAAGTGTTAAAAAAAAAAAGCATTAGCTCTTCATTCTGTGCTTCTCTATGATTTAAAAGTAAAAATCAATATGCAATGATAAATATTTTATCTGTGCACGGTAAAACACTTGTAGATTGGATTCTGTACATTGCCAGCAAAAATCCCTCAACAAAATGCTAGGAGAAGATGCTTAAAATTAATTTAGCTCCAAAGCCTAATAACAATAATGTCAAGCGCATTGCTTTTAAAATTTGAAAACCGCAAATGGGTTGTTTATAAGAAACCTATTCTCAGGATGTTCAACCTCATAATATAGGTTCTGCATCCAATTCATATGCTGGCTATTATTAAATCAGCCTCTAAGTCAGACTTCTACTCGAATTTTCTGAATCAATATATGTAATGCTCATACATACATCTTAGGTTTAAATTTAGTAAGGAACCAACACAAATGTAATGCAGAAGAAAAGCAGGCATACCTTAACAACTAAAACATAACTATTTCCAAGGATGGAGTTGAAGCCCACTGTATTAATGTTGTTCAGTCATGCTGCAATATAAGGATTGTTTACATACAGCATAAAAAATGGATCTGAAAAGTGGTACTTGTTAAAGCAAAATATTGGTAATACCTGCCAGCCACTCAATTAGCTGTTTGATCAGATCCGCTAGTGAATTGAGGAGAATTAGAAGACAGTATTATTTGTGTCTGTCCAGCATCTGGAGCAGTGAAAAAAAAAAAAAAAAACTTATTGGACAGAAGTCCAGTAGTGAAACACATTTATAAAACTGTATATAATCAAGTTTCAAACAGCAGCTCTAGAATTAGAGATTGTGCACTGTTGCCATCAATTGTCAATTTGTGTAATGTAAGGAGGTGCATTTTGTATTCTGAGTATGCTAGTGCATTAAGAAAATAGTTCCAAAAAAGAACATTGCCTGAAGTATGTGGTGCTTGATTTGAAGGAATGGCAGTTGTGGCTGATCTATTGCCAAGGCCACCAAATTGTACAAGTTGTTGGCCTGGTATTCCATAATTTGGGACAGTGTTATATCCTTGAACGCCAGGAACAGGCTGGCTAAACTGTCCACGCGAGCTTACCCCAGGATTAACCGTCCCTGGCATGCCATAAACCTGAAAATATTGCTGACCTGCATAAGGATTGTAAACACCCTGGGAAAGACCAATAGAACATATAAGCTTAGATCTTTCAGGGATCAACATAGCAATCATAAAATACAAATATTGACCTGAGGATAGACATATTCAGACCCATAAGCTGAATACCTGCAATAAAGAAAACAACTGAAGTGAAACATTGCATTGGGAGGCTCAAGATTTTCTGGAATACCATATGAAAAAAATGGAAGTGTCCCCATAACTCATGTGTCTTAAAAGAATCACAAACAAATCAATACAACCGGGAACACTACATTGAATCAGATTATTAATATTATTATTTATGAATTTTCAAATTGAAAAGTGGTTCCAATTCAAACATGTCAAAAAAAGAAAAAGGCATTGTCCAATTGAAAAATGATGATGAAGGTGGAGCACTAACCCATAAGGAGGGAAATAGAAACCAGGTTGATAGCCGTAGGGTAGTGGAGGTTGATGGTAGGCAGGAGGAGTTCTGGAGTAGGGAGACCTAGGGGAAGGGGAGCTGGCGCTTCCAAAAGAAGGAAGCGGCGATCTCTGGTGAAGAGGAGCACCACCTACACAAAAAAAACGAAAATAAATAAATAATCAAAACAAATAAGATAAACATAACATATAAGAGTCAAAGCAGTGAAATTAGAGGATGAGCACACCAATAGCAAAAGGAGGAGGAGGAGGAGGACGACCAAAAGAAGCGAGATTACAATTAGCACGGCGACCATCAATAATAGGATTAGGATCAGCACAAGCTCGCCTAGCAGAATCAGGATCGCGAAAGGTGACGAAACCGTAACCTTTAGAACGACCAGTGTTCTTGTCGGAGATAACGACGGCTTCAACGATGTCACCGTATTGCTCGAAGTGACGTCGTAAAGTATGGCTTTGAGTCTCCCAGGCCAATCCTCCGACGAATACCTTTGTGTAGGTTGTATCCCCAATAAACGGAGAATTCATGGCGATGGCTGAATTGCTATTATCTATGTATATAAATAATAATCATAAAAAAAAAAACTTTCTGTATGGTATGGTTAATCTAATCTAAATAAGATGATTCCATATTTGATATATACAAATTAATCTGTAATCTAATCAGATAAAAGAAGAGATCAACTGATGATCATTATCTTACGGAGAAATGGAAGAGATCGCCAAGGAGAAGGAGACAAGAGGTGGTGGCGTTTGGCCGGAATATGAACAGAGGTGACGTGGAATTAGACTTTTTAAAAAAAAAAAAAAAAAACAAAGGGGTTTGTGAGTTCGTGCTAATCCAAAAGGATGGCAATCAATGATTATTTTGTTTAGAATCTTCTGGATCTTTATGATGTTAATCCGTATGGTTTAGACAGACAGATCAGTAGACTCTTTATTAGGCCTACCTTCTTTTTTTTTTTCGGAAGAGGCACAAAAACCCATTTAACGTTTTACCCTAACCTTAACTTACCCGTAATATTTTTTTAGGTTCAAATTCACCATTATCATTAAAAAATATATATATAAAATCGTCCCTTCATTTAACGCCGTTTATAACTCTGTAAATTAAACGTTAATATATGCTTATGGGTCCTACCAATTTTGACATATATAAATAAAGAACTCGTGTGAGACCCACAAATTATATAACTTTGATTGAAAATGAAGATTTTGCTTGCATTTCAGCAAAACCTATAAATAAAACCGGCCACAATTATCCAGATGAAAACTAAATTTAGAACAATCTCTGCTAAATTTAACACCAAGTTAACAAACTGGACTATTTTCACCCATTTCTACCTACATAATCATTATGACAATGGCCTTCAATAAAATCAAGATGCATCCGAAAATTACAAAAGAGCAGGTGGCAGAAAAATTATGAAACAAAAGGTGGCCTTCAAAATTAAGAAAAAGCTGATAAATTTTTCATTAACCTAAACCACTATGACTATATCTAAAATTAGAAAACAAACCAATAATAAAATTCTTATTGAAACTAACCCTTTACACTAAGTGTTTCTTTACCACAAAATTGATATTCACCAAGAGTTCTCAGTTCCTTGTCCACTTTTAGGATCCCTGTGCTTGCTTTGGAGGATGCATCAAAGTTGCTCTTAAAGAATCTGTAATTGGGTAATATACAAACATGCAAATACACACACTCCAGCACAGCATAGAAGGGTAAGAAAAGCTGAGAAAGTAAGAGCTTCAAACAGCAAGGAATCTTTATTCTTATGCAACTGAGGCCCAATTAGTATAATGAAGAGATGAAGAGCAAACACTTGAAGGCAATAGAGGAGAACGTCTGCTGCTGTCTTTCCATTATATTTTCGACTTATAATTACATACTCCATCTTTTGTAAGGGCGCATGAAGAAGAAAAACAAGGGTGAGGAATAACAAGGTTCTGCAAAACCCATATTTGAGACAAGGTAGCCTTTATATACATTTTCCTACCATGTCAAGTCTAGGGCATTCAACACTCTCCCCATCGCCGCAGCTCTGGTCGCTGGTGGTGCCTTCGTCGCCATAGCCGCCGAAACCCAGGTCAGAATAAGAATCAAATATAGGTTTAAGACAAAGAGAGAGAGATGGGCAGAGATAGAGAGGGCGGTGAAGGGAAGAAATGAGGAAAATAGGGAAATTAATTTTAAAGGGAATTTTAAAAAAGGGTGTAGGAGAAGATTAAAAATATAAGAGAAGGGATCAGACACTGGAGAAGGCAAAGGGAGCATATTGAGAGATGACTGAGATCGAGAGATTGTATTTTATCAACACCGTCCATTTTTCCTTTCTTTCTTTTAATGCTTCTGCATTTTTTTGTCTGTTTATTTTCTATACCAGCCGTGTAGGTCCCTTATAAGGAGTTATTTACTCATACATGTCAAAATTGGTGGGACCCATCCAATTCTTAGAGCTATAAACGGCGTTGAATGGATGGGCACTCTTGTATCATTTTTTTTTTTAATGGTAATAGTGCATTTGAATCTAAAAAAAAATATTATGGGGGTAAACTGAGATTAGAACAAAACGTTAAAGGAGTATTTTTATATCTTTTCCCTTTTTTTTTTAGTGTCATCTTTCATTATGGTAACACATCATGTTACATATCAAAGTATATATATATATATATGATCATGATTAGTTCATATAATAAAATAAGTGTGAAATAAAATTGTAATTCTTAAGAAATAAAATAAATATTTCTAAAATAACTATTTATTCATATAAAATATATAATAATTAAGTGCATGCCATGTGGCATTTTGCAAATTTTATAGATGCTTTGTGTTGTTGTTTTGATTTTGCTCTTGGGTACTTTTAATTTTCGATGGATTTGTTTAAGTTATAAAATTGAAGAGTAATGGAAAATGAATGGTTCTAAAACAGGTTTTACTTCTCGAGTAGCAGACATGTTAGTCGAACTATCATTTGGTATTTTGTGCATCATTTGAATTGCTCTCCATCAGTTATGTTCTGTGCGTTCCACATTTGAATCCATGCACAATATTACACTTTAGAGAAGAAAGATTCATTATAGTAGTCTAACATGCACCCATAGTACTAAATGATTGATTTCATCTTTCTTAGGTATTTTTAAACTATCTCTTTGTTTGCAGTGGTTGTCGAATCTTAACAAACATCCATGGTAACAATGCCATGGCAAAGCTAGAGACCGTATACCTTGGTGGAAGAGTTTTGATAACAATGGTGTTGTAGAATGTAATCTTTTGGGTTGAAATGGAGGAAAGAGAAGAGAGGAGGGAATTGAGAATTTGTTTATTGATACTAGTTGAAGAAAACTTAGTGGTTGTATTTTTACAGTAGGTATAAAAATACACCATCTGTGCTTTAGCCACAAGGTTAAATGATAACTTATTTTCTAGAACTCTTGAGCTAATACCTTGTAAGTAATTAATAAAAGACAATATAAGAGGTAGGGAGGATCCCCACAAACCCTTCAATACCTAAATCAGAACATATAGAGAGAGAATCTAGAGAGAGAAGGAGAACAATGAGAATATAAGAGAATAGAATGAATGAGAATGAGGGATATGAGGTCCTATTTATAGGGATAGTGATGCTCAAACCTGAGAGGAATAAGATTCCTCTTTAATAAAAGTCTTATGCTAACTAGGAGAGTGTTTCTTCTTATCTGGGATTCTCCTGATTGGGACTCTTTTCCTATTTAACTTTGATGTCCTTCCTAACCAAGTGACACTGTACATGAAAATAAAGACTTTATGTAAATAGGAATATATATGTGGGGTATCAAGAGTCCCCCTTAAAAAGCATATTCGGATATTTATGTATAATGTTTCTAGATCTATAAGGTGGACACAAACGTTATTTTTTATGGAGTGAAACTTATATAAATCACGACGTTTGATATAAAAGGGTGAGTTGAGGTTGTCAGCCTCACTCGTAAAAGGATACAAAGCTTGGTACCGAGTCTTGAGATCAAAACATATTGGAGGTGCTAACTGGAATTGGACATATAAAACCTGCAATAAAAAATGATATGTAAGGGATTAACCTGCCAGTTATAGAGGTAACATGGCAAAACCAATCATCATTGGAGTTTTGATGCTCGGTGCATTAAAAGCACAGCTCGAATGCTGAACCTCAGTACTATAAAAGCGATCTAAGGGTGCTAGCTTCAGTCACTGGTCTTAGCTACTCGAGGCTTAGATGCTTGGTCCAAGGATGCGAGGCTTACATGCTTGAAACCTCAGTACTATAGAAGTGACCTGAGGGTGCCAGCTTCAGTCACTAGACTTATTTTTGGTGCATTAGAAACCCAACCTAAGTGTCGTATAGTCTCAATGCATTAAAAGCGTGGCCCGAGTGCTAAACCTCAATATTATAGAAGCAACCTAAGGTGCCAGTTTCTAATTACTAGACATTAATACTGGAGCTTTAGATGCTCGGTGTGGAGGGACAGTTGGCAGTGATGTACACAAGGTTAATAACTGCTATATCGTTTCGATGCCTTTTTAAAATTTGAATTGTGTAACTGTTACAGCTGTTTGTGTGTCTGAAGATGAGTTATTTCAGCTACCATAATGATGATTGCTCGATTAATGGATCTTTTCTTCTTCCCATATTGCCCTTAATCATATGGGAGAGACCAAAACATTTATGAGGGTAGTAATGGTTATTCTAGGCCCTTTCGTTGTCTTATAAGTACAATAGATTCTTTGGCTTATTACATTTTTTTGCTTCTTGCTACTTCTTTTGCTTCTTCCTCTTTATGCGTCCTATGATCAAGCTCTTCTACAACGAAGCTTGTGTTCTACATTCAGGTAAAACTTTCTTTTTTCATTCCCTTCTTTTTGTTTATTAGATAAAATCTATGGCATTGAGGGAAAAAATTAGCTCCAATCTTTTTGTCTCTAAGATAGATGAGGGCTTACTAAGATGGTATCAAAGGCATTTTAGTATTCCCACCATTTCCTTTTTCACACTATAAATAGAAGACTTAGAGCCCATACCACTATGTCAGACTTTGATAGACTAGTTATGTATTTTGACCAATTAAAGGAGGGCTTGAAGTTCCCTCTGGACCCCTTTGTGAAGGAGTTCTTGAAAAGGTATAATATAGCTCCCGGGAAACTTTTGAGAAGGGTAGAGAGCTGAACCTAGATTTCCTGAGATACCTTTATAGCCTGAATAAGAAAAAGGAGGAGTTGATGCTCTCTTTATCAGCTATCCTCAACCATAGCCTTTATGTTAAACTCCTCGACCTACATAAGAAGTGGAGACATAAATTTTTTATTATTGAGCATCCTTCAGACTTTATGGATGTTCAGCGGATGTGGTCTAACGAATGTCATAAGGTGAAGCGTCCTTTGATGTTGTCCAACCAAGATATAGAGATGGTATCACGACCCAAACTAGGGAGTCATGACCGACGCTAGGGAACGAGAATTCTTTCGAATTCGAAACTTGTAGCAAGCCTTAAAAATAAAAACACATGCAATAAATAAATAAAAAGACACCAAAATTAAAACTTAAATTGATATAAAAAAATAAATATTCAAATGTCATTTCATAATAAAATATTTATACAATATTCTGAATATAGAAATCTCAAATTGAAACAACACTACTAAAATAATAACACTACTACTGTAGTTTTCTAGAATACAATAAAAGTTCAAATATGAAATTTACATAAAATAGCTGGGCAAAAGAAGACCGGCATAAACTACTACTAGTACGGTCTGACGAAAAAAACTCTCCTAAAAAAAAAATGGTTGAGAGGGAGGCAAACCTCACTGAGTGAATTATTATAATATATATACACACACCTCCTAATGTCATATGCAATCAAGCATCAATATATATATAAATATAAATATATACAGGCATTTCACACGAATGTTGAAATCCACTTATATATATATAAATGCAGAAAACATTTGTTTAAGTGAAGGATCCAATAAAATTCTAAATATTCACAACCTCAATCAGAATATCTCACTAGCCATCAGGCTCACTTAATTCCAATGTAATTCTCTTATTCCATTTTGAACAGTAGACTAACCCTGAGACACTAAGTCAACCGAGCTCCATCAGTCTCACTATTAGTGTGATTGGCCCCAAGACACTAGGTTAATCGAGCTCTCGCAATCACACTACTTACTCACATCAATATTCTCAATAATTAAAATAATCAAATTTCACCTCAAATGATTCTCGCAATGAAAAATCCTAAATCTAACAAACCGGTATATACACAGTCCTAATGCAGCTCACTAGGTAGCACGTTCTATTAATATCCTTCAATTAAAATCGTATATTTATGAAAAATAATAAATTGCATAACTAAATCACCAATGGCATTCATTTCATAAAGAAATATATCAATTATATTCTCAAATATATACCAGACATATACTAAAAATATTAAAATATATATGTCACTTATCTACCAAAATATACCACAAGTATACCAAAAATATACCGAATATATATGCTGAGCATATATCAAAATATACTGAATATATACTAAAAATATACCGACATATATATGGCACATGTATACCAAATATATACTAAAAATAAATCAAGCATATATGTCACATATATATATCAAGTATGCCAAAAATATACTAAAAGTATACCAAAAATATACTTATTCATTTAATAAAATAATTCATGTTAAAACATGAAAACTCATAATCATGCACCTACATGTAATGTATATATAAAATAATAACTCACAGGTTTGTGCTCCTCGAGACAAACTCGACGGACTTGGTCCGATAGGCCTTAGTCTTGGTGTAACTAGAAAATAAATCTTAATAACAAATCAGAATAATTTCTAACTCAATTTAATAACACTAATTTAAACTAAATTTTCATTAAAACTAATTAATTAACATAATTATCAAAAATTCAATATTTTAATATTAAAATAATAAAAAAATACCCATAATTCAAATTAATTCAAAAAAATATACAAAAAATATATTTAAGAAGATTAAGCTACCTTGATCAACATTATCAAAAGAAAAATCCATGAATCAAACAAGAACAAGCTTAAAAAAATAAAACTTAAAATGGACATAAACTAAAATTAAAGAAAACTTACAATCCGGATATCGTAAACTTAAACCGACTTGAGAATCGAGATGTACACGTCAAGAAGAGTCTAACGAGCCTAAGAACTCGAGCTAAAATCACAAAAAAATTTTAGTGCTACAGTAACTCTTCTCGGTCCCATGTGATTTCCAGCGACTCCGAGACTTCATACGACATCAAGAAGGTGAGTGGAGGAAGATGGCAAGCTCAGGTGGTGCTGGTGGTGGCTCAAGTGGCAGTTGATGAAGCTTGGTGGTGCTGCAATGGCGGGATAGTGAAGGAGAAGAAGAAGAAACAAAAGAAAAGAAAAGAAAGAAGAAAGAAAGAAATAGGTGGGGAAGGTAGAGAATAAGTTGACTCGTGAATATGCTTTTGTCCATTCTTATATATATATATATATATATATATATATATATATACACACTTAACTTTACACTTGTCACATATACATACACTAATACACACACATGCACAAAACAACCCACTAACACATTAACATAATATAATAACAATAAACTAATAATAATAATAATAATAATAATAATACTATCACGTGCATAATAATAATAAAATAATAATAACACATACAATAATACTATTAATAAAAATAACAATAATAAATAATAATAATAACAACAACAACAATAATAATAATAATAAAAATATTAATAATCATACTATTAAAAATAATAGCAATGAAAATGAGTTTGAATACTTTAAATAATAAAACTCACAAATTAATTATTTTACGTAAATAAAATATTTAGAATAAAATAAATAAATAATATACACAAATAATAATAATATATAAATAAAATTTAAAATTTTATTAACACTGCATATCCCAAAATAATTTTATATTGTTTAAAACATAGGGTCATTACAATCTTCTCTTCTTATAAGAATTCGTCCTCAAATTCAAATAAAAGAATAGATACAAGAATTATCGAGGAAAGAGGAAAGGAAAAGAAGCTTGCATCTCAACTTTTGTCTCCCAAGTGTGCTCCTCTACGTTGTTGCTTCGCTTTAACACCTTGACCATTGGAATCTACTTTGAACACAACTGACGAACTTGATAGTCAACTATCGCAATTGGTTCCTCCTCAAATGTCAGGTCTTCATTCACTTCCACACTATTAGGCTGTAACATGTGTGAAGGGTCCGAAATACACTTTTTTAACATCGAGATACGGAACACTGGATGCATTTGAAATAAATTTGAAGGCAAAGTCAACTGATATGCAACCATGCTTACTCTCTTCAGAATCTCGAACGGTCCAATATATCTCGGTGCTAGCTTCCCTTTCTTGCTAAATCTCATCACACCCTTCATTAGAGACACTTTCAGAGACACATAGTCTCCAACTTCAAACTCCACATCCTTACGTTTTGGATCCATATAGCTCTTCTATCTGCTAGCTGCGATCTCTAATCTCCTTCTGATTATAACAATCTTCTCAACATCATCCTGAACCATCTCAGGTCCAATCAACGCTCTCTCCCTAGTCTCATCCCAACTTAGAGGGGATTTACACTTCCTTCTATATAAAACCTCATACGGTGTCATCCCAATACTGTTATGGTAGTTATTATTATATGAAAACTCGATGAGTGGTAAATGATCATACCAACTACCTCCAAGATCCAATACACACATCTTCAATATATCCTCAAGTGTCTGGATTGTCCTCTCAGTTTAACTATCAGTATAAGGGTGAAAAGCAATATTGAAATCAAGCCTAGTGCCCATCACTTCTTGCAACTTCTGCCAAAAATGAGAGGTAAACACCGAACCTCTATCAGATACAATGGACACAGGTACTTTGTGAAGGCACACAATATGCTTAACATACAATTTCACCAATTTAGCTATAGAATAGGTGGCTTTCACAAGCAAGAAATGAGCAAACTTAGTTAACTTATCCACAATCACCTAGATGGAATCATATCCATCCTTAGAACGAGGTAACCCAACCACAAAATCCATAGTAATTCTCTCCTACTTCCACTCAGGAATAGGAAGAGGCTGAAGCTTCCCAGAAGGCTTTTGATGTTCAGCTTTCACCTGCTGACATGTCAAACACTTAGCAACATAATCAGCTACATCCTTCTTCGATCCATTCCACCAGTACAAATCTCTGATACCGTGGTACATCTTAGTAACACCTGGATGTACGCTATAGGCTGTAGAATGCACTTCCTTAAGGATCTCTTCTCTCAAATTATCCATATTAGGAACGTACAATCTACCACTGATCCACAAAACACCTTCATCATCGAGTGTAAAATCAGTGAACTTCCCTACACGAACATTCTCCACGAGCTCAACTAGAATAGGATCTCAGCCCTGAGCTGCCTTAATCCTATCTCTCAACACTGATCAAACTTTGAACTGAGCTAATAGTCCACCTGACCTGCTTATCTTCATCATCAGATCCTAATCCATTAACTCATGCAACTCTTGGATTAAGGGTCTCCTGTCTTCACTAATATGAGCAAGACTACCTGAGGACTTCATACTCAAAGCATCTGCTACCATATTAGCTTTGCTCGAATGATAAAGAATATCGCAGTTATAATCCTTTAGGAGTTCTAACCATCTCCTATACCTCAAGTTCAGTTCTCTCTACTAGAAAATGTATTTCAGGCTCTTATAATATGTGAAAATCTCACAAGTCACTCCGTATAAATAATGTCTCCAAATTTTAATAGCAAAGATCACCACTGCCATCTCTAAGTCGTGAGTAGGATATTTTTGTTCATGCTTCTTCAACTACCTCGAAGCATAAGCTACTACCCTACCATTCTGCATTAACACACAGTGAATTTATCTTCTCCATTCGGCAAGGTCAGAAGTCGAGATGTGGTAAACTTCTTCTTCAACAACTAGAAACTATTCTCACAAGCATCTGACCACTCAAACTTCACATTCTTCTGAGTTAGATGAGTCATAGGAACTACAATTTTAGAGGAATCCTACACAAATCTCCTATAATACCCAACTAAACCTAGAAAACTATGAATCTCAGTGACTGTCATTAGTATAGGTCACTCAAACACTACCTCGACCTTGTGTATCAACCTGGATACCATCTTTAGACACTATGTGTCCAAGAAATGCAACACTCTACATCTAAAAATCACACTTTGAGAATTTAGTATAAAGTTGATGTTCTCTTAATGTCTACAGTACGATCCTCAAGTGATATACGTGCTCTTTCATGCTTTTTGAATACACCGGTATATCATCAATGAAGACTACTATAAACTGATCCACATACGGTCTGAATATCTTATTCATTAGATCTATGAAAGCAGCTGGTACATTAGTTAACTCGAAGGACATCACTAGAAACTCATAATGTCCATATCGAGTGTGGAATGTTGTTTTAGGAACATCGGCCTCACTGATCTGCAACTAATGATAACCTGACCTCAAGTCAATCTTAGAAAAGAACTATGCACCCTGAAGTTGATCAAACATATCAGCTATCGTCGGGAGAGGATACTTATTCTTCACTGTCACCTTATTCAGCTTTCTGTAATCAATGCATAGTCTTAGTGTACTATCCTTTTTCTTTATAAACAGGACTGGTGCAACCTAAGGAGAAACACTGGGTCTAATGAAACCCTAATATAATAAATCCTATAATTGCTCCTTCAATTCCTCAACTTTGCAGGAGCCATTCTATAGGGCGGCATAAAAATAGGAGTTGTACTTGGAACCACATCTATAAAGAATTCAATCTCTTTGTGAGGTGGTAAACCTAACAACTCACAAGCTATAGGAACATCTAAAACAAAAGTCTTCTCCACTATAGTGTTTCTGACTACTGCTAAATATCCCTGATAACCTTTCCTTAGCATCTTCCTAGCCGTGATAGTGGAGATGAGATTCTAAGGTGCAGAATTCTTATCATCCATAAACTTAAATTCTTAATCATTTTGAATTCTAAAATTCACCTCTTTACTCTGACAATCCACAACAGCATAGTGTTGAGTCAACCAATCGATACCAAGGATCATAACAAAATCTACCCTCAAAATCACATTAAGTCAATTACACCTAGAAGGAATAAATTTTTGAATAACTCTCTAAATTTCAATTCTTAGCTCGGATGCTAATATACTAAACTTAATCCTGCAATATACAGTTCTACCAGACTCCTCTTATATAGTATCATGTCTACAACATGACGTGATAGATTGAAGAGTTTATGGGTATTCTTTTTAACTGACTGCTCTTCTCTTACTCTATGCAATAGTTGCCATGTGTAATTATCCCTACTTGAAGGTGGATGGAAGTATCTTAAAAATCACTCTTTAAACTCCTATCATATTATAGTAGCCACATAAAACTAATTTAACTGCATTCACCAATCTTACACTACAGTCAAAACTGATAACTTCACCATCAAAGAGTACAAAAATGTTGCATTCGCATTAAACATCTTTTGATTCCTTCATCAAAGCATATTCAAAATAATTTTCATGCTTGGTTAAGTGTTATAAAGCCCTCATTAACCTTGGCTATCTCAACCATAATTATTGCAAGTTCAAGTTCAAAGGCTGCCTGTATCTCTTACAATAACTATTATGGCCTTTGAGTTACAACTGCCTCTAACCTACCCCTTTACTAGATAGGTGTAATAGGGGTCAAAACTGGAATCACAACTTTAACTTGAAAAGACTTCTTAGCAATATATATTATCTCTGTGGTAGAAGTAGTTCACATTCACCTCACTTGAAAAGACGTGGAAATCAACAAGATTCAAATCATGGAGTATACACATAATTGACATATCCTGAGTTCTCTACTGAAATAGAGGTTGCATCTGCTGAATGGCCGAAAGTACCGAAACTGCACCCTATAAAACTCTTAGTGCATGGGCAACATCATCGAAACCTTGAGCCATAAACTCCTCATTTTGTTATTCCCGTTGTCTATGGTGATCATCTAACCCTTTAGATTCATCTCTACCTTTACGCTAAACTGGCTACGCATGGGCTAGAACCTCATCCTTAAAAGACTCTCTATCATTAGTCTCATCGATTGATGGAGTGACACGCGTTCACCACAAACAGTAGAGAATAAAAGAAAAATAGACAACTCTAATAATCACAGATAGTAAACAGACAATAAACAAACACCCTAATGGTTACACAAAATTTTAAAAAGCAACAAAGACTTTTCAAAGACATAGTCAAACCTAATTTACTGTAGTAGTTTCAAAGAAAACACAACTCTACTAACCTAGGTCCATAATACTAATAACCTAGGCTCCGATACCAACTTTGTCACAACCCAAACCAGGGAGTCATGACCGACGCTAGGGAACAAGAATTCTTTTAAATCCGGAACCTGTAGCAAGACTTAAAAATAAAAACACATGTAATAAATAAATAAAAATACACCAAAATTAAAACTTAAATTGATATAAAAAAATAAATATTCAAATGTCATTTCATAATAAAATATTCACACAATATTCTAAATATAGAAATCTCAAACTGAAACAACACTACTAAAATAATAACACTACTACTGTAGTTTTCTAGAATACAATAAAAATTCAAATATGAAATTTACATAAAATAGTCAGGCAAAAGAAGACCGGCATAAACTACTACTAGTACGATCTGACGAAAAAGACTCTCCTGAAAAAAAATGGTTGAGAGGGAGGCAGACCTCACTGAGTGAATTATTATAATATATATACACACACCTCCTAATGTCATATGCAATCAAGCATCAATATATATATAAATATAAATATATACAGGCATTTCACATGAATGTTGAAATCCACTTATATATATATATAAATGCAGAAAACATTTGTTTAAGTGAAGAATCAAATAGAACCCTAAATATTCGCAACCTCAATCAAAATATCTCACTAGCCATCAGACTTACTTAATTTCAAAATAATTATGTTATTCCATTTTGGACAATAGATTGGCTTCGAGACACTAAGTCAATCGAGCTCCAACAGTCTAATTGTCAGTGTGATTGGCCCCGAGATACTAGGTCAACCGAGCTCTCACAATCACACTACTTACTCACATCAATATTCTCAATAATCAAAATAATCAAATTTCACCTCAAATGATTTTCGCAATGAAAAATCCTAAATCTAACGAACCGGTACGTACACAGTCCTAATGCAGCCCACTAGGTAGCACGTTCTATTGATATCCTTCAATTAAAACCGTATATTTATGAAAAATAATAAATTGCATAATTAAATCACCAATGACATTCATTTCATAAAGAAATATGTCAATTATATTTCCAAATATATACCAGGCATATACTAAAAATATTCAAATATATATGCCACTTATATACCAAAATATACCACAAGTATACCAAAAATATACCGAATATATATGCTGAGCATATATCAAAATATACTGAATATATGCTAAAAATATACCGCATATATATGGCACATATATACCAAATATATATTAAAAAGAAATCAAGCATATATGTCACATATATATATCAAATATGCCAAAAATATACTAAAAGTATACCAAAAATATACTTATTCATTTAATCAAATAATTCATGTTAAAACATGAAAACTTATAATCATGCATCTACATGTAATGTATATATAAAATAATAACTCAAAGGTTTTCGCTCCTCGAGACAAACTCGACGGGCCTGGTCCGATAGGCCTCAATCTTAGCGCAACTAGAAAATAAATATTAATAAAAAATCAAAATAATTTCTAACTCAATTTAATAACACTAATTTAACTAAAATTTCATTAAAACTAATTAATTAACATAATTATCAAAAATTCAATATTTTAATATTAAAATAATAAAAAATTACCCATATTTCAAATTAATTCAAAAAAACATACAAAAAACATATTTAAGAAGATTAATCTACCCTAATCAACATTATTAAAAGAAAAATCCATGAATCAAACAAGAAAAAGCTAAAAAAAATAAAACCTAAAATGGACATAAACTAAAATTAAAGAAAACTCATAATCCGGAAGTCGTAAACTTAAACCGACTTGAGAATCAAGACATACACATCGAGAGGAGTTTAACAAGCCCAAGAACTTGAGCTAAAATCACAAAAAAAATTTTGGTGCTACAATAACTCTTCTCGGTCCGACGTGATTTTTTACGACTCCGAGGCTTCAGACAACGTCGGGAAGGTGAGAGGAGGAAGATGGCAAGCTCAGGTGGTGGCTTAGGCGGTAGTTGATGAAGCTTGGTGGTGCTGGAATGGCAGGACAGTGAAGGAGAAGAAGAAGAAAGAAAAGAAAAGAAAAGAAAAGAAAAGGAAGAAGAACGAAATAGGTGGGGAAGGTAGAGAATAAGTTGACCCGTGCATATGCTTTTGACCATTCTTATATATATATATATATATATATATATATACACTTAACTTTACACTTGTCATATATACATACACTAAAACACACACACACATGCATAACACAACCCACTAACACATTAACATAATATAATAATAATAATAATAATAATAATAATAATAATAATACTATCACATGCATAATAGTAATAAAATAATAATAACACATGCATACAATAATAATAATAATAATAATAATAATAATAATAATAATAATAATAATACTATCACATGCATAATAGTAATAAAATAATAATAACACATGCATACAATAATAATAATAATAATAATAATAATAATAATAATAATAATAATATCAATAAAAATATTAATAATAATACTATTAAAAATAATAGTAATGAAAATGAGTTTGAATACTTTAAATAATAAAACTCACAAATTAATTATTTTACATAAATAAAATATTTAGAATAAAATAAATAAATAATATACACAAATAATGATAATATATAAATAAAATTTAAAATTTTATTAACACTACATATCCCAAAATAATTTTATATTATTTAAAATACAGGGTCATTACAGATGATCCTGAGACTTCACTTTCATGGCTTGGCTGATGTCCGGTCTGCAAAAGATGTATCTAAAAGATATCTGTGGAGAGTCTGCCCTGATCATATACAACCCACTGGTATATTTTGACCTTTGGAAGGTATCTTTCTAACTTATGTTTTTTTGTTTTTATTTATAGATGGTTGACTTTTTTACATTTACGGACGGGATTTGGCTTGTAGTTGAGGAGCCAAAGGCGCAAAAAGATGCTCAGATATCCTCTCCATCGCCCGAGCCTATAGCGCCAGTGGTTCCGGATAAGGAAATTGTCAGTTTGAAAGGAAAATCTATGGCTAATTCCTCCCAGGTTGATAAGGAAGGGGGTCAGAAAAGGCGAGTTCTAGATAAAGACTCAAATGTTGAGGAACTATGCGAGGAAATATTCATAAAGCGTTTGAAGCTCTCCAGGTGTCTGGACATGACGACCAATATCCTCAATAAGATGAAGCCCTCGAGTGCCTCGAACGCCCAAGTTAAAGATCAATATGCAAAATCCTTAAGGTTGCCAACTGACATGCAGTACTTGATAGAGGAGGACATTGAGGAGTTGTATAACCTCATGATTAGACATTCATTAGAGGTAAGTGTTTGATTTTTTTGATCTTGTGTTTGCGTTTCAAGGTAATGACCTTCGTTCTCTTTCTCAAATGACTCAGGCTTTGCTGTTGGTGAAGGACAATTACTATTACTTAAAGAGCCAATATAGCCTGAAGGAGACAGAGATGGGGACTATAGCGATTGATTTCAAAAAGAAGTTGGATAAGGTGAAGGCGGCGTTAGAGCTTTGCCAGACTAAACATGCAGAGGCAAGGTCTGAGGTGGAGGCAAGCCAGAAGAAGGTGGCTGACCTAGAACACGATCAAGCTCAATTGACTATGAAGATCGAAGAGCAAGACTCCCAGATCGCCGACCTAGAGAGGAAGTTAGGTGAGGCCGAGAAATCCTTAAAAGACGACAAAAGGACCTACCAGAATATGGTTGGGGGGTTTCTTAAGGCGTATAAGTTTGAGTGTCGGAGGGTCCTACTTGCATAAAATCTGAATCTGGACTTGACAAACTTGGATAAAATAACATCGATTGACCTGGCTAGGATCGCCTCTGAAGAGGGTGCTCGGAGCAAGACCTCTCCCTTTCATATGAAGAATTCTAAGAAAGCTATAAAATTTAAAGTTAAGGGATCATCTGTTAAGCCTCTTGTATCTATCAGTGTTGCCAGTGTTGCTCTCGCCTCTATATCAAAGTCTCTTTTAACGAGTATCCCTTTATCTGAGCTTTTTGATGCTTAATTATTAGACTAAATTTTTTTTATAATGTGAATTTTGTAATAGTATTCTTTTTATCAATGAATGAAAATACTTTATTTGATAAGATTTCAAGTACATTTACTGGTTTTATTTTTGGAGACAATCCAAGTTCCAATATCATTATAATTCCTTCCCCTGTTTGTCTTTGATTTTGTATACCTTCTCTGTGATCTGATAGGGGCCTTCCTAGTTAGGTCTGAGTTTGCCTGTACCAGAATTGCCTTTGCCGATGTCTGTCCTTCTAAGCACCTAATCTCCTATCTTGAACTATCTTGGTTGGATACGCTGGTGATGATACTCAACTATCTTCCGCCTTTGTGCTTCTGCCACAGTGAATGCCCGTTCTCTTCTTTCTTCTAATAGATCTAGGCATATATGGGTATTTATGCCATTGGCTTTCTGGTCTAATTCTTCACTAACCCTATAACTTGGTGACCCAATTTCAATCGGTATCACTGCGTCCATCCCGTAGGTTAGTCTGAACGGCGTCTCCCCTGTAGAGGTTCTGGGCATAGTCCTATAAGCCCAAATGACGTTGTTGAGTTCTTCAACCCAATTTCCCTTCTTTTCATTAAGCCTCTTCTTTAACCCTTGCATGATGGTTCTATTGGTGATCTCTATTTGTCCGTTTGTTTGCGGGTAAGCTACTGATGTAAATCAGAGCTTTATTCTGAGGTCAAAATAGAACTTTTTAAATTTCTCCTTATTGAATTATTTTCCATTATCTGTGATTAGGGCATGTGGTATATCAAACCTATAGATGATTTCTTGCCAAAAGAAATGTTGAATCCGGGCTTCTATGATGTCGATACAACTTCCACTTCTATCTATTTGGTGAAATGGTCTATGGCCACAATCAGGAATTTCTTCTAGGATGTTGAGGTAGGGAAAGGACCCAGGATGTCCATCCCCCATACCATGAAAGGCTAAGGTTTTCCAATTGGATGTTGAAGGTGGGAGGGCTTATGGCTGAGGTGGGCAAACTGCTGACACTTGTGGCATTCTTGAGTCAGTTTCTGAGTGCCTCGGGACATGGTGGGCCAATAGTATCCTTACAATAATGCTTTTTTAGTTAATGAATGATGAGATTTGTGTGCTCCACAAATTCGTTCATGAATTTCCCTGAGTACATAGTTCCCTTCCTTTAGAGATACACACTTAGACCATGGATGTGAAAGAGATCTTCTGTAGAGTTCTCCATGGTGGATGGAGTAGTGTGCAGCTTTTATCTTTAACTTTTGAGCTTTTAGTTTATCTTTTGGAAGTATCCCGCTTTTGAAATATTGAATGATCGATTTCATCCATTCTGGGGCTTCCTGTACGTCCATGATCTCTAGATCCTCGGTGCTTGGTTTTGTCAGTGCTTTGGTGAGCTTGAGTCCTCTGAATGTATGATTGTCCTCAGCTGCTGACTTGGTTAATAGGTCCACCTCCATATTTTCACCTCTGGGGATTTGGGTGATTTTCCACTATCCCTCTTCTTGCTCGAGCTTCTTTAGGAGTTGCCTAACTTTTTCGACATATATGGTGATGCTCAGATCTTTTGTTTGGAATGTCCCTTTGACTTGGTTCACTACTAATTGGGAGTTCGAGTGTATCATGAGACACTTAGCTTTTACTTATGTAGTTAACTTTAGCCCTATGAAGAATGCTTCATATTCTGCTGCATTATTAGTGGCATTATATCCTATTCGGACGATATATTTGATGAAGACTTTGTATGGCCCTTTACAAATAATCCCTACGCCAGAACCACGGGTGGATGATGCCCTATCTACAAAGAGCTACCATTCTAGTCTCTTGGAAGGAGCAAGGTCTTCTAATGTCATTTTTTGCACAAAGTCCGCCAATGCCTGAGCTTTCACTTGCTGCCGAGGTTCGTAATCAATGTCAAATTCTCTGAGCAATATTGACCATTGAACTAATATGCCAAATGTTTCAAGCCTTTGTAAGATTTTTCTCAAGGGGAAGTTGGATCTTATAATGGTGGAATGAGCTTGGAAATAGTGCCTGAGTTTTTGGGATGTGTAGACGACGACCATGGCTAATTTATCTAATGTTGGATACCGAATCTTTGATCCTCGGAGTACTTTGCTGACGTAGTATACCGGGCTTTGTTGACTTCTTTCCTCCCTCATTAGTACTGATGCTATTGACTCTCAGCCAATAGAAAGGTATAAGTACAGTGTTTCCCCAGGGATTGGTCTGCTGATCAAAAGTGGCGAGGATATGAATTTTTTTTATATCTTCAAAGGCTGCCTAGTAATCTTCAGTCCAAATAAATTTCTTAGAATTTTTTAGGGCTCAGAATAGTGGTAGGCACCGTTTGGCTGAGCAAGAGATGAAATGCCCCTAAGCTGTTATCCTGCCATTTAGCTTTTGTAATTCATTAATTGTTGTCAAAGTTTTCATATTGAGAATGGTCTCCTTCTTTTTCGAGTTAGCTTTGATTCCCCTATGTGATATCATGAATCCTAGGAACTTGCCTGCCCTTACCTCGAAGAAGCACTTCTCTAGGTTTAACTTGATTTGGTGCTGGCTCAGTAATTAGAGGATTTGGTCAAGGTCAATGGGATGTTGCTTCGCATTCTTGCTTTTGACGATGATAGGTTACTCTGGCATTCTTCAGCCCAAAGGGCATTACTTTATAATAGTAAAGACCTTCATACGTAATGAAGGATGTTTTCTCTTGGTTTTTTTTCTTTATTGGTATCTGGTGATACCCCTGTGCTGCATCCACGAAGCTATACATACTGTGACCAGCTATGGAGTCTACAAGTTGGTATATTGTCGGCAGCGGGTAGCTATCCTTGGGGTATGTTTTTCGGAACTCTTGAATTGATACCTGCAAGTGATTAATAAAGGATTAGATGAGAGGTGAGGAGGATACAAATTGAAGAAGTAAAGCACAAGGTTAAAAACCTAAAGTATCATAGGTTGGGATTTTCTAATTTTCAATGGTTATAGTTTGATGATGAATTGGTAATACAAATTGCCTATACAAGAGAGTTTTATTGATGTGTGCCCTCTAATGAGGGAGAGTTTCATTGCTTTTGATCCTTTATATGATTTATTGAATCTTGAAAAAATTTCTTTTTAAGGACACATTAGTTAATTTTGTTCTTGTTTTTTTGTCATTCTCTATCTTAGCTCCATATGCTTTCATAGATACACTAAAGTAACTCTTAATCTTATATAACCCTTTGTCGTATTTTTTAATGGAATTCTTTTACTCACATAGTTGTTAGTTGCACTTTATGGCATTAAATTTTTGTAGCCTTGTATGTTTTCAGGGTTGCAATTGCTTTACCATCATATCATGTCTATTTAGTTACAAAAAAGATGTGGGATTTGATAATTCAGTTATCATTGTGACAGGGAACAAAATTCAGGGGATACTCACGTAGTATTCTTTACTTGAAATGCTTTTCTTGAATAATATATCTTTGAATGTTCTATATTACTAAATATAATGCAAAATGATATTTATCACTATTTTTTATTGATGTTCTACTTATGATTTATTGATACTGCTGCTTTGCAATTCAAAGGATATTCTCATGCGAGTTGTGGCACAAAATCTATCTCCTGAGTTCTGAAATTTTGCTAGGATTTGTAAGAAAGAATTGGTCAATTTCGGGTGGAGATTAACAAGTCATATTGGCCGCTTCCCTTTGTTTATCTTGCTTTATTGTCAATTTAGCTGGTGTTTGCTTTTTATTGGACTATCAACGCCTATAAGAACAGACTAACATTTTTTTTTTGAGAAATTATTAATATTCTTAATTTTTTGACATTTGCATTGTGGTTGTACTAGAACAGACTAACAATTTGCAGTGGACATCGGCGTCTATTCCATTAATCAAAGCTTTGCAGCTTATGCTTTCAATCCTCTTCTGGTATGTTTGCTTTCCTCACTACAGTAGAAATTATGTCAATTTCAAAAAGAAAATAGTGAAATGGACATATTTATTGTTAAAAACTGAGGTAATTGATGTCTTTATTATTCATTTTTCATGTACCGTATCAAATGACACTTCAGAATTAAGGTTTAACTTGAAGGCATTATCTTAATTTTGAGAGCTGGTACGAGATGTGCTTTTTTCCTATGTCATAGGTTGCTTTATCCATTTGTGTTTGGGCAAACTAAAACATAGGAAATGCGTATGCATGCATTTCTTTGAGCTATTTCAAAATTTGTTATTCCCTTCACTTCTTCTTCACAGCTTTTTCACTTTTCAACATTGTAATTGAAGAGCATTTAGTAATTACTTCTTATTTCTCTCCTTTTTTTTTTTTTTTTACTTTTGTTTGTTATGCCTTTAATCAATAGTTTCCTTTTTTTTTTTTAGCAATTTTTCTTTTTCAGGGTAGTTTTTATAATTTCTGTTTAATGTTGTATGTCCCTTATGTTGACATTGTATTGCCCACTAAATGTTTGATAAAATATCTAGATGAAAGCTTTTAATGTATTTGCTTGCACATGAGCAGCTGGTAATGGGGTATGAAAACTGAAGAAATATAAGATTTTTCCCCTTCAATTGCTAATTAGTGTGTGTTTTTGTTCGTATAATCTTTTAGCTGATATATTTGAGTTTAATTTGATAGTTTAAACTCAAAATACTTCTAATATTGTGTCAAAGAAAAAAAAAGGCATTTCTTTTAATTTAATATTGTTTTCTTTTAAATAAAGTCCAATAACTTATGCAAATAAATTTTGTTACTGTCTTTTATATATAAGTTGGGAGGCAATTAAATCAATAATGGATATGCTATAAGGAGGCAATTAAATCAAATAATTGATTTGCTTTGTCTAACCATGTCCCCTTGGGCAATTTATTGTCATGTTCAATTCTATTCGCCTGTGTCCACAACTCTCTGTAATGTCTTGCTTCATAATTGTTTGATTTTCTAAATTTTTTACAATCTGATGTTAAAAAATTAAGTTGTTTTTTGGTCCAATCAATAGATAGATCACCACAGTGAACAAAGCAGCTAGAGCAATAGCATTTGAAAAATTAATAGGCAACAAAATTCTCTTGAGGCCTATATTGTATGTAAATAAAGGACTATAACATGAAACTTTCAACTCAATTTTACTATGCAATTGTGTAGCATGTCGATCTAAGCTTCACCAATTCGAAAAGGTTGTGTTAACTTTAGCAATAATCAATCTTAATTTTAAGCTTAACAAACTTATTTTTGAGCATTTAATTTGTTTGTTTAAGTGTGTATAAATTAGAACTCCATTGGAAGTTAAAATGAAGTATGATTATCTTGGGTTGATTCGACCTTTGAGATTTAATGAGGCTTTTGACATCCTTAGAGTTTAATAATGAGAAATTTATTTTCTTCACATTTGAATTAGACATTTTGAGATTTTTGAATTGGGTTTGCTTGTCTAAATCTGAGTTCATTTGTGTATACAAATATTAAGTCGAAATCCACGTATGCAGCTGCCATTTTAGATTGCACAACTCTTAGTATTTTAGACATATCTTGAGCTACATAAGTCCAATTTAGGTGATTCAAAATGATATGAAAATATAATTCAAATATCTACAACTTTTATGAAGAAAGTATAGGCAAATTCAAACTTATTCAATATAAAATCACAGCTTCAACTTGTGTATAGCTGTTTGATAGTAGTTTGCATTTTAGATTGCATAGCTCTTAGTATTTTAGACATATCTTAAGCTATAAAAGTAAAATTTAGGTGATTAAAAATGATATGAAAATATAAGTCAAATATCTATAACTGTCATGAAGAAAGTATGGGAAAATTCAAACTTATTCAATAGAAAATCATGGCTTCAATTTATGTATAGCTGTTTGACAGTAGTCTGCATTTTAGATTGCATAGCTCTTAGTATTTTGAACATATCTTGAGCTAAAGAAGTCAAATTTAGGTGATTCAAAATGATATGGAAATATAAGTAAAATATCTAAAAATTTCATGAAGAAAGTATGGCAAATTAAAACTTATTAAATAGTAAATCACAGCTTCAACTTGGGTATAGTTGTCTAACAATAGTTTGCATTTTAGATTGCATAGCTTTTAGTATTTTGAACTTATTTTGAGCTACAGAAGTCCAATTTAGGTGATTCAAAATAATATGGAAATATAAGTCAAATATCTACAACTTTTATGAAGAAAGGTATGGGAAAATTTAAACTTATTCAATATAAAATCATGGTTTCAACTTATGTATAGCTGTTTAACAGTAGTCTGCATTTTAGATTGCACAGTTCTTAGTATTTTGGACATATCTTGAGCTATAGAAGTCCAATTTAGGTGATTCAAAATGATATGGAAATATAAGTCAAATATCTAAAAATTTCATAATGAAAATATAGGAAAATTAAAACTTCTTCAATAGCAAATCACAGCTTCAACTTGGGTATAGCTGTCTAACAATAGTTTGCATTTCAGATTGTATAGCTCTTAGTATATTGGA
This sequence comes from Mallotus nudiflorus, assembly GCA_947683625.1. Lineage (NCBI taxonomy): Eukaryota > Viridiplantae > Streptophyta > Magnoliopsida > Malpighiales > Euphorbiaceae > Mallotus > Mallotus nudiflorus. The sequence goes on along the minus strand of CANTUR010000377.1, from coordinate 1,550,080 downwards.
CATATCTTGAGCTAAAAAAGTTAAATTTAGGTGATTCAAAATTATATGGAAATCTAATTCAAATATCTACAATTTTTATGAATAAAGTATGGGAAAATTAAAACTTCTTCAATAGTAAATCACAGCTTCAACTTGGGTATAGCTGTCCAATAATAGTCTGCATTTTAGATTGTATAGCTCTTAGTATTTTGGACATATCTTGAGCTACAAAAGTCCAATTTAGGTGATTAAAAATTATATGGAAAGCTAATTCAAATATCTAAAACTTTTATGAAGAAAGTTTGGGAAAATTAAAATGGATTAAGTAGCCAATCATGGTTTCAATCCATAAATAACTGTCTGACAGCATCACTTTCAATGATTCAAAATATAGACATTGGACACATTATTTGCACCTCCAAAAATTATATTTTTTAAGTGTTTTTCAAACCTTTAGAATTGAATGAAAGTTAAGAAATTTGTTTATTATTCATTCTTTCTTAAGTATTCATTGAGCTCTCAAATTCTTTTAAATAATTCTTTGTTTGTATAACTCTTGTGAGAGTTAGTTGTGTGTTAGAAATAGAATTTCTCTTCATCTTAAATCTTGGGTTAAATTAGAAGGGAAGTGAGATTTATTTTTAAAGGAATTGGTTTAAGTGTTGTCTATTGAAACACTTAAGTTTTGATTTTTTAAGTGAGCCTTGAAGACTCAAGTTGTAAGGTTGTAAAAGTGAGCCATAAAACTCTTATGTAATTTCAATCTTGTGAATAAGATTGTGGGTGATTAAAAATCCTAACTTGGGGATAATTTAAGTAGAGACATAGGATTGTTGTTGAATTTGAACTCCTTAAATTTTTGTATTCTTTATTCTTCCTTCACAACTTCCATTCAATTTTTACAAATAATTCTTTTAGTTTTTCATTTTTATTTGATAGTCCTATTCACCCCCCCTCTAGGACTCTTTTAAGGTTGTATAAGACTAAACCAAGGCTTTTAGGCTGCAACTAAATTATAGCAATGCCAACCAAGAAGGGCTCATTGCAATGCTAGGGTAAATTTTTTTTTTTTTTTTAAGAGGGGGGAGGAAGGTTAATTTTCATTATTTCTTTTGTTTGGGTTCACTTTTTACATTGTTTTTGTAGCCTGAAAGATGGAAAGCTTGGATTCAAGATTACAAGAGATGCTAAGAAGATTTTTTTTTATGGTTTTAATAAGTGACACTTTCATCCTTTTTATTTTGAAAAGTGACATCACAAAAATTAGTGTTGGTATTCTTTCTTTTTTTTTTTTGGAATTTTATTCGTTCTTAAATACAAATTTTTGAACTTTTACTATTTATAATTGTACTCTACTTTAACTTTATTTACTATATAAATGACTTAAGTATTCTTAATTCAAAAGAATTATATTTATCTATTCATTTTTGTTGAATTTGCTAGAAAGTTTGTCACCACTCACCAATATGAAATTGGTAAGTTTTTTCAATGGTCGTAATGTAATTGGTTAGTGGGGAAAAACTAGGCCAGGATTCAAAAGAATTAGGTGAAGTATTTGATCTCAAATAATGGAAGTGGAAAAACACTAAGAGAGAGGGATATACTTTTTTATTTTTGTATTTGCCAAATTTTACAATAAACCTTTTTGTTCTCGGTGTACAACCTAAAAAAGTTAATGTTTTAAAAGTCGGGGGCCTTATTTATAAAGTGATAGTAGTAAGAATAATTAAGAAAGAGAAGAGCTAATATTTAGGTAATGAAATTTTGGGAGAAGGGAGGAAAAGTATATTTATATTTGGCAGTTGAGGCTAGATGTATGTAGAAAGAGATCAAACTTATCCATTCGAATACTTACATAGGCTACCAAGTGTTTTTACTATATTCATATTTTTTTCTATCACCCACGCATTTCGCGAGCATATGTCTAGTTCCTAAATAGTTACTATTTCATATTTTGGTTCACGACGTAAAATTACCATTCTATTCCTATTTCATGCTTTGGCTCATAAGCATTGTGTAGACACCCAATTTCAGGATAATATGTTATGAATGCAGTAAAGGACTCCAGTGATGAAAATGTCTTCGATACTTAATCTTTAAAAAATTCTGAGGGCTTTTAAAGAAAGGATTTAATGTTTTCAGGGACTAAATCGCAAAGTTCTTTTTAGGACCTACTTGTAAAATTTAAATTTTCCGAGGGCCTTTTTGTAATTAAATGTTAAAAAAAAAGAGTGTCGAAATTCCATAATTCCGATCGGAATTACAACAATTCTGATCGAGATTGTATAATTCCGATTGGAATTACACAATACCGGTCGGAATTGAATTCTTCCATTTTTTTTTATTTTTAATTATTTCCAATTCAGTGTTTTAATTGGTTTAAACTTCATAATTAACTTAATCCCACCCGATTTAAAATTTCTAAATACGCTTTAGGAATTAGAATCACATTAGGATTAGGGTTAGGCTTCCTGGTTCTACTATAAAAAGAAAGGAAGGGAAGCAGTAAGAGAGGAGAAAAAGCAGAAAAGGTAGGAAAAAAAAAGAGAAAGAAGGAGAAGAAGGAAGAAAATGGAAAAAAACATGATTTTATTCTTCTTGAGTTTATTTTTTACCAAAATTCCTTTTGATTCAACAATTAATTCAAGACTCGTGAAGAATTTTTGAAGAAAAAGATTTGTTAAGAACAGTGAACTACCAATCTGAGGATCACCTTAAACCATCCATAAGCATATAATCTTCTTCTATTATTTATTTATTTGATTATTTTACATTATTATTTTTATTATTAATCTTTCAAGTTATTGTCATAATATATTCGTTAATCATTGTTTTATCTTATTTTGTAGTGATTATGGAGGAAAACGCATGATGATCATGTGGGAGGGATGAATTTCATGAGAAGTCCATGGAAAACTATGGATAAAACCTCATAGAGACTTAGTTTCTAGGGTTTTATTTTGTTTTTATCATCTTTATTTTTTATTTATTTATTGTTTTAATTTTATTTTATTAATTGTTTTATGAATTAATGTAATAACCCCAATAGTGGGAGTAATAAAATTATATGTGTGGTTGCATGCTTATTTTGATTAACTGGGTTAGTAAAATTAGGTTTCAATTAGGTAATTATTTAAAATTAATGGAGAAAATAGATTAATTTAGGTTGCATATTAATAAAAATTAGGGTTTTAGTAAGGAATAATTTAATTACTTGTTTGATCTTATTTAATTATTTTTTTTACGTTTTTATTTGTTTTTGGGTTTATTTATTATTTTTATGTGTTTTGGGCCTTAAGCCCATTTTAGGTATTGATTTATTACTTAAGTTTAGGTAATTCTTTTAGCCCATCTCATTCTATAATTAATTAGGTTTAATTACTTAAAATATATTTTTTAGGTTCATAATTAATTAGATTTTAAGTTAAAAATATCCTTAGGTCCATTTAGTTAATTAGACATAGGCCTACCTAATTTAGTTTAATTAATTTAGACTTAGCCCACTTAATTTAAACATTTTTCATAATTTGTAAATTTAAGATCATTATTTAATTAAAACATATAGAATTAGACTCACTAATTTAAATACCTTCATAACATGTAGAATTAAAACCCATTTTTATTAAAATACATAAACGTAGGTTCATTTAATTAAAATCAAAAGGAATTAGGTCTTTAGATTCACTTATACATTAAAATATGTAGACTTTAGCTCATTTATTTAAAATCCATGTAGACTAGACTAACTTAGGGATTATATGATTTTTTGAATGCTTATTTACTTGTATATTTTATGACTAGTTTGCTATGAAGTTGATTTTTTTTTTAGGGTTTATATGAAATTGCATGTAAATAGAGAATGAGATAATAATTCATAAAGTAATTCTAAATGAACACAAGATTGAAAGAAGTTGGTATTTCGTATCCAGAATCTCCTGGTTGTGGTGCTAGCTTTCTTTTAGGGAATCGAGTACCACTTTTTCAATTTGTCCTAGTTATTACCCTGGGTGGTGACTCCTCATCTCCATGCCATGTCTTTGTGAAAGTGGTTAATGTGTTCTCTAGAGCCTTGAGCTTAAATAGTGTCGCAGTTGCTAAAATCTTGGACGCTCACTGAACCCCATCGTCTACACAATGCTATGAGAGATAAGTAAATTTAAGCATAAATGACATGATACTCTTATTAATGAATTTCATTATTAGTATCAAAATTAAATAGTCATACACTAACAACAATTACCACTTCTTTCGTCTATTAATAATATCATCAACTTAACTATTCATAAGAAATTCTTTTACCCATTGAAGTCTATACTTAAATGGAAGATTAAAAAATATTAATATTTAAGTAGGATCTTTTGAAATCTTTCTTAAATAGTGTATTTCTCACTCAATGTCAATCCTTCAATCTCATCCAATGCTCCAAATAATTCTTCAGCCTTGTATTGGATTGTTAATTCAACTCCTATACTTTTGCATATCTCTTTTCCAATTTCTTTCATGTCTTTACCCAACATCCTAGTTGCATTCATGATTGACTTAGCAGTTGAAGACTCCATTGAACTACTTTTCTTTTTCTTGGATGAAACAACATTTGTTCTACCATGACCTCTATTAATTCATGTAATAAATGTATAATCATTTGTGCCATGTGCCTCATTAGTTTCATGTATACTTTCAACTTCATTAGCCTCCCCTGTAGTTTAAATCTCTTCAAGTATGTCTTAAACTCCTTATGCATCTTTCCCTATTGCATGATTCTTTGCATAAATCATAGTAAATTCTTTAAAATACCATAAGCTCCTTGTCATGAAAGGTTAAGCTTTTTATGACTCTAATAAGAAGAAATTTTAATTAAATTTTTTATCAAAATTTATACCAAAACTAATTCTACTACCATAAATCAAATTTTGTATAGATTGATAAATATAATAAATTTTATCTCTAAGTAAGCTACCCATACTTCTGGTTTTGCTACCACAACTTTTCGCTTTAAATCCCATCCAAAACCACTAGTATTTAAACCATAAATCATGTCATACATAATCATCCAATCATTTTTCAATGTTTTGATCTTAGATTCAATGTGTGGCTTGGCTTTCAAGCTTGCATTTGGTAGCTTAGGTATGACTAATTTTTTAAGCTCATTTAAGTATCTAGGTTTAAAACCAGCTTTTGTACTATTATGTTTTCCCCTTTAGTGTAGTTCAACCATACATTTCACTAATGGTCAATTTTCAGTTATGGTCTACTTTCTTTTCTTTGTTCCTTTTATTAATATTGAAGTGACTTAAGAAAATCTATTTCCTTCTATAATGAACAACTAAATGATTTAGGACCTGTTGTAAAAATTATAAAGTAAAAGGGCAGATAAGAACAAGTGCTCAATCAACATGTCAAAAGTTACTTGTGTGTTACACTCATGTGCATGATCTCTATAGGAAAATGAAGGAACAAAGTTCAATTTAGCCCTCGAACTTTTTGAGAAAGTTCAATTTGACCCAAAATAACCTTTTTCTGTAATTTAGCCTAAAACTTGCACTTAATATGTCAATTAAACTTTTTTTTTTACAAAAAATGGAGAGTGTAATACACATCCTAATTAAACACTAAAAAGAAATTAGAAATGGTTAAACAATAGAAATTAACATTGAGAATAATCCACAAAAATTGTATAAAACAATCAACATGACGAACACAATTCAGTTGGGCCAAATAATTTGTATCATATACTTTTCTTTGGAAAAGACAACTCTTCCTCATCTATAGAGCCACTAGTAGCACTCTCCTTCGGCATGATTCGCTACATTTATTAGAAAATTATGCAGTAAACAACCCATTATATCATAAATGGGAAAAATTCAACACACTCCTCTTTTTATCTCTTTGCCAATAGTTGTCAGCTCCACTTCCCACACCACCTTTACTAGCACCACCATTAATTCCACTACCTCTACTAATACCTCTCATCAAACCTGCAAAACCTAAGTTTTTTTTTCTAAAATAAAAGCTAATAAATCAATTAAAGATAAAAGCTTTAACCAAAGGGCACTCAATTTGATATCACAAAATCATAGCCAAAAACCCAATTACCATAATCAAAATCATCATCAATTCATAAATAAAACCAAAATCATCATAAAAAACCTAATTACCATTAAAGATATCATAAGAACTAAAGCTTCAAGAAATCACATTAACATTAGTTTCTTTTTTTCTTGAGGTTCTTTAACTTCTTTCCATTGTAGTGATAAAAGAGGGTACAATTATCATGTAAATAAGAGACAAGATAAGTTTTTGATGATTTTATTAAAGAGAAAGGAGAGATGTAACTTGCAGCAAAAAGAAGGTGAGAAGCAAGAGTAGAAGTATCAATAAATGGAGAATAATTGGTTATTGAATTAGAAATGAAAAGAATGAATAGAAGGAGAAAAGAAGTGGATAAAATATGAGTTCTTGATATTGAAAATGGTCACAATATAGTTATTGAGATAGCACTAAAAATATTCTTCAAAGGTAGAATCAGGAGGGATTGAAATGAGGAGGAAAGAGAGCAAAGAAGGAGAAAGTAGTGAAAGAAGATTCAAAAAGCAGAGGAAATGAAATAGTGAAAGAAAGAAGGAGAAATAGTAGAAGATGGAGAATGAGACAAATGTTATAAACCGAGTTTTTAAATTATTTTATTGTAAAATAGGATATGCAATGTTAATAATTTTAAAATAATAATTTATTATTTTATTATCTTGAAAAATTATTATCGCTATTATTTTATGTTTAATTAATATATTTTACGCAAATACATATCTTTAAATTATTATTTTGGGAAATAGTATTTTATTAAATCTTTAATTTAGAGCTAAGTGAGAATTAATTGTGGTGATTATGATAGATTGATATTGATTTGATTGAAATTGATGTGATTGAAAGTGTGATTGCTGGAGCTCGATTGACCAAGTGTCTCGAGGCCAATCACACTGACAGTCAGACTGTTGGAGCTTGGTCGACTTAGTGTCTCGGGGCCAGTCTATTATCCATATGGATTAAGTGAATTTACTTGGAATTAAGTGAGCCTATATGGCTACAGTACTTTCTATTGGTATTAAGGTTACGATCATATAGGGTTCTATTTGATCCTTCATAAATTGATAATTTTTAGTATTAAAATGTAAAAATGATTTTCTTTGCATCTGTGTGTATTTGCCTGTATATATATTTATTATATATACTTTTGAGTGTCTGCATTTGAAATTTAGCTATGCGTGTATATATATTATAATAATTCACTTAATGAGGTCTAACTTCTCTCTGTTGATGTTTTTACAGGAGAGTCCTCATCTTCAGACCTCAGTAGTAGACCTGTCCGCCGGATTTCTTCCACTCTGGCTTTATTATGTAAATCACTTACTTGAATTTTATTTTGTACTTTAGACACTGCAATAGTAGTTGTATTTAAATATGTTGTGAGTTGTATTTGTATTTATACATGTATAAGGATTTTACTTTAGAGTGTTTCTCTGAAGGTTTGTATTTAAAGATTTTATTTATGATATGAGACATGATTTTATTTTATTAAAGAATGATGAGGATCTTATTTTTATTGATTGAGATTTAATTTCCATTGCATGAATATTTTATTTATTTTATTTTATTGCATGCTTTTTTTTAAGGCTTGCTATGGGTTCCGGATTCAAAAGAATTCTCGTTCCCTAGCGTCGGTCATGACCTGCTATTTTGGGTCGTGACAAAGTTGGTATCAGAGCCTGGTTTTGTGTCAGGGCTTTAGTTATGTGAGTTATGGCCTTAGTTTTCAATGTTGTGTTTTCTTTGAAATTGCCGCAGTTGATTAGGTTTGAGTATGTCTTGATAAGTATTCCTTAATTTAGTTTTCTACGTTATCCTCTGTTATTTTTTTTGTCTGAGTCCTTCTGTTTGTCTTTTTAGAATAAGGAGGCGAGTGTGTGTCGCTCCACCGGTCGTTATGGCCGAGGATGATGAGTCCTTCCAAGATGAGGTTTTACCTCCTAAGCCGCTAGTTAGGCGTAGAGATAGTGGCAAAGGTAGACCTCGAGGCGCGGCAGGACATCGTAGACAGAGAGAGCTACAGGATGAGGAACCTGTAGAGCCTGAGTATGAGGATATTCCAGTACCTCCTGTTGCATCGCCTATTCAGCCTGCATATCAGTAGGGTATGTCTGACCCTGAGGTAGCTCTGTTTTATGCCAAAGTTGACAGGATCGCGTTTGATGGGACTTCAGATGCTTTAGAATTTCTACATGCGATCTAGACGAGGACTTGGACTGCTCACACCGAGTACCAGTGGATCATGATAATCGAGCTATTTATTGAGTGACCAGCCTTGGACTGGTTTATTTAGATGATCCAGCCTTACATAACGACGATGACCTGGGCTCAGTTTAGAGAGCGATTCATAAGGAGATTTTACCCAGAGCCACTTCGCATGAGTTACAAACTCCGGTTGACCAGCATTTCCCGAGGTGACAGATCTGTTGAGGATTACACCAGAGAGTTCCTTCGGCTTAGCAGATATGCAGAGGATCTAATGCTAGACTAGTACTTTGCAGTCACTACTTATGTTACTGGATTGGGTTCTATATTTACTGGTATGCCTACATCGGGCCTTACTCTGGAGTTAGTGATAGAGTTGGCCAAGGAGATTGAGCTGAGGCTAGTCAGGCAAGAAGCTATGCTTGATTATTACCACTTGGGTGCTCAGTCAGGTGGATTCCAAACTACTCCACACTCGAGTTTTTAGATTGGATCGAGTAGTCAGCAGAGGGGTCCAGCCTAGCAGACTCAGAGACAGTAGCAGCGAGTACATCAAAGCAGTAGATATGGCCGTGGAGGTCAGCATAAACCATTTAGACTTGGGTCAAGTGCTTCGAGTTGCAACAGTGGTTGTAATTATGGGTAAGCTACTAGTGTATGTCAGACCTGCAGCAGAGTCCATCAAGGACCATGTTACATGACACCGCTGATGTGTTTCAGATGTGGACAGACGGGACATTTTGCCAGATCGTGTCCCTATTCTGGATATCAGCAGCCACAGATTCTGCGATTTCCTCAACAATCGATTGCCAGTGCTGCACCCGTTCCTTTTCAGTTGCCTCCAGCCCAACATCAGAGTTCTACCTCGATTGTTCCCCAACAGGGTCATGGTAGAGGTACCCAAGGAGGTGCCAGAGGTATTGGTCAGGCTTCTACCAGCCAGTAGGGATGTCGAGGATAAGCCAGAGTCTTCCATCTCACTCAGCAGGATGCTCAAGCATCTAATGTAGTTGTGACAGGTATTATTTCTGTATGTTACTAGGATGCATGGGTTCTGTTTGATCCAGGTGCCACACATTCATTCTTTTCTCCTATTTTTACTTCCTAGTCTTGTTGGCAAGCTTCGAGGATGACTTTTCCTTTGTCTGTCACCACTCCTCTAAGTGATTCTTTGGACATCGATGTTGTTCTTTCTAGTTGTCCAATTCTTGTCGGAGGTAAAGAATTATCTGCTAATTTGATTCTGTTGAATGTGATAGAGTTCGATGTTATTCTAGGTATGGATTAGTTATCTCAGCACTATGCTGTGGCAGATTGTCGGAGTAAAGAGGTGACTTTCAGAATTCCTGGTGAGGAAGAATTTAAGTTTGTGGGTGATAGGAGTTCAGCACATGATAATCTCATTTTTGCTATTACGGTTAGGAAGTTGCTGAGGAAGGGTTGTCAGGGATATTTGGCATTAGTCAGGGATACTTCAGTGGAGAAGTTGTCACTCACAGATGTTCCTGTTGCCTGTGAGTTTCCTAATATTTTTCCTAAGGAGTTTCCAGGTTTACCACCTCACAGAGAGATTGAGTTCTGTGTAGATGTGGTTCCAGACACTACTCCTATATCTATACCACCCTACAGAATGGCTCCTACAGAGTTGAAAGAGTTGAAGGAGCAGTTGCAAGAGTTACTAGATAAGGGTTTTATTAGACCTAGTGTTTCTCCTTAGGGTGCACCAGTCCTGTTTGTGAGGAAGAAGGATGGTACCCTGAGACTGTGCATTGGCTACAGAGAGCTGAATAAGGTGACAGTGAATAGCAAGTATCCTCTCCCGAGGATAGATGACTTGTTTGATTAGCTATAGGGTGCATAGTTCTTTTCTAAGATTGATTTGAGGTTGGGTTATCGTCAGTTGCAGATTAAGAAAGCCGATATTCCTAAAATGGCATTCTGCACTCGATATGGCCATTATGAGTTTCTGGTGATGTCTTTTGGCTTGACTAATGCACCAGTAGCTTTTATGGACCTGATGAACAGGGTATTCAGACTATATGTGGATCAGTTTGTGGTAGTCTTCATCGATGATATACTGGTGTATTCGAGGAGTATGGAGGAGCATGTATATCATTTGAGGATTGTACTACAGACATTGAAAAAACATCAGCTTTATGCTAAATTCTCAAAGTGTGATTTCTAGATGGAGAGTGTTGCATTTCTTGAACATGTGGTGTCAAAAGAGGGTATCCAGGTTGATCCACAGAAGATTGAGGTAGTGTCTGAGTGGCCTAGACCTACTTCAGTTACTGAAATTCATAGTTTTTTAGTTTTAGCTGAGTACTATAGGAGGTTTGTATAAGATTTTTCTAGAATTGTAGCTCTTATGACTCGCTTGACTCAGAAGAATGTAAGATTTGAGTGGGTAGAAGCTTGTGAGAATAACTTTCAATTGTTGAAGGAGAAGTTGACCATAGCCCCAGTTTTGGCTTTGCCTAATGGAGTAGATAAGTTCACAGTTTATTATGATACCTCTAGAGTTGACCTAGATTGTGTGTTGATGCAGAATGGTAGGGTAATAGCCTATACTTTAAGGCAGTTAAAGAAGCATGAAAAGAACTATCCTACCCAAGACCTAGAGATGGCTGTAGTGATCTTTGCTCTCAAAATCTGGAGACATTATCTATATGGGGTGCCTTGTGAGATTTTTACTGATCATAAGAGCCTTAAGTACATCTTCCAGCAAAGAGATCTGAATCTGAGGTAGAGGAGATGGTTGGAACTGTTGAAATATTATGATTGTGAGATTTTATATCATCCAGGTAAGGCTAACGTGGTAGCAGATGCCTTGAGTAGGAAGTCCTTTGGTAGTCTTGCTCATATCAGTGTAGAGAGGAGACCGTTGTTCTAAGAGTTGCATTTGTTAGTGGATCAAGGTCTGATGATGAAGATTAGTAGATCAGGTGGACTGCTAGCTCAGTTTAAGGTGCGGTCTGTACTGAGAGATAGGATTAAGGCAGCTCAGAGCCGAGATCCTATTCTAGAAGAGCTTGCAGAGAATGTTCGAGCAGGAAGTTCACTGATTTCACACTTGATGATGATGGTGTTTTATGGATCAATGGTAGATTGTATGTGCATAATGTGGATAACTTGAGAGAGGAGATCCTAGAGGAAGCATTTTCTATAGCTTATAGCATACATCCGGGTGTCACTAAGGTGTACCACAGTATTAGAGACTTGTACTGATGGGACGGACTGAAGAAGGATGTTGCTGATTATGTGGCTACGTGTCTAATGTGTCAGCAAGTGAAAGTTGAGCATCAGAAGCCTTTTAGGAAGCTTCAGCCTCTTCCTATTCCTGAGTAGAAGTGGGAAAGGATTGCTATGGATTTTGTGGTTGGTTTTCCTCGTTCTAAGGATGGATACGGTTCCATCTGGGTGATTGTGGACAGGTTGACCAAGTCTGCACATTTCTTGCCTGTGAAAGCCACTTATTCTGTAGTTAGATTGGCGAAGCTGTATGTGAAGCATATTGTGTGCCTTTATGGAGTGCCTGTGTCCATTGTGTCAGATAGAGGTTCAGTGTTTACCTCTCATTTTTGGCAGAAGCTGCAGGAAGCGATGGGCACTAGGTTGGACTTCAGTACTGCTTTTCATCCTCAGATAGATTGTCAGTTTGAGAGGATGATCCAGACAATGGAAGATATGTTGAGGATGTGTGTTTTGGATTTGGGAGGTAGTTGGGATGATCATTTGCCACTCGTAGAGTTTGCATATAATAACAGTTACCATAGCAGTATTGGAATGACACCATATGATCCCCTCTGAGTTAGGATGAGATTGGTGAGAGAGCTTTGACTAGACCTGAGATGGTTCAGGATGCTGCAGAGAGAGTTGTTGTGATCAAGAGAAGATTAGAGATTGCAGTTAGCAGGCAGAAGAGCTATGTGGATCCTAGACGTAGAGATGTGGAGTTCAAGGTAGGAGACTTTATTTTTCTAAAAGTGTTTCTGATGAAGGGTGTTATAAGATTTGGCAGGAAGGGTAAGCTAGCACTAAGATATAAAGGACCGTTCGAGATTCTGGAGAAAGTTGGCACTGTTGCATATCGGTTGGCTTTGCCTCTGAGTATGTCTCAAGTGCATCTAGTACTTTATATCTCAATGTTGAGAAAGTATGTTTCAGACAGTTCACACGTGTTGTAACCCGACAGTGTTGAAGTAAATGAAGACTTGACGTTTGTGGAAGAACCTGTTGCGATTGTTGACTATCAAGTTCGACAATTACGTTCGAAGCAGATTCTGATGGTCAAGGTGTTATGGCGCAGCAACAGAGTAGAAGAGCATACCTGGGAGACTGAAGCTGAGGTGCGAGCTTCTTACCCGTATCTCTTTCCTCCTTGATCTTGTATTTCTTCTTTTTTTCTGGAATTCGAGGACGAATTCTTGTAAGGGGGGAAGACTGTTATAACCTGAGTTTTTAAATTATTTTATTGTAAAATAGGATATGCAGTGTTAATAATTTTAAAATAATAATTGATTATTTCATTATCTTGAAAAATTATTATCGTTATTATTTTATGTTTAATTAATATATTTTATGTAAATACATGTCTTTAAATTATTATTTCAGGAAATAGTATTTTATTAAATCTTTAATTTAGAGCTAAGTGAGAATTAATTGTGGTGATTATGATTGATTGATATTGATTTGATTGTAATTGATGTGATTGAAAGTGTGATTGCTGGAGCTTGATTGACCAAGTGTCTTAAGGCCAATCACACTGATAGTCAGACTGCTGGAGCTCGGTTGACTTAGTGTCTCGGGGCCAGTCTACTGTCCACATGGATTAAGTGAATTTACTTGGAATTAAGTGAGCCTATATGGCTAGAGTACTTTCTATTAGTATTAAGGTTGTGATCATATAAGGTTCTATTTAATCCTTCATAAATTGATAATTTTTAGTATTAAAATGTAAAAATGATTTTCTTTGCATTTGTGTGTATTTGCCTGTATATATATTTATTATATATACTTTTGAGTGTCTGCATTTGACATTTAGCTATGCATGTATATATAATATAATAATTCACTCAGTGAGGTCTGACTCCCCTCCGTTAATGTTTTTATAAGAGAGTTTTCATCTTCAGACCTCAGTAGTAGACTTGTCCGCTAGATTTCTTCTGCTCCAGCTTTATTATGTAAATCACTTACTTGAGTTTTATTTTGTACTCTAGACACTGTAGTAGTGGTTGTACTTAAATCTGTCGTGAGTTGTATTTGTATTTATACATGTATGAGGATTTTACTTCAGAGTGTTTCTCTGAAGGTTTGTATTTAAATATTTTATTTATGATATGAGACATGATTTTATTTTATTAAAGAATGATGAGGAGCTTATTTTTATTGATTGAGATTTAATTTCCACTGTATTAATATTTTATTTATTTTATTTTATTGCATGCTTTTCTTTAAGGTTTGCTACGGGTTCCGGATTCGAAAGAATTCCTATTCCCTAGCGCAGTCATGGCCCCCTGTTTTGGGTCGTGACAAGAAAGGGAGGAAAAAGAGAAGTGATTTAAAGGAAAAAGATTAAGAAGGAAGAAGATTAAGCTGCATATGCAGCTGAGGATTTGAGGCGAAGTGAGATTTGAGGGGTTTTAGGGGTTGTCGGAGTAAGATTTAAGGCGGCTTAGGCAGTGGATTTAGAGGATTTGTACTTAGGCTTTATTATACTGATAATTTAAATTTTTAAACTGTGGATGCACCTTCAAATGGATGTGTATTACACGCTCCATTATTTGTTAAAAAAATAGGTTTAAATGACATATTAAGTGCAAGTTTTGGACTAAATTGTTGAAAAAGATCATTTTGGGATAAATTGAACTTTCTCAAAAAGTTCGAGGGCCAAATTAAACCTTATTCCAAAAATGAATTATATAGAATCACTAGCACTTTTTATAATTTAAATTTTACGGAGCAATTTGTGCATGCTTCACTTTTTGTATACCTGGATATTAAAGTTATCCTCTTTTAAAGCTAATGTTCTAAAAAGCATGTTTTTTCATCACAAGGGATTTGTACAAGTCCAATTTTATGTGACTACAAGCCATACAAGTGACAAAGGTAAAAAAAAATGAAGATATGAGATTACATAAGATGCAATATCTTTGATAGAATTCTTACACAGTACTATAGAATTCCAATGTCAAAGAAATTTTGCTAGTAGGCATATAGATATAATTTTGCAATAATACATCCTAATGGCTAGAAAACATAATTTGATAGCCTAATCAACTTAAAAATACATCCTAACAAACTTAATAAAACATCGTAACTAACTTAGTATTAACGTCTTGAAGCCTTCCATGTATTAAACATTTCCTTAGCCAAATTCATATGCATTGATGTCCAAGCTTCTGATGGTTCAACTGCAGTTATTGGATGATCTTCCATGTTATCACTTTTACTTAATTCAACCTTAAAATGATTTGTTTCATGCTTCATTCTGATGAAATTGAAGCATGCAACAAATAATGATAATTCAATTGTAAGTTCTAATTGAATAGAAAGATGAACATCTAAGAATTCCCCATCGCACATTAAGTAATCCAAAACAATGCTTAATAACATTACAAGCAACTGCATGTTTTATATTAAAAAATTCTTATTCAGTTCTTGGATAATGATCTCCACGCTATTTACTTAAGTGATATATTTGTCCCTTAAATAATGTAAGAAATCCCTTACTATTTATATATCCAGTGTTGACTAAATAGTAACAACTCAAAAATTCTAAGTTAATTAAATGATGCTTATGAAATTGATAGTACCAAATTATAATTTCTAATTTTATGAAAATCTTTCCTTATGGTACTTTAAGCCTATTTCTCCTACTAATTGCATCTCAGAGTACTCTTCTATCAGCTACTAATCCTTCCCAATAGGAAGGACATAAATAAATTGCATGTTTGGTCTACATAAACCTAATACATTTATGGCAATATCTCTTTTATGAGTTCAAAATATATTACAATTGATTGCTAGCACCTTAATTTTTATGTATGTCCCATCCAACCCTCTAAGGCAATTCTAAAAATGAATAAAAATATGTAGCATAAAATTTTCATGTATCTCCAAACCTGAGAAAAATAATATTAAACATATAAAATACCTACCTTGAACTATTTCCATCACTTATCTGTATAATTTGCAAAGATAGGCTTAGGTTTTTTAAATAAGTGACCTTGCAAGTGTATAGTCACATTTAAAACCTTGTGAAAGTAGCGACTTATAGTCTCTCCCGACCTTTGAAAGTTTGTGAGGATAGTTATGTTCTTTTGATGAGGGGAGAGAATATGCAAAAATAATCCTACTTGCATATTTCTTGTTGGTTTTAAACCCACAATATTTTCAAGCATCTCACATAACTTATAAAATGCTCTTTTATTCATTCTTAGTTCACTTTTTCAAGTAGTGTCCTTATTATGAACAAGCCTCTTAGTATATTCTCTTTCATATAGGAGTTCAATTCATATGTAATCTGAGGTCTATCTCTATAAATAGATGAAATCACATTAGCAATGGTTAAAAACTAATTAACAATCACATACATTTGTAGCCATATTGTCAAAACTGCTGCAACCATATGACCAAACTCAATTGAGAAATTATTGCAAATTTAAAAAGAATAATAAAATTACAAAACTAAGTAATCAATCACTTGGCACTTAAAAGAAAAAAGGGTCATACTTTCACAAGTTTTTTTAATTGTTTGGTTTAAATCAAAGGTTAGTTCAAATCCTAAATTTAAAATGTAAGTTGCCACACCAAGTTAAAAATCAATTAAGGCCAATATATAATATAATATAATGTAAGTTCTGAATTCTTTTAATTTAGTGGTATGGTATTATTTAACAGTACCAAATTGTACCACACCATGACACCAAATCTAAAATCTTATAATAATTGTTACAAGTGACAAGGCTACCACAATAAATTGACATAGAATGTGAATGTGATGCTAATTTCTACCTTTTTTTTCATCAATGCTTAAGATTAAAAGACCATGAGAGTTTACCACCTTAGGCACAGATTATAAATCAAATGATTTGCGGCACTTTTCCCTAAAGGATTCATGCTGTGTGTGAACTTACAGGCAAAAATCCACACCCACTATATCCACACTCAGAAGAATTTAGTTCCTAAACATAGAAAACTAATTCATCACTAAACTAAGTAAAAGCATAGACTAATTGATTACTAAACTAAGTAAAAGCAAATACTGCTTTAATTTTTTAATAAAATTCTTTATGACTATTTATCAAACAGTTTAAGAGCATATAATATCACTAATTTCAACCTTAAACAAAAATAAATGACTCAAAATCAAATTAATAGAAATCACAACAATAATGCACGTTATTGTTACTATCAAGGTTAAAATGAAATAGAATGATTGGATTAATGATAACATCAAATCAAATCAAGCAATAAATATTAACCTAGTTAAAATATAGAAACAAAAGAAAGATTCAATCTGACCTGAAATAGAGAAATTCTCAAGAGAAACAACTGTAGAGGAAGATTAGTGTCATCCAAAAAGCTTGATTCTACTAGATAAGGAGAAGAAGGTGACCATTGGAGAAAATGACAAGGAGAGGTAGAGAAAGAGAGTGAGAGAATCAATCAACTTTTTTAACAGAGAATGATAAATTTTATGAGGAGTAAAAGTGGAAATAGTCTATTTCAAAGGATAAATAATACTTATACTTTAGTTTTTAGCAAAGTAGCTATTCTTCAAAAATTACAGAATTGCTATTCTATAGAATTGGAATTTCATAACAAAATTTGAATCAAAACAAAGAATAGCTAATCCTTATAAAATAGCTATTCTATTTTTTATCTATTCTGTAAATCAAACATGACCTATATATTAAATGTTAAACTTTAAAGTTATTAAGTGTAAAATTTAACAAGTGTTTATCTTCAATTTAAAAGTAAATCACTCAGTCATTTTTTCTAAACCTTTAGAAATTCTATTTTAAAAATTTTTTTTACTAAAACACTATTATACATTCAATAATAATTTAATAGTATCAACACAAATCCTATTATATTTAAAAGTAATGGCAATAAATAATAAAGAAAATAAAATTAATGTAATATATTTTATTTTTAATCTATTTATTTACCTTTTTCTATTTATAAAATTCTTATTTTAAAATACATATGTTTTATTCTACATAAAATATTTTAATTATACTACATCTAAATCAATACTCTTCTTTTATTAGAAATTAGGTCTTTTAATTTAATTAATTAAAACATCCACCTTGTATTCAATTAAAAACACATTTTTATTTTTATTTAACATAAGTAAAAACGTGTAATTTATCAATTATATTCTATTTTCTTTTATTTTATACATTCAATTATTATTACTATTATACATATTCAAAATATACATATACTTTTAATAAAAAATTAAAATAAAATTATTATAATAACTGTATAAACTTCCACTTTTATATTTGATTGATTTTTAGTTTTTAATTTACTAAAATTACTTAATAATTATATCAAAACGTGTACATTATTTAAAGTCCATGCTATTGACGACTAGTTATCCTTTAATTCCACAATGTTGAGGCTCCAAATCCGTTACAAAATACAATTTTAGAGGGGTATTCAAAAGTTAAGTGTTATTTAATTAAAACTTTGTAGGACTTTAAGAAAGTGAGGAGATATTAAATTATGATTTCTAAAGACTTAAAAAAAGTACGTAAAAGCTAAAAGGTATTTAATTATAACTTTAATAGAGTTTATAAAAGTAAGGTGATATTCAAAAAGTGATTGACTTTTATAAACATTACACTTTTTCGTACTTTTATGGACTTTTCATGTGATGTTATGAATAACAAAACCTAAGATTTCAACGAACATTTTTTTGGCTTAATCCTATGAGGAAAAAAAAGAAAAAAAGAGACATTGAAGTGACTTTGAACAATCTAGTAATTCTTCAACCTATAACCTTTTTTGGTTTAATGCTAAGCAATTAACAAAGTATCTCATGTTTCTTGCATGATATGTATGATTAATATTTTTGGGCATTTCTTTCAATTTTTTTGGATTGTATTTGATGTTATAGGTGTTGATAGCTTTTAGGATATATATTGAATTTTATTGCATGTAATGCTTTAATTTTTGGTGTTTAATTTATTTAGGGTTTATAGGGAATGATTTTCACTTCTTTGTTTTTTATCATGTAATAAGAAGTAAAAAGAACAATTAAAAAAAATAGCAAACAAACAAATTCTTTAAGAGCACAAACGTGGAATTGAAAGGACTAAGCTAATAAAAGTTAAGAGCACAAAGATAAAAATAAACAAAACAAAACAAAACAAAAACATTTTTTTCCAGAAACTCAAATGAATTATGCCTAATTCAGATTTTTGGAAACTCAATAGTACTTGCTTGGATTAACCAAAAGTGATCTAGATTTGTACCAAATTCTCAAAATATAAAAGTTGATCAATGTTTATAAAAGTCTATAGAAGTTTCAAAATAAAAAGTCTATGAAAGTCATTGACAAATTCATAAATTTTATAAAAATCATTAGAAGTTTATAAATTCTATAAAAGTTATTCACTTAACAAAATCTATAAATATCTTTTAAAATCTTAATTGAATACACCCCTATAAATTTTAGACTAGGGATAGATTCACCACAGGAATAAAAATTGAAACATATTTATAATAATTGGATCACATAAAAAGTTTATTCACATTTTACAGAAATCAAATCCCACGAAGAGTCCAACAACAAATTGGATTTGAAAATTATAAATGTGTTTTTGAAATTTTCACCTAACTTTATAGTTGGCTTCTATTTATGTTTAATATTTAATATTTTTAAGTATTAAATTATTTCTTCATTACATACTATTATGCAATTTTTAATCTAAATAATTACAGCATTTTTAATTTTGTCCAACATTTATTATTCAAATCCATATAAATTGATGATTAAAATAAATAAATAAATGCACACGCACAAAAAGGGAAGAGAAATGATGACAACAATTTAAACATGCAAAACTATTAAAATAATAAAATAAAAATAAAGATAATAGTTGACGTCAACTACTTACGATGTGAACAGTTTACTGCGGGTTATGATGTTTTACCATTATGCTCCTTTTTTTTTATAAATAAATAAATATCAAGTTATAGGCATTTAAATTATGGCACGATAAGTTCATTCAATTCATTTCAGGTTTTAAAATCCATCATTTTAATTAATTATTTTAAAAAATTAAAATTTCAAAAAAATAGAAATTTCAAAAATATAAATTTAATTAACAGTGGGATTAATATAGAAATTGCCCCAAAAAAATTTTATCTTGTAAAGGATTGCAAAGTGTATCATGGTTGTAAAAATAAATATACATGCGCGTGCAAAGAAAGATAAAAAAGAAAAAATTACAACTTTTTAAACATGGAAGTAAATAAAATTTAAATTAAAATAAACTCCAATGAACTAAATACCAAAAAATAAAAATTAAAAAAGGCCCAAAGCATGGGCTTGACATAGCCCATTAAGCTATATAATTCACCACCTATAAAAATAAATAGTTAGGCCCATGGTAATAAACATAAAAATAATTGATAAAACTACGTGGGATACACTATTTTGACCCTTTTGTCTTTTATATTGACTTTTTTTTTCCCCAATTTTACTTCTTATTTCTTTTATATTACTTTTTTTTTTTTTTTTTATTTATACGTTGTTTTTGCTACTCAGTTTTCAAGTTTTTATTTTTCATTATTGTGCTTTGTTTTCTTAATTGATTTACTTACAGATAGGGTGAGCAAGTATGGGAAAAATCAGAGAATTTCAAATTTCTGTAATTATATCATATTTTAAAAATTTTAAAAATAAAATATTCAGTACTAGTATATAATTTAAAATTTTTTATATCAATACTATTCCATTTTTCGGAATGATTCGGTACGAATATTTAGTTCTATCGGAACGGATTGATATACTATGGTCCAAAATGAAAATTAAAAAATTTACATAATAGACAATTTTATATTATTAATTAAAATTATATTTGTTATCCATAAATAAATTAAATTATATTTGTTATTCACAAAACAAAACGACATAGTTTTTGGTAAAAATATATAATTTTAGTTATATATACACACACTAGCACAACAACAACAACAACAACAATAATAATAATAATAATAATTATTATTATTATTAAATAAAATAATAGCAATATATATTCAATTAATAAAAATAACCTATCTTCTCTTATTTTTGTTTGTAAGATATTTATTTATTTTAATAAAAACAATGTAGTATTAGGTAAAACTATATCGTTTTGATTATCTATAATATATGTCTATATATTATTATGTAGCAAATAATAATTATAATGATATTATTTAGTTGATAAATTTTAAATAATATCAATAAGATTATATTACTTAATAACAATAATAATTAATAAGTTATTAAATATAATAATATTATTTAACTCATTAATTTTAAATAACATCAATAAGATTATATTACTTACTAAAAATAAAACTAATAAGTTATCAAATATGATAATAACAACATATTTTAATTTAAAAATTATAAAATTTGAAATTATACAATACTAATTTTCTTATTTGTATATTTTTTAGTTTAAATTGAAATCTTATGGGCATTCCACATTTTTACTTGTTGATGATAATAATAATAATAATAATTTTTTTATATCTCATATTTTAAGTTTAAAGAGTGCTCTAATGGACATTTCACATTTTTATTTGTTAATTGAATTATTTGAAACTATATGATGTGAATTTTTTATTTTTATATTTTAAGTTTAAATTGTAATATAATACCTGTTTCATATTTTTATTTGTTAATTGAATAATAATAGTAATAGTAGCAGTAGCAGTAACAATGATGATGATGATGATGATGATAATAATAATAATAATATTTTGTTAAAAATTTATTTATTTTAATAACAAAACATATTAATTTTTACCATATATTATTATACATATGTATTACTTTACAATATAATTAAAAGTATATAATTAAGTTACTACTTGCTACTATTTATTAATAAATATGTATTACTTATTAAATTAATATTTGATACTATATTTGGTTTTCGGTTCGGTATGGTCTCATTTCGAATTTTGTAAATATCCATTACCGTATGAAATTAGTCATAAAATTCGATTTAATTTAGTTCGGGATTAAAATTGTTCAGTTCAATACAGTTTTAATGTCTTTTGGTTCGGTTCGGTTCAGTTCGGTATTTTCTCCGTCCCGTGCTTAGCCTGACTTACAGAGTTCTATTTTGCTTTTTTAGAATTTTTTACATATCCATTTTTTCATGTTTTATTTTGTTTTTGCATATCATTTTTTTCATTTTTTATTTTCATGTTTTTGTTTGGATGTTGTTATTTTTTTTTTGTTTGATGTATTATTCTGATTTGTTGCTTGTTTCTGAGGTTTTAAAGAAAATGAAAAGAGACAATAAAAGAAAAGCTACCAGTGGAGTTGATGTATCTGAAAAAGGTGATTGTTCTCCAAGTTTGTCGAAGAGAAAGAGAAATGTTAAATAAGAAAAGAAGAGAAAGTTGAGTGTTGTTAAGGTATGTTTTTTTTTTTTTTTCTAGTTGTTTACATAGTTATTTTGTAGTTGTTTTATGTTGTTTTTTAAGTTGTTTGTGGTTATTTTGTAGTCATGTTGTAGTTTATGTTTTAAATTTTGAGTAAGTTTCTTGTGTTGGTTATTTTAAAGTTGTTTTTAGATTTTTTTTTATTGTTTTATAGTTTTTTTTTTAGGTTGTTACTTGTATAGTTTGGTTATTTTGTGTTGTGATTTTTTTGTTAGATTTTTAAATTTGATTATTTTTGTTGTTGTTGTTGTTTTTTTTTTTTATGTTATTTTGTTGTTAGGTATTTTGTTTTTTCTTAGTTGTTTTGTTGTTGTTATGTTTTTTTTTTGGTTTTTAATTGGTTGTTATTTGGTTTATTTTATGTTATTTTTGGTTGTTTTAATGTTATTTTGTGTTGTTTATTTTACTGTTGTTGATCTATTTTTTGTATTTTTTTTAATTGTTGTTGTGTTGTTTGATATAGTTTTTAAGTAAGTTGTGGCAATTCTGTATTAGTATTTGTAATTGTTTGTTTTAGCAATTGTGTGTAATTTTTTTCGTTGTTTTAAAGTTTTTGTTAACTTATTTGGTTGTTGTTTAGTATTTTTTCTTGTTTAGTTTATGTTATTAATGTAAACTTTTTGTTTTTATTTTTTTTATTCTGGAGTGGGAGTTTTTTTTTATTAAGCTCGAGGAACATTTTGTTGGTAGAATTAGCAGTAAAATGAGTGATAATTTTGTCAATAAGTTGAACAAGAAGTTGTGTGAGTTTTAGAAAAATTATTTAAGGATACTTGTTTTAGATATTCTTTAAATATGCATGATATTAAAATTCAGCCTCAGGATGTTCACTTTTTGCTGTTGAGGAGGTTTATCAGCCAATAGTAAAAGAGATGTGGTTTTCTATTTGAGGTTCTTTGTTGAAATTTTCTCTAGATGAATTTATTTTAATAAGTGGTTTGAGGTGTGTTAGTGAAGTGAAGATGATATGTTCTAGCAGTACAGATAATAGCTTGATAGTTTTTAGAAAATAAATAAGCAAGATGTTGAGTAATTGTTTTTGTCTAATGAAGTTGATTTTTATGAAATTTTTTAAAGATTGTTGTTTTATTTTTTGTTGAGCATTTTTTGTTTTCTTCTCCTAAGCATAATAAGGTTATTTGGGAACATTTGGATATTTTGTTAAGGTAATTCTTTTATTAATGTAGGTGTTTATAATGATTATCCTTAGGGTAAAAAGGTTTTTAATGTTACTATTGATTCGATGAAAGGGAATTGATTAGTTTAGTTAATAAGTCTAAGAATTGTTATAATCATTTGGTTGGATTGTCGTTGGTTCGTTAGTTTTGGTTTTATGAATTTTGTGAACAAGCTAAAGGGATACTAGCTAATTATGCTAATGATTATGATGTTCCTCGTCAATTGAAGTGGACTTCTTCTTTTGTGCCTAAGATTAAGTTTTTTGACAAAGATTTATTTAATTTTTTTGGTTTTAAGGTAATTCTTTTCTTTTTTTTTTGTTTTGTTTATGTATTTTAATTTTTTTAATTTTTTTAGTTGGTTGTTTATATTTTTAATGTAGTTGAAATTAAAGGAGATATATCCTATTGCTGAAGAGTTTGAAAGATTGAATTTAACAGGTCTTTTTTCAAAGTACAAAGTTAATAAGTTTAAGGTTGTTGAAATAAAATCTAATGGTGGAGAAGGGGGTGAGGACAGTACTAATAATTTTAAAACAACTCTTTTGTCTAAAAAATCAAAGTTTTCAGAAAAATCTACTCAGAAGAAGAAAGTATCTGAAGAAAATATTCCTCATGATCTTAGTTACCAAATGATTTTTAAAATTATTAAGGAAAAGATGGATTAAGAGTTTTCTTTTTTGAAACTTTATATTGATAAAAAAATTTGTATACTTAAAGAAAAATAAATTACTAATATGGAGAGGAAGTTTATTTTTTCCAATAATAGTAAAGATAGATATAATAAAGAGATGGATGGTAGTGGTAAGGAGAAGGATAGTCATGATGGGAAGTGTTATGAAGCTAAAAATTATCCAAATTCTAAGATACAATTGTCCAGATAAAGTGACTTTAGCCAACTCAACGCCTCCTTGATGCTAATAGTCTCTGCCTCTTTAGGTGTGAAATGAAATGGAACTGATTGCATTCTAGCCTTAATAAGGCAACCATCAGAGTCTCGCAAAACATAACCAAACTCGTACTTACATAAGTGAGAAGAAACAGAAGCATCAACATTCAATTTCAATAAAGATCCTTGAGGTTTAATAATGTCACCTTCGTTATCATTCTGCTGGGATAATTTTGTGTTCAACATATGATATTTAATTGAACACCATCTATTGATACTGAAGCCTACATTGTTGAGAATGTAAATAGCAGAAAATGATTTACCATTCCAAATTTCTTACTTTTATTAAACCATAACCTGAAATATATAGTTGCAAAAAGTGAAGCATCATCTCTTGACAAACTAGAAAAAATAGTCTCTAAGATATTAAGAATAGATAAGTGAAGCTTGGAAGAAATATTGAATTCAAATCCTGACCAATAAGTAGTGATAAAAGGACAATAAAAAAGAACATGTGCTACTATATCCTAAGAATCTCTGTATAAAGGACAATTTCCTTTGATAGGGACCATTTTAGATTAAAGAGCACATCTTGTTGGAAGGCACTCACAAGTTGAAAGCCATATGAAGTTATGGATCTTCATTGGAACCTGTAAATTCCAAATAGCTTGCCACACCTTATGAGCTGAATCTGGAACTTCCTTTTTAAGTAATCTGTAACAACTCTTAATAGAAAAATAACCTTTCAGTAATGGTAACCAACACCAATTCTCCCCACCAACAGTTAAGCTCAAAGGAATTTAGAGAATCAAATTAAAATCTACTTTATTAACAATATCTCAAATAAGATCATCATCCCAATAATGTTGTCCAGTAATAAATAAGCTCTGAACTTTAATATCTCTTAAATAATCAGGTTAAGAAGATGAAAGAAAACCATTATCAGTAACCTATAACTAGGGATCACCCCAAACCTGGGCAAATAATCCATTACCAATTCAAATCCTAGCACCTTGCCTTATAACCTCTTGAGTAGCCATTGAAGAATGCTAAATAAAGTTTGGATTATTTCCAAGTTTAGCTTGAAGGAAGTAGAAAGGTGTTAATCTTAGCAATAATCAATCTTAATTTTGATATTAAAAAACTTAATGTTTATTATTTAATATGTTTATTTTAAGTGTGTATAAGTTAAGACTCAAATGAAAGTGAAGTCAAAATTTAAATGAATAGTAAGTTACGACTGAAGCAAAGCTTCTATAGTGACAAAAAGCCAAGTGAATAGTAAGCTACAACTGAAGCAAAGCTTCTATGGTGACAAAAAACTAAGTGAATAGTAAGTTGTAACTGAAGAACTACTTCTATGGTGAGCTAAAGCCAAATTAAATTGAGATGAACAATAAGCTGCGACCGAAGCAAGAGCTACTATGGTGACAGAAAGTTAAAGTGAATAATAGGTTGTGACTGAAGCTCTACTGCTATGGTGACATCCCAACAGTCATATTTTTAAATTTTAAAAAAAGATGTTAGAGACATGTTTGACATCTACAATAGCTATATTTTTTTTAGTATTTATCTATATAAACACCTACTTGAGCTTAATTGAAGTTAAAACACTTGATTATTACAATTTTTTATCTTAATATTCATCAAAGCTCTCAAACTCTCAAATATTTATTCTTTGTTTGTGTAACTCTTATGAGAGTTGGTTATGTGTTAGAAATATAATTTTTTTTATCTTAAATCTTGGGATAGATTAGAAGGGAAGTGAGATTTACTCCTAAAGGAATTGGTTTAAGTGTTTAGCCATTAAAACACTTGGAATTTGGTTTTTTGATTGAGCTTTGAAAACTCAAGTTATAAGGTTATAAGAGTGAGCCATAAAACTCTTGTGTAATCTCAATCTTATGAATAAGATTGAGGGAATTGAAAATCCTAACTTAGGGATAAGTTAGGTGGGACGTAGGATTGTTGAGAATCCAAACTCTTAAAATTTTTGTGTTCATTATTCTTTCTACTATATTTTATTTCAATTCTTGTTTATTTCTTAAATTTATTTTTAATTTTCTAAAATCCTTTATTAGCCTTATTCACCCCCCTCTAAGGCTTTTTCAATTAGTATTAGAGCTTGAGTTCTAGGTACTTAATTTCTAGAATTCAAGATCATGGGGAGTGAATCTTTTTCTTTTCAATCCTTTGAACCATTATTTGATAGGAGTGACTTCATAAAGAATAAAGAAGTCTTATGCTATGAATGTAAGAAGCCTAGACATATTAAAAGTGAATTTCCAAACATTATTTGATAGGAGTTGCTTCATAAAGAATAAAGAAGTCTCATGCTATGAATGTAAGAAGCCTAGACATATTAAAAGTGAATGTCCAAGGCTCAAGGACTAAGGCAAATAAAGAAAAGAAAAGAGAATAGCTTTCAAAGCCACTTGAGATAACTCTTCTGAATCAGAGATAGAGGATATGCAATAAAAAGTACCAACTTTTGTGTTATAGCTCTTGAGGATAACAATGAGGTACCATCCACTTCTAAATCTTTATGTGATGATTATTGCGATTATAATGATGATGATGTTGAGAGCTCTATGGTGAGCAAACTCTTGTTTAAATGCAAAAGCTTACTTACTAAGAAGAAGCATTATAAGCATGAGTTAGCTAGCTTGCCCAAAGAATTTAAAGATTTAAAGAATGATTTTGCTACGATTGTTAAATCAAATAAAAAACTTACTTGTAATTTAAAATCTTTAAATTCCTTAGAAGAGCAACTCAAAAAAGTAAATAATGGAAATCATAAGATTTCTAATAAGATATTAGAGCTAAAGAATTCTATTTCCAAATTTAAAAGAGGAAAAGGGAGTTTAGATAATTTACTTGACTCTTAAAAACTTAATGGTAACATGCATGGAATTAGATATGAAAATGGAATGTCTTATTCCTCATTATCATCACATATTA
Organism: Mallotus nudiflorus; assembly: GCA_947683625.1. Classification (NCBI taxonomy): domain Eukaryota; kingdom Viridiplantae; phylum Streptophyta; class Magnoliopsida; order Malpighiales; family Euphorbiaceae; genus Mallotus; species Mallotus nudiflorus. The sequence continues at coordinate 1,523,098 of CANTUR010000377.1, read as the reverse complement.
ATTTTATTAAAGCATCACATAATTTCACTCTTTCTACCTCTAAACCGATTGAGACTTAATCTTTTAAAACTACTAAGTCTCATGTGTCAAATATTAGATGAAAGTCTCATAAGACTCAATCCTATATGACATAAAGAGGTAAATTTCATGCTAGGAAAGCACAACCCAAACATACTTACATTTACACTAGACACGACACTCATAAGCATGTTGCACAACATAATGCGCCTAAACATATTGCACAAACCTATAAAAATACACTTTGACATTGTCAATGTATGTCACACTCTTCACATATGGCTCAAAGAAATTTTAAGAATTATACACAACCACAATACCAAAGGCATATCTCATTTACTAGGAATTTATATCATCTTTGGTGAAATAAATTTAAAAATGTTGTATGTTCATATTACATAATCAAAGGACACACAAACAATGTGTGCTTCTATAGAAGATTATATATGAATTTGCTTCCTTTAGGTTATCTTGAGACTAACTAACCTAGACTAATAAAAGTTTGGGTTCAAAAGAACACTTAAATTGTTTTGTGTAGGTGTGCTTGAAATCCACAAGAACAAAAAGTAAGTGGTATCTCAATAGTGGATGTTCAAGACACATAACGGGAGACAAAGAGTAATTCAATAAGATTGATGCAAAAGATAGAGGACATGTCACATTCGAGGACATTGCCAAAGGAACGATAGTATGCATTGGAGAAATCGGTAATCCTCAACTCATCTATATACTATGTGTTACTTGTTAATGGTCTTAAGCATAATTTGTTAAGTATAAGTCAATTATGTGACATGGAAAATAAAGTCACTTTTTATCCTATAAATTGCTTTGTTAGTAGTCTTGATGAAGATAAAGTAAGTTTTAATGGTGAAATAGTAGACAATGTTTATGTTATTGATTTGAATAAAATTGATAACAAAGACATAAAATGCTTAATGTCTATCTCCCATGACATATGGACATGGCATAAAAGGTCCGGACATGCAAATTTTGAGCTTTTGAATAATCTTTATAAATATGAACTTGTGATTGGTTTACCTAAGCTTAAATTCATTAAGGATAAACCTTGTGATGCTTGCCAAAAGGGAAAAAAATCCAAGTCCTCATTTAAACTAAAAAATGTAGTGTCCACCTTTAGGCCAGTTGAACTTATACATATGGATTTGTTTGGACAAACTAGAATTGCTAGTCTCAAAGGAATGCACTATGCATATGTATTGGTTAATGATTACTCTAGATACACTTGGGTGTGTTTCCTTGCTCATAAGAAAGATGCATTTAAAGCTTTTGAAAATTTTTCAAAAAGAGTTCAAAGAGAAAAAGGTTTTTACATTTCATCTATTAGGAGTGATCATGGAACCGAATTTGAAAATGAATTCTTCAAAACCTTTTGGAATGAAAATGGTATTTCACATAATTTTTCTTCTCCTAGAACTCCTCAACAAATTGGGATAGTTGAAAGGAAAAATAAAACTCTAATGGAAATATCTAGAACCATACCTCATGAGTATAATTTACCTCTACACTTTTGGGTGGAAGCCGTTAACACATCTTATTACATTTCAAATAGAGTTTTCAAAAGACCAATTTTAAATGAAACCTCTTATGAGCTTTGGAACAATAGAAAATCCAAAATTTCATATTTTAGAGTATTTGGATGCAAGTGCTTTATATTGAACATCAAGGATAATCTTAGGAAATTTAATTTTAAAGCCAATGAAGGAATTTTCCTAGGCCATGCCACCCTAGTAAAGCATATAGAATCTTTAATAAAAGAACTTTAGTGGTTGAAGAGTTAATGCATATTGTATTTGAGGAATCAAACTCACTTGATCTTAGAATTGATGTTTGTAGTGTTGATGATTTTATAGATGAGCATATGGATATGAACACTCAAAAAGAAAATGCTAGTAAGCCTTTAAAACTTGAAGGTCTAAGTAAGGAGGACAATCAGGAGATGTCTCAACCTACCTTGAAGGATGAACTTTCAAAGGATTAGTAATTTAAAAAAGCACATCCTCAAGACCTCATCATAGGTGACACTACAAAAGGGGTAACTACTAGATCTCAACTTAAGTTTTTTATTAATTTAGCATTCATATATCAAATTGAACCAAAAAATGTTGATGATGCTTTGAGTGATGAATTTTGGGTCTTTGCTGTGCAAGAAGAGTTAAATCAATTTGAGAGAAATGAGGTTTGGACCTTAATTCCTAAACCTAAACATCATCCTATTATAGGCACTAAATGGGTATTTAGAAATAAGATGAATGAACAAGGTGTCATAACTAAAAATAAAGCTAGATTAGTAGCTAAAGGTTATAATCAAGAGGAAGACATTGATTATGATAAAACCTTTTCCCCCGTTGTAAGGTTGAAAGCTATTAGAATGCTACTTGCATTTTCATTATTCATGGATTTCAAACTTTATCAAATGAATGTTAAAAGTGCATTTTTAAATTATTTCATTGAAGAGGAGGTATATGTTGACTAACCTCTGGGTTTTGAAATTTTTGATTTTTCTGGTCATGTATTTAAACTTTCAAAAGCATTATATGGATTGAAACAAGCTCTAAGAGCTAAATATGAAAGATTGAGCAACTTCTTATTAGAGAAAGGTTTCTCTAAATGAAAAGTTGATATAACTCTATTCATAAAAAAATCCAAGCATGATTAATTAATTGTTCAAATTTATATTGATGATATTATTTTTGGTATTATTAACCATTACTTGTGTGAGGAATTTTCCAAGTTGATGCAAAGAGAATTTGAGATGAGCATGATGGGTGAGCTCAAATTCTTTCTTGGACTTCAAATCAAGCAATGCAAAGATGGAGTTTTCATTAATCAAACTAAATACGCTAGGGACATTCTCAAGAAGTATGGTATGGATAGAGATAAATCAAGCAAGACTTTTATGAGTACCATCACCAAACTCAACAAAGATAAGAATGGTAAACTAGTTAATGAAAATCGTTTTATAGGTATGATCAGATCCATTTTTTATTTAACTAAAAGTAAACCGGATATCATGTTTGCTGCTTGCTTATGTACTAGATTTCAATCAAGTCCTAGAGAGTCTCTTATGAATGTAATCAAAAGAATTTTTGAATATCTTTATGGAACGATGCATTTAGAACTTTGGTATTTTAGGAGGTCCTCTTTTCATTTGATAAGTTATTCTGATGCGGACTTTGTCGATAGTTTACTAGATAAAAAGAGCATTTTTGAAACTTGTCAATTCTTAGGTCAATGTTTAATTTCTTGGTTTAGCAAGAAACAAGTTTCAGTTGCCTTGTCCATGTTAAAGCTAAATATATTACAACAAGTCTTTGTTGTTCACAAGTCTTGTGGCAAAAACAATAATTGTTGGACTTTAGTATGAAACTTGATCACATTATAATCAAATGTGACAATATAATTCCCATTCAACATTCTAGAACAAAGCATATAGACATTAGACATCATTTCTTGCGTGATCATGTGTAAAATAGTGATATCTCACTTGAATTTGTTAATATAATTAATCAACTTGCAGATATCTTCACCAAACCTCTCAATGAAGAGAGATTGAATTTCATTAAGCATGAACTAGGCATGATTGATGGTTATGGTTTGTCTTGATTTTATGTTTAATTAATGATTGGATTGTTTTCATATGAAATCATGTTGTGCTTATTGATTGTTTTGATTATTAATTATTTTGATTATGATCTTCACAATTTTAAAAAACAATTACATAAATTATTGAAATTATTTCAATAAATTAATGATTCAAATCTAGCATTTTTGTAATTGTCATGCAATTATATATGTTTAAATATGCATTATAATTTTTTTAAATTCCACTTCTTCCTCAACAAGACTAGATTTTTATGTTTTATTTTGTTTGTTTTTGTTTGATTTATTTTTAGTATATTTTCTATGTCTAAGCTTTGAGCTGGTAGTTTATTTTTATGGTTATTTTATATTAGTTTAGGTTCTATTTATTTTCTAGATATAAGCCATGAACTGTTAGTTTTATGTCTTATTTACAATTGATATTTTAACATCATTGTAACTCTATTCTTTTCATTAATGCAATTTTTTATTATAATTTCCTTTTGCATTTTGACAAAGAGGGAGAAATATTTGAGTTTGAATTAAAATTTTTATGTATTGTTGTTTGAATTTATTTTACATAAATAACATTATAAGTGTAGTTAGTTTTTGTCATATTTTTATATGTGATAAAAAAACTTTGTTTTGCTTACTTTGTTTATTTGTGTATATATGTGACACTTGGCTAGATGGACATAATTTTTTTCTTTAATATTTGGCCTATCCTTGTTTTCATTATTTTAGTTCTTAGTCTTATGTTTCGTTTAGAACTAAGCTCTATATGATCATGTGAAATATGTACTATATTTGTGATGTGTTAAATGCTACTAGTTTTATTTATGTTAATATGTTTGAAAATATTTTCTTTATATTGCCTAACATTTATTTAAATAATTATGTTATCATGTTTTTTTTTTGTTTTAAACACATTTGTCATGTTAGGCCATGTTTTTATATTCCTCATGTTATATTTTATGTTGTTTCTATTTTTGTCAAGAGGGATGATTTATAAATTTATATTTCTTATTATATTAAAAAAAAGAGTAATAAAGAAATATATTAAATATTTTAATTGGTATCTTTTTCAATTGAAATTTCTTTTAAGAGTTGTTTAATTGATATTTATATAGTACAAAGGGGGAGATTCTTAAAATTTCATTATTTTTAAAATTGGTATCATTCTCATTCCATTGATATTCTTCATTATTTTAATTCCTTACTTCTTGAATTCATTATTTTTATAATATGCAAAATTAAGGGGGAGTATAATTCACATACTTTATTGAAATTCAAATCAACATACACTTCACTTTATATTATCCTTCTCAAACTTAAAATAAGTTTGTCAAAATTAAAAAGGGGGAGATTGTTGACCTTAGCAATAATCAATCTTAAATTTGATATTAACAAATTTAATTTTGAGCATTTAATATGTTTATTTTAAGTGTGTATAAGTTAGGACTCAAATGAAAGCCAATTCAAAATTTAAGTGAATAGTAAGCTGCAATTGAAGCAAAGTTTATATGGCGATAGAATGCCAAGTGAATAATAAGCTACGACTAAAGCAAATCTTCTATGGTGATAGAAAGCAAAGTGAATAGTAAGTTACGACTTAAGCACTGCTTCTTTGGTGAGCTAAATAGTAAGTTGCAATTGAAGTAAAGCTTCTATGGTAACAGAAAGCCAAGTTAAATTGAGATGAATAGTAAGCTGCAACTGAAGCAAGAGCTGCTATAGTGACAGAAAGCCAAAGTGATTAGTAGGTTACGACTGAAGCTCTACTGCTATAGTGACATTCCAATGGTTATATTTTTCAATTTAAAAAAAGAGATGTTGGTGACATGTTTAACATCTCCAATAGCCATATTTTTTAGTGTTTATCTATATAAACACCTACTTGAGCTTAATTGAAGTTAAAACACTTGATTAATACAATTTTTTATCTTAAAATTCATTAAAGCTCTCTAACTCTCAAATATTCATTCTTTATTTGTGTAACTCTTGTGAGAGTTAGTTATGTGCTAGAAATAGAATTTCTCTTCATCTAAAATCTTGGGATAGATTAGAAGGGAAGTGAGATTTATTTCTAATGGAATTAGTTTAAGTGTTTAGTTATTAAAACACTTGGGATTTGGTTTTTTGAGTGAGCCTTAAAAACTTAAGTTGTAAGGTTGTAAGAGTGAGCCATAAAACTCTTGTGTAATCTCAATATTGTGAATAAGATTAAGGGAATTAAAAATCCTAACTTAGGGATAAGTTAAGTGGAGATGTAGGATTATTGAGAATCTACACTCCTTAAATTTCTGTGTTCATTGTTCTTTCTACTCTATTCTCTTTTAATTCTTATTCATTCTTTAAATTTGTTTTTAATTTTCTAAAATCCTTTATTAGCCTTATTCACCCCCTATATAGGTTTTTTCAAAGGGAAATAATGAGCTTTGAAAATTTTAGAGACCAAACTTAATGGGTTCTCTAAAAACCTCCAAGCTTGTTTAGCAATCATAACAATATTAAAATCCTTTAAGTGTTTGAATCTAAGACCACCATATTTCTTTGGCTTACATAATTATCCTAACTCATCCACCTAATACCTTTCCCTGACCTAGAAACACATCCTCACTAATAACCATTCATCATTCTTTTAATTTTTAAACATAAAGATTAAGGAAAAAGGAAGACATTCATAACATAATTTGTTATGGCTTAAGCAACTATTTTTAATAAATCTCTTTACCTCTAAAAGAAATTAAATTTGATTGCCAAGAATGAATACTCTTCTAAACTCTATCTTTTATATATTTGAATACCTCAGATTTATTTCTACCAATATACAAAGGTAGACCCAAATAAATATCTTGGTCTTACACTTCCAAATTTTGAAGCCAGCTCACTATATCTGCTCGCATTGATGCATCAACATTCTAGCTGAATAAAATTGAAGACTTAGCAAAACTAATGCGTTGATTAGAGGCTTGATAGTATGCAAAATAGCATAGTCATTTAAGATCATTTTGTTGGCCTTTCTTTAGTTTGCTTTTGCATTATGTTTAATTATTGCACAATTGTTGTTATTTTTTTGCTTTTATGCTATTTGTCGGTTCTTTTCTTGCTTAGGGGTGCATTTGAATGCATAGGAGTAAAGATTAGTGTTTAAAAAAAAGTCAAAAAAAGGTTGCATAGAAGTATGCAGACTCATTCCAAGTATGAAGACTCATTCCAGTAATGAAGAGTGCTGACTCGGCACACTGGTGCCGAGTCATGACAGAAGGAAGGCGTGCTGACTTTAACCCAACTTAACACGGTGGTGCCGAGTAGTTTAGGTAACCTTTCCTTGTATAGTTTCTCATTTGACCCTTTTTTTTAAGGTGTATAAATTGGGATGTTTATGAGGCTTATAAATACATGTGTTGACATTATTTTAAGGGAGGAAAAAGAGAAGGAAAAAAGAAGGCACTGAATTACATTTTTGAAATGTATTAGCATTATTTAGTTTTCTTGTTTTAAAAAAAGTTCTAAGCACCAAGTGAAGAACATTCAAGTAAGATAAGGAATACAAGGAATACATCAAGAAAGTTATATATATTCAAGTAACTTCTTGGAGAGCATGGAGGATTTATCAATCATCATTATAGTTTCCATTTTCTCTTTCTTTTTATTAGTTGCTTAATGTTTTATTTACTTTCTTGTTGTTGTTTAATTATGCTTAATATGTATCTTAGCTAAGCCTTTGTCTGTTAGAATTGCAAGGAAGAATTAATCAATGAATTACATTTTTATCTTTTATATTATATGAATGATTTAATTCTAATTGAGTGTTTGAATGTGTTGTGTATGATTGATCACCATATATGACTTGCTAATCAAATGTATATAATGAGAATTAATGCATTTTGGTGGATATACAATTAGAATTATTTAAGGGTTAGGAATTACTTGGAGATAAGAATTTCACTTTAAAGGATAAAAGAATTAGTATAGAATTTAATGATTTTTATTTATCTCTACAATTTCATGAGAGTGTTTGTTGACTCTGAGAATTGCTTTTAAAGATTGTTGATCATATTCTCCATTCATTTCATGTATTAATTGGTTTGTTACTGTGTAGTTCTTGATAAATTCTTAATTGTGGTTCTAATGAACCTTATTTAACTTGTTGCTATTAGAATAATTAGAATAGTTAGTACAATTTATAATTCTTTAGTAATTTTAGAATAGTTAAAATAATTCAATATATTCTATTATAATATTCTGCCTATCCATATAAGTATCTATTAGTTAATATAAAATTTACTCTAAATTCCCTAGAGTTCGACACCCTACTTGCTCTTTACTTAGTCTTAGAGACTAGGGTATTAAATTTGACCACATCAACTTTTGGCACCATTGTCGGGGAGTTTTTTTAGAAATTTTTATTAACTTAGGGTAGAGAAAGGTTGTTTTAGGCCTTAATTTTAATTAGTTTTTATAATTACTTATTTATTGATTTGTGATTGTTTGATTTTAATTTTAATTGTTTATAATTACTTATTTTACTCATGATGACGCTTACTAGAAGTGTTAGTGATAATACTCTATACTTCGATCTTAAAATTGAATTAACTTTATGTGCTTTATATAGGGAATAAAGACATAGAAGAGTGAATCAACAAAATTTGAATAATACAGCTGAATCAGAAAGAAGAATGTTAGGGGATTTTGCTATTCCTGACATAACGGATAATTTTGGAGGAATTGTGGCTCCATCTATAGCCAATAATAACTTCAAAATTAAACCAAGCATCAAACAAGTAGTGCAAAATAATCAATTTAGAGGTTTATAAGGAGAGGATCCATATGCTCACATATTGACTTTCCTTAATGTGTGTGAAAAATTTAAGATTAATGGAGTGATAAATAATGTAATAAGGCTTAGGCTTTTCCCATTTTTAGTTAAGGACAAGGCATAAATTTGGCTTGCTAGTTTGCCTAGTGAATCAATCACAACATGGGACTAATTGAAGTAAGCATTTCTTCACAAATATTTTCCATCGCAAAAGACTACCAAGTTTTGTAATGAGATTACTACTTTCAAGTAGAATGGAAATGAGACAATTTATGTGGCTTGAGAGAGATTCAAGGAGCTTCAAAGGCAATGCCCATACCATGGCTTGCCCAATTGGATGATCCCTCAAATTTTCTATAATGGATTGATGGATAAGAGTAGAAATATTGCCAATGCAGCCTCTAGTGGGAAATGGATGGATAAAACGGCTAAAGAAGCTTTTGTTTTGCTTGAAGAGCTTGCATCGTAAAGGTATATGGGTGTTGAGCCAATAATGGCAGAAGCAAAAGGAGTTTTGGAGCTTGACACCATCAACTTATTGAGTTATAAGGTAGATGCTCTCACCAAGTTGGTAAGTAAATCTCAATTTAATTCTATTGAAAATGTTAATGTAGCTTATGAGCTTTATGGAGGATCTCATTCATATTCTTAATGCAATATGAGTTTTAATGCAAATGAGGATGTGAGTTATATGCAAGGAGCTTTTAACTAAAGAGGGGGACTAAATTCAAACATATATAACCCTCAATAGAGAAACCATCCCGACTTTTCATGGTCAAATCCATCCTCTCAACTAAACCCTCCACTTAACCAAAATTATTCCAAATCATAAAACCCACCCAGTTTTCTTATTAAACCAAATCATCCTTCTTTTAATCCACCACCACTAAAGTCTAACTTAGAAGGTCTTATGGAGCAATTCATAAACCAATAATCAACCACCAACAAACAACATAAGGATCAATTCAAGCAAGTCAATACAAGAATTGATTAACTTATTTCCTATAATCAAATCCTTCAAAACCATATAGTTCAACAAGCCTCTTTAACTCTTCAACCTTTAGGAAGACTACCTAGTTAACCTAAATTTCAGACTAAAGAATCTTGTCACGCCATAAACTTGGGAAGTGGTAAGGAAGTTAGAGGTGCTTCATTAAGTAAGAAGAAGGTTATGAATGAGGATGATGATGAGGGTGTGGCAGATACAAAAGTAGATGATGGTGTGAAGGATAAAAAGGATGATAATTATGGTATGGAAAAGAACAATATTCAAGAAGAACCAAGCAAGAAGGATGAGCTAAATATTGACCTTAGAACCTTACCTTTTCCATAAAGGTTTATAAGGCGCAATCTTGATAAGCAATTTGGTAAATTTCTTGATCATTTGAAGGACATAACTATTACCATACCCTTTATAGATGCCATTCAAGATATGCTTTCTTGGGGTAAATTTTTGAAGGATATTTGTTAGTGATATGCACTAGGTCAATCATTTGTGATTATGTATTGACTTTCTTATTTTATTAATAAAGAGGTATTTCATTATCATTTGATTTTATAATAATTATATGAATGATTAATTCTTCCTAAGGCCATCAAGTATGTGACTTGATAGTAAAACCCTTAAATTAAAACAAGAGTTCTATTCTAATTATCCCTAGCCATTTATTCATTATATATAAGTATTAAAGCTAGTATGAAGTTGACTGATGGTTATGTTTTACTAATCATGAATATGAGATATTAAGTCAACTCATAGGTACATGATGAGAGATCATGTACTGGATTGACCCACTATGAAAATACTACATAGATTATTGTCATAAGTATTTCTCATCACAGTAATTTTATTTTGGTCCTTTGACCTTGAAATCATCATGGATTTCTACATAGCTATTTTATGTTTTGACACATTCTAACATTGTCTTTAACGAATGATTAAATAGGATGTTGTTGGATATAAAATTAGTTATGTGAGGAATGTGAGTGATTTAGAAGGGATTTATTCCTCATTAATATAAGAAAGATATCTATGGGCCTCTTGATGAGATAGACTAAAGGAAAAATGCATGGCCATGCTGAAATGAATTGATAAAGAGTTATCATTTTCAGTCTACTTGGAATTAAGTCATAATATTGAACTATATAAAGATGACATTCTATGCCTTACGTTCAATTAAGATATCATGAGATAAAAGGACGATAAAATTCATTATAATTAGGTTATGTCGAATTATTGACTTCACATGACTTGGGTAGTCATAATCTCTTGCTAAAGACTGTTTATGACGTGTAGGCCTAAATAAAGATTTAGGCCCACTACCAATGTTATGTGAACCTACAGGGTCACACACTTAGAACAAGCCTAAAATGAATATGGGTTTAATAAGCCCAAAATAAACTCTGTGGAAATAAATAATTAAAGTGTTTTATTTATTTATTTATTTATTTGTTTATTTATTTAAGATAAATGTTATTTTAAATAAATAAATAAGATATTATTTTTTGATTTTTTTTAAACAAAATCAGAATATAATAAATGGAAAATTACTAAAAGGTCATTGGTAGGTGAAACCCTAATTTGGAGTCTATAAATATGTTATATTCTCTAGGGTTTCACACATATGTTTTTCCTGCCTCCAAATTCGTTTTCTTTCTTCTTAGAAAATAAAGACAGAGTTTTTCTTTTGTACTTGATTTGTGAGACAATTGAGGTTGCTAGCACACACACTCCAATTCGTTTTGTGAAGGGCAGTTCGTGTGGATACCTATAGAGAACGCATCCTTTTGGAGATGTCTTGATCCGAACAACCAAAGCAAAAGGCTCGAGGTAAGGTGTCACCGGTGTGAACCTCCTCTCATCCTTCCAGAAAATCTTGCCTCTTCTGTGTTTTGGTGAGATTCTTGAAATCCTAGATTTAATCAAGTAGTCGAATTACATGGATCCAGGTTTGGGAATGTGATAAATTTTTAATTTTTCCGCTGCGTTTGTATCACAAAACCCAACATTGGTATTAGAGCCACTTGTAATTCGGTTAATTGATTATGTGTATATGTGATATATGTTAGGGTTTATTATTCGTTTTGAAAAGGGTTTTCAAAATTAACAAAAAGGGTTTTTATTTGTTATGTGACAATTCTTAGTAATCTATTTGAAAATGGAATTAAAACATTAATTTGATTAATGTTTATAATGGTTTAATGTGATTAAACTAAAAGCAGTTTTTGATTTTATGAATTCAGAATGCTGTTTCATAAAAGAAAAATGAATTCAGTATGTTGTTTTACTAAAAACGAATTCTATATAATGTTTTCATGAAAAATGAATTAAGTGTAATGTTTTATTAATGTGATTTAATGAAACCAAAATTCTGTTTTCGAAAAACCTAATCACTTAAGGATATATATATCTGTTATGTATTCTGTTTTGATTAATATGATTAATTGAAACAACATATTTTTTTTCTATTTTAATTAGGAAAATCGTTTTCTATTTTGATCAGGAAAATCGTTTTTGATTAAATTTGAAACAGAAATTTTGTGATTATGCAAATTATATGTTAAAGGCAATCTATTTAAATGTTAAACAGATTATGCATAATGGATCTGTTTTATACAGATTCGTTCAAGCTATAATTTTGATTACATAAATTAGGGTTTTATAAAAAAAAAAGTAATTATTTTGATCTTTTTTGAACGAATTTTTCAGACTGTAAAATGTTTACAGAAAGTGATGTTTTCAGGCAACAGCTGATTCAGTGATATGATTATGAAAATTGGTTAGTTGCTTCCTTGATGCATATTAGGGTTTTAAAGGTGGCTGTTTTAATTGAGCGTTTTTATCTATTTTGAACAAATTGATTTTATAATAATTTGATTACGAAAAATTCATTAATGTTCAGAAATTTGAAAGGCAATTCACCGAAGAGCTAAGGTAAAGTGTTTATCATCGGACCGCCACTTGGGGCGCTGCCCCTAGACCCTGCCAGGGGCGCTGCCCCTTGGACCCCACCAAGGGGCGATGCCCCTTGGAACCCCACTAGGGGTGCTGCCCCTAGGACCCCGCAAGGGGCGTTGCCCCTTAAGCCCGAAAGAATTGTCATATTATTTTATTTTTAACATAATAATTGGATTTAATAATTAAATAGATTATTATGTTATACATGTTTGTTGTTTTATGCATGGTGCATAGCATGGCCCTTAGACCAATGTGATTGGATTTTATATTTTATGGGTTGTAATTTTAAATATGGCCTGTGAGTCATTTTTGTTTTGTTATATTTATTTTATTAAAATAGTATAGAATAAATTACAACAATTTTTGTAAATCAAGACCCATGGTGCAATTCAAGTTGGAGGCCCAGGATGGAGATCCAAGGTGGGAACCAAAGAAGGAGATCCATGGTAGAAAATGGAGATCCAAGTTGGAGACTCAATTTGTAATTGTAATATGACCTAGGTTTGACCTTTGATCTTCATATTGGCTTATGAAGATCAATTTAGATTTGGGCCATGCTATGTCACATTTATTTTTGTTGTTATGTATGTGATGCCATATGATGCCATGCAATACAACATAACAATAACTAAATAAGATTAAATAAAGACGAAACCCTCATTTAATATTAAGTCATTATAATGCCTTCCATAAGTTCAACACTTGTCAAGCCTTGGATTATTATATATAAGCCTGTCAAAGCAGGGTGCATAAATTTATCTAGGGAAGGCAAGTTGGATAATGGTGCTATCCAAACATTTGATATGGTTTGACTTAACTAGGTTATCAAAATAGTTTTGGACCTAGGGCATTAGATGGGATTTTTAGCCATGACATGTGATGTCAAATCCCATACCATCCAAGAGTTACATGATTTGTAATTGATAAGAGTTGTCTACCTAAATAACCATATTTTAGGCGATGAGCCAAAGCTCACTTAGAGTATGGTGAAATATGGATCTTGGCCCACTAAAATTTGTAAAATTAACTTAGAGGGTTATTGATTTGAGTAAATTTAGTGGGAGTTTTTATTATGCGTCATACATATTTAATAAAATACTGAATGGACTTTGTATATATTTGTTGTAGATAATGACTTCAAACATTACACCTACCATGTCACTACGATCGATCCTTGAGAAGGATAAGCTCAATGGGACTAACTTTTTTGACTGGTACAGAAACCTAAGAATTGTTCTTAGGCATGAGAGAAAGGAATACATCCTTGATCAACCCATCCCTGAGGAACTAGCTGCCAATGCTGCTAAAGCACAAAGGGATGCTTATACCCAGCATCTCAATGATTCTACTGATGTCACTTGTGTTATGCTTGGATGTATGGACTCTGAGCTATAAAAGCAGCTGATGGAAATGGAGGCATATACTATGATAGGCCATCTCAAGGAAATGTTCCAAAAGAAAGCTAGAATTGAAAGGTTCAATACCTTCAAGGCATTGCTTTCTTGCAAGCTGATTACTGGCGGCTCTGTTAGTCCTCATGTTCTCAAGATGAAGGGTCATCTTGATCACTTGGACAAGCTTGGTCTCAAGATTGAACAAGAACTGGCTGTGGATATTGTTCTCCAATCTTTGCCTGAAGTTTATAATAGCTTCGTTATGAATTTCAGTATGCATAGTATGGAGAAGACTATTTCAGAATTGCATGGGATGCTAAAAACTACTGAAAAGAACATCAAGAGTAACACCAAGGATGTTCTTATGGTCAATAAGGGAAAGGGGATGAAAAGGGTTGGAAAGGGCAAGGGCAAGGTTCTTAAAGGCTTTCAGAAGCCCAAGCCAAAGCCTAAGCCCAAATCCAAAGCTGAACCCAAAGCAAAGGAAGGAATTTGTTTTTTCTGTAATGAGCCAGGCCATTAGAAAAGAAATTACAAGCTTTATTTGGATGATCTGAAGAAGAAAAAGGGTGGTGAGACTACCTCTTCAGGTATTCATGTTATAGAATTAAATTTATCTGCTTCTAATTCTGATTCTTGGGTATTAGATACTGGATCAGGATCTCATATTTATACAAATGTGCAGGGTCTAAAAAGGAGTAGATCATTGGCAAGAGGTGAAGTGTACCTACGAGTTGGCAATGGAGCAAGAGTTGCTGCTTTAGCTGTAGGAACTTATGAGTTACCTTTGCCTAGTGGACTTGTTTTATCTTTAGAAAATTGTTATTATATACCTACTATGCGTAGGAATATTATTTCTATTTCTTGTTTGGACAAGAAATGGTTTGAATTTATTATTAAGAATAATAAATGCAGTATTTATCAGGATAACATTTTCTATGGATATGCTCTATGCACTAGTGGACTTTATGTTTTAGATGCTGAAGACACTAATGAAATTCCAATCTATAACATAGATACAAAGAAGTCTAAATCTAATGATTTAAACTCAACCTATCTCTGGCATTATTGTTTAGGCCATATAAATGAGAAACGCATTTCAAAGCTACACTAAATGGGCTTTTAAATTCATTTGATTATGAATCATTTGATACATGTGAATCTTGTTTACTTGGAAAAATGACTAAAACACCTTTTACTGGACAAAGTGAGAGGGCTAATGACTTATTGGGCTTAATACATTATGATGTATGTGGACCATTAAGCTCAACTGCTAGAGGAGGTTTTCAGTACTTCATAACTTTCACAAATGATTTTAGTAGATATGGTTATCTCTATCTAATGAAACATAAATCTGAATCTTTTAAAAAGTTCAAAATTTTCAAGAATGAAGTACAAAATCAACTTGGTAAAAATATTAAAATACTAAGATCTGATCGAGGTGGTGAATATTTAAACCAAGAATTTATAGATCATCTTAGAGATTGTGGGATTGTTTCACAATTGACTCCTCCAGGTACACCATAATGGAATGGTGTGTCTGAATGCAGAAATTGGACTTTATTGGATATGGTTTGATCTATGATGAGTCAATCTGATCTTCCAATCTCTTTTTGGGGATATGCTTTAGAAACTGTTGCATTCATTTTGAATAGAGTTCCATCGAAGGCAGTAGAAAAGACACCATATGAGATATGGACTAGAAAAACTCCCAGTTTGTCTTTTCTAAAGATTTGGGGATGTGATGCTTTTTTCAAGCGTCAAATCTCAGATAAACTAGCACCAAAATCTGACAAATGCCTTTTTATGGGATATCCTAAAGAAACTAAAGGATATTACTTCTACAATGCGTCTGAGAACAAAGTGTTTGTGTCTCGGAATGATGTATTTTTAGAAAGAGAGTTTATTTTCAAAGGAACCAGTGGGAGCATAGTGCAACTTGAAGAAATTCAAGGCCCACAAAATAGCGTTGTACCTAATATAGAACCGCAGCTGAATCAATAAGAAGTTGTTGAGCCTGCACAAGTACCAGAAGGCCTAAAGAGGTCTCGTAGGACACGTCAAATCCCTATGAGATATGGATTTCTCATAACCGGTGATAATGATGTGTTAATTATAGATCAAAATGAGCCCACATCCTATCAGGAGGCTATAAATAGTCCTGACTCTGAGAAATGGCTTGAAGCCATGAGATCAGAAATGCAATCCATGTATGATAATCAAGTATGGACCTTGATTGACCCAAATGATGGTTTAAAAACTATTGGGTGCAAATGGGTTTTCAAAAAGAAAATTGACATGGATGGCAATGTGCATACCTTTAAGGCAAGACTGGTTGCAAAAGGTTTCAAACAAACACATGGTATAGACTATGATGAAACTTTTTAACCAGTGGCTATGCTAAAATCTATTCAAATTCTCCTTGCTATAGCTGCATACTATGACTATAAAATATGGCAAATGGATGTCAAAATAGCATTTCTTAATGGAAACTTACTTGAGGATGTGTACATGACACAACCAGAGGGTTTTGTTAGTCCTGAGAATTCTAGAAAGGTATGCAAGCTTCAAAGGTCCATTTATGGATTGAAGCAAGCATCTCAGAGTTGGAATCTTCATTTTGATGAAGCAATCAAAGAATTTGGCTTCATTAAAAATGAAGATGAACCTTGTGTATACAAGAAAGTTAGTGGGAGCGCTATTGTGTTTTTAGTGTTGTGTGTGGATGACATACTACTCATTGGAAATGATATCCCTATTTTACAAAATGTTAAATCATGGTTAGGGAATTGTTTCTAAATGAAAGACTTAGGTGAAGCTGCTTATATATTTGGCATCAAGATCTACAGAGATAGATCTAAAAGGCTTATTGGCCTAAGTCAAATCACTTATATTGATAAGGTATTGAATAGGTTTAATATGCAAGATTCTAAGAGAGGATTCTTGCCAATGTCGCATGGCATTAGTCTCAACAAGACTCAGTGTCCTATGACAAAAGATAAGCGAGACCGCATGAGTAAGATTCCATATGCTTCTGCTATTGGATCTATCATGTATGCAATATTGTGTACTCAACCTGATGTTTCACATGCCTTAAGCACAACGAGCAGATACCAGTCAGATCCAAGTGAAAGTCACTAGACAATAGTTAAAAATATCCTTAAGTACTTGAGAAGAACTAAGGATGCATTTTTACTGTATGGTGGTCAGGAAGATGAGCTAGTTGTAAATGGTTACACATATGCCAGCTTCCAAACTAACAAGGATGATTTTTTATCACAATCAAGATATGTGTTTTTTTTAATGGAGGTGTAGTGAGTTGGTGGAGTTCCAAGCAAGACACCATTGCTGATTCTACAACAGAAGCTGAGTACATAGCTACCTCAGAAGTAGTTAAAGAGGCTGTTTGGATCAAGAAGTTCATAACTGGACTTGGTGTTATTCCTAGTATATCAGATCCAATGAACTTGTATTATGACAATAATGGAGCTATAGCCCAAGCTAAGGAGCCCATATCACATCAGAGATCCAAACACATACTCAGGCTCTATCATCTCATTCGAGAAATCATTAAGAGAGGAGACATCAAGATATGCAGAGTACCTACAAATAATAATGTTGATGATCCACTAACTAAGGCTCCTCCACAACCTAAACATTAGAGTCATACTAGGTCCATGGGTATTCGATACGATGTTGATTGGGCCTAGTGCAAGTGGGAGGTTGTTAGTGATATGCACTAGGTCAATCATTTGCGATTATGTATTGACTTTCTTATTTTATTAATAAAGAGGTATTTCATTATCATTTGATTTTATGATAATTATATGAATGGTTAATTCTTACTAAGGCCATCAAATATGTGACTTGATAGTAAAACCCTTAAATTAAAATAAGAGTTCTATTCTAATTATCCCTAGCCATTTATTCATTATATATAAGTATTAAGGCTAGTTTGAAGTTGACTGATGGTTATGTTTTACTAATCATGAATATGAGATATTAAGTCAACTCATAGGTACATGATGAGAGATCATGTACTGGATTGACCCACTATGAAAATACTACATAGATTATTGTCATAAGTATTTCTCATCACAGTAATTTTATTTTGGTCCTTTGACCTTGAAATCATCATGGATTTCTATATAGCTATTTTATGTTTTGACACATTCTAACATTGTCTTTAACCGGATGATTAAATAGGATGTTGTTGGATATGAAATTAGTTATGTGAGGAATGTGAGATTTATTCCTCATTAATATGAGAAAGATATCTATGGGCCCCTTGATGAGATAGACTGAAGGAAAAATGCATGGCCATGCTAAAATGAATTAATAAAGAGTTATCATTTTCAGTCTACTTGGAATCAAATCATAATATTGAACTATATAAGGATGACATTCTATGCCTTACGTTCAATTAAGATATCATGAGATAAAGGGATGATAAAATTCATTGTAATTAGGTTATGTCGGATTATTGACTTCACATGGCTTGGGTAGTCATAATGTCTTGCTAGAGACCGCTTATGACTTGTAGGCCTAAATAAAGATTTAGGCCCACTACCAATGTTATGTGAACCTACAAGGTCACACACTTAGAACAAGCCCAAAAAGAATATGGCTTTAATAAGCCCAAAAATAAACTCTGTGGAAATAAATAATTAAAGCGTTTTATTTATTTATTTATTTGTTTATTTATTTAAGATAAATGTTATTTTAAATAAATAAATAAGATATTATTTCTGATTTGTTTTTAAAATAAAATCATAATCTAATAAATTAAAATTACCAAAAGGTCATTGGTAGGTGAAACCCTAATTTGGAGTCTATAAATATGTTATATTCTCTAGGGTTTCACACACTTGTTTTTCCTGCCTCCAAATTCGTTTTCTTTCTTCTTAGAAAACAAAGATAGAGTTTTTCTTTTGTTCTTGATTTGTGAGACAATCAAGGAGGTTGCTAGCACACACACTCCAATTTATTTTGTGAAGGGTTGTTCATGTGGATACTTATAGAGGACGCATCCTTTTAGAGACGTCTTGATCCGAACAACCAAAGCAAAAGGCTCAAGGTAAGGTGTCACCGGTGTGAACCTCCTCTCATCCTTCCAAAAAATCTTGCCTCTTAAATATGTTTTGGTGAGATTCTTGAAATCCTAGATTTAATCAAGTAGTCAATTACATGGATCCAGGTTTGGGAATGTGATAAATTTTTAATTTTTCCGCTGCGTTTGTATCATGAAACCCAATAATATTGTGAGTCATAAGGGTAAGATTAAAGGTTATGGGCTTGTTTCACTTGTTGAAGAGTCTGAGGTAATGTTCACAAAGACTCCACCAAAACTCAAAGATCTATATTGCTTTACTATTCCTTATAGAATTAGTGATATTGCATTTAATAAAGCTTTGTGTGATATAGGTGTAAGTGTGAGCTTAATGCCTTATTCCATATACAAGAAGATAAATCTTGGTGATTTTAAGGCAACTACCATGTGTCTATCTATGGCAGATAAATCTATTAAGTATCCACTTGGTGTGGTTAAGAATTTACCCACTAAGGTGGGTAAGTTTATTATTCCTATAGATTTTATTGTAATGGCCATGGAGGAGGACCCCAAAATTCCTATATTATTAGGGAGGCCATTTTAGTGACCGCGGGAGTTGTCATTAACATAAAAAATGGTAAAATTAAAATGGAAGTGAATGATGAGTCTATTATTTTTTATGTCTTCAAAATGATTAAGACAACACCACCTATTGAAGCTTATGAAAGGATCAATTCACTTGATACCATTAATGAGTGTGTAAATGACGTTGTCCATGAGTGTGTAGGTCAAGACCCTTTAGCGAATTCTATATCATAAGAGGCTTATGAGAAATGATCCAATAAAGAGTTAGTAGCTTGTGTAACAATATTGGATTTAACTCCATATGCCTTTCCTTATATGCATAAAAGATATGAGCTACTAAGGAAGGAGGATGATCGTAAGCCTTCCTCACCAAGTGAAGCACCTAACTTGGAACATAAACCTTTACCCTCCGCTTTAAGGTACGCATTTATTGATTCTAAATCTCATTTTACTTTTATTGTCAATTCTTTATTGCTTGATGATGAGGTAAATTCTTTGAGTGATGTTTTAAGTAAAGATAAAGGTGTAATAGGATATTCAATTAATGATTTAAAAGGACTAAGCTCAACAATTTGCATACATAGAATCCTTTTAGAGGATGATGCCAAGCCTACCATAGAAGCTTAAAGGAGGCTAACCACTTTTAAGGAAGTGGTTAGAAAGGAAATGCTTAAGTTTCTTGACAATGGGATCATATATTCCATTAGTGATAGTAAATAGGTAAGCCCCATTTAAGTTATTCCTAAAAAGGGTGGCCTAACCGTTATGCAAAATGAACATAATGATTTAATGCCTACTAGGACTTTCACGGGTCAGTGTATGTGTATTGACTATAGGAAATTGAATAAAACAACTAGGAAAGATCATTTTCCATTGCCTTTTATTGATAAAGGCCTAGAGCGATTAATAAATTTTTCTTATTTTTGTTATCTTGATGGGCTTAGTGGCTTTTATCGAATCCATATAGTACTTTTGCCTTTAGGAATATGCCTTTTGGCTTATGCAATGCTCCTACTACATTTCAAAGATGCATGTTTTCAATATTTAGTAATTTAATAGATAATTCTGTGGAAGTTTTCATGGATGACTTTATTGTTTATGGATCTAACTTTGAAAATTTTTTAGAGAATCTTTCTAAAGTTCTTAATAGGTATAAGGAGCATGGACAAGTACTTAATTGGGAGAAGTGCCAATTCATGGCACAAGAAGGGATTATTCTTAGGCATTTAGTCTTACAAAGAGGTATTGAAGTTAATAGAGCAAAGATAAAAGTTATTGCTCATTTTCCACCTCTAAAGTGTGTTAAAGATATAAGGAGCTTTCTTGGACATACGAGCTTTTATAAAAGATTCATTAAAGACTTTTCCAAAATAGCAAAGCCATTATGCAAACTACTTACCAAGGAGGTTGTTTTTTAGTTTGATGATGCATGCGAATGCATTTGCAACTTTGAAGAAAGCTCTTACTTCAGCACTAATTTTTTAACCACCTAAATGGGAGCAACCATTTAAAATCATGTGTGATGCAAGTAATTTTACAATGGGGGCTGTTTTGGGATAAAGACAAGAAGGCAAGCCTTATGTGATCTACTATGCTAGGAAACTACTTGATGATGCTCAAATTAGTTATACCACCATGGAAAAAGAGTTGCTTACTATTTTTTATGTATTTGATAAGTTTAGAGCATATTTTATGGAAAAAAGGTCATTGTGTATTCCGACCATGCTACCCTCAAGTATCTTTTATACAAGAAAGATGCAAAACCTAGGCTTTTAAGGTGGATTCTAATGCTTCAAGAGTTTGATTGGGAAGTAAGAGATAAAAAAAGGTAGTGAGAACCTCATTGCAGATTATTTATCAAGGTTGGATAAAGAGGGATTACACAAGAATGATGATAGTGTGCTGATTAATGAGTCACTTTATGGTGAACGTCTTCTTACTTTGGTATCTAAGGAACTTCCATGGTTTACGAATATTGCAAATTATCTTGTGAGTGGTGTTCTTCCTTATAGGCTTAATTATAGGCAAAAGAAGAAATTTTTGCTTGATAGTAAGTTTTATTATTAGGAGAAACCATTACTATATAAGAGATGTGCAGATGGTCTGATTAGAGGGTGCATTCCTTAAGATGAAGTTGAAGATGTTTTGAGATATTGTCACTCCTTAGATATAGGTGGACACTTTGGTGCATTAAAAACAATATTTAAGGTACTTCAATCTGGTTTTTGGTGGCCTACATTATTTAAGGATGCTAGAGATTTTGTGCTTACATGTGATAGGTGCCAAAGAATGGTTATTTTATCTAGGAAACATGAGATGCCTTTGAAAGGAATTCTTGAAGTTGAGATTTTTTATGTTTAGGGCATAAACTTCATGGGTCCTTTTCCTAGTTCTTTAGGCTATAAATATATATTGGTCATGGTTGATTATGTCTTAAAGTGGGTAGAAGCAATAACTACCATTACTAGTGATGCAAAGGTTGTTAAGAAGATGCTTAAAAAAATTATTTTTCCAAGGTTTGGTACTTTTAGAGCATTAATTAGTGATGGCAGTTCACACTTTTGTAATCATGTGATTGAAGCTTTTTTGAAGAAATATAGGGTAACACACAGGGTTGCTACTCCATATCATCCATAAACAAGTGGGCAAGTTGAGGTGAGTAATAGAAAGGTTAAATGGATTCTTGAGAAAGTGGTTTCTTTTTCAAGGAAAGATTGGGCATTAAAGTTATATGATACCTTACAGGAATATAGGACAGTTTTAAAAACACCCATTAGCCGTACTCCTTACCAATTGATCTATGGGAAGTCTTGTCACTTGCTTATGGAACTTGAACATAAGGCATATTGGGCAACAAGGGCTTTGAACTTTGATTTGAAAATGAAAAGGTTACTTTAGCTCAATGAATTGGAGGAGTTAAGAATGAATGCTTATGAAAATGTGAAGTTGTATAACGATTGTAAATTGTGGCATGATAAGCATATAACTAAGAAAGAATTTCATGTGGAAGAATTTTTTCTACTTTACAACTCAAGGTTGAAGTTGTTTCCCGGTAAGTTGAAGTTAAGATGGCCGGGTCCTTTTAAGGTTATCAAGGTTCATCCTTACAGAGCTATTGACATTGCTAATGATAAGGGGAAAATCTTCAAGGTGAATGGCCATCATCTCAAGCCTTATTTGATTGGTAAAGCAATTGCTCCTAGGGAGTTAATCTCTCTCTCTGCACCTTAACCTAGCCAAGGTATGGTCAAGCTATAGACCACTAAATATAGCAAGGTATTACTTTGTCATTCTATCTTTTCTATTTATTTTTTTAAGTTATTCACTAATATTTTATGTCATTTACTTTGGATTTATTTGAACCACATTTTAGCATTAATAGCATTTATAGTTTTATTAGAATTTTTTTACAATAATCATTTAAATTTATGTTAATCCTTTCTTTTACATATTCTTTTATAAATTTTTTTTTCTTTGATGTTTTTCTAGTTTATTTGCATTTGTTTTTCTTTTATATGCATTTTATTTTAATCAAACAATATAAAGACATAAATTTGAATTTGGTTAATTAAGTATAAGTGGAATTTTTGTCACTTTGGCTCCGTGTCAAGTTGTCACTATGGTGCCAACTCATTGTAGAGGCTAAAGTGTGGTGAGTCATCACATATGTGCTAACTCACCCTTTTTACATGGCTTCGTGCAGAGTCGTCACCATGGTACTAACTTATTACAGAGCCATACAATGCCAAGTCATCACCATAGTGCCAAATCGTGCCTTTATACTATTTTTTCCCATTTTTAACTTTTTGTTTTTGATATTCTTTTTATTTTATTTTTCTATTGTTTGATATATTTATTTCATATTTCTTTTAATCACCTTTTCACTTTATTGTCTTTTGTCTTCTTGTTTTAACACCTTCTAAAAAAAACAAACATAATTTAAAAATTAAATTCCAAATGAAAAGTCATACCCTTTTCCAAAAAAGGTCATGACGTTTCCACTTTTTCTTACGCACTAGTCTAATCAACTATATATAACCCCTTTGACTCATAATTTTTTATTTCACCTTACATCTTTTCCAATTCCTACACTCCACCTTTATATATTCCTCATATTTTTTGCATCTCCTCTCTACATATATTTTCCTTTCTTTTCTTGATTTCATTCCCCTATTCACCATCCTTTCTCCATTATACCTATTCCTTTTCATATTCTCCTCTCCTCTAACTCGAAATATACACTCTCTTTCTTTATTTCTTTATTTCTTTATTCTGTTTTCGTTTCTTCTCAACACCATAACCACTTTCACCACCATCTCTCTCATTTTCTACCCTAACTGACACCACTCCATTTTCATTACTTCACCTCTTTAAAATGAGTAAGATAAGGGGTTCTACATTTAAAAGACCTCAAGTAAAGAAAGAGCATCAAGAAGAACCTTGCACCCACCTACAAAGCCAAGTTCCCATTCTTTCACATAAGGAAGGTGCTAGATTCACCACTCTTAAGTTTAGGGAAATCATTGGTTGTAAGTATATTCCTACCTCTCTTCTTAATGATGTAGGCAAGCATTATTCTTTTAATCAGTTATTGATTACTTGTGGACTTAAAAAATTTATGTTTATGCAAGAACACATATATGTTGAGTTAATTACTGAATTTTATACATCTTTAGATGTCAACTTGCATGATTCCTATATTCTTGAATTTAGGATACT
The DNA here is from genome assembly GCA_947683625.1 of Mallotus nudiflorus. Lineage (NCBI taxonomy): Eukaryota > Viridiplantae > Streptophyta > Magnoliopsida > Malpighiales > Euphorbiaceae > Mallotus > Mallotus nudiflorus. Next base: position 1,498,952 of record CANTUR010000377.1, on the reverse strand, counting down.
AGGAAAGAAACACCAACTTACTTATGCTTTCATGCAAAAGGTGTTCGATTTTAAGAAGGATAGTATATGCGATATTCCTAAGACTTTTCATGTTAATGAGTTTTGGACCTTTTTTACTAATTTACAATCACCATTTCAACCAAAGAAGGGCAAGGCAACATTCATTAAATACATGAAATTCTGGTTATTACACAAAGTTCTTGCTTGTGTTGTTTTCCACAAATCAGAAGTTAATAGAATTTTTGCTTAAGAATTATTTTTGATGTGATGTATTTATACTAAAAAAATAAGTGTATTGGACTTATTAGATTTTTAATCAACTTTTGACTTGTGCTACATGTAAGGAAGTACCAATCACTCATGGTTATGTTATCACTATTATTGCTAAATTTCTTAATGTCAATCTTGATGATTTTACCCGTGTTGTTGAGTGTTCTTATTTTACTAAGCAAGCTTTTATGAAAGGTGAAGTTGTAGATGCTTCCTTCTATTTGATTCTGATAAGGTCTCAATCATGTTGGAGAGGTTTGGAATGTCCTCCTTAAGTAGAGGAAACCTAAAAAGAGGAGGAAGATGTTGAGCTTGAGCAGTCTCCCGATGATGAACCCTATAGTGATTTACCTCTTTTAACTTTGCCTATGCAAGGTGGTGCAAGTGGCTCTTTAAGTTGAGAGTCCTATATTTGGTAGCAAATTTTAGAGAATCAAAAGGAGATGCAATGTCAATTTAGTAGGATGAAGACTTGGAATCAACAAATTGATCACCGCCAAGGGAAGATAGAAGATAAGATGAATCAATTCTTTGTGTTGTCTGGTTACACTATTGAGTCTCCTCCATCGTCTCCTTTGGAGGATTGAGGGAGTTTTTCTTTTCCTTATCTTTTTCTTAAAAATTTCTTTCATGGTTAGGATGACTTGTTAAGATTGCTACATTGATTTTTAAGAGGAGAAAGTTTTGGTTAATTTTTCTTACTTAGATCTTTGTTTCTTGCTTGAGAGCAAGCAAGGTCTAAGTATGGGGGAATTTGATAGTATGCAAAATAGATTAGTCATTTATGATCATTTTATTGACCTTTCTTTAGTTTACATTTGCATTATGTTTAATTGTTGCATTATTGTTGTTATTTTTATGCTTTTATGTCATTTATATGATTTGTAGGTTCTTTTATTGCTTGGGGGTGCATTTGAATGCATTAGAGTGAAGAATGGTATTCAAAAAAATTTAGAAGAAGGTTACAAAGAAGTATGCAGACTCATTCCAGGCATGAAGACTCGTTCTAGTAGAGAAGAGTGCAGACTCGACACATTGGTGCCGAGTCGTAAGAGAAGGAAGGCGTGCCGACTCTGTGCCGAGTAATTTAGGCAACCCTTCCTTGTACCCTTTCACATTTGACCCTTTTTCTCCATTCATTTCATGTATTAATTGGTTTGTTGCTTTGTAGTTCTTAATAAATTTTGAATTGTTATTCTAATGAACCTTATTTAACTTGTTGCTATTAGAATAATTAGAATAGTTAGTATAATTTATAATTCTTTAGTAATTTTAGAATAGTTAGAATAATTCAATATCTTATATTATAATATTATGCCTATCCATCTAAGTATCTACTCAGTTAATATAAAATTTACTCTAAAGTCCCTAGTGTTCGACACACTACATGCTCTTTACTTAGTCTTGGAGACTAGGGTATAAAATTTGACCCACACCAAGGCTTTCTCATGAGATTCCAGACACAACTTAATAATTGAGTTCTCAACCATATTAGCTTTAAAGAATAAATAACTGTCTTCAGTGAAAAAAAGATGAGTAATCAAAGATGAGTTCTGTGTAAGACAATAACCATGAATCTGATATTGAGTTTTTTTCACCTTCAACAAAGCACTAAGATCCTTGACATAAATAATATAAAGGCAAGGTGAGAGAGGATCACTTTGCCTCAACCCATGACTTAGAACAACTTGACCAATTGGAGAACCATTATGACAAATATTGAAGATAATAATAGAAAGACAAAACATTATTCTATCCACCTAAAAAGCCTTAAAACCCATATGAAGCATGATATTTTGCAAAAAAGACCACTCTAAGCAGTCATAAGCCTTTAAAATGTCAATCTTTAGAGCAACCATCCCAAACATTCCTTGCCTTTTATTTTTGGAAGAATGAGAAATTTCAAAAGCCAACACTGTGTTGTCAACACCCCTTAAGACCTTGAAATCAAAGATGGAAGCAACTTTTTCATTCGATTAGCCAAAACCTTGGCTAAGGTTTTATACGTAATATTACACAGGGCTATTGAAGTTTCATTTAGAAATTCTAAAAAGAATCATGAGATATGAAAGAGTTATATAAATTACTAATATCTTCCCTAACAACTGAGCAAAAATTCTAAAAAAAATAAGGATAACCATCCAGACTAGGTGATTTATTTGGATGCATGTTAAAGGCTATATTTTAAACTTCTAAAGTAGTCAGTGGACACATAAGAAGTTCATTCTATTCTTGAGAAATAAAAGGAGATATACAATCTAACACTGCACTATCATCAATAACATTAGATTTGAAAATGGTACTAAAATGCTTAAGAATAAATCGATTTACCAGAGGCCTATCCTTATGCTAGGTACTGTGATTATCCTTAAGAGCATGAACAAAATTGCAATACTTTCCCCCTGAAGCAAAAGAGTAAAAGAACTTAGAATTTGAATCACCATCCTGTAAGCAAAATTGTTTGGCTCATTTTTTTTAGAAAGACTCATATTGTTGAAGGAGATCCTTATATTGTCCTTAAACGATAAAAAAGTCATTTATACCAACTGCATCAGTCTGAGAATGTAGTGCTTGAAGCTTTAAATAACATTAATGAAGCTCCTTCTTAAAATTCTCAGAAACTGATTTACTTAACGTGATAGAGCATTAAAGCAACCACTTGATGGAACCAACCAACTTTGAGAAATAATAGTGTGACATTTAGTGTAAAGATCTCAAGGTCATTTTGTATAATGAATATCTGACCAATTATGATTAAGAAATAATAGAGATGATCTACAGAGGACAAACTCAACACTTTTACCAATGAAAATTCAAATAAGTTAAACCAAGACTCAGTAGCAAGCTCACAATCTAACTTTTCTATAACCCAGTTAGGAGTACCTTTTAAAGTCATGACCCACAGATTGAATTTTGAATAAGCCATACTCAAGAATTGTGCCTCAAAAGCCATTAAGAAGATAGGTTAGATAAAGGGCACCACCAACTTTCTTTGAGTGTGAAAGTAGATTATTGAAATCACCCAAAACACACCAAGGAAGAGATTTGTCAATAGCAAGATTTTGAAGAATTTTCCATGAGTCTTATCATTTATTATGATTAGGGATGCCATAGAATCCAGTGAGACGCTAAGAGCCAACCTTTACAATCGAGATTTTTACATTAATAAAGTTATTGTCAAACTTTAGGATGGCAACATTTACACTATCTCTCCATAAGAAGGCCAAACCACCACTTCTACTGACACAGTCTACCACCTGTAGAGAATCATAATTCAATTGCACCATAACCTAATCCAATTTATCAAAAGAGGCTAAGGTCTCACTCAAGAAAATAAAACCAAGCCTATTTTTATAATTTAAAACACAAATTGCATGTAGGTTGGCCAACCTATAGAAATTCCAAGCTAATGTACTCATGATGATAGGCTAGCATGGAAACCAGGTCCCATCTCTTGTCCAACATTGTTACCATTATCCAAAAGCATACCATCAAGCCCATTAGTCTCTTCCTTAAAATCACCATTAATAGAATTATTAGCCTTACTATTCTTTTTGAATCCAAAATCACAACACCTTCCTTATATGCATTTGAATTTGAAAAAGAATCTTTCCACTATATATTATCCTCTATACATCCTTAATTTTTTAGAAACATTGAATTAGTTTCAATAATCATGTCATTAATTGGAATCAAAGAAAGTTGACCGGATCCAAATTTCTATGTTGTAGATTTATTATGAACAAGCTTACCAAGAATAGAAATAGTCTGACTTCCTAATTCCAGTGAAATTCAACCTTTGAATGAAGCTAATGGTCACTAATCTAGTTTTGAGTATGTCGATTTAGGGCACGAAGCTAATTCCTATATACCTTCTCGAATGACTTTAATGAAGACTGAAATACTTGTTTAAAAAATCTTTCAAAATGTCCTAACACACCACAAACAAAGCAAAAAGTAGGCAAACATTCATACTTAAAATCCACTTAGAACCGTTCACCCCTTATATGTTTTATCTTTATTTTATACTTGAGAGACTTATGAACATCAATAGTGACTTTGATATGAACAAACAAATGCCATAAACTTAAAAAGTTATTAAAATCAAAAGAAATAAAAGCCCCAATATAGTTACCAATATATTGTAAAACTTTATCCGATTTAAAACCAACTAGTAAATTATGAATCTGAATCCAGAAATCCAAATAATGAAAAGGAATGCTTTAATCATATTTGCAAAGTACCAAGAGATTTTGATTAAATGACCATAGACAGGTTTCAAAAACTCTTACTAAATCAATAGAATGAAAAAACTAAAAGAGATATATTTGCGAAGTACCAAGATATATTGTTATTTGGTTGTTATTATATTAATGATTATTTTTTTGTTTTTGAATTATATTTTGAATTTTTTCTTATTTTTTGGTCAGGATGGTAGTAATCAAACTTCTAGTGTTATGCCTGTTGTTGTTATAGAGTCTAATTCTTATTTTGGTGCTAAGAAAGAAGCATATTTCAGTAAGAGGCTATCAAAGCCTAATACCCTTTTGAAATTTCCAATTGTTAGAGAATTGAGCTCTAATTGAGCTATTAAAGATTCAAAATTTTTAAGAATGTTGCTGATATTGTTCTTCCTTTTGATGACAATATCAATATGGAAATGACTTCTAAATTGGAAGGAGATTTTGAGGATTGGGTTAAAAAAGGGCTAATAAAAAGGAAGAAGTAATTTTTTTCATTTATTTCTGTGGTTATTTTATATATTTTTATTTTTATTGGTTTTGTGTTTAGTATTTTCTTTAATTTTTTTTTGGTAGTGCTAACGAGAAGTGTAATAAGAAAAATGATTTGATTAATCCTGGTTTTGGTTTTGAAGTTACTACCATAACTTCAAAATCATGGTTTTATAGTTTATATTATGATAGGCAGCAACTTATAGACAATGTATGTTTTCTATTTTGTGTATTTAATTTTTTATTTAGTTAATTGTTTTTTTTATTTGTTACTGTTTTGTATTTAATTTTTTGTTTTCTTATTTCAACATTTGGATATTATATTCTATAACTTGAGGAAAAGGGGAAGTACACGAACAAGTGTGCTGTAAAATTATAACTACAGACATTTAGTTTAATCAACATTTGCATAAATCATACTTGTTGTGAAAGGATGGCAAATTTAAGATCGTTATTGATGACTTAATTGCAAAGTATATGTCTAGAGATTATATGTTGTATAATACGTGTTGCACTAAAGTTGATAAAGTGTTTTTTCCAATTCATGTTAATTAGCAATACCACTAGGTCTTTGACAAATTGAGTTTTAAAGATCAGTGTATTTTTATTTACAATTCTTTGAGATCTACTAAAGTTGATGCTAATGTTCATGAAATTTTACAAAGTTATAGTGTGTTGGTTCCCTTATTCTTAACTCATATTGATTTTTATGACCATAGATCAAAATTTGATTTTTCGTCCGAAGTATATACTTTAATAAAGATTACTGATTTATTTCGTGTTGAAATGGTTGATGGTGTACCTTGTCAAATTGACAAGTAAGATTTTTTATGATGGTTTATTTTTATGATTTTCTTTTCTTTGGTTATTTTTCTGATAATTTTCAATTATTTAGTGATTGTGGTGTTTTTGTGACCACATTTTTTGAATTTTATATTCATGGAAAATTGATACAAGAAAAAGGATTTAATGTTGATTTGTATAGTATCATTATATGTATATGGGATACAAAAGCTTAATGGTGAAGTATAATGTGATTCTGATCAAAATAAGAAGAACATGAGGAAGAGGTTAACTAAGAAAGCATAATAGAAATGGTGTTTTGAATATTAATATTTTAAGTTTGTTATTTTATTAATATTTTGTTTGAAGTATGAATATGTAAATATTTTAGTATTGTGGATGTATTATTTTGTATAACTCAATTGTTATATATATATATATATATATATATATATATAAGTACTTTTCTTTGTGAAATTATGTTTTTTATATTGAATTTATTTATTTATTTACGTATTTAGGTTTAAATTATTTTGTGTTTTCTTAGTTGATTTTTAGTTTTTTATAGGTTGAAAAGGGCCCTAGAGAGAGGAGGGGGTTGGGGGGTTGGGGGGGCGGGGTGTCTGGGGTTAATAAAAAATTAAAGAAAATTAAATATTAATTACGAGCTAGAAGAAGGTTTATAAGCAAAGTAAGAAGAGAGATCAAAAACTTAAGAATTTAAGGAGTTCGATTCACAAATTAAATTTATGTTTCTACCTAACTTATCCCTAAGTTAGGATTTTTAACACTCACACTAATCTTATTTATCAAAATTGATCTTACAAGAGTTTTGAGACTCAACTCTAACCTTTACAGCTCAATGAGCATTTTTAGGCTAAGCCCTAACCAAACTATTAATCATAAGTGTTTAAGGCTTACATTTAAGCCTAACTCCCTAGCATTAACTCCTTATTTCCCTTTTTCAACACAAAAAAGAAGATAAAGAAGAAAGCTAAGCTAATGCACAACCCATACTCAAATTTACAAAGATAATTTTGAGAGAATGAGTAGCTCAACGAGATGTTTAAAGCATTTATTGCACAACCAACTTCATAAAAAAATTATTAAATGAAGTTCCAAAGCTGATATATATTAAATGAGGATGGAAAATGGCACTTAATTAAATTTAATTAAAATATAACTTCATAAATAAACAATAAAATCATACTTAAAATATAACATGGCACTTGATTAAATTTAATTAGACATAAATATATAAAAATCCATAATTTCTAATAATATACATTATTCTTAAAATATGCATATATAATTCATAATTAATATAACTATCAACAAATACCTTAATTAAAACCATTATACCAAATATACTAAATATAACCATATATACATTTTTTTTGTTACCAAAATAATATATTATACATATATATATAATATTTGGAAACAATATTCAAAATTAACATTACTTAATTAAAAATACCAATTAATTTATAAAAAATCCTCTAAACCTCTTAAATATTAATAAAACCAACTAAAATATATATTTAATTATAATTAGCATAAAATTACATATTTATCCATATAATACAAAATATGCATAATAAACTATTATTACTCAAAAATTCCCTAAAAATTTTACAAATGGCTAAAAATTATTTTCTCAACATATATATTAATAATATTAACTAAAACACATAATTAAACTAATATTCCAACAAAAATCCAACTCTAACCTAATTATTCAATTTTGACATAAACTATAAAAATTCCTAAAAATTATATAATATTCTCAAAAAATTATTTTCTTTACTCTAAAATTAATATTAACTCATAATAACACCAAAAATACCAAATTTATAATTTTAATAATTAATTTACGAAAATTCATAAAATAATAATAAAATATTCAAAAATTCACAAAAATTAAAATAAATTCCAAAAATCACACAAAAATTCATATAGGTAGATTAAGCTTCCAAAAACAACTTTTGTGAAGGAAGTTTGCAAGATTCATCAAGATCAAGCTTAAAAAAAATTTGAAACCCTAAAGCTCCAAAAACAAAAATTTAACAAAACTCAAGAAAATGAAGTTTTAAGTTTAAACTAAGCTTAGATTCATACTCACCGGAGCTAGGGGATTTGATAGACACTGGAAGCTTGAGAAACAGTGGCCAAAAAAGCGAGGTTGGCTGGAAATAGAGGTTTTCGATTTCCTTTGGTTTTGCAAGCCACCGGTGCCAGAGAAGAGGGAGGAAGGATGGCGGAAGGCGGCTAGAGGCTGTGGTAGCTACTGAACGCCAGAGAGGCACACCAACAAGCTCGAAACGGGATGTTGTGGGACGTAGGAGATGGTGAATAGTGTGTGCATGAATGTGTTTTTATGTATATGTTGTTGTGTTTGTTTGTTATGTAATATGTATATATTTTATGTTTATGTTTGAGTGTGTGCACGTGAATGTGTGTTTATGTATATGTTTATTTTATGTATGGGTATGCATAGGTTTATGCATGTGCATATATATATAATATTATAATATATAATGTGCTTACATGTATTAATCTCCACCACATGCACATATTATATACGTACACACACACACACGCACACACACACACACACATATATATATAACACAATAATAAATAATATAATCGCATAAAATAATAATAATAATAACATTAAAATAATAATGCATTAAATTAAATATTATTAAAATAACATTATTCAAAGTAGTAAATATAAATAACGTAAATTAATTATCCGAAATAATAAGTCTCGAAATAAATATGTATGTAGAAAATTATAATCAAATGTAAAATAATAAATATTAACCACAAAATAATAAAATATTCAAATATAACTTTTGAATTTATTAATACTGCATATCTCATATTAAAATGAATTAATTGTTAAAAAAAAGGGTCATTACAGTAATGAAATTCAACATTTTGCAGTTGAGGTGCCGCTCATGGTCATGAGGGAAGGCACTAGCTCATGAGCCTTGAACTTTATAGTTGTTGGAGCTTCAAGTAGCCGTTAGAGAGTAGTTTGTGTGCTACTCACGACCTTGACCTGCTTATGAGGATCGGTCTTGAGGAGCTCATACTTGCTCGCTCAATTCATTGCAAGCTCCTCATTCAACTCATGAGCACCCTCACGATTTAGAGGGATGCTCATGAGGGCAGTCCTATTCTTGAAAATTTGATTTTTAACCTTCCCTTTTGCACCCAATTGAGCTACGGACTTGTATAGCTTCTTATGCTTCATGAATTGGCATTTAAAAGCTCTTCATAATAGTTTTACAAGCCTTTAAGTTGAGATAGCTATCTTGAGCTTGAAGGATGGAAATCTATAGCTAATACGCACTTAGGAAAACCATTAGTACTTTAAATAATTTATCAAAATCAAAATTAAGAGATTAATCATGCAAATGGTCAACATAGGTTATTTTTAGTTTGTTATTATATTTTTTTGTGGTTTTTTTAGAGTTGCTTTCAAGTTGTTTTTCTTGTTGTTGTATGCTCTTTTTTTCTTTTTAGTCGATTTAAGGTTTCTTTGAATTTTTATTTTTTGGTTGTTTTAGTTGTTTTATAGTTATTTTCCAGTTGTTTGTTGATATTTTGTGAATACTAATATGCTCAAATTTGTTATTTTGTTTAACTTTTTTGGAATTATCAATATTTAAATATTCTTGCATTGTGGCTGTAATTTTTTTTTTCTATAATTTAGTGTTTATATATATATATATATATATATATATATTTTTGTTAAATTATTGTTTTTTATATTGAATTTCTTTGATTTTTTTTTGTATGAATTATTGTGTGTTTTCATTGGTTAATTTGTAATTTTTTGTCGTTGTTTGAGGTTATTTTGAAGTTGTTGTATTTTTTTTTTATGTTTTTATTTGATTTAAGGTTTATTTGAAGTTGTTTTTGCAGTTTTAATTTTAATTTTTCCACGTTGTTTTAAAGTTATTTTTATTCTTTTATTATTTTCAAGATTTTTCGGTTTAATATATTAACGAAAATGTGGTTTAATATTATTTAAGATATAAGATTATTATTATTCAGGGTTTTCTATGTAATTGTTTTGGTTTAGATTTTTGAAAATATTTTTATAGAATTTGAAAAATAAAAAATATTTAATTTTTTTTTTTTTGGGATTTTAAAAAATTTTGGTATATATTGTAAAAATATTTTAAATAATACCGGTAACTGTTTATTTCTTAAAATTATTTTTCTTTTGTGAAATTATTGTATCCCTATACTAAATTTCTTTGGTTGTTTTGTTTTCAATTGTTGTGTATTGTGGTTGATTTGTAGTTGTTTTAGTTTATTTTTGCTTTTTTTGTGCTTTTTTTAGGATTATTTTCAAGTTTTTTTTTTATGGTTGTATATTTGTTTTGTTTTATTTTTTAATTGATTTAAGATTTATTTCAAAGTTGTTTTGTGGTTGATTTATAGTTATTTTTGAATTTCTATTTTTATTTTTGTGGTTGTTTATAGTTATTTTTTTATTTCATTTTATTTTATGATATATGTTTTATTTTATCCTTGTTTGACTATGAAAATTACTTCTAGAAAATGTTATAAAAAAAATTAATGAAGAGACCTAGGTTAGAGATTGATTACTTTGTCCTTGTTTCATTGCAAGTATTCATGTCTCTTCTAATAAAATCGATCCTTATTCGGTCGATCAAAGCATTTAAATTTTGGATTCAACAATGGCTTGTTACTGTGGTAAGCCTGCTATACTCGAAGTTTCTAAAGATGATATGAATCCAAGGAGAAGTTTTTTGGTTGCGATTTTGAAAATGTAAGATACTATATACATATTGTATTATTGTGCTTAATTCTTTTCTTCTGATTTTGGTGTTTTTAATAATATATTTTTGATGATTTTATATTCTAATAGGATAGGGGTTATGGTTTTTGCTTATGGTCGGATAAGGAATACGCTTTCTATCAACTACAGTACATCAATAACCTAAGAGCAGAAATTGAAAACTTGAAGATGGAGAAAAAGCATAATGATGTTGAAATTTTATTGTTCAAAAGATTGAAAGATGATAATGAAGAATTGATAGCAGAAATGGAGATTATGCATATGAATTCAGAGGACGTAAAGGAAGAGTTTAAACTGCGATTGAAGGATATTGAGGTTTTGATGTGTTTTCTATTTTCTGTTTTTACTTGTTTTGTGATTGTGGTTAGTGTTAAGTTCATTTTATTTTTTAGTTGTTTATGGGTTTTTGTTTAGTTGTTTTATTTTTTCTTGTATTCGTTTGTTTATTTGTCATTTTTATTATAGTTTTATTTTTATTAGATTATTTTTTAGATTGTTGGTTTTTTTTTGTTCTGGGTTGTTTCCAAGTTGTTTTTCACTTCTTCTTGCTTATGTTTTCATTTTTTTTTCCTATTTTTATATTATTGTTAGTTTATTTTGTGCTTATTTTCAATTATTACTATTTTAACTTTTAACAATAAAGACTTGAAATAAATTTATATTTTTCTTTTCAAAAACATAAATTCATAAATCATAAAACATAAGTTTTTTTTTTAAAAAAAACAACTTTATAATCAACATTTGTACATTAAAACAATGATTTTGGATATAACATGATGTGTTGATATGTTAATAGAAATTTGAGGAATTGAAAGTATTCTTCAAGTAGTGGTTGTTTAATATTATAAAAGTTTTTTTTTTCTTGATGAAATTGGTTTTTTTCACTTATTTGTAGTTATTAGATCAGTGAAATGTATGTATTTGAACACTACAAACCTTAGGTACTCTTATTTGTCATTCTTGGTCTATAGTGTATCCACACACCTACAACATCTCATATTTAACAATAACACTACATGGATCTCTTGCGCCTCATGTACACCCTTAAGTATCCATAGTTGATGCACACAAGTTCAAAACCATGCAAGTTATTGCTCTAATGGAGAGCCTAGACCTAAATTTGGTTTGGAACCTTTTTAGGTCTTTAATTATTAAGGTCTCATTTTGCACATTAGTCGGTTTCAATTGTATATATCACATCCAAACATGGCATGACATCTATCATATATATATCTCATATTGCATATAGCATGTTACAACATATATATCACATACATACATTAAACATGCAAAATATGGGTGCACTAATAAGGAGTGATTATAGGCCTTTTTTAAGCCTATTCTAACTCTTAGAATATATTACAAATGGGCCTAGCCCAAGAAAAGCCTTCAAGTCATGAGAGACTTATTTGTCACCATCTTCATAGGCCTTGATCCATGTCACCAAAGGGTTGCATGGGCCACCATCTTGAACACTTCAAGCTCTAAGTCACAAATCTGGTGATTTACATTTAATCCTTGGCATACCAAGGTAAAATTTTACATCTTAACACTATGTAATTAACATTTAATTATATACCAAATCATAAAATTATTATTATTACAAACCATAAGATGTAAACTAAGTCCATGATCATTACTTGCATATATGACAAACAAACATTTAATAACATACAACTCTTGCATGTTATCATGTATTTTTAAAGTCAAACAAATAAGGAAAAAAATGTTATCTATACAAAAATGGGGTTTGCTGCGATCGAAGCCCAACACCTTCGGCTGCGACCGAAGCCCAACACCTTTAGCTACGACTGAAGTAGTAGTATGTATTGTTTTACCTAAATCACATTTTTAAGCATCTTTAGTCACTACTCTTGTAGCTAACAACATATATAATCATAACTCTTGCAATTAATACAATATGTAGCATGTAAATCATGTGATTTTAACTCCGATACCATTTAAAGGAATCGATTACACACACTAAAATATGAGTGCAAGCATGGTATGAGCACTAAACCAGTTAGGGTTAATTCTAAAAATTTTTATTTGTGTGTAATCCTTGCATGAAGGCAAGAATTCCAAAACTACAAAGATCACAACACATTCAATTTGCACAACTAATTACTTGAAAGCTTAAATAGACAACATATAATATAGATTCACAATCAACTAAAGCATTTAGTATGGCATGAGACCTAAATCTAAGAGTTTAATAACTCTTACAAACTCCTAATATTGGTAGCAAACTTGATAAGCTTTAGGGATTAGTTGATGCAAATCTATAAGCTCTTAGCTCCTCAAGTGTGAAGCCTCTAGCTTAAAACATATAAGTGGCCTTGAAGGACATTTACCTGCAAGCTCCTCCTTAGTAACTTGAAAGCTTGCTAAAGCTCTTTACTTGACTTGGATTATGTACAACTAATTGCCTCCAAATGATGGATGGATGTACCCTTGATAGTGCATAACTTTTGCACAAGGATGATGATAATGGACTTATGAAGAAACATAACTCTTGTATTTCTCACTCACACACTCATAACACTTCCAATAAAAAAGAAAAAAAAGACTCAACTCTTAAGCACCCACTTTTATTTTCTCTCTAATGGAAGTGGTAAGTGATTTAATAAGTGTGTAGAGAAACTCCACTAACTTGGTATATACATGTAAGAGACTAATTTGTTTATGTATAGATCCTCCACTAACTTAAGCTTGAGTGTAGGATAAGCAATCTTATTCATATGCTTACCTTTTCACTTTTAGTGTAAACCAAGCAATGTCATGCATGTAGAGATTGTCTATTAACTAAAGGTGCGTCCTTATGAAACCTTGCCATGGTGTCATTATTGCAATCACATTGCATGGAAAGGTCATGCTTAGGTGGCCACCATGCAAGCATAATCATCGCATATTATGCTTATGTGTCACCTCCTTCAGTAAATAGGCTTTGGGCTTATTTAATTCTTAAATGAGCCCATCTCTACAACATCACTAATTAGTCTTATAGGCTTTATTTAACACTTAAAGAAGGTCTATCTCAATAATACACCTAATTGTTCAAGCCCATGCATTATCCATTAGGTTTGATCTTAAGATGAAAGGTCATCTTGAAGATCTGAATAGACTTGATCTTAAGATTGAGTAAAAAATGGCCATTGATATTATTCTCCAATCTTTACCAAAAATATATGATGGTTTTATTATGAACTATAATATGCATAGTATAAATAAAACTATTTTTAAATTGTATGGGATGCTTAAAACTATAGAGAATGACATCAAGACTACCAAGGATGTTCTAATAGTTTATAAAGGGAAACATATAAAAAGGATGGGAAAGGGTAAAGGCAAAATTAAGGCTTTTAGAAGCTCAAGCCCAAGTCTAAACCTACACCCCAAGTAAAACCACCTAAGGAAGGAACATGTTTTTTCTGCAATGAGTCAGACCATTAAAAAAGAAATTGCAAGCTCTTTATGGATGATTTAAAGAAGAATAAGGGTAGTGTGACTGCCTCTTCACGTATTCATGTTATAGAAGTCAATTTATCTACTTCTAATTCTTGGGTATTAAATATCAGTTCTGGATCTTACATTTATACTAATGTGCAGGGTCTAAAAAGAAATAGAATCTTAGCTAAAGGTGAAGTTGACCTACGAGTTGGAAATGGAGCAAGAGTTGTTGCATTAGCTATCAGAACTTATGAATTAACTTTGCCTAATGGACTTGTTTTAAGTTTGGAAAATTGTTATTATGTACCTACTGTGAGTAGGAATATCATTTATGTTTCTTGTTTGGACAAGAATGGTTTTGAAATTATTATTAGGAATAATAAATGCTTTATTTATCATAATAATGTTTTCTTTGGATATGCTATATGAAATCATGGTCTTTATGTTTTAGACATAGAAGACACCAATGAAAAATTCATCTCTAACATTAATACAAAGAAATTTAAATCTAATAATTTAAACACAACCTATCTTTGGCATTGTCGATTAGGCCACATAAATGAGAAACGCATTTTGAAACTCCATCAATATGGACTTTTGAAGTCATTTGATTTTGAATCACTTAAAACTTGTGATTCTTGTTTATTAAGAAAAATGACTAACACACCTTTTACTGGATATAGTGAAAGGGCTAATGACTTATTAGGCCTTATACATTCTGATGTATTTGGTCTATTAAGTTATACTGCTAGAGGAGGTTATCAGTACTTTATTACTTTCACAGATGATTTTAGTAGATATGGTTATATTTATTTATTAAAGCACAAATTTGAATCTTTTGAAATGTTCAAAATTTTAAAAAATGAAGTACAAAATCAACTTAGTAAGAATATTAAAGCACTAAGATCTTATCGAGATGGTAAATATTTAAGCTAAGAATTTAATAATCATCTTATAGATTGTGAAATAGTTTTACAATTGACTCGACCAGGAACACCACAATGGAATGGTGTATTTAAATGGAGAAATTGAACTTTATTATATATGTTTTTATCTATGATGAGTCAATTAGATATACCATTCTCCCTTTAGGGTTATGCTATAGAAACTGCTGCATTCCATTTGAATAGAATTTCATCAAAGGGAGTTGAAAAGACACTATATGAGATATGGAATGGGAAAACTTCCAGTTTATCTTTTTTTAAGATTTAGGGATGTAAGGCTTATGTAAAGCGTTAAATTTCAAATAAATTAGCACCAAAATCTTACAAGTGCCTTTTTGTGGGATATCCTAAAGAAACTAAAGGATATTACTTTATAATGCTTTTGAGAACAAAGTGTTTATTGCTCGAGATGATGTCTTTTTGGAAAGAGAATATATTTCCAAAGGAACTAGTAGGAGTAAGGTATAACTTAAAGAAATTCAAGAACCATAAAATAGCATTATATCATATATGGAACATCAATTGGATCGACAAGTAAATGTTAAATCTATACCAATACCATAAGGTCCTAGAAGGTCTGATAGGACACGTTATAATCTTGAGAGATATGGATTTCTCATAATAAATAATAATGATGTAATGATTATGGATCAAAGTAAGCCCATAACCTACCAAAAGGCCATGAAAAGTCCAGACTCTAAGAAATGGTTAGAGGCCATAAAATCATAAATACAATCCATGTATAATAATTAAGTGTGGACTTTGATTGATCCACTTGAAAGTTTAAAAACTATTAGATCCAAATGGGTTTTCAAAATGAAAACTGACATGGATGGCAATGTTTATACCTTTAAAGCAAGACTAGTTGCAAAGGGTTCCATGCAAACATATAGTATAGACTATTATGAAACCTTTTCACCAGTTACTATGCTTAAGTCTATTCAAATTCTCCTCGCCATAACTGCATACTATGATTATGAGATATGGAAAATGGATGTCAAAATAACTTTCCTTAATGGAAACCTAATTGAGGATGTGTATATGACACAACTAGAGGGTTTATTAATCCTAAGAATTCTAGAAAGGTTTCTGAGCTTTAAAGATCCATTTATGGATTGAAGCAAGCTTCTCAGAGTTAGAATCTTTATTTTAATGAAGCAGTCAAAGAGTTTGGATTCATTAAGAATGAAGATGAACCTTATGTTTACAAGAAGGTTAGTGGCAGTGCAATAGTTTTTCTAGTGCTATATGTTGATGACATATTACTCACTGGAAATGATATTCCTACTCTGTAAAATGTTAAATCATGATTAGGGAATTGTTTCTCAATGAAAGACTTAGGTGAAGCCACATATATTTTAGGCATCAAGATCTATAGAGATAAATCTAAGAGGCTTATTGGCCTAAGTAAGAGCACTTACATTGACAAGGTACTGAATCAATTTAGTATGCAAAACTCTAAGAGAGGATTCTTACCAATGTCCCATGGCATTAGTCTTAGCAAGACTTAGTGTCTAAACACACAAGATGAATGAGACCGTATGAGTAAAATTCCATATGCTTATGCTATTAGATCCATCATGTATGCTATGTTATGCACTCAATCAGATGTCTTATATGCTTTTAGCATAATGAGCAGATACTAGTTAAACCCAGGTGAAATCACTAGATAGTAGTTAAGAATATCCTTAAGTACTTGAGAAGGACTAATGATGCATTTTTACTGTATGATGGGCAGGAAGATGAGCTAGTTATAAATGGTTACACAAATGCTAGCTTCCAATTTGATAAAAATGAATTTTGATCACAATTAGGTTATGTGTTTTATTTAAATAGAGATACAATGACCTAGAGAAGTTCAAAGTAGGACACTGTTGCCGATTCTACAATAGAATTTGAGTACATAGCTGCCTCAGAGCTAGCAAGGAAGCTGTTTGGATTAAGAAGTTCATAAATGGATTAGGAGTTGTTCCTAATATATAAAATCCAGTAGACTTGTATTGTGATAACAATGGAGCCATAGCACAGGCTAAGGAACCTAGATCACATCAACAATCCAAACATATACTCAAGCGTTATCATCTCATTAAAGAGATCATTGAGAGAGGAGATGTGAAAATATGTAGAGTACCAACAAATGATAATATTATTAATCCACTAACTAAGCCTCTTCCACAAGCCAAGCATGAAAGTCATACTAAGTCAATGGGTATAAGATATAATGTTGATTAGGCCTAATGCAAGTCTGAGATTATTAGTGATATGCCTTAGGCCAAATAAGTAATAACCATACTTTGACATTGTCATATTTTTATTTTAATAATAAAGAGGCATTTTTTTTATTACTGGTTAATTTTTTTAGTATTAGCCTCGATTACTTAATTCTACTAAGATCATCATGTACATGACTTGATAGTAAAATTCTTAGATGATACTTGAATTCTAATTTAAATATCCCTGATCGATTATTATTATAGGAATAACAATGAATAAAGACTAATACGAGATTGACTGATGATTAAGTTTTATTGATCATACATATGCGATATTAAGTCGAACTCATAGGTACATATTTAGGGAAATGATGTACTAGATCGACCCACTATGAGAATACAACATAGATTATTATCATAGGTAATTCTCATCACAGTAGTATTATTTAAGTCCTCTGACCTGAGATCACTATGGTTTCCTACATGATAAGTTCTGTATTTTGACACATCCCTACACCATACTTTAAGCAGATGGTAAAACAGGTTGTGATTGGATATAGAATGAGTTATGTGAGGAATGTGAGTGCTTAAGATGGAATTTTTCCCTCAGTTATTTTGAGAAGATATCTATTGGGCCTCTCAATGAGTTAGATTGAAGATAAATACATGGCCATGCTAGAATGATAAAGAGTTATCAGTGTCAGTCTACTTGGGATCGAGAAACAATATAAGGATGATATAATCCATGCCTTATGTTCAATCAGGATATCATATGACAAAAGGACTATAATACATGCTATGTATTAGGTTATGTCAAATTATCGACCTTCGCACAACTTAGGTAGTCATAATATCTTGCTAGAGATCAATTATAACTTGTGGGCTAAAATGGGAATTTTAGGCCCATTGCCAATGTTGTGTGAACCTATAAGGTCGCATACTTAAAACAAGCCTAAAGTAGACTTAGATTAATAAACCCAATAATTATCTCTATGTAAAATTAAATAAATAAGTGTGTGTGTGTGTATTAGTATTTATTTATTTATTTCCTAATTTATTGAAGGTAAGAATTATCTAAAATAAATAGGAAAGGATTCTAATTTGGAATTAGAATTAAAAAAGAAAAAGAAGTTTAAACTTACCAAAACTATTTTGGTAAGTAAAGATGTATGAAACCCTAGAGAGGATGGCTATAAATACATCTCATTCTCTAGGATTTATGTTTAAGGTTAAGCCACCTTTGTTCCTTCTTCTTCCTACACTTCATTTCTGAAAAGAAAAGATATAGAGAGAAAACGTGTTGTGAGACAATAAAGGTTCTAGTAGACCTACTTTTCTTTGGATCATCTTATTCGTGTGGATACTGTAAAGGACGAACGTGATCTTTTGGTGATGTCTTAATCTGATAAGAAGACACGAAAAGCTCGAGGTAGGGTGTCACCAGAGTGAACCCCCTCTCTTTCTTCTAACTATCTTGCCATTAGATAATCTTGGTGAGTGTTTAAAAATCCTCTCAATTAATCTAAGTCGAATTACATGGATCTGGGTTATGGGTTTTATGGTTAAAAGTTTTATTTTTTGCTACATTATGTATCACGAAACCCAACAACATGCACTCAAGATTATTTAATTATTATTCAAAAATTGATTGTTAAAGTAAAAAAGGGAGATATTATTAACCCTATGCATGATTAAGGTATTGAATAATCTCAAATCAACCTAGGTTTTAAGTTTAACAATCAATTTTTATTGTTAATATGTTTGTTTAAGTGTGTATTTTTAGTTAGGTTCAAAACTATGATCAATATGCATTAATTTAAAGTGAAAATAAAGTCATTAGGGAGTCATTAGATTCTTTATGATCTTAGTCACGATCGTGAGAAGCATTACTAGTCAAAGGAGAAACAAACTCAAGTTGTTAAAGTTGTCAATCCTCCTTATGATTCTGCTCACGACCATGAGTAGTACCCTCATGACCATAAGCAAGTTGCTCATGATTGTGAGCAGGTAAGTTGATTGTGATCAAGTGGATCTCAAGTGGAGTTTTGAGGTAGTTTTCCTCACAATCATAAGCATGCTCGTGACCCCTCTTTTGCGTTTTCTAATGAGTAATTCGTACCATAAATAACTATATTTTTATTCTCCATGATCACGAGCACGCCTCTAAATTGAACAGTTAAAAAATTACATTAAATAAAGAATAAGAAGAGTAGAGCTTGAAGAACCCATCTCCAACAACCAGTTTTCACTTCAAATCTATAAATATCTTTTAGATATCATATTTAAGAGGTTGGCGCTCTTACAAGTTTTGTATTTTCATTTTTTAAAACTCTCTTTGCAAATATTCAATTATTTGTAAACAAACCCTTGTTGAGTTTGTATCTACCACTGTTGTGAGAGTTAGGGTCAGTTAGTGATAAGGTTCTTCCTTTACTCCTTTCTTAGGTATAAGCTAAGGGTAGTGAGGATCTAGTTCACTAAAGGTTTAAGTGTTAACCTTACTAAAAGACTTGATTGAGAGATTTAAGAGTAAGCCTTAGATAAAACTCTTGTTGATTAATGTAAGGGTTTGAGTGTTAACCTTGGAAAAAAACTTGCTTGTGAAGGTTCTGAGTGAGACGTGAAAACTCAAATTGTAAAGGTATAATGTTGAGTCTTAAAAAACATTTATAACAATTTTAGTGAATAAGATTAGATTTGAAAATCCTGAACTTGAGAATAAATTAAGTGGGAAACATAAGATTAGTTGAGGATCCAAACTCTCTAAAAAAATTTTTGTTCCTCTTGTTCTTGTTCTTATTTTTGTTCTTACTTGTGAGACTTTAATTTCTTTAATCATCTTTAAATTTTCTCTTAATTTTTAATCTTTCTTTAATTCCTACAAAAGCCAAATCATCCCCTTTAGGGCATTTTCACGAGTTTTGCATAGTTTGAATTCAATTCATTTATTAAATGAACTTTAATAGATAAGTTTAAATGAACTTTTACCAACCCAAGTTCTAAGTAGCTAAAATATCTTATTTAAATTTAAATTTAGTTAGAAATCTGGTTGTCATTGCGATTTTAAATTTAAATTAATTAAAAATAAAATATTTAAATTGTTTTACTTTAATAAAATATAGGGATTGAAGAATTTATTTTTATAAAATAAAGTGACTAAAATGTCTTATTTATTACAATATTAATATAAAAAATGAAAAAAAAATTCTGATAAAATTAAATTTAAGAGACTAAAACATTCAATTTTCAAATAAAAAAAAAGAGTGGAAATTAAATCAAATCTAGAAAAAGGTAATTTGCTATTAATAACGAAATTGAAAATTCTCAAAGTTTTTGCATCAGAGTAGACTAAGATATTTTAGCAGAGAAAGAAACTATATAAATTGAATTCAGTATTTCTTCAAATTCTATTGAAATTTGGGAAGCTTATTGGTTATAGAATAAAATAAAAAAATTCAAACATCTGATACGTAGAAGTAAGAACACTTTGTGATTTTTGAACTATTGGTCAAAACCATTCTACGCAAGTTTTTCAGACAATCAATGAATGAACGACAAATATCAACTAAACTTATACACCCTTTACAATCTTTCATCTAAACTTTCTTAGTGTTTGATATAGTTGAAAAACACTACAACACTTCATTTCTAAAAAAAAAATTCATTTCATTTTATAAAATTTAAATAGAATTTATTTTTAAATAAATATTTATTAATAAAATGTGTTTAATTTACATACATAGTTTATATAATTTATTTTAAATAAATTACATATTTTATTTTGAATAATGTTAAACAACACAATTTATAGCAGTACAAAAAGATATTTTAAAAATTTTATTTTTATTTTTAAAGGTAATATTATAGTTTTAGAATATAAACTTTATTCTGAGTGACAAATATATTCTTATAAATACTTAAAAAATTTCAAAATCAATTATAAAGTTTTTTCTTTCCAATATTAAATAAATTTTCAACATCAAAAATTTTTTAGAGAATATAGTCATAAAAAAAAAATCAATTCCTATAATTTTGTCTTTGCCGGGACAAGTATGTGAGATGGGATCTTAACATCTTGGCCATGCACATTGTATATATGTGTGTACGATGTTCATTTTAATGAATTGTGTTTTAATTTTTAATAAATTATTATTGAGATATTTAATTCTTTCTATTAATTGATATAAAAAAGAAATTAATAAAGAATAAAAAATATAAAAGTGTATGAATTTATTGTTTAATTTAATTATAACAATTTAGTTTAATTTAAAGTATTTATAGGATAATAATATTTAAAGAATGTATCATATTTATCTATCACATTAAAAATGTATTTAAACCTTAGATATTTAGTTATCACAATGATTTAAATGTTAAAAAAAATAAAGAACGTACTGTGTAGAAAGACTATTTTGCTTATGGGTTAATAGCAATTCCTTCAGGAATCACAAAACCAATTTTAGAGATGGAGATAAGAGCACAAATCAGTATCTCTTCCAAAAAATATACAGAGATAAAATTCCCAAGTGTTAATCTTTGATTAATATAAATATTTAAAATAAATATTTCATAAGCCCATAGAGCTCTTGTGACGCTTCGGTAACAGTTTACATGAGTTAGTATTATAAACACTTAAAAAGTTTCTCCTTTATAACAATGTGGGATACATGTTTTTTCTTCTTTTCACATTATTCCAACATTAAATTTAAAAATAAAATTCAACTATTAATCTATAAATATTTTTAAATTTTTATACCTACAAACTATGAGATAAACATTTTTATTATGTGATAAAAATTTGATATGCATTAATTTAATCCAAAAAATTATTTGGCATGAAAAAGGCTATCAATGTAACTCTAATAAAATTACTGCTAATCAATACATTTAATCATCAATCGCAATTGATAGTTTAAATTTGAATTATGCTTATCAAATTGGTGTTAATTAGTGACAACTTAACTATTAATAATAATCATTCAAGTCAATTTCACCAACAATTGAATTAGACTAATCGGATAATTCAATGGTTTATTCAATTTCAGCAATGATCATATTAATACCAATCAATTAATTAATTAATTATTACTAATAATCAATCAATTTAATTTCATTGATATCAGATTAGTAATACTCAAACAATTTAATTATCAGTACTAATTCTATCAATTTATTTTATAAAAATCAAAATTCTAATACTAATAATAGAACAAGTAAATTATTATCACTAATTTGATCAATTCTCTTGAACAAATAATTGAATTAGTAATAATAATACAAGTAAACTATTAGTAGTAATTGAACAATGAGATTTGATCAATAACTGAATATATATATATATATAATCTCATTTAATTTATTAATTGAAAACCTTTAAATTTTTTAAAAGAAAGCCAGTATGGAAATAGTAATTTTATTTTTTAATTTATTATCTAATTTAACATATTTCTTTTAATTTTTTTTAATTTAAACTCTTTAAATTTTTTAATTTATTTTTAAAATTTTAATTTTAATTCAAACTTTTTAAATTTTTTTAAAGTATTTCAACAACTACAAGTTAATGGACCATTTAAAGTAATTTATTTCAATTTTTTAGAAATATTTTTAAAAAATTATTTATAGAAGTTCACATAGAATACTAATACTGACTAAATATTAAGCATCTAATGAAATGATCAAGCATTTATTCTCCCAAGCGAAAATTTTAAGTTTTAAACCTTTCCCTTTATTTTTATGTATTGAATATGAACTTTCACCAATAAAAACATTGAGAGTTTATTAAAAAAAAATGGAAAAAATAATAATAATAAATAAAATACTAATATGAAAAAGAGTTTATTTATACTAAAAAATAAATTAATTTTTTTAATATAATTTACTTCAAAATGATAATTAAAAATTCAAAAAATTAAAATGTATTCATATGATATTATAAGATGGTATTTATGAAGGATGAAGGAGTTGGGGTTGGGGCGAAAAATCTTCAACTTGGAAATTTTTTTTTTACAGAATTTGTTTATGCAAATATTTTTGACAGATTTCTATATATATATTTTTGTTGAAAGTAATGTGTAAGGATTTTTATTTTTAAAGAGGAAATAATGTTAGAGAAAAATAATACAGTATATTTATAATATTGTCAACTCTATAATAATGAATATATTAAAATAAATTTAGAAAATGAATAAAATTATTTTAAATATAAAAATAAATATTTAATTTTATTAAATTATTGAATAATTAATAAATAATTTTAGAAGATTTTTTTGAATTTATTTAAGGAAGAATAGTGAGTTTTTAAGAAAGTTTTTAAAAGAAAATTTTTGTTTATGGTATTTTTCGAATATAATATAAGTAAATATATGATTTGGCAAATATATAAAAGATTATAGTAAATAAGAACTTAATATATTACTAAAATTATATCTAAGACTTTCGAATATGAAAATCATTTTTGGAACTAATAATATATTAATGGATATATTAGTCATTATACTTAATATTAATGGATTTGTGCCAAAAGGATTTTCGTTATGTTTGATGTTTTGCGCAGTGAATTCCATGTACATGAATGACTCTATGTCCCTCTAAGATGAACAGAAATATCTCTTCCAAAATATATATATATAATTGAAATTAAATGAAATAGGCATTGGAAAAGCCTTAATTAGCTAATCTGGAAAATGTTCAATGACCTTAATTAATAATTATGTTAATTATTAATTAATATATTAATCAGTATGTTTAGAGCAGCTTTCACATTCACATCTTTAAATAAGACTGCTCCCACTTCCCCACTTGACATGATAATTAGAGAGTGGACTTATCAGCAAGCATTAAACAGTAACAAAACAAGCTGTATTTGCAAACAGAAATTCCCTACATGTCATCAACTATCATTGTAAGTAAAGTCAAGCCTGTCTTCTGCAATTTGCTACTGATTTATGCCTCCATGAATGCAACTTCAACTGCATCTTCTTCAAAACTATATATGGGACTCGGTGTGACATGTCTTTAATATCTCTGATAATTGTATAAACTCCGACTATTTTATAATTTAAAAAAAAATTGAGCAGATCAATGCATGTCGTTGAAAAATGGGATAAAAATTGAACTCCAGTAGTTTGAGTAATGAAAGCCGAGCTGAATTTAAGTATTGCAGTATTTAATTTAATGAGTATGAAAACTTAATATTTCAACCGAAAATTCAATATATTGTTAGGGAATTTAAACTTGTAAAATTATAAAAATTATTTAAGATAATAAAAATTTAATGTGACTCGGTGTAAACTTATGGGGGTAAAGGGGAACAAATTCATCAATTGATGCCAAAGATAAAAGAAAACAATATGAATTAACACTTAATTCTTGGACCCAGATAATCTCACTCCCTAATGAGATGAAATTGTCTCTCAAAAGATATCAAAAACAGAGACTCACATCACCAACATATATATAAAATATCATGATAGAATCTTTTGATGGTATTTCGGCATATTCAGGAGGAACACCTTTCAACATTGGAAATAAAAGTTTAATTCTAAATAAGAGTCTAATTTTTTAACAAGAATTTCCTATATTTAACCATCAGATATATGACAACTATACTTGAACTAATGAAGTTATGGAGTGAATAATTCAAGACACAATTAATAAATATGAACAAACTTAATTATATAAAAATGAAGCTTGAGAAAATCATTAGGGAAAATATTTGTGAAGAAAATAATGCATTAATATTACAAATTTGAGGTTAAATGAACAGTCCCAATTAGCAATTCTTTGATCAGAAAGAAAAAAATTGCAGAAGTAAAATGTTTTAGTATAGTTTATGCAAATCTTGTTTTGACTAACTATTAACTTAATGTAATAGAAGAGTATCATGAGTTAATCAATCATAACTTTGACTAATTAACCTCTCAAAAAAAAAAACTTTGACTAAATAAAACACAAACAATACCCATAATAATTAAATAAGTGGAAGAAGTTCACAATTCATTTTCATAAAATTTTTTAAAATGGGAATTTTACTTTGATTTTTAAATAAGATATTTTTAGTGGTGTTGACCCATTGCACAAACTCTACAACTACAAAATGTTTTCATTTATTTCTTGGTCAAGCTCTATATGTTGCTCCTAATAAATTAAACATGAGATGGTGGACTGGAATAATTCACTCTCGCAAAACATATAGTACTTTATTTTACCACACTACACTTATATATTATATTATATTATATTATATAGTTAGATTAGCAAGCAATTACGATTTGTTATTGTTTTTGTAAGAAAAAGTCTTTGAAATTGGGCAGGTGTAGTACCTATAATCCAAGTAATTAGGCATTGAGCACCTAATTAGTCAGATTAATTGGTTCAAAAAATTACCAGCAAGTCTTCTATTCTTAACCAATCAAAACAAAGGATATATGGAATATAAACATTTATATATGAGTCTAATACATTATCAATAGAAGCCCTTTTTATAGTGTTGAATTTAAGTTTAATTCTTATAAAATTAGTGTAATACCCTACGTTTTATTTAAATAAAGTAATAATTGAATTTGCATTATTAGTAATAATTTCAAATTATATTAAATAATTATTAATTAGCTAGCTATATTATTATGTTAGGGTTATGTAATTATTATTTTAGTGAATTATATTTCCTATAGTACTAATTATTATTTGACTATTTTGTAAGTATAAATTATTTTATATTAATCTTGTTGTTTTTAGGCCTGTATAAATATATATATATATATATATATACATAAATTTACATATATATATACAAGTGTGTATATATATACCACCCCAAACCTCAGCCCCTCCTCCCTGTCCATCACCGTCACCGTCACTTTTCCTCTCCCTCCGGCGTGTCTCGACCTCCTGGAGCCACCATTACCGTCGCCAGCTTCTTCTTCCTCCCTCCTTTCTTCCATTTCCGATGCCCTGTTTCCTTTCACTCTCGGTTGAAGCTGCCACGTCGCGGTCGGAGCTCGATCCGGTGCCACTGTAGCTTCCTCAGCCTCCCTCACCTTCTTAGGCGTCAGTTCACGTCAAAACCCACCGCTGTAACTCATCTCCGGCGTCAAAATTGGAGGTTGAAGGTGAGTTATTCTGGGTTATTCTTGGGTTGTCCTAGCGTTGTTTTCTAGTTGTTTGAGTGGAATTAGGTGTTAATCTTAAGTTGTTCTAAGCTAGATGATGAGTTATACCATTTGGTTGTTCAAATCCGAATTTTTGTGCATTATTCTGATTTTTCTTGATTTACAGAATTTTTGTTTGATTTTATTTAATTTTATTTGACTTTATTTGATTTTTTTTTAGTTTAATTAGTAAATTAGAGTAATTAGGGTTAAATATTAGTATTGATTGTTTTTAAGATTTTAGAAATTTTGGTGTTAATTATAAGTTTTTGTAAATTTTGGGTATTTAATTAATAATTTATTAATTTTGAAATTATTGTTAAAAACTATGAAATTTTGATAATTGATATTACTATTAAATGTTATTAATTTTAGAATTTAAACTATGGTTTTTGTGATTTTTAAACTATTTTTTATAAATATTTTTGAGTTTATGTCAAATGTGATTATTAGGTTAAATTATATTTTTTTTTAGAAGAAATTATTAGTTGATTTTATGTTTTAATTATATTAAGAAGTTTAATTTTGAGAAAATAATTTTTAAATGATTATATAATTTTTAAGGAATTTTTAGTACTAATAATACATTATGTAATTTATGTATTTAGGGGTAAAAATGTAATTTTATGCTAATTATAGTTAAACATATATTTTAGTTAGTTTATTATATTTAAGAGGTTAGAGGATTTTTATAAATTAATTGATATTTTTAATTAAGTAATGTTAATTTTGAATATTAATTCCAAATATTATATATATGTATAATACATTATTTTAGCAACAAAATTGAATATAAGGTTGTATTTAGCATGTTTGGTATAATGGTTTAATTAAGGTTTTGTTGGTAGTTATATTAATTATGAATTATATATGCATATTTTATGAATAACGTATATTATTGGAGATTAAGGGATTTTATATATTTATGTCTAATTAAATTTAATTAAGTGTCATGTTACATTTTTAAATATGATTTTAATGTTTGTTTATGAAAGTAAAATTCTCATGAATTTATTAGTTAGAATTAAGTTATAAACTCGGTCGGACTAATACTGTGTTGGAGAGCCGACCCAAGTGTAGACTGCGTGCGAATTATTATAAGTGCGTTTTCTATGCAGTTTGGCTCTACCTTTGGTAGAGAGATGTCTATTTTACAGAGGAAATTTTGTCGGAATTTCGGTAGATTTTCTCGTAAAACATAATATTCGTAATAATTTCTACCGTTAGTTAAGTTTTATTCTGTCTATTGAGTCTTGTCCAGTCTTCCTCAAGTCAGCCTGAAATTTCATTGTTTGTTGATTTTCAATTTTTATTTCATAGTCATGTTTTAAAATCGATCTGTTAATTTTTTTTCTAGAGCATATCGGAGCAGAAGTAGTGAGACCGAGGCAGACGCGGCGGTCGTCAGCCTTCTATTCATTTTGTAAGTCGATAATATGATTTGTGGCTGTGTTTTATTTTAAGATGCATGCGCTCATATTTTTATGTTAATCTTATATGATTTATTTAATTTAATACTGTTATTTAAGGTTTAAAATGCATTTTATTTATTTAAAAATCGATTTTGAGGAATTTTGGTAGAACGGGCTACCTGGTGGGCTTCACCAGGACCGTGTGCACATGGTAGAGATTGAGAGGTGGATCCGAATTATATATGACTAATGAATGTTGAACTGGGACGGGTGTCTCGGTGGAAGCCTATGCTCTCGGAGATCGCCAGTGATTGTAAGGTTAATAATGGATGGGGATGGGTGCCTCGGTTGATGCCCTAGCTCTCAGGGACCACCAGTGCCATATATTTGGATTAAGTGAACGACTGCGACTTGGTGCCTCAGTTGATGCCTTTGCTCTCAGGGACCGACAGTCTAGCTGGAATAAGTGGGCCCCGGTTGACCATATTAGAACTTTGGGTTTAAGGTTCTACCGAATTTTTTTTCAAAAGCTATATCTATATATTATAAATTATTTTTACTATAACTTTATGGTTTTCAAAAGGGTTTTCAAACCGTACAGCTCCTATTATGACTTACTCGGTGAGGTCTGATTCCCCTCAATTTATTTTTTCCAGGAGCTTGGGAGTTCGATCTCAGACTGTCTCCACGCCGGATTTCTTCATCACCGACTATTTTATGTAGGTCATTATAAACTGAACTGTTGTAATGCTCTAAGAAACTGTAGTAGTAACTGTACTATAAATTATATGACTTAAGTATATTTGTATATTTTATTTATATGTACCAAATATATGTATAATGATTTAAGTTTGATTTATAATATGTGACGCTGGAAATATTTTATTTATGTATTCAATTATGTTTTAATTTTAAAAAATCAATTGATAATGTGTTTTATTTTAAAATAAAATTTTAAATTGTGAAGTTTTATTTCTCTTTTTTTTAGGCTTATTACGGGTTTCAACGGTCTTATACCTTTCTATTTTTTAGTATCGATCATATGCCCTCGGATTCAGGTCGTGACAATTAGAATCAATTGATAAATTAGTAAATAAATTTTAGTTTAATTTTTCAAAGCAAATTAAGTCACATTAATATTAAATACTTCCCACTGTTATATATATTAAAAGATAACCATTTGACTTGTGCAATTCAAAAAGATATGGGTTGGAAAATGTAGCCAAATAGATATACATGAGGTAGGGAATAGACTTGAAGATTAGAGGATGTTGAGCCAATTAAATAGAAGAATCTTGAGCTAATGTTAGATGATGTAATAATGGGGAAGGTATGATTCAATTTTCACCAAAAAATTAGGTGTTGCAAGGTATTGTTGGTTTCCTTATACCCTCCCAACTGGCTTTTGACTTCCAACCTTCTTCACACAATGCATTAAATCCCCTGTAAACGTGTGATTAAGTGGTTATGTTTTAAGATATAAAATCTTTATTATGTCATATCATGGTCTATTTGTTAAATTTATTTTCATTTAATGTAAAATCCTGTTATATATAATTTATTAATATTTAGATTATATAATCTAAATTTTTTTTTAAAAAACATGTTTAGGTTATATAACCTATTATTAATTAAAAAAATCTAATTTATATCAACACAAATTTATAATTCTTTCTTTATATTTTTCATCATATATATAAATTCTTTCAAAATTCTGAACAAATTTTTTTTGTGATGAAAATTTTAAAAATGAAATATTTTATTGGGATAAAGATATTTTTGGTGTTGGAAACTGTTTATAATTTAACTATTTTCATAACAATTAAGTGTTGTAACCTGTAGAAAAATAATAATAAAATGTATATAACAGGTTATATAAAAAATTACTAAATTACCCAATGACAATGATTTAAATTTGCCTTTTCTACCCAAAAACAACAATATTTTATTTTTCTTGTTAAAATCATAATAAATCAACAAAATACATATTTATCAAAAAAAATTATTTAAATCATGAATTCTATAATAAAATTTCAATTTTATTAAATTTACTAAAAATTGTAAGTTATAGAGAGAAAGTGAAATAAAAAATCAAAATACACAAAAATTTTAATTTTTTACTTTTTTGCAAATTAAAAAATTTATAAATTTTATATTAATTAAATCAACTTAAAGATAAATTATAAATAAGTAAATAAAAATAAAATAATAATAATAATTATTATTATTATTATTTAAGTTTAGAGGCAATAAAATCTTTCAAATTTGAAATTGTGCATTTATTGAAGGGCAACTTTAGTGACCGACTATATACACTTTATTATCATTTTTTTTACATGTTGCGATGCTGAATTGTTACAATGAAAAGTTAACATACTAAATTGTCAAATTTTATATAGTTTAACGGTTAAAAATATTTTTATCCCTATTTTATAATTTGTGCTCTAGATGGAGGTAGCAGAGACCCTATTCATCTACAATTTTTTTTTTTTGTAAAAAAAATAATTTTTTATGATGAAAATTTATTGGTTCAAATAATTAAAAAAGTTAAAATTCTCTTAAATAAAATTTTAAATTCAAATTATATATAAAAAAACAAAAAGTGTCAAAAGTTTGTTTTGGACAATTCAATCCGAATTAATGGAGTTATTGTGATTACTAAATATATTTGAAATTCATTATACGAATAAATAAATAATTAAATAAGTCTTACATGTAATGAGAAAGAAGGATTCATTGAACAACGAAACTTTAAGACATGAGAAGCAATGACAATACACAATGAATATCTTAAAATAATAAGCCTAACTAAACATGCAAAAGAATTGATTAATTAAGAACAAGTTCCACATGTACATATATATCATATCTTCAAAGTATCTATATATTCTCCTATCATATTTACATCATATCTTTCTCTTTCTCTTGCAAATTTGAAACTAAAATTTTTTTAAAGAATAAACAATAGTTAATGTAATGTAATTCAATAATTAAAATAATAATGTAATGTTTTAACATTTAATCTCCTACCTTGCAAGATTAATTGTAAATTGGTCAAAATAAAGTACACCAAACATGAATTAGTAAATTGGAAAAGATTACTTAGTATATTTAATCTATCTTTTTATTTTTATTTTTTTAAAATTAGAATTTGACAATTGAATTAGTGGGAAGAAAGCAAAAGCATTTATTTGACATTTCTAAATCATCAATATTTCCAACCGTATCCAATAATTTAATTGCTCTATTTACTTCAATCCACTCTAATTATGAAAGCACCTTCCAAACCCCCCTCCCCCCGATTGCCCCATGAAAAATTTAGTACCTACAGGGACTATTTATATAAATTCTTTTTGAATATTTATGATATTATTATTTTTTAATAATAAAAGCATCTTCATTTAATACACTTTTAATAAAAATGTTGGTAAAGTATTTATAAAATATTTAATGCATTTATTGAAATTGTTGTAATTTTTTGGTATAAAAAACATTTGCAATCTTTAATTGTTTTCGATTTTTAAGTTTTCATATAAATATATTGTCATTTGATCAATTTTTAATAATTATAATACAAATGATTATTCAGTTCAAATTAGATAAAAAGCCTTAAGCAGCAATATATAAAGAAGTAAATTTACTTTAATAAATTGTTAAATTTCTAAATAATATATAGAACCTATATAATAATATAGGTTATATATTATTATATAGATGATCTGGAAGTTTAACAAAAAGTAAATGGTTGGGTACGACCAACAGGGAGAACATCAGTTCTCCCTTCTTCCTAGTCAGCCTGTATAAATATCGGAGGACATTTAGATCGGGAATCCTACCCTCTTCATGCATCAGCTGGAGGAATTCAGTCAGTATCCTATAACTATTCGGATGAAGTTGACCGGGCATAATGTTATTCCTATTAAGAAAGTCTTTGACAGAGGGATCTAAGGAAAATTTTAGACCCCCCTCTAACTGATCAAAATACACTACTAATCTACTTAGCCCCGACAAAAAGGGGTATGCGCCCTAAACCTCTTATCTACAGTGTGGAGGGCATAATCGGCGGGGATGCAGAACCGTCACCGATACCACCCTAGCAATTCGCTATCTACGTTGGACACAAAGAGGTCAGAACTAATTTCTTCCCGGGGAGCCATAACAAAGAAGGGGACAAAAAACAAATGCAAAAAAAGGGCAAAAAAAAGAGGAAGAAAAGATGAAAAGAATCACCTGGTCACCTTAAGCAAGAATTATGGCAGGAAGAAATAGAAACAGTGGAGGCAGTAGAAACACAACAAAACAGAATAAAAAAGCGAAGAAATCAAAATGTGCCAGCTAGCAAGCGTAGCAGTGTTTATAGAGACATGGAAGGACCTGGAAGCACGCCATTAACTGCCCTCATTATTACTGTACTCCTCCCTAGGCCACCAAGGGCTTGTTAGGAATACAATAACCCATTAGGCGAGGAGTCACGATAATGGCAGTACGAGCATTTCGTTTACTGACACACGAAATGATGCATCAACCACGTGATCTTAAGAGTTGAAGTAAAACCACCACGTGTTGGCCCACCCACATTTTTGAGTGAGCCGCTCCATCAAGCAACTCGGGAGACGTTTCAAGCATCACTCCTAGCCCATTCCGAGCATCTAAGTCTTGAGCACATAAGTCCAGTGACTGAAGCTGGCACCCTCAGGTCGCTTTCGTAGTACTGAGGTTCCAAGCATGTAAAACTCACGCCCCTGAGTCGAGCATCTAAGTCTTGAGCACATAAGTCCAATGACTAAAGCTGGCACCCTTAGGTCACTTCCGTAGTACTGAGGTTTCGAGCATGTAAGTCTCGTGCCCCTGAGCCGAGCATCTAAAAATCCAGCGATGACTGGTTCCGTCTTGTTCCAAAATGGATGGGTTTATCTATTACGGTGCTCATACGCACCCGTTAGCTACCCCAGCTCCACAGGTTACGATTCGATAATGACCAACCAAAATACTCGGCACCAAGCTCTGCTTATTGTGACTAAGGTTGGCCACCTTAGCTCACCTGTATCTTATAACCCTTGTAAAGGCATTTGCATCCTACTCGGATGCGACGGACATAAATATCTGAATACTTTGGGGGGGGGGGGAGACTCTTGATACTATTTAGAATATTCCCACCTAATTAGGGATCCTCTACTCCCTAAATAGGAACACTTGGATAAGGGAGAAGACAGATCCGTCCAAGGAACTACCTCAAAGAGGAATCCTAACCGAAGAGGGAACACTCTCCTACAAAGATTATGATTCACTGATCCATCCATAAGGGATCCAACTTGTAATATCTCGTGTTTTTTTAAATATTTTTACACTGTACCGGGATATGCAGTGTTAATAATTTCTGTACATTATATGATATTTTTACGAGTTAATATGTATTTAAAACCTATTTTAATTACGGTGTATTATTTTCAGTGTTTTACGTAAAATTTTCCCGGGACTTGCATTTTCGGGAAAATTTTCACGTAAACAATGTATTATTAATTATTTTAAATATATTTACGGACTTGCATGAACTCATGCGTATTTTTAAATTATTAAATAAAGCTTGTGTGTGTATATTTATTTAATTAGGGTTTATTATTTCCCTAATATTTTATTAAGTATTTAATTATTTTATTGTTATTTAATTAATTTTATTTAGTATAAATTATTAAAATATTAAATTTTATGTGTGTGGTGTATATTTGATGTGTGTAATTTAATATTATTTTAATATATAGTATAAAGTATATATATATACATATATTTGTCAAAAAATCAAAAAGTTTGGAAAATTACAAAACTGCCCCCGACTTCTTCTTCTTCCTCTCGATTCTTCCCTTCTCCGTTCTCAGTCGCTGCCGTGCCGTTTCTTCACCATGGGTGTGCCCTCCGGTGTGCCACCATCTTCCCCGACCAATTCCGCCGCCTGAGGAGGCCGTTTCCGGAGTCTGGAGGTCGATTTTGACCGGAGAAGCCGAAAATCGATCCACCGTCGATCACGTCGATTCCGGCCACCGTTTTCGACACCGCCGGTCTCTTTCTTCTCCTTGAGCTCCGTTGAGTGTAATTCTAGCTTTGGTTTGAGCTAAAATGGTCTAGAATTGCTTAGGTTTCGATTTTGTCAATTTCGGCCTATTAGGGTTTTTGATTTTTTTGAGCTTCGAATTGATTGATTCATGGAAACTCCCTTCACAAATGTTGTTCCTAGTAGCTTAATATACATGTATGAATTTTTTAGAAATTTTGGAGATTTTTTGGATTTTTGGGTATTTTTGAATATTTTAATATTATTTTCTAATTTTCGGAAATTAATTATTTAAATTATGAAATTGGAGTTTATGGTTAAATTAGGTGTTGAAATGAATTATAGGAATTTATTTGGAATTTTTATGAATTTCTAAGTATTTATTTTGAATTATTGAAGTTTATGGAATTTTGGAAAAATTAGGTTAATTGTGTTTTTATTTGAATTTAATTGGTTAATTGAGTTTAAATATTGATATTATTGATAAATATGTTGAGAAAATTAATTTTGGATAATTGTATAATTTTTGGTGAATTTTTGAAGTAATTTAAGTATATTTATATATATAGGGGTATTTTGGTAATTTTACCCTAAATTGTCTAAAAATGTAATTTAATTGGTTTTAATATTTATTTAAGGTATAAAAATGATTTCTACAAATTATTTAGTATTTTTAACTAATTAAAACTATTTTTCGTGAATTATTTTCAATTATATATATAATATACGATTTTTCTAATAAAATGAGTTTTATTCGGTTTTTACAGTGTTTTAAGGTTAATTATGTAATTTTTACTTATGAGATGTATTTCTGTGATTTAAGGATATTTTTGGTATATCTGGAATTATTCTGTGTTTGTGGACCCCGGTCGGTGGACTGTAGTTTGGAGTCCGACCGTGGGATTTTGATTGTGTTGAGCCTATTTTTCGAAGTGTATTTCTTTGCAGGGTCGGCTCTACTCTTTTGAGTAAAGAGATGTCCGTTTTACAGGGGAGGTTCTGTCGAATTTTCGATAGAATTCTCGTAAAACGTGATATCCAGTCGAACCTTAATTTCCGATTCTGTGTTTAATACTCTAGATTGAATTCTAGGATTTCTATTAGGGTTACTCTGATATCGGTTATTTATTTCTTGTTTAGTTACGCCGAGACCGAGGGCTAGTGGACCAGGCCCGTCGGACCTGTCTCGTGGAGCGCATTAGGTGAGTTACTATACTATATATATATGCTTAGGATGCATGATTTAGAAATGCATGTTTTATGTTGATTAAATATGCATAAATAATTTGATTATTTCTTAAGTTTACATTAAGTATATTTTTGGTTTATTTTTGGTATATAATAAATTATATACATCTTTTATTAATAAAATATATTTAAAATGTTTTTAAATATATTTTTAGTTTAATTTATGATTTTGATTGGACTTATTTGATATATATATATACTCGAAATATACCTGGTTTACGTTTGGTATATTTCCGGTATATATATATGATTTATATTGCTATTTCATTTAAATTCATGCATCATTTATTGTGAATGAATGATTTATATTAATGATGAAGGATATCGATAGAACGTGCTACCTAGTGGGCAGCACTAGGACCGAGTACGTACCGGTACGCCTATAGCTTTAGGCTATATTACTAACTTATTTGTGGATATTGATTTAATGTGATTATTGATATGTGAGATGTGGTTTGTGGGTGTGATTGCTGGAGCTCAGTTGACCAAGTGTCTCGGGGCCAATCACACTGGCAGTCAGACTGCTGGAGCTCGGTTGACTTAGTGTCTCGGGGCCAGTCTACTGTCCATATGGATTAAGAGGATATATTTGGACTAAGTGAGCCTGTATGGCCAGAGTGTTGTTTAACACTATTTCTGAGGTTGCGATATTCTAGGGTTCTATGTGATCCTTCATAAAAGATGATTTTCAGATAAATTATATAAAAATGATTTTGTTGCATCTGTGTGTAATTGCCTGTATATATACATATTATATATACTGTTGACTGTATGCATTATCACTTAGTGTGTATGTATATATATTATAGTAATTCACTCAGTGAGGTCTGACTCCCCTTCGTTGACTATTTTTCAGGAGAGTCAACTTCTTCAGACCTCAGTAGCAGGTCAATACGCCGGATTTCTTCCGCCCCGGCTTCTTTATGTAAATTGTATACTTGAGTCTTATTTATTTTATCTAGACACTGCAGTAGTTGTGAATTAAAGTGTTGGATTTCATGTACTTTATTTTAAAGAGATGTACTACATTGAAACTGGATTTGTATTAAAGATTATATATATTTATGAGATGGGATTTTGATTAAATCCAGTGATGAAAATGATATTATGATATTATGATTTTTATTTTCCGCTGTATATAATATTATTATTATTATTATTGCATGCTTTATTTATTTTTTTTAGGCTTGCTACGGGTTCCGGATTTGAAAGAATTCCCGTTCCCTAGCGCCGGTCATGGCCCCTGTTTTGGGTCGTGACACAACTCCTCCCAGGTTTAAGTATTGCTATATATAGAACCCTATACCCCTTATAAGGGAACATCTCATTCTCACACATTCAAGCTATCTCACCTTCTTTTTACTTCTATTCTCTAACTTAGGCATCAGAGTGTTTGTGAGGACTCCCCCCACCTCTCACTTTGCCCCCTGTTCGTGCTTTGCAGGACGCCTAGCCCAGGAGTTCCAGAGATCAGTTATCAAGTGGCGTCGTCTGTGGGAACTCCTTAGGAAAAACCATTCATTTACTTGCTAAGCTAAAGACACCTTCACTATGACTTCTAGCCCACCTCCAGCCCAAATTCCTGAGGTCGGCACCAATCCTTCTGCACCTATCCTTTTGACTGACCTTTCTGACCCTTTCCCAGTAATAATACCACCGCCCACCTTGCAACATGTTAGAGCCTCATTCGGACATGTACCTTTACTTTCAAAAAACACCTTGAGATACCCGTCCTTGGGCACAGATCTCCGGTACTACTCTTCGCTACAGCACCATCAATCAATACCCTCAATACCTTTTCCAAGCCTACCAAAAATGCCAGCAATAACCACTCCAAACCTAAACACCATAACCCAAACACTCAGCCTTGATCAAATGAGCAAAGAAGCCATGATAAAAAATATTTAGGCACAAATAGCCTTGATGCAACAACAGCTAAGCACTATAATACAGAGTGGGCATACTGAGTCGGCTCCAAATAATGATAATACAGCACCTTGACAAGCCCTAGGGACGAGCACAGGGAAGGGCAAAGCACCAGAAGGGGAGTGTAGTTCATCCATCCCAGCTCTTGATGATTCAAAATTAGTGCAGAAGATTGAGGAAGCAATGTACAAAGCCCGGACTAAACCTAGAAAGGAAAAAGAATGGGTGATGGATAGCAGAACTCCGTTTGTCAGTAGAATAATTCAAACGGAGATTCCTAGTAAGTTTAAAATCCTGCAGCTTGATCAGTACGATGGGACAGGAGACCCTATCAGTCATATATCAGCTTTCCAGACAAAGATGCTACTCCAAAATGTGAACGATGGAATCATGTGCAGAGTCTTCCCAAGTACACTCACAAAGAGCACCCAAAAATGGTTTCATCGGCTCTTGGAGAATTCTGTCACTTCTTTTGAGGACCTAGCGGAGTAGTTCTATATCAGATTCATCACCAATATCCCTTCTGTAAAAAACATCAACGACTTGCGGATGTACCGACAGAAGGCTGACGAATCTCTATGAAGTTACCTTGACCATTTCAATAAAATAACTATGCAGATTGAGCACCTCATTAATGAAGTTGCCATAGAAGCTTTGAAAAATGGCACCAGACTCGGAAAGCTAAAAGACAAACTAATGACTAAGGAGCCGAATAGCTTTGCAGAGGCAATGGCAATAGCGGTCCGATTGATAAAAATGGACGAAGACAGGAGGATGCGTTAGGAAGAAGACAGGCCATCGATCAAGGATGAACGACCAAAACAGAGATGATCAAGCTTCCCAAAAATGAATTTCAGAACTCCGGCAGATAGATTTGATAAGGAAGAGGACAAATACACACCCCTAAACACCTCTCGATCCAAGATCCTCATGTGGGTCAGGCAGAATGGAGTGGGGGTTACACTGGCCAAAAGAATCAGCCCAAGCCGGAGATTTACTCGTGATAGAGGCCAGTACTACGAGTACCACCGAGAGTACGACCATAACATAGAAGGCTGCAGAGAACTGAAGAGTGTCATAGAAAGACTGGTGCAGCGAGGAAAGCTTGATAATTTCATTGACGCACTGAGGGGAAGCGGAAACCCGGAAAACCATGACCGTGACAGAGCTAAGGCAAAGAAAGCCAGGAAAGAGCCAATTGGGACGATCAACATGATTGTAGGAGGAGGAAACATCGGGAAATGGTTAAAGTGCAGTAAAAGAGAAAAATTGATACCTGGGAGAAGTGACATCATTTTCAACTCGGAAGACGATTTGCATATACATCACCCTCACAGTGATGCCCTAGTGATAACTGCATGCATAAATAAGTATCGGGTTAAAAGGCTACTGGTCAATAATAGGAGTGCTATCAATGTTTTATCTTAGAATACGTATAAAGCTATAGGTGGCTACATCACCAACTTAAAGGCCATCCAAAACCCCATCACTAGTTTTTATGGGGGAATGGTGCAACCAATGGGGATTGTCGATCTGGACCTAGAATTCAGAAACCAAGATGATGAGGAAACAAAAATCATCCAGACTCCATTCAACGTGGTAGAAATACCACTAGCCTATAATGGGATAATAGGACGATCGGTACTTTATGAAGCAGATGCAGTCACCAGCATCCGGTGATTAACCATGAAAATTTCGATCAAGAAGGGGACCCTTACTATTAGGGGAGATCAACAAATGGCCAAACAATGCTATCAAATGACCATAAAGTCTCTAGTGAAGGATTTTTATTTAGAGGCATGGGAAATTGAAAAGTAAGGCGTTGACCCACAATCGGTGGAAGACACGGAGACATTGCAAATCAGGGGAGGAAAGTCCATGAAAATTGACAATGCCCTTGATCAGAACATCAAAGACACAATAAGGGAAGTCCTTACCAGACACTCAGAGGATTTTGCTTCTCAAGCCTTTGAAATCATTAGTGTGGACCCACGGGTTGCCTGTCACTGTCTAAACATCAAACCAGGAGCCAAGCCAGTAACATAAAAGAAAAGAACTTTTACCTATGAAAGACAGAATATCATTGCCGAGGAAATGATGAAGCTATTAGCAGCCGGGTTCATTAAAGAGGTTACTCACCCGGACTGGGTAGCCAACGTGGTACTTGTTAAAAAAGCAAACATGAAGTACAGAATGTGTGTAGACTACACCGACCTCAACCGAGCATGCCCTAAAGACAGCTACCCGTTACCCACGATTGATCAGCTCGTTGATTCCACTGCTGGCCATGACTTATACAACTTCATAGATGCTACCCAAAGTTATCACCAGATCCTGAAGAAGAAAGAAGATCAGGAGAAAACGTCCTTCGTCACTCATGAAGGGCTGTACTGCTACAAGGTAATGCCTTTCGGATTGAAAAATGTTGGAGCCACGTACCAAAGAATGATGAACCAAGTCCTCCAGAGCCTGATTGGAACCAGCATAGAGGTATATGTGGATGACATCATCATCAAAAGCAAGCACTCGGAGCATCACCCAGAGGACGTGGATCGGGTCCTCCAGTTACTGAGCAAATCTAGGATCAAGTTGAATCCTGATAAATGCATCTTCGGAGTCCAGGTACACAAGTTCCTGGGGTTCATGATTTCTCACTGAGGCATTGAAGCCAACCTAGAAAAAATGGAAGCCATACTCAACATGGAGGCACCAAAGAGCATCCGCGATATACAAAAGCTAAATGGTAGAATAACCGCACTGGGGCATTTTATTTCTTGCTCGACTAGGTGATGTCTACCATTGTTTTGAGCTCTCAAAAATTTTGGCAAGTTTCAATGGTCCACTGATTGCTAGGCAGCATTTAAAGAAATTAAAAGATTCTTGTCTTCCCCACCATTAATCAATCGTCTGATACCGAATGAGACCTTATATTTATACCTCTCTATTGGCCAAGAATGCATCGCTTCAATACTGGTAAGGGAAGAGGGAAGCCAATAAAGCCCTGTTTACTATGTCAGTAAGATGCTCCAAGAACCTGAAGTTCGATACCCCATGCTGGACAAGTTGGCCTTGGCTGTGGTTCATACTTCTCGAAAGCTTCGGCACTACTTTCAAGCTCACCATATTGTGGTCCGATCCCATTTCCCACTGTGAAAAATATTACAGAGACCAGAGACTTCAGGCAAGCTAGTGCAATGGTCGGTCTTACTTGGCGAGTTTGATATTGATTACGAGCCCCGACAGCAGATGAAAGCCCATGCATTAGCAGATTTTGTACAAGAAATGGCTCCGAAAGACATAGCCTTGACCAAAACACTAGAATGGAAGCTCTATATTGATGGAGCATCCTCAGCTCAGGGTTCCAGCGCAGGAATAATCCTCAAGGGGCTGCATAAGGTTCATATCCAGTACGCAGTCCGCATAGAGTATAATGCCACCAATAATGCAGCCGAGTACGAACCGCTTATCACAGGTTTGAAGCTAGCCACTGAAGTCAGGGCCGAACACCTCATCATACACTCAGATTCCCAACTAGTAGTCAACCAAGTCAGCGGAGCATTTCAAGTCAAAGATACCTACATTGCCAAGTACGTAGACAAAGCCAAGCGACTTTTGCAACACATCGAGCAGGACGGAGGCCAATGGAAGATCATCCAGATTCCTAGGGAAGGCAATAGTAAGGCCGACTACCTTGCTAAATTCGTAGCCGAGAATAGTCAAGCATTTAGGGATATGAATGTCATCGAATCACTAACCAGTCCCAGCACAGAGGACACTGAAGTTTTCAGAACATAGGTAGTCTCGGAATGGATACAACCCATAATCCAATATCTTGAGCATGGCACACTCCCAGAAGAAAAGTTATAGGCTCAGAAGCTCAAGGCCAAAGCAGCCTACTATTCTATCCACCGAGGGGAGCTCTACCGAAAATGCCTGTCGCACCCCTTGTCGAAGTGTGTTTTCCCAGAGGAGGGAAATTACATACTCTGAGAAATCCATGAAGGAATCTGTGGTGCACATGAGTCCCACTATTCACTCATTAGAAAGGCACTGCTCCAAAGGTATTTCTGGCCCACCATGTCTAAGGATGCCCAGCAGTTAACGCAATCATGCCCCCAGTGCCAGCACTATGCCCGACTTAGCCATAAATCTTTTCGGCCTCTGCATCCCATCGGTAGCCCTTGCCCTTTCGTCATGTGGGGGATGGACATCCTGGGTCCTTTCCCTCCCTCTACCTCGTAGAAAAAGTTTTTAATCGTGGCCATTGACCATTTTACCAAATGGGTAAAACCAGAAGCAGTCCCAACCATCACAGAAGCCCGGATACAACACTTTTTCTGGAAGGAGATCATTTGCAGATTTGGCATCCCCCACACTTTAATTACAGATAATGGCAAACAATTCGACAACCACAAGTTCAGAAGTTTCTGCTCGGACATTGGAATAAAGCTGCGCTTTACCTCAGTAGCTCACCCGCAGATGAATGGACAAACTGAGGTCATAAACAAAATCCTCATGCAAGGATTGAAGAAAAGACTCGACGACAAGAAGGGGAACTGGATCGAAGAGCTAAACAATGTAATCTGGGCCTACAGAACCACACCTCGATCATCCACTGGCGAAACGCCATTCAGACTGACTTATGGCATGGATGCAGTAATTCCAGTAGAGGTTGGGTCCCCAAGTTATCGGGTAAGCCAAGACCTCGACCACGCCGTCAATAGCGCCGACACATGGATATGCCTTGACGTACTAGAGGAACGAAGAGAACAAGCGGCAGCAACGGCTGAGACACATCGACAAAGAATAACCCGGTACCACCATCTGCGTAAACCAACAAAGCAATTTAGGACGGGCGACTGGGTACTCAGAAGAGCAGATATTGGCAAAGGCACCTCAGACACCGGCAAGTTAGGTCCGAATTGGGAAGGCCCGTATCAAATCTCAGAATGCACAATAAAGGGGGCATACAAATTAAGAGAAAGAGGAGGCAGAGAATTACTGAGGTTCTGGAACTCAAACTCTCTTAGAAAATATTATCAGTAATCTTGTACTCAAATACCCGATCTAATTCAATAATAAAAAGTATCTTTATTGATAAAGAATGTCTTTACACATGATTGGTTACAAATAAAAAGGGAGATATACATCAACCTATACATATCTACTCTACTATTTGATCACCCGAACCCCTAGGCCCAGAAATTGAGGAGGAAGCAACATCAGCAGCCTCTAGATGCTCGCCAGACCCAGCTACAACAGCGGCCTCTTCAGACTCCCTCACAGGAAAGGAACTGGCTTTTCGATAGGTGTCCTCCTCCACTGTAAGCCTGGCAAGATCGGCTGGAGTCATTCGGTTTAACACCCCTAAGTCCAATCCTAAGTTTTGAGAGAGCAGGATCCTTTTGCACTCAGCCCGGTACGCCTTGAGAAACCCCCCCACCATGCTTTGATACGTCTTCTTATCATTCACATGAGATTTCTCAAGCTCCGCCAGCCTCCCCTAAAGCTCAGCAATCTTAAGATCCTGCTCCTCGATCCTCCTCGTTAACTGGGCCTGGCTATGTTCAAACTCAGAAACCTTTTTCTAATTCACCTCCGCATCAGATTTGGCCTTCGTGTATCTTGTCTGGCAGTGCTCCAGAGCTGCCTTGGCACTATCCAGCTTCTTCTCAAAATCTATAGCTATCATCCCCACCTCAATTTTCTTTAAGTTGTACTAGCTCTTTAAGTAGAAGTACTGATCCTTTGCCAGTAGCAAGGCCTGAGTCATCTACCAAAAATAACTAGAAAACTTAGTCAAGAAGCAAGTACAATAATTGTATCAAGTAGCAGAAACTCCCTTACCTCCAGCAACTTGCCGATCATGGAATCTAGCAATCCGTCCGGTCCCTCCTCCGACCAACGTTGCATGTCACTGGGTAACCGTAATGACTCGGCGTACTGGTATGGTACTTGACTGTTGAAGATGCTTGGGGGTTTCATCCTCTTCAATATCCAGCCCCGCATATCCAGATAACCAAATAATCACGGACATTGGACGTAAATCTCTTCGTCCAGCCCCTCTGCATTTGACCCTGGGTCGATCAGCTACCTTTTTCTATGCTTGACCCACTTCGACCGCTCACTTTCCACTATTGCCTTGCCCTTGGGGTCGGTGAGAATAGCCTCCAAAGCTGGAGGAGCCTTAGTTTCTGAGGAAGGAGAAATCCGAACCTCCTCCACTGTAGCTGGCTTATCTACTAGGGAAAT
The DNA here is from genome assembly GCA_947683625.1 of Mallotus nudiflorus. Lineage (NCBI taxonomy): Eukaryota > Viridiplantae > Streptophyta > Magnoliopsida > Malpighiales > Euphorbiaceae > Mallotus > Mallotus nudiflorus. The sequence continues at coordinate 1,455,677 of CANTUR010000377.1, read as the reverse complement.
CCCGCTCATAAAATCAAAAAAGTCAGCCATCTACAGATGGAAAAATAAGACTAGCTAGACAAAACAAAGCTCAAAGCAAAATAATCATACCAGGGGAATGGTCGCAACTCGGACAGACTCTCCACAGATACCTCTAGGACGCATCTTTCACGGATCAAGCTTCAGCGAGTTGTCTAGATGTAGCTGTAAAAATAACTCCGTATTAGGATCGAAAAGTTTCGCTGGATGGGTCACTTTATGACACTTGTTTGACCACATCCTCCGGACATCCAGGAAGTTCGATTGATGCTCCATAACAAAAAAATGGTATCTCCACTTCTTGTGGAGATCCGGAAGTTTAATAAAAAGTGAATGGTTGGGTACGACCGATAGGGAGAACATCAGCTCTCCCTTCTTCCTAGTCAGTTTGTACAAATACCGGAGGACATCTAGATCGGGAACCCTACCCTCTTCATACATCAGTTGGAGGAACCCGGTCAGTATCATATAACTATTCGGATGAAGCTGACCGGCCGCAATGTTATTCCTATTAAGAAAGTTTTTAACAAAGGGATCTAAGGGAAATTTCAGACCCCCCTCTAACTGATCAAAATACACTACTAATCCACTTAGCCCCGATAAAGGGGTATGCGCCCTAAACCTCTTATCTATAGTGTGGAGGGCATAATCGGTAGGGATGCAGAACCACCGCTGATACCACCCTAGCAATTTGTTATCTACGTTGGATACAAAGAGGTCAAAATTAATTTCTTCCTGGGGAGCCATAACAAAGAAGGGGACAAAAAAGAATGCAAAAAAAGGAGGAAGAAAAGATGAAAAGAATCACCTGGTCACCTCAAGCAAGAATTATGGCAGGAAGAAATGGAAACAATAGAGGTAGTAGAAACGCATCAAAAACAGAATAAAAAAGCGAAGAAAGCAAAATGTGTCAGTTAGCAAGCGCAATAGTGTTTATAGAGACACGGAAGGACCTGGAAGCACGCCATTAACTGCCCTCATTATTACTATGCTCCTCCCTAGGCCACCAAGGGCCTGTTAGGAATACAATAACCCATTAGGCGAGGAGTCACAATAACGGCGATACGAGCATTTCGTTTACTGACACACGATATGACGCATCAACTATATGATCTCAAGAGTTGAAGTAAAACCACCACGTGTTGGCCCACACACATTTTCGAGTGGGCTACTCCATCAAGCAACTCGGGAGACATTTCAAGCATCACTCCTAGCCCATTTCGAGCATCTAAGTCTCGAGCACATAAGTCCAGTGACTGAAGTTGGCACCCTTAGGTCGCTTCCATAGTATTGAGGTTCCGAGCATGTAAGCCTCGTGCCCCTGAGCTGAGCATCTAAGTCTCGAGCACATAAGTCTAGTGACTGAAGCTGGCACCCTCAGGTCGCTTCCGTAGTATTGAGGTTCCGAGCATGTAAGCCTCGCACCCTTGAGCCAAGCATCTAAGTATCAGACACATAAGTCTAGTGACTAAAGCTGGCACCCTCAGGTCACTTCCATAGTACTGAGGTTCTGAGCATGTAAGCCTCACACCCCTGAGCCGAGCATCTAAAAATCCAGTGACGACTAGTTTCGTCTTGTTCCAAAATGGACAGGTTAATCTATTACGGTGCTCATACGCACCCGTCAGGTACCCCAACTCTGCAGGTTATGATTCGATGACGACTAACCAAAATACTCGACACCAAGCTCTGCTTATTGTGATTGAGGCTAGCCACCTCAACTCACTTGCATCTTATAACCCTTATAAAGGCATCTGCATTCTACTCGGACGCGACAAACATAAATATCTGAATACTTCGGGGGGGACTCTTGATGCTATCTAGAATGTTCCCACCTAATTAGGAGTCCTCTACCCCCTAAATAGGAACACTTAGATAAGGGAGAAGACAGATCTATCCAAGGAACTACCTCAAAGAGGAATCCTAACCGAACAGGGAACACTCTCCTACAAAGATTATGATTCACTGATCTACAAGGGATCCAACTCCTCCCAGGTTTGAGTATTGCTATATATAGAACCCTATACCCCTCATAAGGGGACATCTCATTCTCACACATTCAAGCTATCTCACCTTCTCCTTGCTTCTATTCTCTAACTTAGGCATCAGAGTATTTATGGGGATTCCCCCCACCTCTCACCTTGCCCCCTGTTCGTGCTTTGCAAGATGCCTAGCCCAGGAGTTTTGAAGATCAGTTATCACTAATTTTAAAATTATAAATATTTCAAAAAAAATTCTTCAGTGACTCGTTGCATCTTTTATGAGCTTGTTTAGCAATAGTGCCTTGGTCTGTTCGCTTCAGTCACATTTTTCGTGAGAAAAACCATTGCAAATAAGCTTTCAACTATGGGTTTGGGTATAAATAACATCATTTGGTAGTCTACTTATCCAAAAGAGTGTTTTCATTTCATATTTAAGGATGCTATGGGCATCATCTCTTATCGGTTTAGTTTTTATTTTTATTGCCTTTGATGGATGTATTAACTCTTTGTTTATTCCTTTATTTTAATTATATTCAAGATGGGAGCTATTTTTTGGATCCCTCCTAATGGAGCCTATAAGTTTGAAAAAAAAAGTCACATTTTGCTGCACTGTATTTAGTGCAGCAAATGTTGAAAAAACTTATTTTTTTTATTTTGTTTATTTCTCATCCTAATGCCTATATAAAGGTATTCAGATGGAGAAGCAGGTAAGTCAGCAAGCAAAATAAAAAATAATTTAGTGAGGTGTGTGCTTGTGAGGTGAGAGCCAAAACAATTTTACTTTGATAAGTGTGAGAGAGTTTTAAAGAGTTTGAAAAAATTTTCTCAACTGGTGAGTGACAAAATAGTAAGATAATTATTTTTAGGTGTTTGGAAAAGACTTTAAGTGTCACTATTTTAGTGAGATTTTTTATTGTGTACCTCTAGTATTGATATAGAGAAAACTCTCTCTTGTACCTACTATTTTTATGGTGGAAGAAATCTTAAATTTTGTCCCATGGACGTAACCCAAAAATTAAGGATGAACCACATTAAAATATTTGTATCATTTTTATTATTTATATGATAGGTTTTATTGCCTATTTTACTCACTTATTGGTCGGTTTAACCGCCACTATTTATTTATTTGTTTGATTATTTCTGCAGTAATTTTATTTTGTCTCTATGAATATTATTCTGTTATGCCAACTCTGTTACTTTTCCCAATAAGTGGTATTAAAGCTGTTGGTTTGTACTGCAATAATGGAGGCTAAGACTAGTAAGATGGTTGGTTTAAATGGTACAAATTACCACATATGAAAAAATAAGATGAAGGATATCCTATTTGTGATGAAGTTGCATCTACTAGTTTTTGCTACAACAAAACCCAAAGGTAAGATGGATGAGGAATAGGCATTTGAGTATGAGCAAGTGTGTGGCTACATCCAACAGTTCATTGAAGACAATGTGTATAACCATGTTTGTAATTAAACTCATACACTGATGTTGTAGAATAGGCTTAAGGAGTTGTATACTTCAATGACCAGTAACAACAAATTATTTTATCTGACAAAATTAATGCAAATAAAATATTAGGAGGGCTCTTCTGTCACCAATCACTTAAATAAAATGCAAGGGATCATGGATCAGTTGTCAAGAATGGTAATAAATTTTGATAATAAAATTCTTGCTCTTATGGTGCTACCTTCTTTGCCAGAGTCATAGGAGACTTTAAAGATTTCATTTACAAACTTTGCACTAAATGGTGTAGTGAGTATGGAATTTGTTAACAGCGATATTCTGAATAAAGAGATGAGACGTAGATTAAAGGGTGCCTTTTCAACACATTTAAATATCCTTGTTGTAAATTCCAAAGGGAGAAGTCAGACTTGAAGCTCAAAGCAAAGAGATAAGAGCAGAGGAAAGTCAAATAAGTATACAAATATTGAATGCCATTACTACAAAAAGAAAGGCCACATCAAGAAGTTCTGTCAAAAGTTCAAGGATAAGAACAAAGGTAAAGATGTGAGAAAAGATGACAATAGTGATGATGATGAAGCAAATCTTCTTAGAGAATTTAATGTCCTTTTTTATGATGATATTATTAATCTTACTACTCAGACCAACTGGGTGATTGATAGTGGTGCTTCCATTCATGCTACATCTTGAAGAGAATTCTTCTCATCCTACTCTCCAAGAGATTTTGGATTTATGAAAATGGGAAATGACAATCGAATAAGAGTTTCTAGTAAAGCAAATGTGTGTTTGGAAATGACGAATGACATAAGAATAATCTTAAAGAATGTTAAGCATGTTCTAGATATTCACTTACTGTACTTTATGCATGTAAATATCTCCAAAGACATGGTGAATGCTATGGAGAAAGAAAATATAGTTGAGTTATAGCATAGAAGACTTGGTCACATGAGTGAGAAAAGGATGATAGTGCTAGCAAATAAAAATGTGTTATTTGGAGTAAATCTCATACATCTAGAGAAATGTGTCAATTGTCTTGGAGGAAACCAAAACAAGATAGCTTTCAAGAGTCCTCCTTCTAGAATGAAGAATGTGCTAGATTTAATTCATTCAGACTTGTGTGGGCCAATGCCAAAGTCACTTGGTGGTTCTCAGTACTTTGTGACTTTCATTGATGATCATTCTTAGAAGACGTGGACATACACCTTAAAGTTAAAAGATTAGGTGCTAAATGTCTTCAAAGAATTTCACACTTTAGTGGAGAGATAAATTAGCAAGAAACTGAAGTGCATTTGAACAAACAACGGTGGAGAGTATTCTAGACCATTTGATGCTTATTGTAAAGAGCATGGTATACAACACCAAATGACACCTCCAAAGACGCCATAGTTGAATAGTTTAGTTTAGAGGATGAACAGGACTTTAATGGAGAGAGTTAGATCTTTGCTCTCACATTCAAAGTTGCTTAAGACATTTTAGGGTAAAGCTCTACTTATAGTAGTGCATGTGCTGAGCCTTTCACAATGTGTTCCTTTACAGTTTAACACTCTAGAAAGGGTATGGTCAGGAAAAGATGTTTCTTATGATCATTTGTGATTTTTTAGGTGCAAAGCCTTTGTGTATATTCCTAAGGATGAAAGGTCTAAGCTTAATATCAAAACACAACAGTATGTGTTCATTGGCTATGGTCAAGATTAACTTGGCTATAAATTTTATGATCCAGTCCAAAAGAAGCTTGTCAGAAGCCCTGATGCTCTGTTTATTAAAGATAAGACAATAAAAGATACTGTTAGAGTTAAGAAGAACAATCCCAGCTTAGAAGGTGATTCAAATTTAAAGTTAGTTCCTTCAATAATGGTGTCAAGGGAAGTTGGAGATGAAAATGAAGTTATTCCGCCAGATGTAGGTAATGAAGATGCTCCCATTGAGATTCCATCTGAAAATGATGATGATGGTGTTCATGATCAACCATTGACATATAAGGCTTCTCCAGTGCCGCTGAGGAGATTTTATAGAAATAGAAAACCTTATACTAGATATCCTAGAGACCACTTTGTGTTACTAACTAATAGGGAAGAGCCAGAAAGCTTTAAAGAAGCTATGAATGATAGATATAAATAGAAATAGTTTGAAGCCATGCAGGATGAAATAAAGTCTCTGCATGAGAACAAGACGTTTGAGTTGGTGAAGTTGTCTGAAGGCAAGAGAGCTTTGAAGAATAAGTGAGTGTTTAGGATTAAGCATGAAGAACATAGTCTCCAACCACGATTTAAAGTTAGACTAGTTGTAAAAAGATTCAACTAAAGAAAGGGCATCGACTTTGATGAGTTTTTTTCTCTAGTTGTGAATATGACATCCATTCGGACTATACTAGGTTTAGTAGCAAGTTTTAATATGGAGATCAAGCAAATAGATGTTAAAACTTCCTCCTTCATGGTGATTTGGAAGAGAAAATATTTATGGAGCAGCCGGAGGATTTCAAAGAAAAGGAAAAAGAGGACTATGTTTGCAAATTGAAGAAAAGCTTGTACGACTTAAAATAGGCACCAAGATAATGATATAAAAAGTTTGAGTCTATTATGAGGGAGTAAGACTACAAGAAGACCACTTCAGACCATTGCGTATTTGTTAAAAAATTCTCTGATGATGACTTTATTGTGTTATTGCTTTATGTGGATGACATGTTGATTATTGGTTGGAATGTTTCTAGAATCAATAACTTGAAAAAGCAATTAAGTAAGTCTTTTATGATGAAAGACTTAGGACCAGCAAAGTAAATTCTTGGCATGAAGATTATTAGAGAAAGAGGTGTTAAAAAACTATGGTTGTCACAAGAGAAGTATATTGAGAAAATGCTTCAGAGGTTCAACATGTACAATGCTAAAGCGGTTAATTGTCCTCTTGCTAATCACTTTAGATTAACTTCTCAGTAAAGCCCTTCCATTGATAAAAAGAAGGAAGAGATGGATAGAGTTCCATATGCTTCAACAGTTGGTAGTTTAATGTATGTCATGGTGTGTATATGACCAAATATTGCACACTCAGTTGGAGTTATGAGTCGGTTCCTTTCAAATTCTGGAAAGGAGCATTGGGCTACAGTGAAATGGATTTTCAAGTATCTTCATGGAACATCCAAAATATGTTTTTGTTCTGGAGATGCCAAACCTATGTTAGCTAGATACATAGATGCAGATATAGCGGGAGATGTTGATTCAAGAAAATCAACCTCTGATTACCTAATTACTTTTGCAGGGGGAGTTGTGTAATGGCAGTCAAAGTTACAAAAATATGTTGCTTTGTCTACCATTGAAGCAAAGTTTACTGCAGTAAGAAAAGCTTATAAAGAGTTGTTATGGATGAACAAGTTCTTAAATAAACTCAGTTTTTGACAAGAAAAATACGAGCTATTTTGTAATAGTCAAAGTGTTATCCACCTTGGAAAGAATTCCTCCTTTTATTGAAGGTCAAAGCACATTGATGTGAGATTCACTGGATATGGGATGTATTGAAGGAGAAGCTATTGTAGCTAGAAAAGATCCATATTGATGAAAATGGATCAGACATATTAATGAAGACTTTACTAAAGGAGAAATTCAAATTCTGTCGATTGGCTGTCGGAATGGTGATGACCTCCACATAGTCGAGAGGGGGAGAATTGTCCCTTCTAGTAGAGCCCATAAATTCGAAAAAAATGTCACATTTTGCTGCACTGAAATGTTGAAAAAACTTATTTTTTTATTTTATTTATTTCTCATCCTAATGCCTATATAAAGGCATTTGGAAGGAGAAGCAAGAAAGTGAGCAAGCAAAAGAAAAAATAATTTCATAAGGTGTGTGCTTGTGAGGTGAGAGCCAAAGCAATTTTACTTTGATGAGTGTGAGAGACTTTTAAAGGATTTGGAAAATTTTTCCTAAAGGGTGAGTGACAAAATAGTGAAGTAATTATTTTTGGGTGTTTGGAAACACTTTAAGTGTCACTATTTTGATTAGATTTTTTATTTTATATCTCTAGTGTTGATATAGAGAAAATTTTCTCTTGTACCTACTATTTTTATAGTGGAAGAAAATTTTAGATTTTATCCCGTACACGTAAGCCAATAGTTAAAAGTGAACCAGGTTAAAATATTTGTGTTATTTTTATTATTTATATAGCAGGTTTTAACATCTATTTTACTCACTCATTTGCCGGTTTAATCACCTCTATTTATTTATTTGATTATTTCTGTCGTAATTTTATTTTATCTCTATGAATATTATTCTACTGCGCCACTATTAATTTTCCCAACAAGTAGCCCATGAAGCAGAAGCTAGTGGGGGTGTTGTCACTTAGTTCCATCTAATGTTGTTTCTCTTCCATTTATCAAAAAACAAATTAAAAATATTTTATATAATTCGATTTTTTATTAGTTACTTAACAATTATTTTGGGAAATTAATTAAAAATATGTAATTTTAAAACACAAAAACCTAAATTTTGTTTTATTTATGATAAATTTAATTTTTTTTAAAAAAATTGTGTTAACTTGAGGGTCAGAAAAATTGAAATTTTAGATAAAAGAGAGAAGTGAATGTATGATGTCAATTATGGAAGAAAAAAGAAGTAATTTGGTTTTAAAAAAAAAAAAAAGAGATTAGAGTTGAATAAATGGAGAATCCTGCGGCACAAGAAAAGGAGATTTTGTTAGTGGAGGAGCGTGACTTCTATCTAACCCTTTCTTTAGTTTTGTGTATAGTTTATAGCTGCCTCATCGCTAGGATTAATATATACACAACGTGATAGTATTTATATATTTTCTTTTTTTTATGCACTAATTAAGTTTCAAAAAATTTGATACTTCAGATTCTATCATATCAAGCGAGATGCTTGAAAATAATCTTTTAAAAAATTTCAGTTGTTATATATTTTATTTTTAATATTATGAATTTAACTATTAGAATCAATGATAATATTAAAATAATTAATAGTTGTCATCATTATTATCTCAATACCAAAAAAATAGAAAAAATTTGTTGCATGTGATGACTATATAATGTAGATACATGCAAACCACATACACTAATTAATTAAATTTTGAACCGTTCAATGGTCATATAACTAGCTTGCTAATTAAACATATATATATATATATATATATATATATATATATATATATATATATATAGATTTTTATATATATAATGCTCATAGATTTCTTGACACGATCAAACGATTACTTGTTCATTCATATAAATTCATCTTTTTTTATACATATATAATGCTCATACTCTAATAAAAAAATATTGAAATAAAATCTGCTTTTCATGAAATCTTTTGTTGCTATCTGTCAATTAATGTTAATATAACTCTTTTAATGTTCAACATAACAATTTAATCATTTTTTTTTATTGAATTGGAAGGTCATATCAACTTAACATTGATAAACTGTACAACGGGGTGTAACATTTCCTTTTTAAATTAACAACAGTAAAAATCCATCACATGATGTTCAAAGAGTTATCACTCGACTACTTTCTCACTAGCCTATACTCAATAGTTCGATTTTTAATCTTTAAATAAATCTTATTACAGAAATGTCAATAGAATTTTCATGACGAAAAAATATTCAAAATCTATCAAAAATATGTTCGAATGCAAATATTTAATTTCAAATTTCATAATATTAAATTTTAAATAACATGTAATTAATTTTTTAAATTTATTGTAGGTTTTTTAAAAAATTTTATAAATATAAATCCATATGATTCCCAAATAAAAAATTCAATGCAAATTCAATTTTATGTAGAAATTTTTTGCATCCAAATATATCACTAATACCATAAAAATAAATAAATAGAAGAAACACATTAAATATTCTATTTATTAAATGAAACAAAAAAGGTTAGAGAGTTAATATTGTAGGGAAATGAATTTCAATCAGAAATGATTGCATAGATTAGGCAAATTTTGTAATTATACCTAATTATCTATTTATATAAAGGCTAAAGGGTCAAATTAGACCCTCAACTACACCCTACACCCTAAAGTTAACATTGGTCTTTAAACTTTTTTTTGGTCCTAATAGAAATTTTTTCTTTTGAAATTGGATCAAATTGAACCTTATCTTAAAAAATTTTTACAACTAAATCCTATAAATAAAATAAAATTTTAATTTTAATGGTTAATTAAGGAAAAATTATTTACATTAATAAATAAGTTGATAAAATTTTTTAAAATATATATATGTATCACCTAATTATAAAAATTTAAAAATTTTTAAGTCTACATACTAATTTTTTATTTAAAAAATTAACTTTTCTTACAAATTTATTTAAAATTTCCTTAAAATTTTTAATAAACCTAAAAAATTTTAAAACTTTACAATTAAATGATATACTTTTCAAAATTTTTTTTATCAATTTTAATCATTGATTTAAATAAGTTTTGGTTAGTCCACTATTAAAATTAAACTAAGGAACAAAATTTTACTATTGAACTGTTAAAATTAAATTATGAATAAGTTTATGAATTTTTCATATGTATATCACTTAATTCTAAATTATTTAAAATTCTTAAGTTGAAAAAAATTTTAAAAAATAATTTAAAATTTTTTCTATAAAGTATTATATGGGCTTAAATTTTTTAAAAAACTTTATGATTAGGTGATATATATATTTTTAGAAAGAAATTTATCTATTTTATTTATTAATCTAAATGATTTTTTATTATTAAACCTTTAAAATTAAATTTTTGTTTGACTTAATTGTAAAATTTTTTAAAATAAGTTTCAATTTGATCCAATTTTAAAAGAAAAAGTTCCTATTAAGACCAAAAAAAGTTTAAGGTGTAATGTTAATTTTAAGGTATAGATAAGGGTCCAATTTGACCCTTTAGACTCTATATGAACACATAATCAATCAATTACTTGGTTAGCACAAATCTGAACAAAAATTTCTATCAAAATAATTCCGAATGCAATGGCTATCAAAATTTTAATTTCTATTAGTTATGGGAACACTAATATAGCCTTGAAATTAAATAAAATAAATGCATACATGTAAATGGTTGTGTAAAAAAAAGGATTAAAATAAATAAAAATTAAAGAATGAAGAAAGGGTATTGAAATATAATTGTGTGTTGCTTATTAGGCTAACTTTTACAATGCTGAGTTAGGTATGTTAGTACAAGATATGACATAGACATATCAAGATATTATAGTCAAAACAAGGGAAAATTTACATTTTTTTAATAAAAATATTCAAGTTTCATACATAAAAATTAAAAATTAAAAAAAGAAAAGAACAGCATATTTATCAAATTTATTGGGTTTCAACTATAAAAACAGGTGTTTGAGTGAGTTGGGCGACAATTTAATGTCCCTCCAAAAAAATAAAAAGGAAAGCACGCGGTCGGCGTGTGCAGAGAAGAGAGGCAAATGGATGGATGAATGAATAGATATATATAAAAGGTGAAGCAGAAGCACTTCTCCTTTGCCATTTGCCAATCTTCACATAACATAACAAAACAAACCTTTTTACATTCTAATCCAATTTCATTTTCCATATTACCTTTCTAATCCTTTTTAACCGCTACCAACTAACTCCCTCTTCCTTACTTTCATTTCCTTTCTCCATGGACCAGGTTCGCCGGCGTTCCTCCATCCCCGGCGAACCGCCCCTTTCTTCCTCCTCCCCTCAAGCTCAAGTCCTCCGACTCCATCCCTCTCCCCCTCCATTTGTACCTCGCCAATGCCCTTTTCTTCTCCCTCTTCTTCTCCGTCGCTTATTATCTCCTCCACAGGTGGCGCGAAAAGATCCGCAATTCCACTCCTCTTCATATCCTCACCTTCCCTGAGATTGCTGCTTTGTTCTGCCTCGCTGCTTCCGTCATCTATCTTCTCGGCTTCTTCGGCATTGGCTTCATCCACTCTTTCTCCTCCAAAGACGTTCTCGACGATCACTACGACGATCACACCGCCATCATTAAAGAAGATACCCGTCCTCCAGGCCCTTGTCCAGCTTCTCTAGACTGCTCTCCTCCTCCCAAAACTGTAACCGCTGTTGCACCACCCCCAACCGCATCCGACGTCATCTTATTATCGTCTGATGATCGCGAAATCATCAATTCAGTAGTCTCTGGCTCCATTCCCTCTTACTCCCTTGAATCAAAGCTCCGCGACTGTAAAAGGGCCGCCGCTATTCGCCGAGAGGCGCTTCAGACGATGACAGGCAAGTCCCTCGAAGGATTGCCTCTGGGGGGATTTGATTACGAGTCCATATTAGGGCAGTGCTGCGAGATGCCAATCGGGTACGTGCAGATTCCTGTGGGAATTGCGGGGCCGCTGTTGCTGGATGGAAATGAATACACCGTCCCCATGGCAACTACGGAAGGGTGCCTTGTGGCCAGTACTAACAGAGGATGTAAGGCTATTTATGTTTCTGGAGGGGCTACTTCCACCTTGTTGAGGGATGGCATGACCAGAGCTCCTGTTGTCAGGTTTCAAACTGCTAAGAGGGCTACCCACTTGAAGTTTTTCATGGAGAATCCTGACAATTTCGACACCATTGCCCATGTTTTCAACAAGTTCGTTCCTTTTTCTTAAACTTAATCTTCTTTCATTTTTATTAATTATTTAACCTTTTGGACATGTATATTTTGATTGAACACACGGTCGATTGATGCAGCGTATGATGTGTTGATTTGTTCAAGTTTGATTTCTTTATTTCAGTTCCTGTTTTTCTTGTCTGTCTGTTTTTTTTTGTTTGACTCGGTTTTTTTTTTCCGGCATTTGTTGATATTTTTTATTGATGTTGATGAACAGTCTGTTTGAATCATGGATCCTTTCATTACCAATTATTAACTTGTATGATTAATTAGTTAGGCAAGGAAATGTATTAAATAAAGGAATTTATTGATTGATTAATTGATTGATCATTAATTGAAAAATATTTTGCAGGTCAAGCAGATTTGGAAGGCTGCAAAGTGTCCAATGTGCAATTGCAGGAAAAAATCTGTACATGAGGTTTATGTGCAGCACCGGTGATGCCATGGGAATGAACATGGTCTCTAAAGGAGTCCAAAATGTTCTTGATTATCTTGAGAATGATTTCCCAGACATGGATGTCATCGGCATCTCTGGTAATTAATTGTGATTTTTCAGTGAATCAATCTCATCATAATTAATTATAACAGCAAATTAAATTGCCATGTGGGGTACGCGTACGTATTTGACAGGAAACTTTTGCTCGGACAAGAAGCCAGCAGCCGTAAACTGGATAGAAGGGCGTGGAAAGTCTGTTGTGTGCGAAGCCATCATAAAGGAAGACGTGGTTAAGAAGGTGTTGAAAACCAGTGTGGCAGCTCTTGTGGAGCTTAACATGCTTAAAAACCTCACTGGCTCAGCCCTGGCAGGAGCTCTTGGCGGGTTTAATGCCCACGCCAGCAATATTGTAAGTGCCGTCTATTTGGCCACAGGACAGGATCCTGCTCAAAATATAGAGAGCTCCCACTGCATCACCATGATGGAAGCTGTTAATAATGGCAAGGACCTTCACATCTCTGTCACCATGCCTTCCATTGAGGTAAAGATATAAGCTTTTCATCTTTAATGGTCTTGTCCTCAAGCTAGCTAGCTAGTATCATAGATCACCAAGCAATCCTGTTTCTTATAGGCTTGCACTCAAATACTTCTAGCAAGTCTAGCTGATGAATTGATAATTAATAGAACAGTAATTTGAGAGAAACAATGTTTGACTACTTAACGACAAATGCAATAGAAAAAAGAAAAAACTGTAAATTAATTTTGCATTTGCATGCATGCATATTGCTTTTTGGAGGATTCAAAATGGACAAAAAGATCAATTAATAAGTCAGCTCTGCAAATCAAGATGCGTTGAGAGTTGAATATTAAAATGTGTTAACTATATATGCTGCACGTTCAGGTGGGTACAGTTGGAGGTGGCACTCAACTGGCATCCCAGGCAGCTTGTCTGAACCTACTTGGAGTGAAGGGTGCGAGCAAAGATTCTCCAGGGGCAAACTCGAGGCTTCTGGCTACAATTGTGGCCGGTTCTGTCCTGGCAGGAGAGCTGTCCCTTATGTCTGCTCTTGCAGCTGGGCAGCTGGTGAAGAGCCACATGAAATACAACAGATCTAGCAAAGACGTGTCCAAGATAGCTTCCTCAACATGAAGATGCTGAAGAAGATTGTGGAGAGCGAGCGTTAATTAGTTGATGAGATGGGCAGAGAGTTTTAAAAAGAAAACTGAAGCCATGCTAGTACCGTTGTGGGGGGGGACAAGAAAAAGAAGACCATGTGGAGGAACACGAGTTTTTAAAAAAGAAGTAAATAAATACATAAATAAGCAAAACAGATAGAATTAAAGAGATGCATGTGATGTGAGGCTGGTTGAGGACTCTTAATTTCCAAGATTTTTCAAGAAGCCTGGGATCTTTGCATGCATGGTATCTTTAAGTTCGCCTCCTACTGCAAGATTTACCAAAACAAAACTGTAATCTTGCACCAGTGTTGATTGAATTTGTTGTTAATTGTTGTTTGTGTTGTCATGGGATGATGTGTTAATTTAGGGGAATCCTATATTTGTGGGTAGGACTTTTAGAGGTGTTGCACGTTGTGTTGTGTGAATATGTTGTTGGGTCGCATTCACCTGATGAATTGGTGAGTATATGAAATTGCACATGTTCAACAATATTTAACTGTTCATAGCAATTACGTGCATCTGTTTACCACTCAACATCATCATTCTTTGCTGAAATTGCCATTATCATCTTACAGTACAGGTAATGGCAGAACCTGAAAATTTTGGTATTTGACTGACACATCAGAGAAGGTCTATTTAATGAGAGATTTAAGATGCTATAATGGATCCATCCAATATCTCTTTCTTCCTATTCATCTTCAATTATTAAAGTCTTGGATTATTTTCAAACTAAAACAGAATATAAACAGGTGTATTTAAAATAAAGATCCCCAAGACAAGTGTCTTGTTCCTGCATCCAATAGATTGCAGTGTCTGACAACTCCTCAGGATTCTCTGTCTCAGCAGGCCAGGTAAACCATATGACCATTTACGGGTTTTGTCAGCTTCTATCTTATGCTAATCTTTTATTAGGTTGGTTCAGTTGCAGAAATGGATGGTTGGGGTCCAAGTTTTGTGGATATGGATAGTGGCTGTAGGTAAGAACTTGCCTAGAACCAGTTGCTCTGCAAGTGCCTAAAAACACAGCTACTTTGCCTAACGTTATAACTGTAGAACTCTATAATCTGAGTGAGCAAAAACAATATGAACATCTGATTTTCCATATACTGTTGTACATTAGATTGCAATTCTTTCACAGGAGTGCACCCGATCATGTCTCCAGCATTAATTTTACCAAAATATTACTTAACAAGTGAAAACTTATTGCACTGAAAACTAATTCTTGGGCATGCAAAAACAACATAGAAGAAGGTGCATTAATTCTTCTTACAGAACTCACCCCACAAGAAATGTCCAGAGAATTACTTCATTCCAATATGTTCAAGATTCATGCTTTTATGAATTCCAGTTATTATGCAAGATAGACAATGATTTTGGTTCTTATGCTATTAGTGCATCAACCGAAACTTCTTGTTTTTGTGTGGTTTCTTGGTTCTGATACGGTGGGCTTTGGCAGAATTTGTATTCAGTTTCAAAGACATTAGCAACATGGGAGTTTGCAGAGAAGAATGGAATGGATGTAACGGCAATTAATCCTGGCACGCTCTAGGCCCATTATTTTAACATTATCGCCTTTTGTCATCTGTAGCCTAAATATTGTCCTAAATTATATACATTTATGTGTTGGCTATTCTGTTTTTATTATCAATTTACTGCATATTTGAATTTGAGCATCCTTTACTTGCTTCCTTTCCTCTCTGCTGAAATGCCGAATCAAGAACATAATAATGCCATTGTGTTTTTAAAAGCAAACCACGACAAAGCAAAACCAAAACTCCATGCAACTTGAGCTTTTCATTCATCGGGCAAGATATTGACAAGAAACATTTCAAATGGTGCTCTAATCTGCCATTTGCAAATTATACCAGGTTGACGTTTAACTGCAGTCATAGCCGTTTTCAAATTTTCTGCGATTAGGACAAGAATTTTAATATATAAGAACATTTAGATCTTATCTTGATCTCCTCATTCACCATATGCAGGCAAGCCAAATCATTTCTGCAACATTCAACACACCCACAAAAGGCAAGCAATGGCTAATGCACCAAACAATGGATCTGATGCAATCTAACATAACTCAATGACAACATTTTGATTGTTCATCCATCTGATTAAAAAAGTATATTCACCAACAGGATCACACAAAATTGCATCCAACAAATTCATAGGTATAAAATCAGATAGAGCATACTGCTAGTCAAATTCCTTTTGTAATCAAATGATGAATATTGACTACAATCCAACTAATAGACTGCAACACATCCAGCCAGTTTCTTTTGCCCCTTTGTTTATCAATTATTACTCTTGATTGAATATCTCCTAAGCACATACTATATCCTAGATAGTCAATCACTCTTTCCCCCCTGGGAACCAATCTCTTGCAAGTAATGTTCTGCTTCCAAAGCTGCCATGCAACCTGCATCATCATGAAGCATTGATCAGGTTAATCAAAATCAGAACAAAAACAATATAGTTGTGACCCACTCTAAAGCTAAACATAATGCAAGTCATTTATTTTAAACAAAAGCAGAAAGCTCAGTTACTTAGCCAAAACTGAAAATTCTTTTCAATTTATTCATTGATATCAATATATTTTACAATTTTAGAGATGATCCAAAATGCAGGAAACAAAACAGTTATTCATGTGCCCATGAGCCAAATATCCAAAGTATCACAATGCTCTCTCCATCTGGGAAATGTTTTAGCCTTGTTAAAGAGCATCAAATAGTTTAATTTTTGGCACCAAGCAGTGAATCAACTAAAACATGATGCAAAGCATGGAAGGTTCGTAACAATCTAACTCCAATCAAAAGAAGAATGGAATGGTTTGTTCAAATGGGCCACTGAAAGAAAGCGCTTGTGAACTATATTTCAATAAGATATGAAAGGAATTAGGTTCAGGTGGTTGTCATTCATTCATCAAAGGGTGGGAGAGGTACGAAAACAAAAAAGCTCCACTTTCATCAAATCATTCCATGTTTACCAAAATGCATCAAGAATATAACACGAGGATGCAAAATATAAAGACAACCTTAATTGATTATCCAAAACTCTCTCTCTACAATTCCACCAATATGAGGCACTTAGATAAAAGAATAAAGATGTTCACAAATTTACATCATTGTAGCGTGTACTTTAAAGACTTCAACATGCAACCAGAAGGCAGACTTTGCCATTGGACCAAACAATGACCTCTATATAATCTGATGAAATGAATAAACACAAAAAACAATGCTATTTACACCCCTTCCCCCCCTCCTTTTCTTCTTTTAGAAAAATGATTCCTTTGCCCAGTTCTACTTAAGGATCCATGGCGTAGCAATGTTATGCTTATAGCTGAAGAGCAAATAACATAAATAAATTAAAAAAAAAAAGAGACAAACCAGTGCCGGCAGCAGTGACAGCCTGCCTATACTTCTTATCCTGAACATCTCCAGCAGCAAAAACACCATGCACACTGGTCTGCGTAGTACCAGGTTTGGTGACAACGTAACCATCAGAATCGAGCTGCAGTTGGCCGTCCAAGAACTTAGTAGCAGGCTCATGTCCAATAGCAAAGAACAAACCAGACACCTTCAAGCCAGAGACTTCGCCAGTGACCATATTCTTCACCTTGAGCCCATTCAAAAGACGCTCTCCGTTTGCCTCCACCACAACCGAATTCCAAACAACTTCGATCTTAGGGTTGTTGAGAGCCCTGTGCTGCATAATCTTAGAAGCCCTAAACGTATCCCTCCTGTGTATGATATAAACTTTGGATCCGTACTTGGTTAAAAAGGTTGCTTCTTCCATAGCAGAATCCCCTCCCCCAATCACTGCCAAGGGTTTGTCCCTAAAAATCGGAGCAGCCCCGTCGCAGACGGCACAAGCAGAAATGCCACGGTTCCAGAAAGTATCGGAGCCGGGGAAATTGAGGCGCTTAGCGACAGCGCCGGTGGCAACGATGACGGAATCAGCAAGGACAGATTTGGAATCAGCGAAGATTTTAAAAGGGGAGGAAGAGAAGTCAACCTTGTTGACTGTTTCGGTGAAGATTTGAGTGCCGAAACGAGCAGATTGAGCTCTGCAACGATCCATGAGTTCACCGCCTTGGATTCCGTCGGGGAAACCGGGGAAGTTCTCGACTTCGGAGGTGGTGGTGAGCTGGCCGCCGGGGGCGATGTCGTTGGCCATCCAACCTTCGAAGAGAATGGGGTTGAGCTGGGCACGAGCAGCGTAGATGGCGGCGGTGTGAGCGGCGGGGCCACTGCCGATGATGCAGACGCGGGTGCGAAGCTCTTCCATGGCGGCAGTGGACAATTTGGGGGAGGAATTAGTGAGGGTGGGAGCGGAGATGGTAGAATAGGCAGCGGCAGCGGCGGATGTGGCGGCGAGTCCAATAAAACTGCGCGCTCTTTGGAGCAGATTTTTAAGTCTCGAATGGCTTCGATTCATCGATTTTTTTACCCTTGTTTTGATAATGGATCTTTAATTTCAACACGCGCTTCTCTGTGCGGTTTGGCGGGAAATGTGTTTTTTTTTTTTTTTGCACCTTGACTGCAAGGTCAGGGGCCAATTTTGATCTTTAAATCATATTTAAGGAGTATATATTTTTTAAAATTAAATTTATATTCTTTCAAAATTGAGTAGATTTTAGAGATTAGTCGATTAATGAATATATAGCAATGCGTTATGTTGAGATTATATGGAAAAATCATTTTTTCCTATTAATATATTAACAAAAAGCTCAGTGGATTTTTATATGTATTACTAAATATTATATATAATATTTTAATAAACATTGTTTTTATTTACTTTCAGTTACTAACGATTTTTATTGTTCGTTGCTTTTCCTGATAACATTGGTGTGGTATACAATTTCTTTCCTTCCAATTTTATAACGAAGGATCCTTTTCGTGTTTCATTTTATTTTTTCAATGACAATGGAAGATCCTCATCCTCGAAGAAACCAAAAAGAAAAAAAAAAAATTGGAAGAATTCTTGAATTACAAGTTTTTACCATAATTGTAAAGAATAACTATAAAAATATGGTATTTGAACGAATTGATTTTTTAACAATTAAATATTAAATCCGGTAAAAAAATTTTAAACTGATATTTCTAACAAATTTTATAGGTTGAACTTCTAATGCGATTTATTTTAAACAATAAATTTACTTAAATGTCTTTTTTTTTTATATTAAACTTTATTTTTTACTTTTTTTAATTTAAAAAATATTATTTTTCTTTCACTCATATATACTGCATGTGAAAATAAAATATATAGAATAGCATTAAAATAAAATAAAAATTATTTAAATATTTTTCAAATTTATATGAAAGAGCAAAAATATAAATCCAATGTAATTAAAATAAAAAATTTACTTATTATAATTTAAAATTAAAATAAAATAATTTTTTAATTAAATTATGGAATAAAAATTAAATTCAACCACTATACTTAATAAAATAAAAACAAAAATAAAATATTCTAGTTTTGTTTGATTAATAAAAAATAATTTTATATTTATAATAATTTTCAAGGAAATAATTAGCTAGAATAAAAAAAAAGAAAATGAAATTTATTATAAAACAAAGGCATTTAAGTCAATTTACTGTTTAATGTATACTTTAACTTGTAAAATATACTAAAAACACCGATTTAAAATTTTTTTACCTATTTAAACACTTAATTATAAAAAAAAAAATTAGTTCAAACACCAAAATAATAAAAATAAAAAACTTTAGACACCATTTATATATTTGTCCCTACTTATAGTAAAAGTAGTAGTAGTAGTAATAATAATAATAACAATAATAGTAATTGATAATGGCTAGTCTATTTACCTAGCTGAAAGAAGCCTACAAAACATAACTAGTGAGGGGCATGCCGGGTGGGGTCCTGGCGAACTGACTCCAACGACCAAGTTAGGATGGAGCACTAGAGAGAGATGAGAGAAATAGAAGAGTTATTGGATTAACTTAGGGTATACATGTTATACCTTCCTTTATATATTGATTTTTTAGAGTTTTTTTTATGAGTTTACCTTTAGTTGCCACTTGGAGCTATTCCATTGGTTAGAGGCTGGTAATGTTCACTTGGGTCTGTTCCCTGGATGGGGTATGGTATTATTCACATGGATCTATCCTTTTGGGGTTTTCAAGTTGGTCTACAAGCATGCTCTACATTCGTGATTCATATGTACTTTATCGAGTGTATAGGTAAATCGTCATGTAATAATAATAATAATAATGTGTATTATCTCAAAGGCATTGATTGAGCTCTTCAATACTACACTTTTGAAGTAGGAACTTTTTCATAATTAACCAAAGGAACAAATTTTCAAATTTTTGGTTGATTTTTTTTTCTTTCAAACTTACGTTGATAACCAAAATTCTTGAAAAAAATATGGTGTTGTTCTAGAATACAAATAACAACCTCACAACAACCCTTTTAAAAACCATAAAATAACAAAAACGACCTAACAACAATTTGACAGTAACCCTTCAGCAACCAAAAAGTTGCAAACAACATTAAAACAACCTCAAGAAGAAAACATGGACAACAATCACAAAATAGCAACAACAATACAATAACAACCTTTCAGCAACCAAAAAATAACAAATAATATCAAAACAACTTCACAACTACAAAACAATAACAACAACCTAATAATAACCTGAAAAAATAAATTAAAACAAAGATAAAACATGAAAAATAATTACAAAATAATCCAAAAACGATCCAAACAATCATAAAACATGGACAACAATCTATCAACAACCAAACAATAGCCACAAAATAACCACATTAACCCAACAATAACTTTTT
Organism: Mallotus nudiflorus; assembly: GCA_947683625.1. Lineage (NCBI taxonomy): Eukaryota > Viridiplantae > Streptophyta > Magnoliopsida > Malpighiales > Euphorbiaceae > Mallotus > Mallotus nudiflorus. The sequence goes on along the minus strand of CANTUR010000377.1, from coordinate 1,435,217 downwards.
AGCAAAAAAAAACATTGAAACAATCTCACAAAAACCCTTCAACAATAAAAAAAATAACCACAAAATAACAACAACAACCTAAAAAAATTAAACCAATGAGAAAACAAAATAAAGAAACAATAAATACAACAAAGGAAAGAAGAAGAAGTAGAATATGTTTGAATGAGCTGTAATTTGACATTAATTGAGGAAATCGTGTGTTTAGAATCAATTAATCCCACAAATTTGTTCCACTATGATTATAGCAAAATCTTGTGTAAATGGTCAATCTTTTCCATAATAGGCATCCTTAAATATATTATAAATACATGAATTTATGTGTAGAATTTTTTAACAGTGTGAATAAAATGAATACTATTTCAACATGGTATTAGAGCAATAGTTTCTAGGCAATGTATATTTTTCTGTTGAACAACAAAATTTTTTTCAAAGATTAGAGAATGGGGGATTAAACTCCCTCAACAAAAAGCTCTCAAGCATAAAAATCTTCAATTTTTTAGGACTTAATATACAAAATATCATAGATATTGAATTAGACACCAGTAGCAATAATTCATGAACTTGTTGCTACATTAATTAGCTTTAAATTTGATGATATGAAGTATGGATTATGGTCCTAAATTGTAGAGATGTATATCTTTAGTAAATATACATTAGGATATAGAGATGAAGATCTTTCATAGCCATAAAAAAAGATCCCAATTTTAGAAAATGGAGAATTGAAATGCAATAATAAAGTGTTGGTTAATAAATTCCATGGATCCAAAAGTAATTGAAAATTGCATCATATTTCCAATAGCCAAGGCAATATGGGATGCTATTGATACAATATATTCCACTAGCACTGATACCTCACAAGTCTATGATCTTAAAAGGAAAGTGACATGACTCAAATATGGTGGAGGTTAGATTGAGTTATATTACAACACACTTCAAGGCCTTTAGAGAGAGTTTGACTTCCCACGTCCAAATCTCATGAGGTATAAAATTGATATATAGAAATTGATAGAGTTTAAGTGAGGTAATGTGCTTCAACTTTAGCCTTTTCTTACAGTAAAGTAAGCCTATGCTCATGTTCGTTAGGAAGATCTAAGACAAATGATAATGTTAATAAAAGAAGAAAACATATCTAACTCAACTATGATATTAAAGGGAGGACAGAAATAATACCATGTACTTCAGATAATAATAAATATAAAGCAAAGAATCTTCACAAAGTCAAAAATGCCAATTGAGGAAGGAGGTTGTAAATGTTATGGGAATATAAAACACACTAAAGACACATGTTTCAAGCTGTATGGAGACTCAGACTTATGGGAATATAAAGCATAATAAAAGACACTTATTCTAGCCTATTAAATAAATTATTATAAATATAACAAGGGATCAAAGAATTGAACTATTATACATGAATTTATCCCAAATTTTACTTGTTTTGGGAAATTCTTACCGAGGAGATTGTTGGTCATTGTACTAAATAAGAGGGATCGTATTATATGAATGACTTTAGTATTGGCACGGTAAACAATATTAGTTAAAATGATAGTAAAGAATGAGAAATTTTGTTTTGGCACTAAAGATTGAGACATCCATCATTCTCATATTTAAATGTTTGTTGCCAAATTTGTTCTCAAACTTATATGACTATGTACAAATGCAAAAGTTGTATTTGGGCTAAAAGTCATTAGATTTCTTATCCAACAAGTTTTAAAAGATGTAAAATACCATTCATGATACTTCACTCTAATGTTTAGGAACTAGCACCCATCCTGATTTCTTCATGCATTAGATGGTTTATGATTTTTGTGGAAGATTGCTTATGTATGACTTGGTTATATTTGATGAAAAATAAAAATGAGGTAGTTGAAATTTTTTATTATTTCTAAACTGTAGATAACGGGGTCTAGCGCCTGTCTAAGATTTTAGTTTCTATGATACTATTTAAGCTTAGGGCTCTAGAGAACACAATACTATATCACAAAGACATAGCATGGAGATGAGGAGTTGCCACCTAGGGTAATAACTGGGACAACTGATGAATAGTGGTAAGTCAATTCTCTAAAAGAAAGTTAGCACTATAACCAAGAGATTGTGGATATGGAATACTAACTTCTTTTAGTTTTTTGTTCGTTTAGAATTAGTTTATTTATTACTAAATTATTCCCTATTTACATGCAATTTCATTTAAACCCTAATTTAGCATACATTTAACTCTAAAGGCAACTAGTCATGAAAGAGCATATAAACAATGCATTCATAAAATGCAACGTCCCTAAATTAGTCTAATCTATATTGGTCTTAATTAAATGGGCTATATCTACATGTTTTATTTACAAATGAGTCTAAAACCTAATGGGTCTAATTCCTATTTAATTTTAATTTAAATGAATTTAAGTCTATTGATTTCAATTTTAAAAAAATGAGCATAATTTTACAATTTATGAAAGGCTTTTAATTAATGGACTTAAGTCTAATTGATTTTATTTAAGTGAAATGACCTTAAAGTCTATAAATTATGAAAAAAAAAATGCTTTAAGTGGGCTGAGCTAAATCTAAGTTAATTTTAATTAAACTAAAGGTGGACTTATGTCTAAATTAACCTAATGGACCTAAATTAATTTTAAAGCTAATTAGAAACCTAAACCAATTTTGAAGACCTATTAATTATAACATGGGCTTGAGGCCCAAAATGAATAAAAAAACATACATACATTCATATATACTGTATGTATGTATAAAAAATAAATAATGAATAAAAAACATACATACTGTGATTTCTAACTCTAATTTTATTTACATGCAACCTAAATTATCTACTGCCACCATTGATTTTATTTAGGTTTTACTGAATTGAACCTAATTTACTAATCATTTTAAAGTACAGAAAATTAAATAGTTTCATTATTTCCCACCATCGGGGTTATTACAACTTACGTACAATAAAACTAAACTAATTAATACAACCCATAAATCAAATACGTAATGCAAATACCATAAAGAACACTAAAAAAAACATAGAAGAACATACAAATATAAAATAATAATAAAACCTAAAATCTATTTAAAATGGCTACATGGTTATAATCCATAACATTTTATGGATCTTCATGAATTTAGTATTAGTTCATATGATTGCTCTACGGTTTAGGTCATTCCCACCATCAAAATTAAAACAAACAAAAAATTATTAATATAGAACTAAAATAATGAAGAAATAAGATAGAAATTAAAAATAAAGAAACAGAGAAGAAGAAGAGATGCATGGTGTGTATAAATGTTGTATTGATTTGCTCTTCAGAGTTTTTGTTCACCGTTTGTTGTTGGAATAGAATCTGCAAGCTTAATTTTTATTTTCCAAGCTTCGCTGTAGTTTTTAAGAACTCATGAATGAGAAAGAAAATAATAGAAAGAAGATTTTTTTTTTTTTTGTGTTTTTGGTCTCTCCAAATATCTTTCTATGTAAAAAGTCTTTTTTTTCTTTGTACAAAAGCCTCTTTTTTTTTTGCCACCCTTACATTAAAAATATGTCTACCTCTTATAGACCATGAGGCTAACCTCCTGTGATTATCAAAGGAGATCAAGATTTCATTTTTGAAATTTATTTATAAAATTACCTGATAAATCTTTGATTATCTTTTTTTTTCCAAATTATTAATTTTTATCCAATAAAAAAACTAGGAAAAATATTTTAAAAACTAAAAATATTCAAACAGAAATAGGTCAGAGTTGTACAATTTTGATTAGAATTGTAGATTTTCGATCAAAAATATAGAATTCTAATAAGAAATCTATAATTCTGATATGAACAATTCCAATCAAAAATATAGAATTTCAATCAGAATTCTATAATTCCAATCTGAATTACATATTTTCAATCCAAAAAATGAAATTCTGATCAGAATTACATAATTTCAATCGATAATCTTTTTTTTTTTAAATTTTAATTACCAAATGACCTTTAAAAGAATCAAAACTCTTTTAATTAAGTCCTTAAAGAAAATATTACAATTAAGTCCTTAAAAAAATGCAACTAAGCCTAGAGATTGATAAATCAATAACCACATACCTATTTGTAACAAATTTTCATCATTGGAATCCTCTGTCGTATCACTATTACCTTCCTTTATCACTATTTGCTTGACAAATTGCGGTAAATCGAATAAGCACACAATTTCAAAGCAAATAGTTAGGATAATTACCTATGTGCCATAACTATGCATGACATTCTGCAATGTTGAATGCGATTCAAGGAACACTAGAATTTCTATGGAATTTATAGTTGTGATGTTATCACTGTGTTCAGTGAATAGCAATTGACACTATGTTCAGTTCATTTTGAAAATAGACTATAGTTCTGGTGGAACATATAGCAGTGATGCTATCATTGTGTTCAGTGAACATTTTGCTATATTAGCTGTGGGACATTTAGTGAGTGAAAAGTTTCTGTTATATTCCTTATGGGACATTTACCAGGTGACACTATATTCCTTATGGGACGTTTAGTGATGGTGATTTTCATTATATTCCTAATGGGACGTTTAGTGATTGTAATTTTCATTATATTCCCAGTGGGACATTTAATGACTGTGATTTTCACTATATTTCATGTGGGACATTTAGTGATTATGATTTTCACTATATTCCCTATATTCCTTATGGGATGTCTAGTGATCATGATTTTCACTATATTCCCTATGGGACATTTAGTGATTATGATTTTCACTATATTCTCTATGTGATGTCTAATGATTGTGGTTTTTATTATATTCCTTATGGGATGTTTAGTGATCATGATTTTCACTATATTCCCTATGGGACATTTGACGATTATGATTTTTACTATATTTCATGTGGGACATCTGGTAACTTATGATTTGAAAGCATGTTATAGGTCTTGTGAAGCATCTAGCAACTTGTGATTTGAAAGCATGCTATAGGTCTTGTGGAGCACTCAATAACTTATATTATAACTACTATCTAGTGTCTAGCTACACTTATTTGATAATGTGTTATAATTACTATGTAGTGTCTATCAAATTATGATTTGATAATTCGCTATAGCTAGGATGTAGTGTTTAGCAAATTGGATCAAAAGTGTGCTATATATTTATACCGTGTAGCTATTATGAGCATTAAATGATTAATAATGCCATTGTTGGGGGAACATTGTATAGTCACTTATGCGCTTTGCATGATGCAATTCTTAGTGATGTTGATATTGATTCCATGATGTAAACTTTGTGCTGTTGCAATCCATAGTTTCTTATAATTTTTGATTAGTTGTAAATTTTTCATTATCGGCCCTTAATGTTGTAGCCTATAATTATTCGTGCTAAGCTGCAATCCTCTCATTTCTCATTTTTTATGCTACATAGTCCATAACTTCTTGCAACTAGCTGCAATCTTTTCATTGTTTGCTTTTGATGCTATATAGTCCATAACTACTTGCAATTAGCTGCAATCCTCTTATTGCTCACTTTTGATACTGATTGCTTTGAATTCCTATTGAATTGAATTTCTCTAATGATTATTTTAAATTTCTCTACTAATTGACTTTGATTAACTACTTTTATTACTTGTTGACTTTGATTGACTTAATAGTGCTAGTGTCGACTCTATATATTGGGTGTATCTCCTTTTGAATTTACAATTCCTGAAAAGTTATTAAAGTTAGTTTCAACATGTTAATTATGAAAAGTACATTATATTTTTAAAAATTTATGAGAAAATTCATCACTTTATCATAAGATTGCGTGCACTCAGCGAATCTCACTAATTTTGATTATCAAGACTATCCTTTATTTGCAATTCACAAGAGTCAGAGGTATCATTAAACATCTTATCTTTAGAGTGTATTATTTATTAAGTGAAGAGCTAACTTTCGCACCTAAATTCAGGGAGAATTTACTAAATGAAACTCATGGAAATTGAGCATAAACATATCAAATTCTGAGTATCAAAACAATCTTTGAGTTATTTTTGTGCTTTTCTTCCTTATCTAAGTATTCCTTTGCCTCCTTTGCCTTTCTAATATTACTCAGCATGGATACAGTTGGAAAGGTACTTTGGATACTCATACTCTTACCGAGCATTGAAGTAAATACAATAGCTTTTAGCATGGTCCTCTTTTAGTATTCCCCTACCTTTCTCATATTACTTAGCATGGATACTACTAAAGGGAACACATTGAGACTCTTACTTATTTTTTAGCATTAGAGTATATTAGAAATGCCTTTTGCCACATGCTTTTATTTTGATTCCCCGCTTAGTATTCGCTGACCTTTCTCATATTACTCAGTGTGGATACTATTAAAGGATTTTGTACTCATATTCATTTATGAGCATTGGAGTAGATTATATGCACATTTAATATTTAAAGGACTGAAATTGTAATATCCCGTGTTTTTAAATATTTTAATACTGTACCGGAATATACAGTGTTAATAATTTTTGTATATATATTACGATATTTTTACGAGTTGATATGTATTTAAAACCTATTTTAATTATTGTGTATTATTTACAGTGCTTTACGTAAAATTTTCCCGAGACTTTCATTTTCGGGGAAATTTTCACATAAATATTTTATTATTAATTATTTTAAATATATTTATGGACTTGCATGAACTCATACGTATTTTTAAATTACTAAATAAAGCCTATGTGTACTTATTTATTTAATTAGGGTTTAATTAATATTACCCTAATATTTTATTATTTATTTATTAATTTTATTGTTATTTAATTATTTTATTTATTATTAAATTGTAAATAATAATGTGTGGTGTGTGATTTTTCCCAAATATTTTATTAAAAATTATTTTTTTTATTATTTATTTTTTTTCTTTTTCTTTTTTTTTTCTTTTTCTTTTTCTTTTCTTTTCCTTTCCTTTTCTTTTCTTCTTCTTCTTCTTCCTTCCCGTGCCCGATCACCAATCACCGTCTGCAACTGTCGTTCCCTTGCCGTCGGTGTGCCGCCAGCAGCTCCGCCTTCCCCAGCCAGCTGCTCTGCTGCCCCAAGCTCCTTCCCCGGGTTGGCTAGCCCCATTTTTCCCATTTTGGCCGAAACTTCCTCTCCTCGCCGTTCACCAACTTTCTGGCCATCGTTTTTGACACCGCTGGTCTCTTTCTTCTCCTTGAGCTCCAGTGAGTGTGATTCTAGCTTTGGTTTGAGCTTAAATGGTCTTGATTTGCTTAGGTTTCGAATTTTCAATTTTGGCCATATTAGTTTTGATTTTTTTGAGCTTTGAATTGATTTATTCATGAAAACTCCCTTCACAAATGTTGTTCCCCTTAGCTTAATCTACATGTATGAATTTTTGTAGAATTTTTGGAGATTATTTTGATTTTTGGGTATTTTTGAATATTTTAATATTATTTTCTAATTTTCGGAAATTAATTAAATAAATTATGAAATTGTGTTTTATGGTTAAATTAGGTGTTGAAATGAATTATAGGAATTTATTTGGAATTTTTATGAATTTCTAAGTATTTATTTTGAATTATTTGAGTTTATGTAATTTTGGGAAAATTAGGTTAAATGTGTTTTTATTTGAAATTAATTGGTTAATTGAGTTTAATTATTGATATTATTGATAAATATGTTGAGAAAATTAATTTTTGATAATTATACTATTTTTGGTGAATTTTTGAAGTAATTTTATTATACTTATATATAAAGGGATATTGTGGTAATTTTACACAAAATTGGCTAAAAATGTAATTTAGTTGGTTTTAATAGCTATTTAAGGTATAAAAATGATTTCTACAAATTATTTAGTATTTTTAACTAATTAAAACTATTTTTCGTGAATTATTTTCAATTATATATATAATATACGATTTTACTAATAAAATGAGTTTTTATCGGTTTTTATTGTGTTTAAAGGTTAATTATGTAAGTTTTACCTATAAAATGAATTTCTATGTTATAAGGGCATTTTTGGTATTTCTGTAATTATTCTGTGTTTGTGGACCCCGGTCGGTAGACTGTAGTTTGGAGTTCGACCGAGGGGTTGTGGATTTGTTATTGTGCCTATTTTTTTGAAGTGTGTTTCTTTGCAAGGTCGTCTCTACTCTTTGAGTAGAGAGATGTCCGTTTTACAGGGGAGGTTCTGCCGAATTTTTGGTAGAATTCTCATAAAACATGATGTCCAGTCGAACCCTAATTCTATTTCTGTGTCTAATATTCTAGATCGAATTCTAAGATTTCTGTTAGGGTTATTCTGATTTTTGTCGTTATTGTTTGTTTAGTTGCGCCGAGACCGAGGGCTAGTGGACCAGGCCCGTTGGATCTATCTCGTGGAGTGCACTAATTTGTGAGTTACTATTATATATATATATGCTTTAGGATGCATGATTTTAGAAATGCATGTTTCATTTTGACTAAATATGCATAAATAATGTGATTTGTATTTAAGTATATTTTTGGTTTATTTTTGGTATATATTAAATTATATGCATGTTTTGTTAATAAATTATATTTAAAATGTTTTTAAATACATTTCTAGCTTAATTTATAATTTGATTGAATTTATTTGACATATATATACTCGAAATATACCTGGTTTACTTTTGGTATATTTTCAGTATATATATGGTTTATATTGTTATTTTATTTAATTTTATGCATCATTTATTATGAATGGATTTTTTATATTTATTAATGAAGGATATCAATCGAATGTGCTACCTAGTGGGCAGCACTAGGACCGAGTACGTACCGGTGTGCTTATAGCAGTTAGGCTATATTACTAACCATTTGTGGATATTGATGGAATATGATTATTTAATATGTGAGATATGGTTTGGAGGTGTGATTGCTGGAGCTCGGTTGACCAAGTGTCTCGGGACCAATCACACTGGCAGTCAGACTGCTGGAGCTCGGTTGACTTAGTGTCTCGGGGCCAGTCTACTGTATAAATGGATTAAGTGGATGTATTTGGATTAAGTGAGCCTGTATGGCTAGAGTGTTGTCTAACACTGATTGAGGTCTCGATATCATAGGGTTCTATTTGATCCTTCATAAAAGATGATTTTCAATGAAATATATAAAATGATTTTATTACATCTGTGTGTATTTGCCTGTATATATACATATTATATATATATACTGTTGACTGTATGCATTGTCATTTAGTGTGTATGTATATATATTATAGTAATTCACTCAGTGAGGTCTGACTCCCCTCCGTTGACAATTTTTCATGAGAGTCAATATCTTCAGACCTCAGTAGTAGGCCTATACGCCGGATTTCTTCCACCCCGGCTTCTTTGTGTAAACTGCTTACTTGAGTCTTATTTTTATATAATCTAGACACTGTAGTAGTTGTAAAGTAATTTGTGGGATTTTATGTATTATATTTATGCGAGATATTGTATTATACTTGAACTGGATTTGTATTAAAAGATTTATATATGGGAGATGGATATTATTTTGGATATTTATGATTTTCATTTCTGCTGCATTTGATATTGTTATTATTATTATTGCATGTTTTATTTTATTTTTAGGCTTGCTACGGGTTCTGGATTCGAAAGAATTCCCGTTCCCTAGTGCCGGTCATGGCCCCTGTTTTGGGTCGTGACATAAATGATACTCTAAAATTCAAACAATTTATACTTTAGGTCCACATATTTTGTTTTTGTGTATTTTTCCCCTCGTTCAAGTGTAAAGTGAGTATTAAATTGATTAGAGTTTATAAACTCCCAACATAGAGCCATTAACTAAACATCTGAATTCTACAAAGCTAACAAAAGAGAGTTATTAAGATCAAAATTCATGATATAATTTTTCACATATGATCTCATGAAGTAGATGAATTTACTTTCAATTTATGGATTTTATTATTGAGATCGTACTTTATTACAAAATCTAAGGAAAGTTACTTCCCTTTATTATTTTGATGAGTGTTTGGCAAGTTGTTTGTCACATAGGGTGATATTCTGATAAGCAATTGGTGTTTGCCTTTTTACTTATTCTTGTTCAGTTCATGATTCCATACGTAATAGAAAAATAAAATTTGAATCATAAACCCGAATCCAGATCCAAGTAATTCGGTTAATTAATTAAATCTAGGGTTTTCATTTTCTTACCACAAATGTAGAAGATAAGAAATATGGAAGGAAGAGAGGAGGTTCACTCCGGTGATACCTTACCTTGAGCTCTTAATTAGCAGTTCAGATTTGAGATGTCTCCAAAAGAATACGTCCTCCATAAGTGTCCACACGAACAACCCTTAGTTTTGAAAATAAATATTTGTGTGCTAGTATATTCTCTTGATTTCTCAAAAATTCAAAATTAAAAGGAACTTTTTGCTTTGTTTTCTAAAAGAGAGAAAATGAATTTGGTGGCAGAATAACAAGAGTGTGTAAAACCCTAGAGAATATAACATATTTATAGACATTTAAATTAGGGTTTCATTTGCCAAATAACCTTTTGGTTATTTCTTACTTATTCTTATTCTGATTTTATTTAAAATTAAATCAAAAATAATATTTTATTATTTATGATAACCTTTACCTTAAATGAATAAATAATAAATAAATAAATATTTTATTTATTTATTTCCACAGAGCTTATTTGGGCTTGTTAAACCCATATTCATTTTAGGCTTGTTCAAAGTGTGTGACCCTATAAGTTCATATAATGTTGGTAGTGGGCCTTAAATCTCTATTTAGGCCTACAAGTCATAAGTGGCCTCTAGCAAGATATTATGACTACCCAAGTCATGTGAAGTCAATAATACGACATAACCTAATAAACAGTGAATATTCTAGTCCCTTTATCATATAATATCTTGATTGAATACAAGGTATAGATTATGTCATCCTTATAGAATTCAATCATATAATTTTTTTGATTCCAAGTAGACTAAGAATGATAACTCTTTATCAATTTACTTTAGCATGGCCATGCATTTTCCTCAGTTTATCTTATCAAAGGGCCCATAGATATCTTACTCTTATTAAATGGGGGACAAATTCCTTCTCAATTACTCACATTTCTCATACAACTCATTTTATACCCAACAATAACCTATTTTATCATCCGGTTAAAGATAATGTAAAATTATGTCAAAATATAAAATAGTTATGTAGAAATCCATGGTGATTTCAAGGTCAGAGGACTAAGCCAATATTACTGTGATGAGAATTACTTATGATAATTATTTATGTCGTATTCTCATGATGAGTCAATCCAGTACTTTATTTCTCAAATAAATACTTATAAGTTGACTTAATACCTCATATTCATGATTAGTAAAATATAATCATCAATTAATACCATACTAGCCATAATACATTGTTATAACTAGGGATAATTTGAATAGAACTCATATTTAATCTAAGGGTTTTACTATCAAGTCACATATTTGATGACCTGAATAAGAATTGACTATTTAAGAAATTATCATAGCACAAAAAGATAATGAAAAATGCATCTTTATTAAATAAAATAATAAAGTCAAAACATGGTTATACATTATTAACCTAGTGCATATCACTAACAGTTCTTACTATCATTTCTCCTTCTTTGTTCTCTTTTATTTTTCCTACATAAAATACCATAAGTTAGTCTATTTACAGGCAAGTGAAGAAATTTTAGCAAAATGTAATGTTGTTCTTTTGCACTCCCTTTTGATTGTGATGATGATGTCTTTGATCATAAAGTTCATGATGCTCCACTATTGAGGTCATGGCCTAGAGCTAAATTTGCCTTTCTGTCATTCCATTAATGTTATGATATAGGGCTTCATTCCTCTTCTTGATATCTCCTGCAAAAAAGGTTTAGGAGTTAGATGTCTTATTTCATGATCAGAGAAGTTTTCATAGTGCATTTATCTTAAATTTTGAGTGCACTTTTTCCTTTTTAGGGCTAACGTGTATATTACTGATATGTTGGACCTTCTCATCACCATATTCCATATCCTACATTGGTCTATATGTTGTGGAGTTCTTCTCTGATTGGCTAAGAGTTGATAGTGGCTCTCTAGGGATTCAATGCCCTATCTTTGCTTGAACATTGTTATAGCTATTAAAGGTACAATCAAGAGTATCTGTTGGAGCTAATTCCTATTAACCCATATGACGTATGCTTGTCTTTTGCTAGTCTTCATATTATTGACTGCCTTTTGCTTTTACAGTTCATAGGAGCAGGTTTTCCTTCTTTTGAGACTCCATGTGATATTCCAAATGATGATCCAAATGAGAACATGGAGATGGATGTTGAGTTTAAGGAGTTGAGACTCCTATCCAGTCCCTTGAGGTTACTAGGATGATGCTTTTGCAAGTATCACTGCCAGTGATATTCCTTTACTGGATGGGCTTATGATTTATTGAGCTCTTGCGGTCTAGAGTCTCGTTGAGCATTAGGTTCACTTTGATAGTGTTACCTTTTTTCTTCAAATGCTTTACATGTGAACATTTTGACTACCTTTTTGCACTTTTACAATACTAATTTTAAATGTTAGTAGCAGAGTATTTGTATAATCTTGCCTAGGCTCAAAGACTTTTATTATGTAAAGCAAGTATTTCACAATAAATGTATGCATGTTATGTATGATCCTAATAGGTCTTCTGTTTGGAATAGAGCTATATTATTGATCTTAGAGTGTAAGAATGAGGTGCTTCATTAACATCTTGTAGGTTTGAGATTTGAATGCTTCGTTGTTAGTACTTCTAATGTTAGAGCTTCTAATAAAGTTTGTCAGATAGATGACCAAGCTAGTAAGTGAGGCCCATAGCTTGACACTGGAGCTTGTAATTGACTGATGCACTATTAAACTTTTCTTTTTACTATTGCTTTTGCTAAATGATAACTGATGTATCTGTATGCTTGTAGTTTACTTCTTTTTACCCCAAAATCTCTTTTGCTAACTCTTATATTTGTGTTCCATCTTTAAATGCATTTTTACTATTCTACAATTTTTCCCCTAGAGTTATGTTTTGCCCCCAGAGTTTAATAATTTTCCTTTATGAAGATGGTGACACTACAATCATCACTACTCTTGGTGAATAGAGTCAGTCTCATTCTTGTCATTCTAACTGCATTCATTAACGTTAGTCTAGCAGTCTTTATTTCTTTATGTGTGCAAGAAACTCAGTTTATTCACTGCTCTCATTGACCCTTTGTCTTACTGACCTCATTAGTTGTAATCTTGTGTATTGAAGATGTAGAGGAGCAAGTGAACTGACTAAAAGTGAGTTCTTGATACTCAACTAGACTTATTATTATTGGAAGTTGAAACATGTAATCATTGACTTATGTAATCACTGTGTTCTCTTATTTTGGTTACGTGCATCAACCTTCTTTTTTATATGACATCTCTATCATCAGTATGGTCATCCCTAGTCCATCATCACTATTATTACTAATTTCAAGGGCTATCCCTTAAGGCAAGATTTTCTAGATGAGTTGAAAAATTTATAGCTTCAAAGGTTTTTTTAACAGAATATAAAGGGCTTGATGCTAATGCCATAATTAATAATATTTACAAAATAAGAGTTATAATGTAAATTACTAAGCCACCTAAATTGTTTATGTAGAAGAGGACACTAGACTTACAAACAAAATCACAAAGGGGTGGTAAAAAGAGAAAACATAGCTAAAATAGTGATCTCATAGCTCTGATTTTATCTTTCATTATATTTTGTCTTTCCATTCAAATATTTATGTAGCATGATAAAGACGAATATACAATATTTGAACAAAAATTTCAGATTCAATTTTACTCATTCATTGGGGTAAAAATGAGTATATTCATTATATCATATGATATAACTCATGTCATCACTTAGTCTTTTTAGATTTTCTCACTAATGATTTCTCTATCATTTTTGTTTCCTTAGTTTTTACCTGATTGGTCCTTTATGTGTTTTCTTACTTATATTTCCTCTCTTTTCTTTTCCTTTCTTTTTTTTTTCAAATTTTCTCTCTTTAAAAGTTATATCATGTGATATATGAATGTTCTTTAAATTTGCATTTGTGCCCATTTTGAATGAATCTAATAGAATTGAATTTATGTCAAACATGCAGATGGGATTAATATCACAATGCACAGTACCATTAGGATGTACGTTATATAAGTAAGCATGATCAAAATCCATATCATCGAAGAATTAAACAAAAACTTCCAAAGAAACTATAATGTTATTCAAAGAAAATAATAAAAAAATTATTTTGAATTCTAAATGCTAAGGTTGTTAAATCTCATGGTGGCTATCCTTCAAGTGAGTGACATAGCAACTACTCTTGCATTTCCTCATCTTTGTTATTTAGCATGTAATATCCCGTGTTTTTTTTTAATATTTTAACACTGCATCGGGATATGCAGTGTTAATAATTTTGTATATAATTACGATATTTTTACGAGTTGATATGTATTTAAAACTTATTTTAATTATTGTATAATATTTTAAGTGCTTTATGTAAAATTTTCCCGAGAATTCTATTTTCGGGAAAATTTTCACGTAAATAATTTACTATTAATTATTTTAAGTAGATTTACGGATTTGCATGAGCTCATATATATTTTTAAAATACTAAATAATGTATATATGTGTACTTATTGTAATATCCCGTGTTTTTAAAAAATATTTTTTTTACACTGTACCGGGATATGCAGTGTCAATAATTTTGAATATATATGTGATATTTTTATGAGTTAATATGTATTTAAAACCTATTTTAATTACGGTATATTATTTACAGTGTTTTACGTAAAATTTTCCCAGGACTTGCATTTTCGGGGAAATTTTCACGTAAACAATTTATTATTAATTATTTTAGATGTATTTACGGACTTGCATGAACTCATACATATTTTTAAATTATTAAATAAAGCCTGTGTGTGTATATGTATTTAATTAGGGTTTATTATACCCTAATATTTTATTAAGTATTTAATTGTTTTAATTGTTATTTAATTAATTTTATTTGGTATAAATTATTAAAATATTAATATTTTTATGTGTGTGGTGTATATTTGATGTGTGTAATTTAATATTATTTTAATATAAAGTATAAAGTATATATATATACATATATACATCAAAATCAAAAATTTTTGGAAAATTACCAAACTGCCCCCGAGCTTCCTTCTTCTTCTTCTTCTTCTCCTTCCCGCGCCCGACGACCACCACCCACCTCCACCGTCTGCAACTGCCATTCCTTCACCGTCGGTGTGCCTCTCGGTGAGCCACCTCCGTCTCCAGCCGTTCCCCGCCGCCAGCAGCCCCCTTTCCCGACGAGTTTGGCCGGAATTAGCTTAGGAGGCCGAAAGTCGAGCTACCGCCGTTTCTCCCTCCTCCGGCCACCGTTTTCGACACCGCCGGTCTCTTTCTTCTCCTTGAGCTCCGGTGAGTGTGATTCTAGCTTTGGTTTGAGCTAAAATGGTCTAGAATTGCTTAGTTTTCGATTTGTAAACTTCGGCCTATTAGGGTTTTCAATTTTTTTTGAGCTTCGAATTGATTGATTCATGGAAAATTCCTTCACAAATGTTGTTCCTAGTAGCTTAATCTACATGTATGAATTTTTGTAGAATTTTTGGAGATTGTTTGGATTTTTGGGTATTTTTGAATATTTTAATATTATTTTCTAATTTTCGGAAATTAATTATTTAAATTATGAAATTGGAGTTTATGGTTAAATTAGGTGTTGAAATGAATTATAGGAATTTATTTGGAATTTTTATGAATTTCTAAGTATTTATTTTTAATTATTGAAGTTTAGGTGATTTTGGAAAATTAGGTTAATTGTGTTTTAAATTGAATTTAATTGGTTAATTGGGTTTAATTATTAATATTATTGATAAATATGTTGAGAAAATTAATTTTGGGTAATTGTATGATTTTTGGTGAATTTTTGAAGTAATTTAAGTATATTTATATATATAGGGGTATTTTGGTAATTTTACCCTAAATTGTCTAAAAATGTAATTTAATTGGTTTTAATATTTATTTAAGGTATAAAAATGATTTCTACAAATTATTTAGTATTTTTAACTAATTAAAACTATTTTTCGGGAATTATTTTCAATTATATATATAATATACGGTTTTTCTAATAAAATGAGTTTTAATCGATTTTTATAGTGTTTCAAGGTTAATTATATAATTTCTACGTATGAAATGTATTTTTGTGATTTAAGGATATTTTTGTTGTATCTGGAATATTGTTCTGTGTTTGTGGACCCCGGTCGGTGGACTGTAGTTTGGAGTCCGACCGTGGGATTTTGGATTGTGTTGAGCTTGTTTTTCGAAGTGTGTTTCTTTGTAGGGTCGGCTCTACTCTTTTGAGTAGAGAGATGTCCGTTTTACAGGGGAGGTTCTGCCGAATTTTTGGTAGAATTCTCGTAAAACGTGATATCCAGTCGAACCCTAATTTTCGATTCTGTGTTTAATACTCTAGATTGAATTCTAGGATTTCTGTTAGGTTTATTCTAATGTTGGTTATTTATTGCTTGATTAGTTGCGCCGAGACCGAGGGCTAGTGGACCAGGCCCGTCGGACCTGTCTCGTGGAGCGCATTAGGTGAGTTACTATATTATATATATATGCTTAGGATGCATGATTTAGAAAATGCATGTTTTATTTTGACTGAATATGCATAAATAATGTGATTTATATTCAAGTATATTTTTGGTATATTTTTGGTATATAATAAATTATATACATGTTTTATTAATAAAATATATTTAAAATGTTTTTAAATATATTTTTAGTTTAATTCATGATTTGATTGGATTTATTTGACATATATATACTCAAAATATACCTGGTTTATGTTTGGTATATTTCCAGTATATATATGGTTTATATTGTTGATTTATTTAAATTCATGCATCATGTATTTGTGAATGAATGTTTTATTATTTATTAATGAAGGATATCAATAGAACGTGCTACCTAGTGGGTAGCACTAGGACCGAGTACGTACCGGTACGCCTATAGCTTTAGGCTATGTTACTAACTATTTGTGGATATTGGTTTGATATGATTATTGATATGTGAGATGTGGTTTGTGGGTGTGATTGCTGGAGCTCGGTTGACCAAGTGTCTCGGGGCCAATCACACTGGCAGTCAGACTGCTGGAGCTCGGTTGACTTAGTGTCTCGGGGCCAATCTACTGTCCATATGGATTAAGTGGATATATTTGGTATAAGTGAGCCTGTATGGCCAGAGTGTTGTTTAACACTATTTTCTGAGGTTGCGATATTCTAGGGTTCTATGTGATCCTTCATAAACTGGGATTTTTTAGTAAAATATATAAAAATGATTTTTCTGCATCTGTATGAATTTGCCTGTATATATACATATTATATATATATTGTTGACTGTATGCATTATCACTTAGTGTGTATGTATATATATTATAGTAATTCACTCAGTGAGGTCTGACTCCCCTCCGTTGACTATTTTTCAGGAGAGTCAACTTCCTCAGACCTCAGTAGCAGGTCGATACGCCGGATTTCTTCCACCCCGGCTTCTTTATGTAAATTGTCTACTTGAGTCTTATTTATTTTATCTAGACACTGCAGTAGTTGTGAATTAAAGTATTGGATTTCATGTACTTTATTTTAAAGAGATGTACTACATTGAAACTTGATTTGTATTAAAGATTATGTACATCTATGTGATGAGATGAGATTTAGTTTAAATCCAGTTGATATGGAAAAATGATATTATGATTTTTATTTCCGCTGCATATTATATTTTTATTGTTATTATGGCATGCTTTATTTTATTTTTAGGCTTGCTACGGGTTCCGGATTCGAAAGAATTCCCGTTCCCTAGCGCCGGTCATGGCCCCTGTTTTGGGTCGTGACACTTATTTATTTAATTAGGGTTTAATTAATTACCGTATTAT
This sequence comes from Mallotus nudiflorus, assembly GCA_947683625.1. NCBI lineage: Eukaryota > Viridiplantae > Streptophyta > Magnoliopsida > Malpighiales > Euphorbiaceae > Mallotus > Mallotus nudiflorus. The sequence continues at coordinate 1,417,348 of CANTUR010000377.1, read as the reverse complement.
TTTATTATTTATTAATTAGTTTTAATATTATTTAATTATTTTAGTGTATAAATTATTTAAAATATTAAATTATATGTGTGTGGTGTATAATTAATGTGTGTGATTTTATATTATTTTAATATATAGTGTAAAGTATATATATATATACATATATATTTAATATTAAAACAAAAAAATAAAGTTTGAGTTATTTACCATTGTGCCACCCCAAGCTCCCAAACTCCCGATCATCCCCATCCATTTTTCGATCGCTTCCATCCCATTTACTTGCCGTTGGTGTGCCTCCCGGTGTGCCACCTCCTTCCTCTAGCCGTTTCGCCACCTGTAGAGCCCTTTTCCGGCGTCGGGAAGCTCGTTTTGGCCAGAGAAGCTGAATTCTTTCTCACCGTCGTTCACGACAATTCTGGCCACCATTTTTGACACCGCTGGTCTCTTTCTTCTCCTTGAGCTCTGGTGAGTGTGATTCCAAGCTTTGTTTCACTTAAAATGGTCTTGATTTGCTTAGGTTTCGATTTTGGTAATTCGGCCATTTTAGGGTTCTTGATTTTTTGAACTTCGACTTGATTGATTCATGAAAAATTCCTTCAAAAATGTTGTTCCCCTTACCTTAATATACATGTATGAATTTTTGTAGAATTTTTGGGAATTATTTTGATTTTTGGGTATTTTTGAATATTTTAATATTAATTTCTAATTTTTGAAAATTAATTAAATAAATTATGAAATTGTGTTTTATGATAAATATAGGTGTTGAAATGAATTATAGAAGTTTATTTGGAATTTTTATGAATTTCTATGTATTTATTTTGAATTTGTTTAGGTTTATGTAATTTTGGAAAATTAGGTTAATTGTGTTTTTAATTGGGATTAATTAGTTAATTGAGTTTAATTATTGATATTATTGATAAATATGTTGAGAAAATTAATTTTATGCAATTATATTATTTTTGGTGAATTTTTGGAGTAATTTTAGTATATTTATATATATAGGGGTATTTTGATAATTTTACCATAAATTGACTAAAAATGTAATTAAATTGGTTTTAATAGTTATTTAAGGTATAAAAATGATTTCTACAAATTATTTAATATTTTTAATTAATTAAAACTATTTTTCGTGAATTATTTTCAATTATATATATAATATACGATTTTTCTAATAAAATGAGTTTTTATTGGTTTTTAATGTGATTTAAGGTTAATTATGTAATTTCTACTTATTAAATGTATTTCTATGATATAAGGGCATTTTTTGTATTTCTATAATTGTTCTGTGATTGTAGACCTCGGTCGGTAGACTGTAGTTTGGAGTCCGACCGAGGGGTTGTGGATATGTTTCTGTGTTTGTTATTCGAAGTGTGTTTCTTTGCAGGGCCGGCTCTACTGTTTGAGTAGAGAGATTTCCATTTTACAGGGGAGGTTCTGCCGAATTTTTGGTAGAATTCTCGTAAAATGTGATATCTGGTCGAACCCTAATTCTGATTCTATGTCCAATATTCTAGATTGAGTTTTTAGAATTTTCTGTTAGGTTTATTATAATGTCTGTTATTTATTATTTGTTTAGTTACACCGAGACCTAGGCCTAGTGGACCAGGCCCGTCGGACCTATCTCGAGGAGCGCACTAAGTGTGAGTTACTATTTTATATATATATGCTTTAGGATGCATGATTTTAGAAATATATGTTTTATTTTGATTAAATATGCATAATGATTTAATTACTACTTAAGTTTATTTTTAGGGTATTTTTGGTTTATTATTGGTATATTTTAAACTATATGCATGTTTTATTAATGAATTATGTTTAAAATGTTTTTAAGTATATTTCTAGTTTATTTTGTAATTTAATTGGATTTATTTGATATATATATACTCAAAATATACCTGAATTACTTTTGGTATATTTTCAGTATATATATGGTTTATGTTGCTATTTTATTTAAGTTCATGCATCATTTATTTTTAAGAATGTATGCTTTATATTTTAATGAAGGATATCGATAGAACGTGCTACCTAGTGGGCAACACTAGGACTGAGTACGTACCGGTACGCTCATAGCATTTAGGCTATATTACTAACCAGTTTGAGGATATTGATTGGAATTGATTTATCTGATGTGTGATGTGATTTGGGAGTGTGATTGCTGGAGCTCGGTTGACCAAGTGTCTCGGGGCCAATCACACTGACAGTCAGACTGTTGGAGCTCGGTTGACTTAGTGTCTCGGGGCCGGTCTACTGTCTAAATGGAATAAGTGAATATTTGGAATAAGTGAGCCTGTGTGGCTAGAGTGTTGTCTAACACTGTTTTGAGGTTGCGATTTTCTAGGGCTCTATTTGATCCTTCATAACCAGTGGTTTTTAGACAAAATATATAAAAATGATTTTATTGCATCTGTGTTTATTTGCCTGTATATATAATTATATATACTATTGACTGTGCATTGTCATTTAGTATGCATGTATACATATTATAGTAATTCGCTCAGTGAGGTCTGACTCCCCTTCGTTGACTATTTTTCAGGAGAGTCATCGTCTTCAGACCTCAGTAGCAAGCCTGTATGCCGGATTTCTTCAGCCCCAACTTCTTTATGTAAACTGCTTATCTGAGTCTTGAGTTTTATTTTATAATCTAGACACTGCATTAGTTGTAAATAAATTGAGGGTTTTATGTATTATATTTGTGTGAATTATGTATTTTAAGAATTTGAACTGAAACTTATATTAAAGGAGTTATTTATATATGAGATATGGATTATTATTTTGATATTTATGATTTTATTTCCACTGCATTAAGAGTTGTTGTTATTACTATTGCATGTTTTATTTTATTTTTAGGCTTGCTACGGGTTCCGGATTTGAAAGAATTCCCATTCCCTAGCGTCGGTCATAGCCCCTGTTTTGGGTCATGACATAGCATAAGGTTCTCAATGATCTGTTGTTTAAAGATCTCAATCCTAGGAACATCCACACTAGGCATATTGATAGGTTCCTCTACTCTAAGGTAAGACTTCCCATGTCCTTTTTTAACAAAACTCTCTTTCAATGGTTTTGCCCCTATAGGCATAATTGACTCAATGGGTATATTAAAAGAAGGTGGTTTAATGTAAAACACCTTGTAGTCAAACTTGCATTAGGGTTGGCCCAATAAGTCTTCAACTCCTTTTTACACATCTTTGGAGCATTGGTTTTAAGGTTTATATTCTCAAAGGAGCTTAGCACTTGTTCCTTACTAACTCTTGAGTTAATCATCATGATGGCTGGGAGTGGTACATTCTGGTAGTTTAAAAAAAGGTTATTTATGGTGCTTGGGCTTTTAGAGTTTATGATTTTTCCAAAGTCTATAAGGTTTTAGATTTTATGTTTAAGGCAAATACAATTATCTATAGAGTGATTAAGGTTTTGGTGAAATTTGCATTTGTTTAGGTTATATCTTGAGGTATTTGGGTTAGGTGTGTCTGGATTAGGTAAAGGTTGAAGTAAGCCCTTTTGCACTAAGTGTTCAAGGACTTTTGACAAAGGTTGGTTGAAATTTGAAAATCTTTTTAGTTGTTGAACAACATGCACTTCTATAGCCTGGCTAGTACTTCCTTGTTGTGTGCCTCCAGTTTGATAGTTTCTTGCTCTAGTGCTTTGAGAGTTTTCTTTTTTTTTTTTCATTCTTAATAGCTTGTAATCCATCATTCAAGTCTATAAATGTCTTAGGATTCATCCTCTGTAACCTTTTAACTACATTTGGTTATACATCCCAAATAATCATCCCCACCTAATCTTTCTCAACTAGCTTGTTTTTTATTAAATTTGCCTTGTTAAGAAATTTGAATTCTAAGTCCCTGATAGACACCTCTAGCTTCGTATTGTAGTCATATTGCTTTAAGAAAGAATTAGACAACTTTCTCTAGTTAGCTCAAATATGATTTTCCAGCCCTTGATACCAATTCACTGCTATGCCTTTTAAAGATAGCACAGATAGTCCAGTGACCATTACTAAAGGAGCTTTGATAGTGTTTAAAGTAGTTGAATACTGGTTAAGATGTGTTTTCAGGTCCCCAATACCATTAAATTTCTACAGCTAAAGCATTTTAAACTTATCAAGCACGTCATCAAAGTCAAATGAATAAACTATGCCTTGCACTCTCATAAGCTCTTCCATCTTAGACATTTTTCAGTGCTTGCATTTGCTGGGACTCAAGTTCTTGCACCAACTCAAATGATTCTTCTTTGGCTTTCTCTATTCTTAACATCCTCAAATTTCATTTTCATAGTAGGTGCATTCCTAGTAGTATTCAATTGTGGTTCCCTAGCATTGTTATTATTAATAGGTGGATCATCCATGACACGAGGGAAAACAACAATAGGTGGTATGGCAACAACATATACAAGTGCAAAAGTAGGAGGTGGTGCTAACCCATCTAAAGCTTGTGTTAATTCATCTTGAATCATTGCCCTCAAGTCATTCATGGACCAATTTTCCCTCTGTTATTGTTCCACCTCTTCTATTTGACTAGTTAGGGTTAATATGGCTTCTAAATAAAGCTAGTTGATAAGTCTCTTTAGTTATTAACTTTGGACTTGAATCGGTTCTTACTGATTTGCCACTACTCCATTTCTAAATCAAATGAAGACTTAGATGAATTTATGATGGCTACAAAATAAAGTGTTAGTATAATGCATGAGATGCATGTATGCATGATGCACGTGCTATGCAATAAGTAGCAAGTGGCAAGTTGTCACGACCCAAAACAGGGGCCATGACCGGCGCTAGGGAATGGGAATTCTTTCGAATTCAGAACCCGTAGCAAGCCTAAAAAATAAAATAAAACATGCAATAGTAATAATAACAATATATAATGCAGCAAAAATAAAAATCATAAATATAATAATAGCATATTAAAAATCATAAATATAATAATAGCATATGCACCAACTGGATTTAAATCAAATCCTCATCATTACATATATATAAATCTTTTAATACAAATCCAGTTCAAATATAATACAACATCTCTTTAAATATTTATTGACTACTGCATTGTCTAGATAAAATAAACCCAAGACTCAGATAAGCAGTTTACATAAAAAAACCAGGGCGGAAGAAATCCGGCGTATAGGCCTGCTACTGAGGTCTGAAGATGATGACTCTCCTGAAAAAAATAGTCAACGGAGGGGAGTTAGACCTCATTGAGTGAATTACTATAATATATATACATGCATACTAAATGAAAATGCATACAATCAACAATATATATCTAATATGTATATATACAGGCAATACACACAGATGCAGTAAAATCATTTTATATATTTTTATTAAAAATCACAGTTCATGAAGGATCAAATAGAACCCTAGAATATCGCAACCTCAAAGCAATGTTAGACAACACTCTAGCCATACAGGCTCACTTATTCCAATTATATTCACTTAATCCATTTAGACAGTAGACTGGCCCCGAGACACTAAGTCAACCGAGCTCCAGCAGTCTGACTGTCAGTGTGATTGGCCCCGAGACACTTGGTCAACCGAGCTCCAGCAATCACACCCAAATCACATCTCACACATCAAATAATCATATCCAATCAATATCCATAAATAGGTTAGTAATATAGCCTAATTGCTATAAGCGCATCGGTATGTACTCGGTCCTAGTGCTGCCCACTAGGTAGCACGTTCTATTGATATCCTTCAATAATAAATATAAAACATTCATTCACAAATAAATGATGCATGAATTTAAATAAAATAACAATATAAACCATATATATACTGGAAATATACCAAAAATAAACCAGGTATATTTCAAGTATATATACGTCAAGTAAATCCAATCAAATTACAGATTAAGCTAGAAATATATTGAAAAGCATTTTAAATATAATTTATTAACCAAAACATGCATATAATTCAAAATATACAGGAAATAAACCAAAATAAACTTAGGTAATAATTGAATTATTCATGTATAAATAATCAAAATAAAACATATTTTTCTAAATCATGCACCCTAAATATATATATATAATATAGTAACTCACACTTAGTGCGCTCCACGAGATGGGTCCGACGGGCCTAGTCCACTAGGCCTCGGTCTCGGCGCAACTAAACAAACAATAACGATAGAAATCAAAATAAACCTAACAGAAAATCCTAGAACTCGATCTAGAATATTAAACACAGAATCAGAAGTAGGGTTCGACCGGACATCACGTTTTACGAGAATTCTACCAAAAATTCGGCAGAACCTCCCCTGTAAAATGGACATCTCTCTACTCAAAGAGTAGAGCCAACCCTACAAAGAAACAAACTTCGAAAAACAAGCTCAACAACTCATCCACAACCCCTCGGTCGGACTCTAAACTACAGTCTATCGACCGGCGTCCACAATCATAGAATAATTTCAAAAATACCAAAAATACCCTTATAATATAGAAATACATTTTATAAATAGAAATTACATAATTAACCTTAAAACACTGTAAAAACCGATAAAAACTCATTTTATTAGTAAAATCGTATATTATATTTATAATTAAAAATAATTCACGAAAAATAGTTTTAATTAGTTAAAAATACTAAATAATTTGTGGAAATCATTTTTGAATAACTATTAAAACCAATTAAATTACATTTTTAGCCAATTTTATGTAAAATTACCAAAATACCCCTATATATATAAATATACTATAATTACTTCAAAAATTCACCAAAAATAGTATAATTATCCAAAATTAATTTTTTCAACATATTTATCAATAATATCAATAATTAAACTCAATTAACTAATTAATTTCAATTAAAAACACAATTAACCTAATTTTTCCCAAAATTACATAAACCTAAATAATTCAAAATAAATACATAAAAATTCCAAATAAATTCCTATAATTCATTTCAACACCTATAGTTATCATAAAACACAATTTCATAATTTAATTAATTAATTTCCGAAAATTAGAAAATAATATTAAAATATTCAAAAATACCCAAAAATCAAAATAATCTCCAAAAATTCCAAAAAAATTCATACATGTAGATTAAGCTACTAGGATCAACATTTGTTAAGGGAATTTTCATGAATCAACAAAAAAATTCAAAAAAAAAATAAAAAACCTAATTCGGCCAAATTGAGAAAAATAAAAAAACAAGAAATTTAAGGCCATTTAAGCTCAAAACAAAGCTAGAATCATGATTACCGTTGCTAGGGGAGTCCAAAGACACCAGAAACGTGAAGTTTAGTGGTTGGAATAGTAAGTTGTGAAGAAAAGGGGATTTTCGGCCAAAAATGAAGGAAGAGAGTTGGCCGGCGCCGGGGAAGGAGGCTAGGGGCGGCGGAGCAGCTGGCTGGGAAGGGCGGAGCTGCTGGCGGCACACTGACGGTAGGTGGTCGGGATTTGCAGCGGTGAGGGTTGATGGAGGACGGTTTCAGGAAGAAGAAAACCGAAGAAGAAGAAGAGAAAAAGAAAAGAAAAGAAAAGAAAAGAAAAAGAAAAGAAAAAGAAAAAGAAAAAAAATAATAAATATATATATTTTAATATAGTATATTAATAAAAAACTTGGGAAAATCACACACCACACATAGTATTTAATAATTTAAAATTTAATAAATAAAAATAATTAATTAACAATAAAATTAATAAACAAATAATAAAATATTAGGGTAATATTGATTAAACCCTAACTAAATAAATAATTACACATATATACGGTGTTTAGTATTTTAAAAATATGTATGAGTTCATGCAAGTCCGTAAATCTATTTAAAATAATTAATAGTAAATTATTTACATGAAAATTTCCCCGAAAATGCAAGTCCCGGAAAATTTTTATGTAAAGTACTCACAATAATACACAATAATTAAAATAGGTTTTAAATACATATCAACTCGTAAAAATATCATAATATATATATACAAAAATTATTAACACTGCATATCCCGATGCAGTATTAAAATGTTTAAAAACACGGAATATTACACAAGTCAAGTATACAAATAATAAGTTAAGTGTATAACATACATCCTTCTAACCTTATTTCTCCTACACATGAATTCAATGGTGAGTCTCTTTTTCTAGGATTTTTATTTTTGGCCTTAATATCAATAGGAGATATCAAGAACTGATGCACATGCCAAATCTCTTAACATAGTAAAGCATAGAAATAACATTTCTAAGTATAAAAGATTATCCTAATCTTTATTAACCTAAATGGGCCTCAAAAGGTATGGGCTTAGGCCTCTATAGATATGAATACCTTATGGCGACAAACACAAGCAATTTGGATAAATCCTAAAGGAAGTCACTAGGTCACTATATAAGCTGAGTCCGATGGAAAAGTTAAGGTTCCTTTAACAAGATGCCCTCCTTTAAGACTTGAGTTACATGCCAAGGTCAAAGGGGCCCAACATACTTTGTAAACTCGAGAGAAGACTACCCCCGTTTAAGACATGGGTTATAGACTTTAGTTAGATAAGCCTAGTAATCTCTCTTAAACTGAGTTAAGGCTAAGAGTGATGGTTAGCCAATCTGTAATCCTATAAAGCTAATGGAATCATAAAACCATAAACCAACACCATCAGTTTATAGGGACATAAAAAATGAATGTAAGAATAAAATAATAATTAATAAAATGATTCTAAAGAACATAAGTATAATTAGTATCTCTTATCCCTAATGGAGTCACCACTATAGACAGCGGGGTCTAGCATGCGTCCAAGATTTTAGCAACTGCGACAATATTTACGCTCAGGGCTCTAGAGAAAACACTACTATATCAGAAAGACATAGCGTGGAGATGAGGAGTCACCACCCAGGGTAATAACTAGGATAACTGATAAGTGGTGGTAACTCGATTCTTGAAAAGAAAGTTAGCATCACAACCAGGAGATTATGGATACAGAATACTAACTTCTTTCAGTCTTGTGTTCTTTTAAAATTAGTTTATTAATTACTAAATTATTCCCTATTTACATGCAATTTCATTTAAACCCTAATTTAGCATACATTTAACTATAGAGGCACTTAGTCATGAAAGAGCATACAAACAACACATTCATAAAATGCAATGTCCCTAAATTAATATAATCTGTATTGATTTTAATTAAATGGGCTAAATCTACATTTTTTATTTACAAATGAGTCTAAAAGCTATTAGGCCTAATTCCTATTTAATTTTAATTTAAATGAGTTTAAGACTATTGATTTTAGTTTAAAAAAAAAAAAAGTTTATTGATTTTAATTTTAAAAAAAGTGAGCCTAATTCTACAATTTATGAAAGGCTTTTAACTAATGGGGCTAAGTCTAATTGATTTTATTTAAGTGAAATGACCCTAAAGTCTATAAATTATGAAAAAAAATGTTTTAAGTGGGCTGAGCTAAATCTAAGTTAAATTTAATTAAACTAAAGGTGGGCATATGTCTAAATTATCCTAAAGGGCCCAAATTAATTTTAAAGCTAATTAGAAATCTAAACCAATTGTAAAAACCTATTAATTAAATGCGTTAAAGCCTAACGTGGGCTTGGAGCCCATAATGAATAAAAAATATAAAAAAAGCCCAAACAACAAATTAAAACAAATAATGAATAAAAAAACATACATATTGTGATTTCTAACCCTAATTTTATTTACATACAACCTAAATTATCTATTACCACCATTGATTTTATTTGGATTTTATCAAATTGAACCTAATTTACTAATCAGTTTTAAAATGCAGAAAATTAAATGGTTTCATTATTTCCCACTATCGGGGTTTTCACAACCTATGTACAATAAAATTAAAACTAACTAATACAACCTATAAATCAAATACATAATGCAAATACCATAAACAACACTAAAAAAAACATAGAAGAACAAAAAAATATAGAATAATAATAAAACCTGAAATCTATGTAAAATGACTATATGGTTCGATTCCATGGCATTCCATGGATTTTCATTGATTTGGTATTGGTTGACTTGATTGCTCCACGGTTGAGGTCATTCCCACCATTAAATCAAAACAAACAAAAAATGATTAATATAAAACTTAAAAAAATAAATGAATAAATAAAATAGAAATTAAAAAGAAAGAAAAAGAGAAGAAGAAGAGATGGATGGCGTGTATGAATGTTGTATTGATTTGCTCCTCAAAGTTTTTGTTCACCGTTTATTATTAGAATAAAATCTGCAGGCTTGATTTTTATTTCTCAGGCTTTATTGTTATTTTTAAGAGTTCATGAATGAGAAAGAAAATAATAGAAAGAAGATTTTTTTTTGTGTGTGTTTTTAGTCTCTCTAAAACTCTCTCTATGTAAAAAGTCTTTTTTTTTTCTTTATACAAAAGCATTTTTTTTTTTTGCCAAAAGGAACCCCTTTATGTTAAAAATATGTCCACCTTTTATAGACTAGGAGGCTAACCTCTTGTGATTATCACAGGAGATTAAGATTTCATTTTTAAAAGTTATTTATAAACCAACCTGATAAATCTTGGATTATCTTTTTTAAAATTATTAAATTTCTATCCAATCAAAAACTAGAAAAAATATTTTTAAAATTAAAGAATTTGGACAGAAACCAATCGGAGCTGTACAATTCTAAATAGAATTCTATATTTTTTATTAGAAATCTGTAATTCTAGTCGGAATTGCATATTTTTGATTGGTAATTACCAAATGACCCTTGAAAGAATCAAAACTTTTTCAATTAAGTCCTTAAAGAACACATTACTATTAAGTCTTTAAAAAAATACAATTAAGCCTGGATATTGATAAATCAATATCTACAGACCTATTTGTAATAAATTTTCATTATTGGAGTCCTCTATCACATCCACACTTGAATATCCCAAAATTGGGTGCTTACACATACTATGATTTAGATTTAATTCTTTGCTAAACTTTATATCCTTCATTTGGATAGAAAGTATGACAATAAGGAATTGCAGTAGTATTTTTATGAACATGGAATGTACTATAAGACTAAATGCTCTTAAATGTTGCAATATAATGATATTGTGAAGAGGAAGAATAGACACATTTTAGGAACAATTTAGCTCTTTTAATGGCATCTCATTTGCCCTAATGTACTAGATAAATGTAGTTACAACTATTGTTTACTTGTTGAATTTTAGAGTTTTGAATTTTAAGACTCAATTACAAGCTTTAGCAATGTACTTTTACCTTTTGTTCTTATGCTAGAACCAACAATATTTAAATATGTGTCTTATGTCTATATTCATAAAAATCAGAGAACCAAGTTTGATCCATGTGTAGTTAAGTTGCATATTTCTAGGTTAGATAGCGAATAAGAAAGGCTATAAATGATCCTACCAACATAGCCTTTATGTCATTATGGATGTTATGTTCCTTAAGAATGAAGTTTATTTTTAAGAATCAAGTTCTCATGGTTCTCTTCAATGGGACATCCCAATGAAGAGTTAAATAGAAGCAATGATTGGGTAAATTAGCCATGTTTTTAAAACATATGTTTAGAAGTAATGAGACTTAGGGAAATGTCTCTAATAGAAACTCAGTAAAGGTAAGATAAGGAAGTAAACAATGACTAGAAAGTTGATGAGATTAAGAATGAGCAAGAATAAGAACAACCTCCTTTTAGATAAATATCAATTAGTCAGCCTCTTGAGAATTATCCCGAGGTAACAATATATGAATCCCTTTCCTAATAATACTAAAGATAATTTAGTTGGTTACAAATTACCATTCAAATATAATCTTGGTAAGCTACCAAGTCAATATTCACCAGACTATAGAGAATGTAGGATAAAATATCCAATTACTAACTATACCAAAGCCTAAAGATTGTCACTATCACTCAAGACTTTTGTACACAAGCTGTCATCAAAGCATATCCTAAATACAATGGAAGAAGCTTGAAATGATCCCAAATGGACCCAAATAATAACTGAAGAAATGGAAAATTTACAAAAGAATAATATATGGAAATTAATGTCATTACCAAATGGGAAGAAAGTAGTAGGATGTAAAAGGGTGTTCTCTATTAAATATAGATTTGATGGAACAATAGATTATTATAAGGTAAGACTTATCATAAAAGGATACACATAATCATTTGACATCAACTATCAAGAAACTATTTACTAATGGAAAAATTGAATATAATTAAGGCAGTGTTATTAATTACTATAAATTTAGAATGGCTCCTTCATCAGTTTAATAAGAAAAATGCATTTTTCATAGGAACCTTGAAGAAGAAGTGTACATGTATATCTCATCGAGCTTTTCTACTTTTCATATTAAAGTTGTGTACAAATAACAGAAGGAATTATATGGCTTACAGTAATCACCAAGGGCGTGGGTTGGACAATTTTTTTAACCATTAAGAAGTATGACTTCAAAAAAAAAAATTGGATTATTCCTTATTCTTAAAGCAACAAGAAAAGTTGGCAACTGCTTTTATAATTATTTATATAGATGTGTCCTAGTACCATTTCTTGTAATATAAATGATATTGTATTTTTATTCATATGAAAAAAAATATTCATTTAAATAAAGTGTTTGTTTATTTGATTATTTACCCTTTAGCATTATATTAAAAGAGTTTATTATCAAGAGTTGATAATATGAGTGGAAAATTCTTTAGTGTCATACTATTTACCCTTTAGCATTAGTACATATACTATAAAATGTTCATAGTCATTAGATTAATATATGGGTAGTGTTAATCTGTAGAATATCACCTCTGTCTATTTTTTTTTATCAGTATATGATATTGATAGTTATAGGAACTAAATGTGATTAATTAGGATTTTCAAATTTTGCTTGAAAAGAGTTTCCTATAATATTAAGAGTTAATATTATTTTCCATTGCCATTTGAACTTGAACATAGTAAGTCACACATATAAGAGTTGTACCAATAATGACAATTATTAATTTAATTATTAATTAAAGTGTTTAATTAATTAGTTAAATTAATTGAATTAGATTTGCACTTGTGCGGGGATCTAGCATATCCTGAAATCTAATTCAAAGGTTTAAACAATTAAATATTAACTTGAACTTAATTTAATATTTGATATTAAGTTTAAGGACCAAATTAATATTTCTGACTAATAGTAGTTTGGATATGGACCATATACATGTAGAGTTAAAGGATGATGGACTCTTTAAGAGTTAAATGAGCCTAACTAGTTAAATCCACTTTTTAATGGAGGTGCCACCTAAGCATATGTATGGTGGCCACCTAGGCACATAGTTTCCATGCAATGTGATTGCATGGTAGACACTATAGTAATGTGTTATAAGCATGCACCATTGGTTAGTGGTCAATTTCTACATGCTTGAGATTACTTATTTTACACTTAAAGTAAAAAAGCAAGAGATTAATCTTTATATGCATGAGATGGCTTATACTACACTCAAGATTGAGTCAGTGGAGAATCACTATACATGCAAATTAGTCTCTCACATATACACTAAGTTAGTGGAAGTTCTCTATACTTCTACTACTTATAACATACATTTGACAAAAACATAAAGAGAGAAAATAAGATTGAGTGCTCAAGAGTTCAGTTTTCTTCTTCTTTCTTTCTTTCTAAGTGTTATGAGTGAGTGAAATACAAGAGTTGTGTTTCATAAATTAATTATAAATCATCATCTATTATGCAAGAGTTATACAAGTTAAAGGCTACATCCATTGGAGGTAACAAGTCGTATAACATTTAAGCTAAGGAAGAAGCTCTAACAAGTTTTAGGGTCACCAAAGAAGGAGTTTGTGGGTTAAGATCCATCAAAGGCTTAGAGTCATTTTGATGCTTCTCATGTATTTCAATCTAGATGCTTCACACTTGGGGAGCTAGGAGCTTGTAGTTTTATACAAATTAAATCCTAAAGCTTATCGAGCATGTTATCAACATTTTAAGTTTGTAAGAGTTATTAATCTTTTAGATGTAAGTCTCTTGACTTACTATGTATTTTTGGTTGTTTGTGTCTTGTTAAATGTTGTCCACATTGCTTGTATTTTAGTTATGTAAATTTATGTGACGCGATCTTAGTTTGGTTGGGATTCTTGCTTTCATGCAAGGGTTTCATGAACTAGGGGAAATTTTTAAAATTGACCCTAATCGAATTGGTATTCATATTATGATTTTGCTTATAATCTGGTGTATGTAATTAATCCCTTCAATAATTTATGTTGATGATATGATTATTACATGAAATAATGAGAAAGAGATTGAAGAATTGTAAAAACATTTGGCAACCAAATTTGAAATGAAGAATCTTAGAGGTTTTAAATTCTTTATAGTAAGGTAGCTCAATTAAGTCAAAGGATATTCCTCTCATAAAGAAAGTATATACTTAATTTGCTAATTGAGATAAGTTTGCTTGGCTATAAACCATCAACACACTAATAATCCAAAACCACAAATTAGGAGAAATCCAAATAAAAACATAACCAACAAAGAAAGATACCAACAACTTATAAGCAAGTTGATATACCTGTCTCACACACAGTCAAATATTGTTTATTTTGTAAGCTTGACAAGCCAATTTATATACAATCCAAGTGAAGAACATATGGAAGCTGCAATTTGAATCCTATAGTATTTGAAAGCATCTCCAAGAAAAGGGTTCATGTTTAAAAGTATGGTCACCTAAATGTTTAAAAAGTATGGTCACCTAAAGTATGGTCACCTATAGTTTTTGAAAGCATCTCCAAGAAAAGGGTTCATGTTTAAAAAGTAGTCTTCATTGATGATATACTAGCATATTTAAAGTGTACGAAAGAGCACGTATATCACTTAAGGATTGTACTATAGACACTAAGAGAACGTAAGCTTTATGCTAAATTTTCGATGTGTGATTTCTGGTTGAAGAGTGTTGTTTTTCTTGGACACCTGGCATCTAAGGATGGTATTTAAGTTGATCCATAGAAGGTCGAGGTAGTGTCTGAATAGCCTATACCAAATACAGTTATGGAGATTCATAATTTTTTGGGTTTAGTTGGGTATTCTAAGAGATCTTAGCAGAATTATCTAGAATTACAGCTCCTATGACCTGCCTAACTCAGAAGAATGTGAAGTTTATATGATCAGATATTTATTAGAATAGTTTCCAGTTGTTGAAGAAGATCGTTGATCTAAGAGTTACATGAGTTAGTGGATCGAGGTCTGATGATAAAGATGAGTAAATCTGGTGGACTACTAGCTCAATTCAAGGTTTAATATATGTTGAGAGATAGGATTAAGGCAGATCGAGGCCGAGATCCTATTCTAGAAGAACTTGCAGAGAATGTTTGAGTAGGGACTTTGTCACGATCCAAAACAGAGGGCCATGACCAGCGCTAAGGAACGAGAATTCTTTCGAATCTGGAACCCGTAGCAAGCCTTAAAAAATAAAAGCCAGCAATATAATATAATAGATAAAATATTTGTACAACCAAAATTTAATTTCAAGTATAAAAATAATAATTCCTCAACTCATTTTAATAACATAAATTTCATCTCATATATAATAAAATCTTTCAGTACATATTTTCAGTTTAACATTCTGAAATTTAAATCTCATACATGCATAAATATAAATACAGCTCACGACAGATCAAAATACAACCACTACTGCAGTGTCTAGAATACAAAATAAACTTAAGTAAGTAGTTTACATAATAAAGCCAGAGCGAAAGAAATCCGGCGGACAAGTCTACTGCTGAGGTCTGAAGATGAAGACTCTCTTGAAAAAATATCAACAGAGGGGAGTCAAATCTCACTGAGTGAATTGTTATAATATATATATACATGCATAACTAAATGTCAAATGCAGACACTCAATAGAATATATATATAATAAATATATATACAGGCAAATACACATAGATGCTGAAATCACTTTATATATAATACTGAAAAATATCAGTTTATTAAGGATCAAATAGAACCCTAAATGATTGCAACCTCAAATAGTAATAGACAACACTTTAGCCATACAAGCTCATTTATTCCAAATAAATTCACTTATTCCATTTGGATAGTAGACTGACCCCAAGACACTAAGTCAATTGAGCTTCAGCAGTCTGACTGTCAGTGTACTTGGCCTCGAGACACTTGATCAATCGAGCTCCAACAATCACACTCTCAAATCACATCTCCCATCAATCAGATCAGTCAATAAGTCATAATCCACCAATAGGTTAGTAATTTAACCTAAATTCTATCGTCGTACCGGTACGTACTCGGTCCTAGTACTGCCCATTAGGTAGCACGTTCTATTAATATCCTTCATTAAAACAACTCATACATTCATAAAATAAATGATGCATGATATTAATTTAAATGGGAATATAAACCATATATATATACTAGAAATAAACTAAAAATACACTAAGTATATTTCGAGTATATATATATCAAATAAATTCAGTTCAATTATAAAATAAACCATATATATACTTAAAAACAATTTAGGTATAAATCAAAGGTAAAACATGCATTTAATTCAAAATATACCTAAAATATACTTAAACATTTATTAAATCATTTATGCATAATTCATACAATTAAAACATATATTTCTAAAAACATGCAACCTAAATACAAGTATATATAAAATAACAACTCACAGTTGTGCACTCCATGAGACGGGTCCGACGGGCCTGGTTCACTAGGCCTTGGTCTCGACACAACTAAACAATCAAATCATAATACAAAAATCAGAATGAATCTAACTTAACTTCTAGAAACTCGATCTAGAATTACAAAATGAAGACAGATACAGAATCAGACCTGATGTCACGTTTTACGAGAATTCTACTGAAAATTTAGCAGAACCTCCTCTGTAAAACAGACATCTCTCTACTTAAAAAGTAGAGCCGGTCCTGTACGAAAACACACTTCGAATATAGAATAACCACACAACCCCTCGGTTGGATTCCCAAACTGCAATTCTACCGGCCGAGGTTCACAATTCACAAGACATGCACAAAATACATTAAAATTCCATAAATACCAAAAATACCCTTTATATACCAAAATATAGCAAATTTAATTATTTAAACACTAAAAATAATTATTTCACCAATAATTACTTAAAAACCCTAATATTAATATAATATTATTAAAAATCGATAATAACTCGATAAATTCACAAATATTAATAGAAACTCATTTTATAAATCCAAATTACTTAACTAGCCCAAAAACATATTAAAAATTACTAAAAACTCATTTATTTACAAAAATAGTATATTATATATAATTTGAAAATAATTTTTGAAAAATAGTTTCAATTAGTTAAAAATAGTAAATAATTTGTAAAAATCATTTTTATAACTCAAATAATTATTAAAACCAATTAAACTTAATATTCAACTAATATTACTACAAAATTACCAAAATACCCCTAATATATAATAATTCACATAATATACAATAATTATTCAAAATTCACTAAAAATTATATAATTACTCAAAAATTATTTTCTCAACATATAATTCAATAAAATCAATAATTATACTCAATTAACCAATTAATTTTAACAAAATACACATATAACCTATAGTTCTAAAATTCACATAAACTAAATAAAATTATAATAATTACAAAAAAATCAAAAAAATTATAAATTAAATTCTATAATTATTTTAAACCACTATAAACCCTAAAAATCATAATTTTACAATTTATTTAATTAATTTCCAAAAATTAGAAAATAATAAAAAAATAATAAAAAATTCACAAAAATCAAAATAAATTCCAAAAATTCTAAAGTGTAGATTGAGCTATTAGAATCAACTTTTGTGAAGGAATTCAGCTTGGATATCAAAGATAGAAGTTCAAAAAAAATTAAGAAACTAAAATGGTTGAATTAGAAATCAAGCTCACCACCAAAATCTAGACCAAATCAAATGAAACCAAGCTTAGAAATACACTCATCAGTGCTCAGGGAAGGGAAAGAGACCATCGGTGTCGAATTTGGTGTCCGAAATCGGCTTGAACAAAGGTGGGTGAAGTTTTGGGTTTCTCGATCAAAAACGGGCTGAACGGCGTAGGAGAAGGGTGGAGGAAGGTGGCGGAGCAGCTGGGGAAGTCGATGGCACTCTGGGAGGCACATCGACTGTAGGTGGCCGGACTTGCAGCGATGAGGGGGTGTGGGAGTAAGGGGTAAGGAAGATGGGAGAGGGGTGTTTTTGACAAATTTTTATTTTGTTTTATGTGTATGCATATATATATATATATATAT
Organism: Mallotus nudiflorus; assembly: GCA_947683625.1. Lineage (NCBI taxonomy): Eukaryota > Viridiplantae > Streptophyta > Magnoliopsida > Malpighiales > Euphorbiaceae > Mallotus > Mallotus nudiflorus. Next base: position 1,399,158 of record CANTUR010000377.1, on the reverse strand, counting down.
ATATATATTAATAAAACTTTTTATTAAAATATAATAAACTTATAATATACAATAAACACACACCACACATTATTATTTTATATAAATAATTATATATATATATACACACACACACACATATATATATAAAATAACCCTAATATTATAATAATATATATATGCATGTATATGTATATATTAATATACAAGGTATTAATTATGCATGAAACCATGCAATTTAATAAAATAAACTAACATTAATCAATAACATATTATTTAAATATTATTTTCCAAAATAATAAGTTTCAAAAAAATTTTACATAGAAAACTTTAAATAATTGAAAATAACATTAATTATTAACAAAATAATTAAATAGTCAAATATATATATTAAAATTATTAATACTGCATATCCCGATACAGTATAAAATATTTAAAAACATCAAGTTATTACAAAAGTCCACTGATTTCACACTTGATGATGAAGGTGTTTTGTGGATTAAGGGTAGAATGTGCGTTCCTGATGTAGATAAGTTGAGAGAGGAGAGATCCTCAAGGAAGCATATTGTGTGCCTACATGGAGTACCTGTGTCCACTGTGTTAGACAGAGGTTCAGTGTTTACCTTTTATTTTTGGCAGAAATTGCAGGAAATAATGGGCAGTAGGTTGGATTTCAGTACTACTTTTCATCCTCAGACGGATGGTCAGTGTGAGAGGATGATTCAGACACTGGAAAATATGTTGAGGATGTGTGTTTTGGATCTAGAAGGTAGCTGGGATGATCATTTTCCACTTGTGGAATTCGCTTGTAATAACAGCTATCATAGCAGTATTGAGATGACACCATATGAAACTCTGTATGGAAGGAAGTGTGATCTCCTTTGTGTTAGGATGAGATTGGAAAGAGAGTTTTTAACTAGATCTGAGATTATCCATAATGCAATGCAGAAAGTTTTTGTGATCAAGAGGAGACTAGAGACCGCAGTTAGCAGGTTGAAGAGCTATGCGGATCCGAGGTGTAGGAATATGGAGTTTCAGTTTGGAGATTGTGTTTTCGATGGTGTCTTCGAAGAATGGTGTGATGAGATTTGGTATGGTTGTATATCCGTTGGCTTTGCCTCCAAATCTAATTCAAGTGCATCCAGTGTTCCATATCTTAATGCTAAAAAAGTGTATTTACCCTTCAGACGTGTTGTAGTCAGACAATGTAGAACTAAATGAAAATCTGAAGTTCAAGAAGGAATTAGTTGCGATTGTATATTATCAAGTTCGACAATTTCGTTCGGAGCAGTTTTCGATGATCAAGGTGTTGTGACGAAGCAACAACGTGGAAGAGCATACTTGAGAGACTGAAGCTGAGATGCGAGCTTTTTACCCGTATCTCTTTCCTCATTAATTCTTGTAGTTATTCTTTTCTTGAATTCAAGGATGAATTCTTATAAGGAGGGGAGACTGTAAGAACTCTAGTTTTTAAATTATTTTATTATATAATGAGATAGACAATGTTAATAAAATTTAAAAGTTAAATTTAATTATTTTACTATTTTGTGATTAATTATTATTATTTTATGTTTAATTGAATTTTCTACGTAAATATATTATTTTGGATGTTTAAATTTCATTGTGTATATTTATTATTTTCGAATATCATTATTTTAATAACATTAATTTAATGCATGGTTATTTTAATATTATTTTTAAGTACTAACATTATTTTATTAACTGACGTGATTTTGAGTATTATTAATATTTTTAAATTATTCTAGTACCATTATTAATGTTATTATTGTCATTATTATTTTATGTGAGTTACTATTACAATTATCATGTGATATTATTAACATAGTATTAGTTTAATATTAATATTTTGAGTACATCATTATTATTTTATTTTTATTAATTTAAATTATTGCATTATTAAATTATTTCATAAATATTGTTTATATTATTGTTATTTTTAAATGTGTTGTGTGTTATTATTATGATGGTTATTATTTTTATTATTATCATTAGTATTACTTTTAAATGATATTTTATGTGTTGTTATTAGTTTAATATTTATGTGTCTATTTTTATGTGTGTGTGATTATATGTGTGTGATTATATGTATATATATATGAGTGAGATATTTTTTTATTTTTGTGTGGTGGGGAAATTTTTAAACATAAAATAATATTATATTATAACATATAGTTTGATAAAAAGCATAATATATATATATATATATATAGCAAAAGAAGAAAAGTTATAGAATACTTACCTCCTTCGTGCACTGCCATCCTAACCATCCCCTGTCATTGTGCCTCTTCCTTTAGCTTGCTGGACCACCACTATCTTCTTCCCTTTTCTTCTCCATCGTCTTCGTCATTGTCTGCTCATTGGTGTGTCGTCGGAGAAGACAGAAACGGCAGCAACAGCAAGTAGCTGCTTCTCGTTGTCGATCATTTTTTGACCACCTTTGCTTGAGTTCTTGGGTTTTTTTGGATTCCTTGAGTTGTGAGGACTCCATTTCTAAGCTCGGATTGAACTCAAACCATCTCGTTTGTGAGTTTTATTGAATTTTTGTTTTTGAGCTTTTAGGGTTTTTAATTTTTTTTAGGCTGATTTTTATTGATTCAAGCAAACTCCCTTTGCAAATGATGATCCTTATAGCTTGACCTTCATGAATATATTTTTGTTATAATTTTTGGAATTTAGTTTAATTTTGGTGAATTTTTTATTATTTTAATATTATTTAATGAATTTTCGTAAATAAATTAATTAAATTATGAATTTAGTTAAATTATTGTTATTATATATTGTTATTAAATTTGATGTTGAGAAATAAATTTTTGGGATTTTTATATAATTTTTATAAATATTTTTAGTTTATGTAAATATTGGATAATTGAGTTAAATGTGTATTTTGGTTGAAATTAGAGTTTAATTGTATGCTTTAGTTGATATTAGAATATTATTTGTTGATAAAATAATTTTATGAATTTATATAATTTTTATGGAATTTTATATAATTTATGTGTATCTTGAATTATTAGGTTAAATATGTATTTTTGTTGAAATTATTGGTTAAATATGTGTTTTGGTTGATATTAGTATTTTATATGTTGATTAAATAATTTTAATGATTTTATATAATTTTTGAGGAAATTATTTAGTATATTGGATAATTTGTGTTATAGGGTTAAATATGTAATTTTGTTAAGATTATAGTTAAACATTATGTTTTAGTTGGTTTTATAATTATTTAAGGTATTAAAATGATTTTTACAAATTATTTACTATTTTTAACTAATTAATACCAATTTTCAAAAATTTTTTCAAATATATATTATTTATTATTTGGGTGATAAAAATGGGTTTTAAACTAATTTTATAATATAATTAAACTATTTAAGCAATTAAATGTGAATTTTATTATGTTATGTTGAATAATTGTATAAAAAATTGAATTTTTATTAATATTATATAATATTTGAGATTTTATTAGTTAAATTGTGATAATTTTGGAATATTATGTAAATAATAAGTGTATTTGTTATTTTAAGATTAAATGTGTATTTTATTATTTTTGTGATGTTAAATTGTGATTTTAAATATTATTTACAATTTATGTTAATTTAATTGTAAAATGGAAATTTTATTCCATTTATGAATTTTATTATCAAATATTATTTAAATTAGACTTTTATGTTTTAGTTGGAAAATAAAGGCTTTTAAATATTTTAATGGATTTTTTATGATTTTTATTATTTTACTATTTAATATTGTTGTTTTGTAAATTATGAACCTTAGTTGGGGATTTGTGGAGTTTGGGGTCTTAACCCGAGTTGTTGTGCTATGTGATTTTAGAAGTGTGTTTTCTGTGCAGGATTGACTATACTTTTGTAGTGAGATGTCCGTTTTACAAAGGAGACTCTGCCAAAATTTCAGTAGATTTTTCATAAAACATGACAACCGGTCCAAGGTTAGTTTTGAAATTTTTGATTGAGTCTTTCTATAGTAATCTTAGAAGTGTAAAAAATTAGAAATTTATTTTGATGGTTGTTATTATTTTATTTTTCTAGTTGCACCGAGACCGAGACCTATCGGATCAGACCTGCTGAGTTTATCTCGTGGAGCGCGAATCAGTGAGTTGTTATACTATATATATATATGTATTGCATTTTGGGATGCATGACTTAGGATTTTTCATTTTCCTTATATGATTTAAAAGTGATTTAAATTATAATGTAATTTGGTATATTTTTTGTTTATTTTAGTATATCTTGATATATATATGTTTGCATTTTTTCAATATACATTTACTATATCTTGGAATATCTAGAGTTTATCTTGATATATGCATGTTATATAATTAGGAATATTTTTAGTATATTTTTTATATATGTTCGAATTAAATGCATGTTTTATCTTCGTTATAGACTTAGCATGTTTAGTATATCTTAGGTATAGTTTTAGTATATTTTTGCTATATTTTGAAATAAATGCATATTTTACTTTCGATATATACTTAAATTATTTTTAAGTATATCATTGGTTTATTTTTGGTATATTTCATGTTTGATTTGAATTTGTCTAACATATAGATACTTGAAATGTACTTAATTTATTTTAAGTATATTTTTGGTATATATATGGTTTATTTTGCTATTATGAATGTCATTCTACATTATTTATTTTCCCATATAAATGATTTATTTTAAATTAAGGATATCGATAGAACGTGCTACCTAATGGGCAACATTAGGACCGTGTACGTACTGGTGTGATAGATTTAGGGTTGAGTGAGAATCATTTGTGGCATTATGATTTGATTGATATTGATGATATGATTGATTTGATTGAGATGTGATGTGATTGATAATGTGATTGCTAGAGCTCGATTGACCAAGTGTCTTGGGGCCAATCACACTGACAGTTAGACTGTTGGAGCTCAGTTGACTTAGTGTCTTGGGGCCAGTCTACTGTCCATATGGATTAAGTGAATATTTTTGGTATTAAGTGAGCCTGTATAGCTAGAGTAATGTTGTGGTTGATTGAGGTTGCGATTTAATAGGATTCTATTTGATCATTCAATAAAAATAAATATTTTATGCATTTATTATATATATAAAAGTAGAGTTTGACATTTGTGTGTAATGCGTGTATATATATATATATATATATATATATACACACACACACACAGGTGCCTAATTGTTATAGTTTAGATTGCATGTATATATATTATAATAATTCACTCAGTGAGGTCTGACCATCTTATATCATCAGACCTTAGTAGTAGAGTTTTTTATCGGTGTTCTTCCGTCTTGGCTATTTTATTTAAATATATATTTTGAATTCTGATTTGTATTCTAAAAACTGCAGTAGTAGTGTTATTGTATCAAAAGAGTATTATTTTATTTTAATACTTTGTACTCTAAGAGTTGTATTTGAATATTGTATGAATATATTTATTTATGAAAGGAATTGAAATATCTATTTTATATATCGATTAGAAAAATTTTAATTCAGTTATACTTTTTATTTATTTATTGCATTTTTTTATTTTTTAAAGCTTGCTACGAATTTCAGATTTCAAAGAATTCTCGTTCCCTAGCATTGATCATGACTCCTAATTTTGAGTCGTAACAATTATATATATTTCAATACTACTTAAAATCTAAAGATATTTATATACTACATATTTTTAACTTTAAACCACTCAAATATTTATTTTTAAAAAAATTTAATAATATAATAATTATTTAGTATTATTTTTCAACTAAAACTCTACTACATATACTCTAATACTGATCTAATAATTTTAAAACTAATCCTATTATAGCTAAAAAATTATGTAATAAAAATTAAATTTATAAATTTATACATAATTTTATTGTAATTATTATTTTTTCGTTTAAGGAACCGTACTAAACATTTTATGTAAATTTTATTATTCATAAGTTGCATTAATTAATTATTTTTTGATTTAATATTGATTTATAATTAGCCTTTTACAGCTTAGAATTAGAAAAAATTAGTTAGAAAATACTTTAATAGAATGAAAGATAAAATTTAAGAAAATAACGAAATATAACAAAATTGAAATATGGAAATCAATAGAATTAGACAATATCATCTTTTTCTATTATAAAGATAAAAATTTGGAGATGTAACGTTATTAATATCTTTGCTAATGTGGATACTTCAATCATTTGACTTTTTTATTAATAAAAAATATTTAAATATTTTTTTTTATTTTGAAATATTGGGAGAAGACTTTTGTTTCCAAATAAATTTAAATTTGCACAGTTGTTATCAATTTAATATATTCAGTAATTTTTTTTTTATGTGTTTGTCCTTCTGAATTAAGAATTTAACACAAGTTGAAGAGAGATGATTATTTTTTTAAGAAGCTAAATTAACTAATTAAAAGGAAGTAATGAGTTCATGCATCAACAAAGAACATCATTACAAATCATAGAGACCCCTTTCTATTCTACCAGCAGCTGCTTAAATAGTTAAAAGATGGCCATCATCATTAAGCCATACATACATATTATAGTTCGCAGAATATATAATTTCACCTTTAAACTTTACTTAATTATTTTATATCACTTATCGGCTTTCATTTTATTCATTTTCACTTTTTAATTTCTATTTTTCACTTATTTAACCTATATAACTTCTATTTTTTATCAATTTCACTTTTTAACTTCTATTTTTTACCTATTCAATTTCAATACGAATTAAATACATGCGTTTTTCTAGTGTGCAAAAAGAGTTAAATAAGTAAAAAATAAAAAAAGTTAACAAATGAATTGAAAAAAAAAAATCAAAAAGTGATATAAAATAATTAAGTAAAATTCATGAACGAAATTGTATATTTTGCAAGTCAGTTTTTGATAAAGTTCCAAAAATATAATTGCACTTCACATACACCTCTAAATTTCAACAATATACCGTTTGCTTTTTCATATTCTTGACCATCTTTTTCCTCTATTTTCTTCCCTAAACCCACCCTTTTGGCTTAGTCAAATAATGGCAATGGGTTAGGTGGCTAATATCATTTGTAATGCGAGCTTTAGAATCTTCAATTTCATACCTAACCATAATTAATTAATGAATGTGAACCTAGCTAGCTTCTCTTATATAAATACATAGATCAAAGATTGATTTAACCACATTAAACCCATTAATACAAACTTCTCATCGTTATATATTTATTTCTTGTTTGTCTTTTTCAAGAAAATCCATGGATGTATATGGCATCTCTAAAACTCCATTGATACATATTGATTATGCACAAGGAAGGGAAAGAATAGAATATATATATAGAAGTTAATTTCCCATGAAGAACTTAAAAAAACAAAATTCTATAGTAAGTAATCTAAAAGGAGAAAAAAAAAGGGGCAAAAGATAGATAGAAAATGAAGCTTTATACAAAAATAAGCAAAATAGATATGATGATTGATGAATAAATAATAGTAATTTTATCTGGGGCAGACTTGTTTCTGCTCCACAGGAGAAATGGAAGAGCTCTTGATGAACTCCAAGCAATCTGCAATGGCTTCTGAGTAGAAAGAATTGGAGCGACCAAATGTTCTGATTCTGCAGCCTGCAGCTGATGTCTCCACGTCCATCATAAAACTATTTCTGCTGCTGGTGATGCTTGTACTTTTCCTGAAGCTGCTGCTGCTACGGCAACTTCTACTCATGTTTCTCTTTAAGAATTGAACAGCATGTCCATATGAAGATCTCCACCTGCTCAAGAGCTTGAACATGCACACAAACCTTGCCCGGAGTCTTTGAACAGAAAATCTTCTGGGGTTTAACCTGAACCCTCCTCTGCCTCCATGTCCATGGTGTCTTCTTCCAATTTTGCTGTAGCTGCCTCCTGTCATCACATAACTCATTTCTTCTTCTTCTTCTTCTTGTGCTTATGAAAGAGAAATAGAAATGGAATATATATATATAAATAATATATATGGTTGAAGAATGACTTTTTGGAAGGTGAGGTAATGATGAATAGATGTTAAAGATGAAGTGTGTGGAAATTGAGAAAGAAAACAATGGCTGGCTGTGATTTGTAGACATTTAGACTTTGGACGGTATTCATATATATATAGACGTTGATCAAAGATTATTTATGACTTTATCGATCGTATGTATTTAATTAATTTACATAATAATTAATACGGAATAGAATAGAGTTATTATTATTTATATCTGAGAGTGGTAGGGCCAGAGGAGACAAGGAAAAGAAATGGTAAGTGTGATATTTTTCAAATTAGGTGACTTAAAGCCAAATTGGTAATCAATGAGTGATTCCTGGGGGAACAGCTAAACTAATCACTCTAATTGTTAAGAGTTATTAACAATAAATATATCATACTTTGTCCAAATGTTTGACTTATGAAATGTCTTCTTATGCCTATGGTCACGTAGTGGCTTGCCTTTTTTCCTGGGGATCGTATGGATTGGTGGTGGCTACCGGCGTCCACTGGCTATGGTGGGTGTTTTCTGTATTCCATTAGCAATCCCCAAGGAGAACATATGTATATATATATGTGCATGCAAATACAAATACAAATAGTAGCACTAGTGTTATATATATAATATGATTTTTATTTGTGGCATTATTATCAATAATTCATATCTTTTTCAAAAGGATGTTGATTGTTGAGCATGTATAATTTAACTAACCACAACTCTTAATATTAGCATATATAGTGAGAGATATATAGTAATGGGAGCATAATTTGTAGCATTGTGCATTGCAAAATTGTACATGGAAAATTTGGAGATGGAATCAATAAAAGATAATTATATTTCTACGTTAATTTTTAAAGACGTTAAAATAAGAAATATATATACAATAATTTTTAAAAAAATTCAAAATAGAGCTAATCATGAAATTTAGAACTAATTGAGACTTAATCAACTTTCAACCACTTATTATTACATATTACTAAATTGATTTCAATAGCCGTTCAATGAGAATTATCTATCAGTTATCTTGAACAGTTGAAACAAACCCTACTTATTTGATAGTTATTTATGCTTTAATTATACTAGAATTTAAGTTTTTTTTTATATATTTATTTCTTTTGATATAAGATTTGAATTTAAATTTTTTTTCAGTATTTTACCAATTTCACCAAGAATGTGGGTCATTGAGTTTGTTTTGAGAGGGATTTGTTTTTTGTTTGTTCAATATTTGAATTGGAATTCTCATGATTTGGTTTGTAAATGTAAGGGAGACATGTGGAGAAGGTAGTAGGCAGAGGTAGAAGACGAAACAAAATATTGACAACATTTAGTATTTAGGTGCAATGGACCATCACTTTGAAATCTTTGCCGCATCAATTTTCTACTGAATAACTTTCTTTTTTTCTTATTCAACATTTTCACACTAAATACAGTCCAGAAAAAAAAAAACAACAAAATTTTTAATCCAAATTATTAGATAAACATCAAAACTATAAATAAACATATGAATTTTTATTCCAAAATTATTAATTTTATAAAAATTTTATTTAAAACACTAGGCATGCAATTTCAAGCAGGTAAGTGTTCATCAATTAACAAATACATGTAATTCCTCGTTACTTTATTTTTTTTAGTAAATTAGAAAGTCATGTGACCTTAGTATGGATGGATTGCATAATAAGAGATAATCTTCTCATTTTAAATTGACAATATAAAAATTGAACCCTACACGCTAAAATACATTTAAAGATGAGTTACTATTTAATTAGTCTAATTACTTTATTTTGCTAAGTTTGTAAATTGAATTGCCAGACAACTATCACATCGTATGCACACATACAAACTCTTTTTTTTAATTTAGAAGTAGACTTCATTCACTAAGAAACAATACAAGAATCTGAATCAAGCTCAGTTAATCTAACAAGACTAGTGGGCATATTGCTCCATCTCTCCCTATTTTTTAACAAAAAATCATTCTTTGCTAACCAATCGGCAACCTGATTTTTTTTTTATATTAATCTTCCTGAATACAACTGCACCTCTGGCTTGTTGTATCAGGACTTGAATCTCTTCAACAATCGCTTGAATGCTCCATTCCACCTCATCTAAATCACTATTAAATGCCTTCATTAGTAAAGTTGAATCTGACTCGATGATGAGATTATCCATACCTCTGTGTCTAATAAATCTATATGCTTCTCTTACTGCTAATGCTTTCGCAGCCAATGGAGAGCTACATTTTTCTCTTATTGCTTCAGCTTGGATAATTTCCCCTCTGTAGTTCCTACACACGAACACTACTTGCGCTAAAGATTTCTCCTGAATGAATGATGCATCACAATTAACTTTGAGTTGGTTTCTCATCGGTGGTTCCCATCTTAGTATGACATTTTGATCTATTGAGCTAAGGGGAATGCTACTTGCAACAGCATCCTTTCCCACCCATTCCTTCTTTTGCTGTTGAGCTTTCCTGATTACCTCAACCGGGTCCTCTATCATTTTCTCAAACACTACTTTATTCCTGCTTTTCCATACATGCCAGCATAGGATAGCAACTAATTCAAGCCTACTATTCGATGAACTGCCCTCTAACAAATTAGCCATCTCTAGCCGCCATCGGTGAAAAGAACTAAAAACCTGAACCATTGGCATGTAATTTAACTCAGAACCAAACCAAACTAGACTTGATCGAGGGCATAGGAATAGCATGTGTTCTAGCGTTTCTGAAGCTTCACAACAAAATTCACACTTCTCATTTACTTTGCATCCCCTTGTTTTCAAGTTGAAATTTGTAGCTAATGAATCTCTAATACACCTCCAGATAAAAATTTTTATCTTTGCTGGAACTTTTAACTTCTAGATAGAATTCCAGATATTGGAGTTTATAAGAAAAAAGGTACTTGGTTGGTTTCGTAATTGGGCAAAACCAACTGTCTTTTTTAGTAAATTATACCCAGACCTCACTGCAATGTACCTCTTTTCTCATAATTCCAAATTAGCTCATCAGTGCCTTATTGTCTCCTAACAAGAATCTGCTCGATAGCTTCAACCTAAGCTGGAATAAATAACTGTCTGAAAATAGTACTTCTCCATCTATTAAGGCGTGTATCTATAAGGTACCTTACCATATGAAGTCTGGTTTCCTTTTGGAGGAGGAGATGAGACTTTGAAACCCGGCAAGCTCGACACCCATCCATCGGACCATATACGCGCCTTGTTTCCCGCTGAGATGTTCCACCTGCATCCCTCTTTGAGCACCTCTTTACCATGTAATAGGTTGCTCCATATCCAGGATGGCCTGTTGCCCCTTTTTGCCTCCAAAAAATTCAAGTAAGGGAAATAGATGCATCTCATTAGCTTTGAGCTCATTAGATGAGGGTTTGTAAGCACTCGCCAACCTTGTTTAGCGAATAGAGCCTGGTTAAACAAAGACATATCCCTAAAGCCTAAGCTGCCTGACTTGTTACTGCATGACATCTTGTTCCATGAAACCTAGTGGACTTTTCTAGTACCTTCCTTTTGGGACCACTAGAAATTTCTAATCAATCTCTCTATTCTGCTTATGATAGTAATAGGTAACTTAAATAGCATCATTAAATAGGAAGGAATTCTTTGAAGTACAGCTTTAATGAGTACATCCCTTCTCGCAGTGGATAAATATTTAGCCTTCCACCCTGTCACTTTTTGTGTAATTCTTTCAATTACTGAATTTCCCATTTGAGTTTTTGTCATAACCCATTCAGCCGATATGCCTGAATACTTGGACAGAGTTCTTATTTCTGCAATCTGGAGCTCATTTGTTATCAGGCTTTTTGTATATGATGGAGTGTCTCTACTAAACATAATGCTCGATTTACTGAAGTTGATTTTTTGACCAGAAGCCTCTCCAAACTCAGACATTAATTGTTTAAATCTCCTCGCTTTGTTTATCTCTGCTTTCCCAAACAGAATCATGTCGTCCTCAAATTGGACATGGGTAATAGCCTCACATCTCCGGTTAATTTTATACCCCTTAATGCTTCCTTCTACCATTTCCTGCGAAATTAATCTAGACAAGACATCAGCAATAAGAATAAAGATGTATGGGGAGAGGGGATCACCTTGCCTCAGACCCCTCTGAAGGTTGAAAAAATCATACTCTTCCCCATTGATCAGAATAGCATACGAGACAGAGGCGATACAGTTCATAATTAGCTGCACCCAACTGAAGATGCTCCATTTATGTTTTTAATTCGTATAAGGAAGCAAACATAAATTTTAATATTTCTTTAAGTGGGTTAGGGATTTAATGGCCAACTCTTTTAAATACGAAGAGAAATTAATCAAAATTTGGGTTCCAATTTACCCTTATTCTATTGATTAAAAAAAACTTATCAATACTGAAAATTAACATAGAGCTATCATGTTTAAATTATATATCATCACACTAAATTAATTATTCAAAAATTTTTATTTTTTTTATAATTTAACTAAAATCGAATCAATTATTTAGAGTTCGTTAAATTTTATATATTGATAGTTTAAAAAAATCATTATATTATTTTAGCATAATTTTTTAAGTTGGCATGCAACAAATCGAAAACTGTGTGTATTATTTGTTTATTGGAGCATCTTACAATGGAGAAATTGCAGAGGAAGAAGGCAATTTGTTGAGGGCAGTGGGGCACCGATGCATCTTAATTAATAATTGACAGACAAATCAATTTGAAATTGCAGGGCAATTGCCTTTGGTTTGGGTGACAATATATAGGAGAGAATGTCTGGAATCCATAACATTATACTATATTAATTAACTAATTAATTATATAATAATCAATGTAATAATTTTGCAACACCAAAACAATTAATATTAATGTTTGGATTTTGTTTAGTAAAAAATTTAGAGAAGCGAGCTAATTGTGTTTAATTAACATGGTTTAGGGGATGACTTTGGGAATTTGCAGCTTAATTCATTATATTAGAGACAAGGGTGACACACTAACACTTGTTCCTGGATTCAGGATTTGCAACTTAAAATAACTAGAATAGAAAATTAAAAATTTTATTTTTTTCTTAAAAAAAAAACAGACCGTACACATATATTTTATTTTATGATTAATATAACAGAATATAAAATTATAAATAGAATCAATCAAGTGAAAATTATTTTTCAAAAAAATTAGTTTAAAATAAAGTAATTCAAATAATATGGGTGATGCCTTTTATTTATATTTCTATCTTAATAAGGATTCTTACCCTTAAAAATAAAAGAATCTAAATCCTCAAATAAAAAGGGGACTATATCATTCTCAATTAAGAATATTACTCTATAAAGTAAGTGTACTTCTCTCCTAATTAAGGTAATTCTAAAAATACAAAGAAACCTATTTCTAAAAGGTTTATGTATACTTTTATCTATAAATATATATCATGTCATTTATTTATTTATTTATCATCTCCACATAATATCATACTCTACATCAAGATGTCATTCCATCATTCTATCACCTCATCATACAAGCAATAATCTTTTATTCTTTATTATATTCTACTTATTTGTTTTATTATATTTTTCTCTATATGAATACTGACTTAATCTTTAGAGTGTTTATGGGGGAAACCTCGCCCTCTTCACCAATTATTCCCGTCAATGCAGGTTCCACAAACAAGAGATTTGATTTGGAGTTATCAAGTGGTTCCGTCTGTGTGGAAACCTAGCTCTTTTTATTTGTTTTTGAATAAAATAGTCAAGAGTTAGTCACAACCAAATTGAATTCCGAGTATGATTACTTGATGGAACGTGGCTAAATAACTCAAATATACAACTAAACCAGCAATTGTTTTGAACCTATCCATGCAAAAATTAATTCAATCATTGACTTTCACATTTTTCGATTGCATCAAGGTCATGGCTCATAGCCCCAGCAGATCGGATGAGATAAGGAATGTGTGAATATATCCACAGTATCCTTGTTGACTTAACCTTGGATTTTTCCTTAAGCTTTAATTTCAGGCAAATTCCATTGTTCGACACTCGATAATCATCTAAAAAAGCAAAGAGTAATGATCTTGAGGGCATAACCTCGCTAAAGACCGTCAACATCTTGGTACAAGCTGCTTCACAGGCAGCTAATATGTACATAATTTTATTAAAAAGATTCTATGGGACCGCATATTGGGAGAGCATAAGCAAACAACTCCAATAAATTAGTAATTGTCCTCAAGGACTTGATCATGAGGCTTGAAGATTAGTAGATTAAAAAATATGTGCTCATTTGACAAACTCTTTCTCTGGCACTATAATTTCTTAAAAGCAAAGACTCATCTGTTGGCTTGTTTGGTATGAAAGTGACAAAGTTGCCTTGACATAACCTTAAGCACATCATGGATCAAAGCAACTTGAATCCTCATTCCAAGCAATTAAAAAAAATAATAACAGAAGAATCATGTGTGATTGGATGGACGCATGGGTTATATGGCTTTCAAATTTTATCCCACTTTGATATTACTGATTGCAAGATGGAAGGCTTCATGAGAATTAGAGTAATACTTGAATGACATTATTAACGCTTGTTAAGACATATGGGATTGGATATTGAATTGAAGGTGCATGCTTTCTGTCAAACTATTTAGTCTGTTGCTTCTTTGTTCATTCTTGTCAACAAAAGAAAGGATGACTAATGCAGCTGTTAGAATTCTTGAAAATAGATGTCCCACTCCTTTGAAACTTGCAAAACTAAGATCAGAATTTTGTTCAAACCAAATACAGTTTAAGGGATAGTCATGCTAAACTCAAACGGTAACTACGCATCATGACATATTTCATTTTTTACATGGTCATAAGCAACTGTTAAAGTGAAAACTGAAGCTTAAAGTGGCAACTAACTTTATAGAGCTCGATGAAGTTGAAGCCAAACCTAAATCATTCGAGCAGTGCCATTTTCGGTTTTTATACACAATGCTTAAAAGAAGCAACTAAGCAAGGAAAACAAGAAGGTATGCATAAGCACAACAGATGTCGAGCCTTAAAGATATCCTAAGATTAGAATGATCATGGCCACTAATTATTAACATAGTCATTGACAATAGGAAAAGCTTCATATGAAAACCTAAAATTCGATGAAACCAACATAGGAAGGCCTTGAACGAGAATGGTTCTCGGCTCACAAGCTAATTTTTGAGCATTGAATATTGGACATTGAGTTCCTAAGCATTTGGACACCAACTACCGAACAACAAATCCGATGAGTTTATTATTCTCCAGCTTTTAGGAATTCTTAGAGCAAGCTATCCCGGAGCACCTGGTGACAGCTATGAAATCCTATTATTCTTTAACACCGAGTTTAATGCCCAAACAAATTGCACAGAGCACTAAAATCGGGTTAAGTCAAATACCCGATTCCACTCTTTAGTTACTCGATTATGATTCTCTTTCTTCAAGACCAGGCTTAATAACTAGACCTAAGTCACTTGATACTAAATAATTTTGAAGCTCAAAGCAGGCAAGTCTAGAAGCTCGGACTAAGCATGGCTTTAACTCAGAACAAGATGCAGATTTATATCAACCAGCAGGATATTTTTAATTAAGGAATGGCTTCTCCATTCCTAGCAACACTAACAAAAGTGAAGTAATCATATTTAATCAAAATGGGATTCAAATACAATAACGTTGAGAGCACTGTATGGGGAAAACAAATTCGAGACTCCATGCATAGAATTTTCTTGATCATGTAATAAACATCAACCATCATGATCTAAATTATATATAACAGCTTCGAGTTCCGTTCAAGAGTTTTAAGCACCAAGCTCCGTCACTTGTTGAACCATGAACACTTATCATCCACCCAACCCTCAAGTACAAAGTTTATATGCTTAGTATGATGCATCCACCAGAGCACCGATCATAGAGCTTAAGAGCACCAAAGCCTAGAGACAGGCGGGCATATAAGTTTGGTTCTCATGTCTGATTTATTTGGAATAAAGCACTTAGCTTTTCAGCAAGATTCTGAGTAAGAGTACAAGTCACAGGAAGATTTATCTCAATTATATCCAAACCAGACACTACAACAGAGCCCAAGATTTGGATACTCAAGTCATTTGAAGGGCCAAAAAATTTATATTAGCACTAATTACTGAAACTTACACCAACTTAATCATAATCTTAGCAAGTAGCATTGCCCTTTAGAATCAATTAGCTCTAAAAGTTAAAATCCAAAGCTTGGAAGGAATTCCACCAACTATATGAGCCTAATCCGAGTCAAGTATTAAGGCAGAGCCCAAGCGTTGGACCTTCAAAACATGTTAAACTACATTTGAAGGATGTGTTCAAGATAGTACCTAGGAGCCAAATATACTCAAACTCGGACAATAATACCACAAAGAAAGGACCAAATTATAAGCTCTAACTTCGAGCCTAAGTTCCTTCAGGTTATTAACCACCATGAAGCAAATAAACGAATATAAATATTCATTTACTCAAAGGCAGGACAAGAGTATATTAAGAGATAAGTTTCTTTCTCAATTATTTAATTTTTAATTATTTTCAACTTCTCCTTATATGAATATTTATAACTTGTCACACAAGCATATTAACACATTTACACCTAAATATTCGTTAATTACATGATTATTATCTATGCATGAATTGGCACCAATTACATTGATATATTTTTTATGTTACAGAATGACAATCAATTGAGATGGATAAAAATAATCCCGAAGATTTTTCTCTTTTGTCTGTAATAACAAATAAAGGAAACACTTTCAAAAAGCTCAATGCATCTAAGAGCCTTAGAAATTTACAAATTCGTGGGATCCACATTTAATAAAGAACTTGCTATACATTGTTAAAATTATAAGATATCTCAAGAGAATTCAAAAACAACTAAAAGTGAGAGCAATCTTTATTCATAAAAATTTCAGAGAATGTTTAACAAGGAAAATTTAAGAATAGAGTCAAGTATATCCACTACATAGTCAAATAAATCAAAAAGCACAAATCCAAAATATCCTAACTAGCATCACACAATATCCTCTATTTAAGAAGAGGGGCAATCTTAGCCTTTCACTTGAACTACAATGCTCATCTTATGATTTGGATTGAGCAAGCCCAAATTTTGGTCCTTTAAAGCCTATATTCTATCATTTCAAAAATCTTCACTAAATTACTATCCCATATTATGGAGCTCATATTGAAAGAGCGTAAACTCACTACCAGGATTACAACATCTTTCCTTTTGCTAATATACTACAATTAACAATGCTCGAAAAAATCAAACATCAAATAATAATAATGTTCGAACTTGGCATAAATCATTATTCTGACCAGGCAACTACCATCAACAAAGTTATTAAAGTTCATAAACTGAGCAACATCTTTATTACCTTCAAGTTGCTTTAATAGTACTAAAGTTCAGCATTCGTGTCATGCTATTAATACACTGAGAATCTAAGTTTAGTGACTGAAGCTAGCACCCTCAGGTCGCTTTGATAGTACTGACATTTGGCACTCGGGCCGCAGTTTTAATGCACTGAGAATCTAAGTCTAGTAATTGAAGCTGGCACCCTCAGGTCACTTCGATAGTATTGAGGTTCAACACTCTGGTTGTGCTTCTAATGCATCGAGAATCCAAGTCCAGTTACTGAAGCTAGCACCCTCAGGTCATTTCAATAGTACTGAGGTTCAACATTAGGGCTGCACTTCTAATGCACCGAGCATCAAAATTCTAGCGACGGCTGGTCCCTTAGATCATTTTTATAATATTGATGGGTTAATCCCTCAAGTCATTTCTATAACACTAAGCATCTTTTATTATAAGTTATGCACATCTAAGTCCAGTTGGTACTTCATGATTATGATATTCTAATACTATGATTCTAAGACTTGGTATACCAAGCATCTTAATGTTTAATAATTGAGGCTGGCCACCTGAAGTCATCTTTCAACAACATATGAGATTTCAAGCAAAGGTTTTTATCTCAGCGCATCATTCATCTTCTATGATTCTTGGAAATCTAGAAATCTCAGACATAAATATCTGAACAGACTTTCAGAAGGACTCTTGATATCTCGTATTCATATTCCTATCTTAATAAAGATCCTTGCCCTTCAAGATAAATTAATCTAAATCCTCAAATAGGAAGGAAACTATGTCATTTTCAATTAGGAAGATTACTCTACAAAGGAAGTCTACTTCTCTCCTAATCAAAGCAATCCTACAAGTACAAGGAAACCTATTCCTAAGAGGTTTATGTATACTTTTCCCTATAAATACATCTCATGTCATGTCATGTCATTCATTCATTCATTTATCATCTCCACATAACATCACACTTTATATCAAAACGTCATTCCATCACCTCATTATACAAGCAATCATCTTTTATTCTTTATTCTATATTACTTATTCATTTTATTATATTTTTCTCTATACGAATACTGACTTAAGTTTTAGAGTGTTTATGGAGGAAACACCGCCCCTTTACCAATTCTTCCCATCGATGCAATTTCCACAAGCAAGAGATTTGATTTGGAGTTATCAATAGGTACTCACTATTTTTCATAATTTTTTTTAAAAAATAATTTTTTAAAATTAATGATCTAATGTACTATTTTTTTAAATATGTGTTGTTAAATTAAATGAATATTGCACGAAATAAAAAACATTGTGAATACTTTTGTATAAAATTATAAATGAGTCGAGCTATTTATAAACTATTTGGAACTCAGTTCGATAAAAAATTTGTTCGAATTTATATATTGAAGTTCATTGAATAAACAAGTCAAATTCAAACTATACAAAGTTCAATTCGTAAAACTTGTAAACAAATTCAAGAAATAACTCACAAGTTGGCTCCTAATATATATATATATATATATATATATATATATATATATATATATATATATATATATATATATATATATATATATATAATATTTTTAAAATATATCCTTTCAATAAAATCATAATTTTATTATAACTTATTTCGTAAATAGTTTATTTTAAATTTTTAATAGATAAATTTAATATATAGTTCATATTTTTTAAAATTGCTTTTAGTTTATTTAAGCTCACTAAAAATTGTAAACAGTTTGGGAATACCAAGTAACATAATGAATACCGTTGGAGTTTGAGTCCATTATAAATAAACCAAACTCTAACTAATAAAAGTTCAATATTCTTCTTCGCTCAATTCATTTACACCTATATTCATTCACACCCCCAACTAGCCTGCATCTAATGAATTACACAAAAAAAAAAAAAAAAAAAAAAGACTTTTGAGTTAAATTTCATCTATAAATAAAATTTACAAGATTATTAATATTAGCATGTGATTATATCTAAAATTTCATGGCGGGATAAACAAAAATAAACAAGGTTAAATGCATAGTTCAACCCTAAATTTTACTCCATTATTTTTAAAATAATCTCATCCTTCATATTAATTTATAATAATTTCATAAATAAAATTTTTAGAAATTTTATTGTAAAAGAGATGGATGTGCTAAAAAAAGAAAAATACAATTTTTGATATTTAATTTAAAATAATAAGAAATTTTACAAGTTGAAATTGATTGTTAATTAATTCAAACTCTTCACATGACAAGATTAACACTGGTAGTAATAGTGAGATAATTATAAAAGTAAGTAAATTAAGTGAATAAAATGAATAAAAAGAAGATAAAAGTGACAGAAGATTGAAATTTCTTAAATAAAATTTTAAATTCAAATTTTAGATATGGAAAATATATACTATAAAAGTTTTATATTTTGAAATAGTTAAAGTTTATGCTAACCAACTTACTTTATTAAAAAAAGGAAGTAATGACCAACTTGGTTTTGAATTATTTGCAAGTTAATTGATTGTCAAAATCAACTTGGCTTTGGATATTTGCAAATTGTTTACAAATTAGATTTGCCAAACTTACTTTGCTTAACGCTTAAAAATTGTGAGCCTATAAATAGGTTTGCAATGGTTAGAATTTGTGTGGTTGGTAGTGATGGGCATTGTGAGAGAATGAGTTGGTGAGTTGAGTATTTTGAAAGTAATCTCCTTGTGAGTCAAAAATATAGAGAGTAAGTTTCTCATATTTCAAGAGAGAGTGTTAATTGTTCTCTCCTTGGGTAATAAAAAGAAGGGTAAGTATGTTTTCTCTTATTTTAAGAGAGAGTGTTAATTGTTCTCTCCTTAGATAATAGAGAGAAGGGTAAGTGTGTTTTCTCCTATTTAGGAAGAAGAGAGAGTGTTAATTGTTCTCTCCTTAAATAATAGAGAGAATGATAAGTGTGTTTTCTCTTATTTCAAGAGAGAGTGTTAATTGTTCTCTCCTTGGTGATATAGAGAGAAAGTTATTATAACTCTTATAATTTTTTCATAGTGAAATTCATCTAGTCTTGCCCATGGTTTTTCCTTGATTTATTTAGAGTTTTCCATGTTAAAATCTTTATGTTCCATATTTTTTCAATTTTATTATTTCAATTATTTTAGTTGTAATTTTCTCTACTCCGTTCACAATTCGATCTTATGCATAATCTGCATCAATTTTCACAATAAGTGGTATTAGAGCATTTGGTTCATGAATCGTGATAGAAGTAATGGCGACAAAGTACGAGATTGAGAAATTTAATGAAAAAAATTTCTCATTATGAAAAATAAAGATGAAGGTAATATTGAGAAAAAATAACTATTTGGTGGTTGGTGGCTATCAGTGAAAGGCCAGAGGAATTCACAGATGATAATAAGTGGAGTAAGATGGACGAGAATATTGTTGCAAATCTTCATCTGACATTACGAGATGAGATACTGTCTAGCATAGAAGAAAACAAAACTACAAATGAGATATGAGATCAACTCACTAGACTATACGAGCCCAAATCAACCCACAAAAAAATTTTCCTTAAGAGAAAACTTTATGCTCTTCGAATGGTAGAATCTACTTCAATGACATAACATTTAAATACTGTGAATAGTTTATTCTCCTAACTCACTTCGTTGGGATATAAAAGTAGAGGTAAATGAACATGTTGAACTTCTACTTCAGAGTCTACATGATTCATATGATCAACTCATTATCAATCTGACAAATAATATCCTCACGGATCATCTATTCTTTGACGAGGTTGCAATTTCTGTTCTAGAGAAAGAAAGCAGGCGCAAAAAAAAAGAAGACAAGATGTTGAATTCGTAACAAGTAGAGACTTTGGTGGTGACGAGAAAGAGATCAATGGAATTCAACTCTAGTGGGAGATAGAGGCAAGATGAATCAAAATTAAAAGTAAAAAAAAAGAATATCAAATGCTACAATTGTAGCAAAAAGGGTTACTTAAAGAAGGATTGTTGGAATTTAAAAGGTTATAGTCCTCAAGGAAATTTTGCAAGTGCATAAGATGATGATAATGTTCTATGAACATGAAATGGCAAGATAGAAAGAATAGTGTGAAGATTTGATTGATTCTAAATCAAATCTTTAAGTGGAGATTGCATTAAAAAAAAAGAATATAAAAGGCATATAATTGAGAGGGAGCCACTACCCAAATATCTAAGGTCATTTTGGTGGAAGGTGAACCCTTGATGAAAGCCCATTTGGTATTAAAGGCCTAACAATTAAGCCTAGTTGAAGCCTAAGCATGTCGGAGTCCATGAAGCCCAGAATTATTAACATGGTATCAGAGCCCACAAGTGCCCTAATAGGCCAAGAAGATCCTGGAGGCCCGTGTGGATGTTTGAAGGCTCCAAGCTGAAGGCCTAATGTTGATGCCCAAGTGAGGCCTGTGTGGATGATTGAGGCCTAAGCTGGAGGCCCTATGTTAATGGCCCAAGTGAACAACTCAAGAGAAAAAAGTTGCAGTTGGAGATTTAGAGAGGTCCAATGGACTGGTTTAAAGGCTTGAGGCAAGTTGGTGACACTGAAAGGAACCCCAAAGTCTAAAAATGAGGAGGAGACCAAAAGGTTTAGGATCGGTCCATGTCGAAGCAAGTGACAATTGGTCCAAAAAGAGTGAAGCCTATTTGCAATTGAGGGGGAGATTGTTGGAAAATGAAAGGTGGGAACAAATCCCACATTGAAAAGAAAAAGAGAATGTAAAAATTATATAATTGAGGGGGAGCCACCATCCAAATAGCTAATACCATTTTGGTGGAAGGTGAACCCTTGATGAAAGCCCATTTGGTGTTAGAGGCCCAACACTCAAGTTCGCTTGAAATCCAAGCATGTCGGAGTCCGTGGAGCTCGAAATTATTAACAATTCTTCAAGTTTATTATTTCAATTATTTTAGCTACAATTTGCTCTACTTTGTTCACAATTTGATCTTGTATATAATCCGCATCAATTATCACAACCAAATATATATAAAAAAGATAAGATACAAAACTAAAAAGAATTATGAGTGAGAATAAGATCATGAGCTTAGTAAATAATAATAACTCTACACTGATAAAAAGTATTTTTATTTTTTATTAATCGGTAAAGTTTAAGTGATTAAATTTTTATCATAGAAGGAGAATAAAAGGAGCCGAGATTCAATTGGGAGGTTAAATAGGGAACAAGTGATTAAATCTATAACTTTATTTTATAATATACATCTCTTGAGTTTTACATTTTGTTACTTGAGTTACCATGAAGAGCAAAAAGGTTTAAATTATAAATGAAGATGTGAAATAGTTTAAATTTTAGTTTTAGGAGTATAATTGACCAAACAGGTTAGGGGGGGTGAAATTGCACATACACATATTGGCCAAAAATGGGTGATATGATTTGTGTCTGGTGGAAGGATAACACTCAAAGTTGAACTATTATTACTACTGCTGCTGACTTGTTAACGTCGCAGACAACATCTTCCTTAAATTCCCTCTAGTGTTAGGGTTTTGCAAATTCAATCTTTAAAAGTTAATTTCTTTAATTATCTATCTGAATTTCGAAATCAACAATTTTTATTTTTATTTTTATATGCCATCAGATCCTAATTCAATCTTCACGGGTGATGATGAATGATGATGATGGTACAGATTCTGGGAAGATTCCCCTCCCCCTCCCAATCTCATCCACCGCCACATTATCATCATCATCGCCGCCGCCGCCGCCGCCTGTTGAGATCCCAATCTCGTGGCCTTCCGACACCAAGCTCACTCTGGATTGGATTCAAGATTTTAGCACAGCCTTAGAATGGTCATCCAGAAATGTAGGTCCTTCCGATTTCCCCTCCGTGCTACCTGTTTCGGTGTTTGACTCGCTGGTTCTGACAGCTTCCAAGATCCTCCACAAAGAGCCCAATTGCATCAGAATTGAGGAATGCTCTTCACTCCCTGATTCTTCAGTTGTAGTTGTTGGGGACCTTCATGGTCAGCTTCACGACCTTCTTTTCCTCTTGAATGATGCTGGATTCCCCTCCCATAACCGCTTCTTTGTCTTCAACGGTGATTATGTTGACCGAGGCGCTTGGGGTCTAGAGACCTTCTTGCTCTTGTTAGCTTGGAAGGTTCTTTCTTTCTTTCTTTCCTTTCTTTAACTTCTCCACCTATTCTTTTTCATATCAGTTACTTATTGTGTTTTTCAATTTTGTTTCATATCTGTTTAATTTATGGTAATACAAGTTTTATTGAGTCAAGATTTGACGTCTAATTAAGTTAATTTTGCTTATGTGATTAGTTTAGGTTGGTTTAATTCTTGATGAACTCCATATCTTTATCTTTATCAATATGCTTTCATTTTTTTTCTTTGTTTTTTTCGAAGTCTTATAAGCTTACTTGGGTTGGAATTCTTGTTTTGTCTAGGTCTTTTTGCCACAGAGGGTGTTTCTCCTTCGCGGCAATCATGAATCCAAGTATTGTACTTCTGTATATGGCTTTGAGAAGGAAGTGTTAGCAAAGTATGACGATAAAGGTAAGCATGTGTATAGGAAGTGCTTGGGATGCTTTGAAGGGCTTCCCTTGGCTACCATTATTGCTGGCCGTGTATATACTGCTCATGGGGGACTTTTCCGCAGTATCGCTGTCACTCCTTCAAAGAGATCAAAAGGAAAGAAGAATCGAAGAATAAATTTAAATCCTGAGACCACCCGTCTATCTCTTGGTTCTTTTGATGAATTATCTAGAGCCCGAAGATCAGTCCTCGATCCTCCTTGGGAAGGCTTGAACCTGATTCCTGGCGATGTTTTGTGGTCTGATCCCACAATGAAATCTGGACTTTCTCCAAATAAAGAGAGAGGCATTGGTCTACTGTGGGGACCTGATTGTACTGAAGAATTTTTGAAAAAGTTCCAGCTAAAGGTTCTGCCCAATATCAATTTCATTTAATCCATTGTAGTTGTCTATTTATCCATGCATTACACAGTTTTGGCTTCATGTTCGTTATTTGTGTGAATAATTAACATGACTATCTGAGTTTATCATAATTCTAAATATATACATGATCTGTTGATTCCAAGTTTTGAAATATAATAACTTTTACAAATGCTGATACAATAATTTATGAGGATGCGCCTTTTATGAGTCATTCATTGTACCATCCAAGTTGTAATTGTATTTATTATTTTAAATAGTTATCCAGGAAGAACCTTTGGCTATTTTTAACCACAAAGATCAGAAATTGATTTCGCTTAATTATAAATTTTAGTAGTTAAAGAACTTTTTGTTTTTTAGGATGAAAACATTACACTTGTGTGTACATATATGTGTTTCACTTAAATTACTCAACAATAATAAAAAACTAATGTTCTATAGAAGCTGGTGTTTGCTGTTATAATTCTGATATTAGAATCATGGTTTGCTGTTGTTTTTTAGCTAATTATCAGATCCCATGAAGGTCCTGACGCAAGAGAAAAGCGATCTGGCTTTGCAGGAATGGATGAAGGGTACACCATAGATCATGTTGTGGAGTCAGGAAAGCTAATTACTGTATTTAGTGCCCCAGACTACCCACAGTTTCAGGTTTCATTGCAATCCTTCTTTTAATGCTATACACTTCTAAGATTTTTTTTTTTAATTTTATTTTATGCATCTGCTTCATCTTATTATTGGAAACATGAGGTTTTGCATCATTTGGCTTAATATTTCAAATGGCTTTAGTACTAAATGTAATGTTTTGGCTAAATTCTCCAATTCGTTGTTAAATGTAGAGTGTAATGTACATGTGAGTGCCTCGTGCATATAATTTACCCCATGAGAAGAGGATATGAGAGCTGGAAAAGATTTCTTGTCCATGCTTACACAATGCATTCATTGTGGAGTGTCTTTTTGATGTAGATTTATTGTGGAGAATATAATATGTGTTTGGGTGTGACCTTTCAAATATGATCACATGTTTTGGGGCCTAGTTAGCTATTTCAGAATTTTTGTAGATTTCTCATTGATTTGAAATGTTTACTAGGATTCTCATATCTTTCCATACTTGTTTAGCATGGGGCATTGTAGGGTCAAGTCAAGAGTCAACCTGGTTGTGGCTTGAACTGATTCAGAAAGGGAACGAAAGAAAAGTAGCAAGGGTCTTGGCTATAGTCCTTTTCTTTAATCAATCTACATGAAGGTTCTTTTTTTTTTTCCTTCAATTAATATTTCTTTTTTAGTTGGCGTGTGTTTGTGGGTGTTTTGAAGAAAGCTTGGAATGATAATATAGTTGTTCACCCCATTTCAATTAAGAATAACTCTTTTTAGGAAGACAACTGGCAACTTCCCAGCTTTTGCAATAACCTCTCCTTGATGCTTAATCATATGATGGAACTGAGGGAAAAGAAAATTAGGAACTGTTTTCCTTTGGTTAGTGATTTTAACAATCTATAGTTTCCTTTTGCCATTAGGTTGAATTAGAATATTATACTAGCTTTTTTGTTTAGAGATCCTAATGTTAGTTCTTGTGAGACAAGGAAGCATACAAATGTCCATCTATGATTGAGTATTTTAGTTCCGGTTTAGGGGGGTCTAATTCTATTGAGATTTCTCTTCTCCTTTATCTTCTTTTGTTTGTAGATTAATTCATTTCCTCCTTTTTTTCTTACCTTAAAGGCTACTGCTACAATGCCTTGTGTAGAGTTCAAAGAAGCTATAGATTTCTTTCTTTACTATCATTTGGGTCTCTTTCATGTCTTGTACACATAGTTGTTCAAGGCAGTAGGTGCATTAAGGCGCAAAGGCAAGGTACAAGCTTATCAAAGTGAGGGCAAAAAAGAAAAAAAAAAGCAATTCATATAATAACATTCAAAATACAACACATGCGTAAAAATATTAAACTTAGAATCAATATTTTGCAAATTTAATATGAAAAAAAAGGGTTCAAGAGGCTTAAAGTAATAAATCTAATCCTACTAAATATCTATAATTCCTAAAGTCCACAAACCAACTACTTATCATTATTAAGCTGAACAAAATCATTTTCTTCATCTTCTTTTTCTTCATCAAATTCCTTATGCTCACTTTCAATTTCTTCATCACTGTCTTCTTTAACAACAACCTCTTCTTCATCTCTAATTATTAAATGAACATTGATCCTTCTTTGAGAAGATAATTTTGCCTATTCTAACTGCACCCCATGTTAATTATATACTTCTTTTTTCCTATTCTTCTTCTTCTTTTTTTTTTAGGATGACTTGATGCGTTAATCCCATGGTAGGCCTATTATTTTAAAGGCCCAAATTATATCTAACTAAAACTTTAAAAAGACAAAAAAAATCAAAATGTTACAAAGCTGTGCCTTGAATAGGCCTCATTTGAGACTCAAGGCACAACATGTTTATAATATTGCCTGCCTTTTGAAGGTTGAGGTATAGAGGTCTGAACCTTTTGAATTTTGCACCTTAGGTTTGGTAAATTTCACATATGGTACCCAAGATTTTTACTAGATCCCATTATACTATCTAACTTTCAATTGGTCACTTAGAACTCCCCGAATTTTAATTTAAATCCCATAATAATGCCCAAAGCCATTTTCTAGCAAAAACATTGCCAGAATGTTGACATGGCATCCACATAACATCATATGTGTATTAAAATTTTTAATTTTATTTATTATTTAATTTCCATCTCATTTTTGTAAGACAAATGGCACCATATTATTACCACGCCTTTTTTTTCTCATTTAATTTGAAAAATTATACTAAAGAAATGAAATTATTCAAAATGTAAAAGTAAGATGGAATTTTTGCAAAAAAAAAAAAAAAAAAAAAAACTGAAATTTTTTGGAGAGAAAAATTAATCTGAAGAAAATTCAATCAATTTACTTTCCTAATAACCAAACTTTTTTTTTTTGTCATTACTGTCTCCAATATCAACATTATTATCACTAAAATTCACAAAAAAAAAAAAAAAAAAAATAAAAAAAGAATCAGTTACTTGTTTCCCCAACCATTTCCAGCAAACAAAAATAAGAAGGAACCCCAAACCCAAAATATTCAAACCCTAAAGAACTCAATTGATTTTGTTGTATTCTCTATCATCCTTCATTCTCAATGTTATCCTTGTCATTCTTTGCCTTCGATAATAGCGGTCACTGGAGCAATGTCATTGGCCATTCAACCCTTGAAGAGAAGGGGAAGTTGGGCACAAGCAACATAAATGGCAGCGATATGAGTGGCAAGGTGCAGGTGGCAGCAATGTAAAGGCAGATCTGAATAGTATGGAATATATGGCAGCATGTGAGCAACAGATCTAAGTGAGTAGGAAGTTGATGGCAGCAATATGACTGGTGGATTTGAGCGGTAAGGTAAGGAGTAGATGGCGATGTGAGTGGTAGGGATGTGCAACTTGTCTTCTTCAAATATTTCGTGGATAATAAAAGTTTTTTTTTGGGAGCAAATAGATTTCTACAAACAGAAAGCAAGCATAGTAATCTTACATAAAATATTAGAGATGGATTGTATTTTTAAATGAAATGGATGAAAAGAAAGCATCATGTTAAAAGGTGATGAAGAGGTGGTGTTATGGGTTAGAAGTGATAGTCGGGTTATGGGTGTGTTAATTGTAGCGGTGGTGATGACGGCATTGGTGGTGCCATGGGTTAATGGTGATGGTGAGAAAAATAATTTTTTCTTTGTTAATTGATGGTGTTTGGTTGGTGGAAAAATCTGAAAAAATAAAAATTGTAAAAAATAAATGATAGAATTAGTGGGACATATTGTGCTTATGTGGTGCCATATGTCTTATTTAGTTCTTGTGGAAATTTTAAAAAAGAAATTGTAATTTTTTTTGCCATGTAAGCCTCCACATCAGCTCCATGTCATTTTCGCTGACCAGAAAATGATTTTGGATGCTTTTGTGAGATCAAAGTTGAAGGTTAGAGAGTTTTAAGTGATGAAATGAATGTTGGGTATTATAATGTGATTTAGTGAAAAACTTGAGTACTGTCAGGTAAATTACCCCCTCAGGTGCGCATTTAACAATTATGCCTTTACAAAATCTGTAATTCCTTGAGTTTTCCCATTAACTAGCCTCTGAAAACATAACTAAAAGCCCTAATTGCGTTGCTGCAAGAAATAAAAAACCTGCAACTACATCTCAATTTTTGGACCGTAAAAATTTATGAAATTAACAAAACCATGCCCTGATCAGTCCATGACTTTCCCCTTTTTTTTCTAGAAAATAAGGACAATTGAATCCATAATTCATCAAAATCTAGCCAACCACACAGACACCCATAGAGGCAGGTATTCAAGCCTATCCTACACCAATCTATCTGTTATGTGGACTGTTTTGTTGCTTAAATTGAAAATGGGAGAGGGAAAGATAAGCAAATGGGTGGATGAATAATCGAGGGATCAATGAGAAAACATTAGGGAAAATTGTACTTGGAACAACTCTTAAGCAATTGTGCTTTCTCAATTGGGATATTCTTCAGTTTGAGATGAAGTAACGACTCTTAAAGTGGAAATTAGATTCATAAATCAATATAAGCACACAGCTACTGGACAACGGCACAGCATGGATGAAACCATAGGCAAATAGAGGTCAAACCTGGATAATGATACTTGCAACTGGTTCAAGTTGTAGATGGTCCATCTATCATGTTCTTTTATGATGTGTTTGTAATATTTCTGAAGATTGTTTTTAGTGGAAGCAGGAAGGCATCTTGTAGTATAGATTCATATTGTATTTAATTGGATAGGTGAGATTTCTTTTTGAATGCAGTGGCATTGTATTCTATCATTAACTGAAATTTAACCATCAGTGCGTTGCTGAAAGTGGTTTCTTCTTCAAGAATAAGTTACAACATACACGTATTAGCCACATATCTACAGATTATTGATATATGAGTGAACAATTAGTTGCTCACAGCTTTGGATGATGAATAATCAGGCATAGACAAAATGACAAATGATACCAATTGGTCAAATATTAGGATAAAAACAAATAGGCTTGTGTTGGTTCAAAGTATTTCATGTTTTACTTTTGTAGCTCTTTCAGATTTTAGATAATTTTTGCTATCATCAAACTGGAAGATTGATTTCTAACTGTTGTACATTGGTCAGTTTCAAAGTGTTGCCAAATGAAAACTGATGCATGTCTTTTTATTGTTCTTGATACTTTATTTTCCATTGATTACGTAATGATTTTATTTGCTACATAGGCAACGGAGGAGAGATACAGAAATAAAGGGGCATACATAGTCTTAAAATCCCCGGATTTTGATGTGCCACAGTTCCACAGCTTTGAAGCAATTACACCAAGACCAGAGGTATAGGTTGGCAACTAGTATCATGATGAATGATGAAATTGTCTTTTCCTAGGCATGTCCTTTATCAAGGATAGGACCAAAAAGAAAAAAAAAAGACAGCAACGAATAATAATGGTTGTTTTTGCGCTTATGCCTAGGTGCATTTATATTCTCCTTTTTTTTTTTTTTATAATAAAGTTCTGCTTAAGCATGCTTTCTCTGATACATTGTTCATTTCAGGTGACTGCCTATTATGACTATGTGGATGTGATTGATTCTGATGAAGAACTGGACTTGGGGTCAATGGTAACTTACCCATAAAGGCCATCGCATGCTTTTAATATATGAAAAAATGGGCAAATTTTTGAGTTACATAATGATTATCTACAAAGTTTTGTTAATTACTTGGTAGCATCTGTTGATTCCTTTACTAGGTGCATTATGCCCTATATGTGGAATAATTTATATATTTTGTACCTTTTAATAGAGCAATTGTAAAATGTTCACTTGTTATGTAAAGTTACAAGATCATCATGTTCCAATTTATGTGCCTAAAAGGAACAAACCATTTCCAGATGCACGATGTTTCTAAAACTTTAGGGGTTAAGAAGGGGATGATGTTAGAGCATAGGGTACAGCAGTCTGATTACTACTGCGTTTGGCAAGGAATATCTTTTTGTTGTTACATTGCTACGGGGCTTGGTCAACTTATCGTTAGCCTTGCTATTATTACTTTGCTTGGCTGCTTTCCCTCCAGTTACGTTTCTTTAACATTGGGCGGCTACAAGAGAAAGGGGCAAACCGTTTGCAACACTTGGGAGGTAAATAAATATGTAGTTTACGGACCGAGGGACTGCAATAGGCAAATTCCTTGTACGACTCCCCGCTTCGCTTTTGTTTTCCTATAAAAAGCAGAAGACAAAGACGTTTCGTATCTATTTTCTTTTCTTTTCTTTTCTTTTCTTTTCGTTAAGGAATAAACTATCCCTCCTGATTGGTAGAGGATAATATGGTGCAAAACATGGGAAAATAAAAAGCGTGCACAATGTAAAAAAATATTATGTTAGTACAGATGGTCAACTGAAATACATGAAAAATTAGCAGGAAAAGAAAAAGAAAGCTATACGAAAACCCTCAATCTAAAATTTACCAAATTGAAATACAATTCAATTCGCATGCACCAGTGTTCAAAACTGAAATTGTGGGAGCAGCACCTACACCAGCTTTATGCCTAAATCTCTCTCAATCACTTCTACAATATTCGGAGGATAAATCTAGAAATTCCTAGTCCGGCTGCTCAAATGGTACACGAACAAATAGTTGTCCATGCAGGGTGACCACAGCTGAAGTCTGATGTGGGTCAATCCTTGAGGGTAAGCTGACGACCTGGCATAAAAATAAAGATCAACCTAGAATAGAGGTAGGGCGGTTTCATAAGGAAATGCAAAGATCATTACACACAAGGGCTCCCACTACAACACAATTCTTATGACCAACAAAACATGTCTGCTCAAACCTTCAAGAACTGTACCTTTTTGAAAGGTGTGACCCCCCAATGATTATCAGGATGCGCAGGTTCACCACTTATAACCAGTCTCCCTGCAGGATCTGATTGAACACGCACCTGAGTTCACAAAATAGTCATATAACCACTTCTACAGAAACAAGAGAGTGGCAAACTCACTAGGAATAAACATAGTTCAGAATGAAAATTGTTAACGTTGCCGTAACAGATGTTTCCAATAAAATAGCAATTTCATAGGCTGAATTGTCATGCTCCTGCAAATATAATTCACATGAAAAACAAACAAGCGAACACAATATTGACCACCTTAGGGGTCTATACCTGGCTAAGGTCCACATACTTGCGCCTAATAAAGGCCTTAATCCCTTGTTTGTATAGCTATAAAAAAGGCTGATGTGTTTCATTGCTAAGACATGAAGAGAGGGTGGTATCCACCATAGCATGCCTTATTAAATCACCTAAAGAAACAGTTGACTAACACCGAGTACCAAGACTTGGCCTATAATTAATAAGATGATATTCAATTAAGTATTGCTAGATCCAAGGATTCATTGCTAAATGGAGAAGGCATTAAGTTTTACAAGGCATTATCTTAAAGCATACTAGTAAAGTAGAAAAAGACCAGGCAAGAAGATTTGGGATGCCTACCTCCTCGCGAAGGAGTCCAGGTACTAAAGCATACACCTCAAAAGAATCTTTCTGCAAACAAAGTTCTTAATTAGACTCAAGTTTCTTAATCAGATTAGACTCAAGTTTCTTCATCTATGTGAACAATAGATGAACTTACTGTTTTCTGTACATTGATTTTCACCCAATCAGCAGGTGGCCCCAAGTCGACCACTTCTACATCCAATCTAGTAACAAGAAACCACAAATATTTAATCAATTGGATCAATGATTTGCACAATGCTTTCCCAGCATTACTTCCAATTTGAAAAAAAAAAAAATTAATAATGGCAGGAAAACCAAATGAAGTAGGCAAAGACAAATCTTACTGTGGATTAGATGTTTTCGCACGTGCAGCTTTGACAGCATGTTCTGTGTAAGATGGTTTCTTACGCTTAAGCAAACCTGTAACATCACAAAATTTCATATTGAGGAACTAGTTTAAGATGTTGCATACAAAACCAATAATTAATGAGTTAAATAGTAACTCAATCACATACCAAGATTTTTAAGCGGCTTTTCACGCTTTTGCAAGGGTGCAGAATTCTTATCCTACAAGAACAAATTACTACATTAATATATCTTAATTACAAGAATCTGCATTAAAAAAAAAAAAAAAAAAAACAGTGCAAAACATAACTTCAACAGACCTTAATGATAGCATCACTAACTTCTCCATTACCAAGAAGACGTTGCGAGTGCCAACCCTGCATAGCACGTGCTGCAGCATCCCTCCGTGCTCGACCCGATCCAGGTGTCTTATTAACACAAGAAAACAAAAAAAATGTTGGCAACAACAACAATGAAAAGGAAGAGAAAAGAAAATGATTGCAAGATTATTAGTTAAGAAATGCATTTAAACTAATCTGTTAAAGTTCACCTGATTTACTACTCTACCAGAATTAACTAGGGATCAAATTGACATTATTTTAGCATTTTGGCCAATTTAATACAAAAGTTGCACTTTCGGACCAATTCAACACAAAATCTACTAAAAATTCTCTATTATTCTCGTTCTAGTCCCTTCCTCTTCATTTTCTCTCTCCTCTCATCTTCTTTCTTAATCTGAAATGGTTACCTTAACCATCTCAGTAGAAGCTTCTAGGAAGGACATCAACAATCAGATTGGCAAATTGACTATGCTCGATGAGCATCAATCAAATGAAACCAAGGATATACACCATAAAAGCTTTACAACTTATCGCCATGCACCTGGAAAAAGTACAATATTCCCATTGTTCCTAGTAAAAGTAGAACAACATAGAATATGCTGCCTATAGCAAACAAAGTATAGCAAAATACTTTTATCGCAAACTAAATACAATGTCAAAACACCCAATATATGAAGTTAAAAAGTTTACCTGATTGTCAACTACCATAGGTTCTGAGTTTGAAGTAAGGGGAAGATTAAGGTCACCACCAGGTATTTTATGCCTTTCATAATCAAGAAGCGCCTGAGAAAAAGAACAGAATACATTAATATATATGGTGTTATTGGAACAGATTTAACACTATAGCAAACAAGTATATGCAGAATATTATTAAAAAAAAAAAACAACTAAAAAAAATCAACAGTTCAAGAAACATGCTCAATGCTGTAACATGTAATAGATCTATCTGTTGAACATATCCATCTTATATGTCAAAACTCCAAATCAAAAATATTTATATGTTTTGCAGTTGGCAACCAAAAAAAAAAAAAAAAAAAAAAGGGCGTGAACTTTCAAACATATTGCCTGGCTAATGAGTAACCATGATGCTATTCAACAATCACCAACACATATTGGCTCATCTTCCTCTTCACACTTTCGATTTTCTGAAGTTTCTCTTTCTTGTTTTTCAAAACTTCTCCTGTTACTTTACAACTGCCAAAATTATTTCTCCATTCACCCCTATTTTTTCTTTACATTCCTTGACAAAATCTGATGCCTACATATCTGTTTTCCTCTCAGTAGCTGCAGATCCCTCTTTTGCCTAATTCTTTCAATTACTAATGCACTTCCGTCTTCATCTGTAATTGTTTCACTGTATGGAAAATTTCAAATAAAACTAATCCATGCCACCTTTTTCTTTTTTGGACTTCTCAATTTAAGTCTGTCTTAAAAGAACATGCATTTCCCATTTACAAATAGTTGAGCAAACCAATTGTGGTTGGTTGATATAGTAAACTATGTCTAGCATCTATGTGTGTATGTGAGGTTCAAATGAAACCTAATGTAACCCAAATGAACTAGGGAGACAAAACAAATAAAAGCCAAAACTGAATGCCTGGACATTCGGTCATCTTGAATCACCTTCTCATAAAACCCTCGAAATGTCCACGAAACAGTAGTACATGTCCTGCAGAGGGAAAAAGAAGTGTGTAAAATATTACAAAATATAGCAATAAAGTATCTCCCTAATTAAAGAAAAATAGAAATTAGCATGTCTTAAAGGAAAACAGTAATCACATATGAAATTCGATGGAAATGAAGCTCAGTGACTACATTTGCTTAAGGTTCTCTTAGCACACTTTTTTGTCCACAACTTTTAGATGCCCAAAGCAAATGCAATAACTGGGTTGCTGGTTTTAGTTTTACACTGATAGTCAAAAATTTGGCCCTCAAAATTCCTGTTTCTAAAAAATCAATTTTCAACCTTCCAACAACTCCGAAACCCTGTTAACATCTCACCATAAAATTGCTACCTTAGAACAAGCAAACAAATTCATTCTATCGTTGTCTTGCATCTTTTTGGAGTAAAAACTGAAAAAATCCGCATTTCCCCCATCATGTAGATAATTCTTTTTAACAATCCGGAATTTATTAATATGAATACAATCTTGTTTTGGAAATACTGCAAGTAAAAGTAATAATAAATCTTTCTTATTACCATGGTTGAATCCAAACTTTTTACTTGAAGACAGAAGAAGGAAAAGAGGTGGCCACTTAAAAGTTTATATAGATAAACATGTGGGCCATTATTGCTATGCTGTTTGTAGAATGTGACAGATATTTTAACCTACAAACATGAGTACATAATTATTCCTTGCACTGCCTACTCCCCTATTTCAGTTCTAAGATCCAATGTCTATATAAGAAAATCAATCTTCAAATCTAAATTTCATTGCTTCCTTGTGAACTCTATGCAACAAAATTTAGCTAATTACTAACCGTGAGAACATTTATTAGTTTACTAGATATAAAGTAACAAGAAGACATACTGTTCCTTACTTTGGGGGTTTAAAGGATTCTCCCACTTGCCGCCACAGCTTACAAGAAGTCACCTAAATATCAAAAGAAACCATTTATGAGCACATTAAACACAAACTCCAAGAAAATTAGAAATTTCAGACGAGAAAATTGCATCAAATACATTGCATGCCCTTGCTAAATGCAAAACAAAAATGATTTTCTTAAACATGAGAATTCATCCCTTTATTTTAAAGATTTCTTCCATCAAAAACATGAATATCATACAGTGAAGACACCGCAATTAAAAGTTACTACAGGGAAAACAATTGCAACAGAACATATATAGTTATCCTTATTATTCATGTTCTGATATTTTAACATTCCCATTTCAATTTTCAATTAGCAATAAGCATATGCTTGTCAATTCATTTATCGGTAAAGATTAAAAAAAGAGAACTCAAATATGTATCATATGCTTCTATTCGCCTCTTTCATAGTGCCCAAAAACAAGTTGACTACATGTTTGGTGCTCAAAAAGAGATTATTTAACTCTGAGCCACTTACATCTCACAGTCTAAGTTCCTTTTCCTCTTTAAATAGAAAGAAAATCAGGAAAATGAAATTATCAACTTTTTTCCTATGCTTATGACCAGCATTGACAGCTTTTAAAGACATTCAAGTTTTGAATTAATGAGACCTCAGGATTTATGAATCACTGCAACTTCTAAAAGCTGCTACCTCTGCCCTGCTACCCTTTATTGAATCAGATTCATAAAGCTTAAATATCTTTGACAAAATTACTTAAATTTCCTGACTGCATGATTACGAAGAATCCCTTAGATTCTAAGAAATCTAAATCCATTAGCTGTGCATGTGTTTAGCTGTCTAGTTAATCATAGATAACATCATGAATTCTTTTCAGACTTTCATATGTGAGGAGTTTGCCTGGGAATACATTTCTGTCCAGGCCCTGGAAATTTTTGTGTTATTTTTCACACAATTCAGTACGCAGAATGCTATGCTCAAGCTCAATCATAATTAAGTTCACTAACTTCACCATAAAAAATAAGCACAGATAATATTCCAGAAATTAATTGAAGATGATAACAGAACATGTCAATTTAAGTCACAGAAAAACAATATGTACCTTATCATAGCCGCCCAATCTCATAACTGCTCTCCACAACCTTATCAACAATGGAAATACAAAAAATT
Organism: Mallotus nudiflorus; assembly: GCA_947683625.1. NCBI lineage: Eukaryota > Viridiplantae > Streptophyta > Magnoliopsida > Malpighiales > Euphorbiaceae > Mallotus > Mallotus nudiflorus. The sequence continues at coordinate 1,363,006 of CANTUR010000377.1, read as the reverse complement.
AGCCTAAACTAGTTCTTTGTGATAGGGAAAAAAAAAATAGATAACATTACAACAGAACAAGTTTAAAATTTAATGTTCTGTACAGACTTACTTCAGACAATTTAATCCTTCTCCATAGAACTTAGGAGGCTTGAACTCCATGCTCCTTTCCCGAAAGAAATTTTCAAGCTCCTTCATAAATGCCGATTGCTCCTCTTCTGATCCAGACTCATTGCCATCATGATCATTCTCCCAAAGAAATGAGTTCTTTGAGCTTGAGTTACCATTATTATTGATTGCAGCAATATCCATTTCATTATTTTCAATCTTCAATTCTCCCTTATTCTCAAGTTCGGTTTTAATGCTTGAAGATTCAGCATGAGGTGTAGCAGGTTCACAATGCTCAGCGCCAGCATGATGGCTGGATTTATTTTCTGACACTTTAGAAGGTTCAACTTTGGCCTCGTCCATGAGCTTAGAAGTTTTGACATCACTAATTGAATTGCTAGTACCATCAATACCACATGTTTCACTTTTACAATCAGAACGTTCATTAACTTTAGTTTTCCCCTCGGTAGAAGGTTCAATTTCAGGCTCGAGTAAAATTTTGTTGTCATCTGAAGGAGCAGGAGAAGAAGAACCTTGACGGGGTTGTTCTAGACTTGATTTGAACTCCATGTCATTATCACAAGGGACTGCCTCAGTTTGAGGTTGTTGAGGATTGGACTTGAAGTGTGCATCTTTATCGGCAGGGGCAGCCTGGGTCAGAGGTTTTTGAGGACTGGTGTCGAACTTCTCATTGTCATGACCAGTGGCTGCTTCATTCTGAAATTGGTGGGGAACAGTGATATTGTTATCGCTGAGAGCAGATTCAATCTGGGGTTGTTGAGCATCAGCTTTCAACTGTGCATTATTGACACTCTGTGATTGTTGAGGAACGGTGGCCTTATTATCAGTGTGAGACAATTGTGGAGTGGGGTTGGATTCCAGGATGTTATTATGGTGAGAGAGAGATTGAGGTGGAGAGGAGTTGGATTCCACATTAATGCTATCTTTATCATTATGGGGAGCTGCAGGAGGCTGAGATGGAGGATTGGTAGGGTGATTATCCTGGTCCATAGGGTGTGCTGATTGATCCTCATTGTCATTGGCACTGCCCATATTTTATTCTACATAAAGGAAATAACGAGTTGAAGATTTTTTTTTTTTTAAATGGAGAACTTAGGTTAAAGAAAGAAAGAAGAAAATTTGGCAGAGCAGTTGTTGGGCATAAAGTTCAAAGCTGATGATCAAGAATCACAAAAGTATGAATGCATGCTCATGCTCAGGCAAAAAGCGACAGCAAATTAATAACTATAGTAATGTAAAGATGTAAAATTTCATAAATAATTAAAAACCCTAATTAATAATAATGATAATGATTTTTGTGTTGGTATTGTAATCTGGGGGTAATTGTGTTGGGAAAAAAAAGAAGGAAAGAAATAGAAAATGCAGAAATGTGGAATATAAAAAAAAATGAAAGAGAAGGAAGGTTTCGCTTGCCTTGCGTTGCCTGAGCTGCTGCAACTGCAACTTGTATGGAGTTGAGCTGAGGTAGTTCCAGGTGGGTTTGAGGAAGAAATCGAATAATCAATTGAATTGAAATCAAATAGACGATCAAACATGAAACCCTAAAATTAAAATTAAAATTTAATCTAACCGTATTTGATTTGATTTGATATGATATGATAAAACTCCTCTTCCTCCTCCTAACTTTAGTATATTCAATCGCTCAGGTTCAGCTGTTTTTTTTTTCCAATTGCATTTAATTGAAGATGAAGGCCAACACACCCGCGCCCAGTCCACCACACGTGTGCTTTGTTTCTCAGTTAAACGACGTCGATGCAATAATTTAGGTTTCTGACGGACTGATGGGCCAATACTATAACAATAATACAATTCGATATGTTTTGTTTTGTTTTCGTGTTATAAAAGCCCACAATCACATCTCATGTCTCACACATTCATTTTGATTCAACTTCAACTCCTATTTATTTATTTTCATTTCAATTCATTTATTACTCTAAATAATTTTTTCTTAATTAACCATTAAAATTAAAATTTTATTTAACTTTTAGGATTCACTAGATTTAATTTTGAAAGAAAAAGTTACTATTAGAATTAAAAAAAAAAACTTTAAAATTCAATGTTGATTTCAAGATATAGTTGAGGATTCAACTTAACATTTGAATCTATATTTTTTATTTTTTGTTATGGGATATACCAGGAGAAAGTAAGGATAGAAACTTAGGCCGCATAAAGATAGAAATTGTAATATTTTGAGTTTTTAAATATTTTTATACTGTATCGAGATATGTAGTGTTAATAATTTTGTATATAATTATGATATTTTATGAGTTTGTTATTTAATTAAAACTAATTTTAATTATTTTATATTATTTTAAGTATTTTACGTAAAAAATTTTCTGAAATTATATTTTCGGAGAAATTGACACGTAAATAATTTAATATTAATTATTTTAAATAGATTTACGAATTTGCATGAGTTCATACATGATTTTTAAGGGTCGTATTAAAATATATACATATACATGCAAATATACGCATTTAAATTAAATTGGGGTTTATTTTCAATTATATTATATTATATTATATAGTTTAATGATAATTAAATGTGTATTATATGTGTATAAGTATATATATATTAATTATTTTTAAATTATGTGGTGTGAGATTAATTTGAGTATAATATTATAGTATTATAATATAAATTATTAAAGTTGTTATTATTATTATTATTATTATTATTATTATTATTATTATTATTATTATTATTATTATAATATATATATATATATATATATATATATATATATATATATATATATATAAACTTTAGCTTATTTACAAGAATTGCCCCCAACCCTTTCTCCCTCACGCCCGACGTCCAACCACCATCACCACCGCCTGTCACGTCGTTTCTTCACCATCGGTGTGCCTCCCGGCGTGCCACCTTCATCCCCAGCCAGCCTCCCCATCTTTTCTTCCTTCTCCGACGCCGTTTGAAGCTCGAAATCACCGGAAAGTCGAAACTCATCTCCACCATCGATCACAGTAATTCCGGCCACCGTTTTCGACACCGCTGGTCTTTATTTTCTCCTTGAGCTTCAGTGAGTGTGATTCCAAATTTTGTTTCACTTAAAATGGTCTAGATTTTCCTAGGTTTCAATTTTTCAATTTCGGCCTATTAGGGTTCTTATTTTTTTGAGCTTTAATTTGATTGATTCATGAAAAATTCCTTCATAAAATTTGATCCTAGTAGCTTAATATTCATGTTGGAATTTTTTTGGAATTTTTGGAATTTATTTTGATTTTTGGGTATTTTTGATTATTTTATTAATATTTTCTAATTTTTGAAAATTAATTAATTAAATTATGAAATTGTGTTTTATGGTAATTATAGGTGTTGAAATGAATTATAGAAATTTATTTGTAATTTTTGTGAATTTTTATGTATTTATTTTGAATTTATTTAGTTTATGTAATTTTGAAAAATAGGGTTAATTGGGTGTTTAATTGAAATAAATTGGTTAATTGAGTATAATTATTGATATTATTGAAGAATATGTTGAGGAAATTAATTTTGAGTAATTATATTATTTTTGGTGAATTTTTGGATTTATTTTAGTAAATTTGTATGTATAGGGGTATTTTGGTAATTTTATACTAAATTGGCTAAAAATGTAATTAAATTGGTTTTAATAGTTATTTAGGGTATAAAAACGATTTCTACAAATTATTTAGTATTTTTAACTAATTAAAACTATTTTTCGTAATTTATTTTTAAATTATATATAATATACGATTTTTCTAATAAAATGAGTTTTTATCGGTTTTTACTGTGTTTTAAGGTTAATTACGTAATTTGGATTTATAAAATGTATTTTTATTATATAAGGGTATTGTAAATATTCTGTGAATTGTGGACCTTGGTCGGTGAATTGTAGTTTGGAGACCGATCGAGGGATTGTGGTTGTGTTTTGTGTGTATTTCGAAGTATATTTCTTTGCAGGACTGGCTCTACTCTTTGAGTAGCGAGATGTCCATTTTACAGGGGAGGTTCTGTTGGATTTTCAATAGAATTCTCGTAAAACATGATATCCGGTCGAATTTCCATTTTAATTCTATGTCTAGTATTCTAGATCGAGTCTTTAGAACTTCTGTTAGATTTATTCTGATTTCTATCATTATTTGATTGTTTAGTTGCACCGAGATCGAGACCTAGTGGACCAGGCCCATCGAACCCATCTCGAAGAGCGCAATAAATAGTGAGTTGTTATTATATATATATATATGCTCTAGGGTGCATGATTTTAGAAATATATGTGTTATTTTGATTAAATATGCATAATGATTTAATTAGTACTTAAATTTATTTTTAGTTTATTTTGGTTTATTTTTGGTATATTTTAAACTATATGCATGTTTTATTAATGAATTATGTTTAAAATGTTTTTGAATATATTTCTAATTTATTTTGTAATTTAATTGGATTTATTTGACGTATATATACTCGAAATATACCTGGTTTACTTTTGGTATATTTCTAGTATATATATGGTTTATGTTGCTATTTTATTTAAATTCATGCATCATTTATTTTTATGAATGTATGTTTTATATTTTAATGAAGGATATCAATTGAACGTGCTACCTAGTGGGCAGCACTAGGACCGAGTACGTACCGGTATGCTGATAACATTTAGGCTATATTACTAACCATTTGTGGATATTGATTGAATTTGATTAATTGATGTGTGAGATACGATTTGGGAGTATGATTGCTGGAGCTCGGTTGACCAAGTGTCTCGGGGCCAATCACACTGACAGTCAGACTGCTGGAGCTCTGTTAACTTAGTGTCTCGGGGCCAGTCTACTGTCCAAATGGAACAAGTGAATATATTTGGAATAAGTGAGCCTGTATGGCTAGAGTGTTGTCTAACACTATTTTGAGGTTGCGATTTTCTAGGGTTCTATTTGATCCTTCATAAACAGTGATTTTCAGTAAAATATATAAATAAATGATTTTACTGCATCTGTGTGTATTTGCTTGTATATATATTTATTATATATACTATTGACTGTGTGCATTGTCATATAGTATGCATGTATATATATTATAACAATTCACTCAGTGAGGTCTGACTCCCCTCTGTTGACTATTTTTCAGGAGAGTCATCGTCTTCAGACCTCAGTGGCAGACCCATAAGCCGGATTTCTTCCGCCCCGGCTTCACTATGTAAACTGCTCACTTGAGTTTTATTTTATTAATCTAGACACTGCAGTAGTTGTAAAATTGAAAAAGGATATTGTATTATATTGGTATAAGTTATGTACTTTAAATATTTGAACTGAATTTGTATTAAAATTTTATTTATATATACGAGATGAGTTGTTGATTTAAATCTCGTGGTGGATTATTATTTAATTATTTATGATTTGTTTCCGCTGTAGATTATTTTAACTATGTTATTATTATTATTGCATGTTTTTATTTATTTTAAAGCTTGCTACGGATTCCAAATTCGAAAGAATTCTCGTTCCCTAGCGCCGGTCATGGCCCTATTTTGGGTCATGACAGAAACTTAAGCTGGATAGTCTACCATCCATGTATGGAAATTAGCACCAGATTAGGGTTGGGGTTTTGAATCTCCACTCCCCCTTCAACCTCCTAAAAATATGATTGTCTGAACAAAAAAAGTTATATTATCTCCCTTTCGGACAGTAATAGTGTAGTTTACATATAGTTGATGTCATTTTATACATGCAAAGTGATTTATTTAATTTATAAAAATGGAAATTTTAAAGGATTGATTACATTAAGTAAGTAGCCATCCACTCTGGCTCCAGATTGAACAACTTTCTTGCAACCGGTTCACGTTTCATTTCTATGCTCATCAAGAATCAAGGCCTAAAAGCCAAGTCCAAATATTGTAGGATCTATTGCTTTGCTTTCAAATATACATGTTTCACCTTTAAATCTCTCTCTCTCTATATATATATATATATGCGAGTTCTAAAGTTATTACATCTAAAATTTAATAAGTGTCATTTGTCACGGATCCTCATTTCAGACTTCACATTCAACTCGTATGGCATCTAAACTTTCTCATGTTTAGACCCACCAAAATTTATGAACATATTTCTAATATTAATACTGAGTGTCCTCTATCTATAATTGAGTATTGGCTAACCTAACCAACCTCACATGTTCACTATTATTGTTGTTCCTTTCTTTCCCATTTAAGTTTAAGGCTCATGCTCGTTTTGTAGTCTGCATATATATTCAAGTCTCATTCTCATCTCAAGCCTCACATTCGCTTCATTGTTCCTATAAATTACCAAATTCCACATTTTCCTGACAACTCCCATACACTCATAGGTATTATACTTGTCTCATAATTTTTGCATACATTCGAATCCCACATGTGCCTCGTAATTCCCCTATATGCTAGTTTATAGCGCAAGCTACATTTTAATGTTAGGCCTAGAAGAACACGCATTATGAGCACCTTGGCCTCGTAGTGTTAATAGAACTCATTCTCTATAGAGACACTGAATTTCTCTTTTCCTAAACTTGATGTTTATCGCCTAACGTTTCAATTAAGAAGCTCACTTAAGGTTGTATTGTCAAATATGCACATAAGCCTCGGAGATGGTGGAAAGCTTACATTGAAGGTACCCCTCTAGAGAACATACGGAGCACTTTGAAGGTTATTAGGAGGAGACATCATTATGTTCGGCCCATCACACCTTTATAAATACAAATATATAATATTTATTTATATTTACTATAATGCCCTTGAATATACTCTTTCCTTTCATATATGTTCTTGTCCGACCATATTATACTTTTCTTATTCATTTATACCCTTAAGGTTGGTTAAGGAGTTTAAGGGTGCATTGCCCCTAGGGGTCAACCTCGTAGTGTCCATAGAGTTCATTCTCTATGGAGAAACTGAATTCCTCTTTGCTTGAACTTGATGCATGTCGCCCAACTTCTCAACTAGGGAGCTTACTTAAGGTTGTTTATTGAACATACATATAAGTCTCGGGGATGGTGGAGAGCTTACACAGAAGGTACCCCCTTAAAGAGTATAAGAAGCACCTTAAAGGTTACTAGGAGGAGACATCATTATGTTCCACCCATCACATCTTTATAAATATAATATATAATATTTATTCATATTTACTAAAGTGCCCTTGAATATACTTTTCCCTTCATATATATCCTTGTCTGGCCATATTCTACTTTCCTTATTCATTCATGCCCTTAAGATTGGTTAAGGACTCAAGGAGTGCATTGCCCCTAGGGGCTCCTTTGTCACCCCATTACATTCTCCCTTACTCAACCAATTAATGCCCTTGTCAATTGGTCATAGGTGTTCGCAATTCTCGTCCTTATGGTGTTCCATTTATTCTTCTATATTGTCTCTATTAGCTTGTATTGCTTGTTTATACTCTTAAAACTGTGCCAACTCTTGAACCCTCTCTGCTTTTATCCATCGTGAATTTTGGCTCTCCACTTCAGTATTTGTATGTTTTATCTTAGGTTGTTGCCTTTACTTCTTCTCAATAATGCTTCCCATGCTTTCGTTGCTTTATTCCTGTCTCAAGTGTAAATTGTACCTCACAAGACAAAATAAAGAAGCAACAATAGTACATATTAACAATAATTCTCAGGTCTTATTAACTCTTTTTTTTAATTCAATGCTAAATAAAATCCTCAATTTATAAATATTTACATATCAAATAAATAACATCATAGATTATCATTTTGTAAAGGGATTATAAAGGAGTATCGTATGATTTACACATTATCCATGTGTTCATGCAACACTGTTGTTATTCACCGCTCTTAGGCACTCATATTTTGTTATTTTGCACATACTCAAATCCTTGCATCTTTTGTTTCAAGGAAAGGGTATTCATTAAATAACATCTTACTTTTGCTTTATTATGTCCTTCCTCCACTACTTGTCGCTTCATTGGAGCCTTCATGTATTTTGTTATTAATATCCAAAAGTATACATGTATCCTTCCATTTTTTTTAGGATTTTCCTTGTTTATGTTCCACTTATAGAAGTAACTTTCAAGAGAATTTATCTTTAGAAGGATCTTCTAAAGTATGCTAAAGTATATCTAAGTCAAATGGGTCATTTTAAAGCAGCATCTCCACTTGTTTTAGTAGTAGTAAGAGCTAAGACTCTGTGATTGAATTATTCGTGGCTTCAATTTAAAAAAAGATGCTAACTTCATTTCTAGGAAAATAAAATCCTCCTTCTACAAGCAAATTGATTTGATGAATCTCCTTCTTTGCTTCTTAGAAGTTGTATATTATTTGACTTAATCACTTCTATGTTTTCATAAGTGTCTCTATCCTCAATAATGTTGTCATTTCTCATTCCATCCCTTTAATGATTTTTTTTTATTTTGGCCTTTTTTCCACTTATTGTCACTTGTACAAAACATAGTTATATATTTTCTCGAAGGTTACCTCCAACTTTATTGGCAAATCTTTTGGAATACACACCGTAGCCTTAGCAAAACATATCTTTCTTTCTAAGTTTAGTTCTCTCTCACAGTAGGTTTTTGCTTACTCTCTTTTATTTTTCTTTTATTTTTCTCTCTTTTTTTTCCACTTTTCTTTTATTCTTTTCATTACTTTGTGTTTTCTCTTGCTTGCATTTTTCACCTTTTCTTTTCTCTATTTTTCAGCTCTTCTTTCTTTCTTTTTTCTTTTTTTTACACATTCTTGCAAAATCACAAGAGTGGTTATTGCAACCACCTTAAATCATAATATTACATTTATCATCACTTTCATTATCGAGTGGGGTTTGCACCACCACATTGAATCATAATATTCATGAAATTTCCATTGTAATGCTTTTTGAGCTTGATTCATGCTCAACGCTTCACTGGCCTTTGAGCCATAATAATATGTCTCACTGGCTTCTCAAGCTCACATCATACATGCATCACTTATAGACTTATGCCATTGTACGATTTATGATTCATTAATTGAAAAGTATATCTTAACTTTTACACTTCATTTTTTATGCATTACCACATTTTTAATTATTGATTATTGGCCTTTTAATAATCTTATAAAACTAACAATCATTCTAATTTTGCCATATTCAATTTTATACACAACGTGTTGTCTCAGTCTTGACACAATGTTATGCACTAATAACTATATCCCACATGTTTATTTTGCCTCAAGATAATGTATTTAAAGAAATAGCCACACCCATAATCATTTGTCTTCACATGGATAACATCACACATATAGATTAATATTTCCTGAATCGCACATTTTGTTTGCTCTAATACTAAATGTCATGGGTCCTTATTTTATCCCTAACATTCGACCCTTGTGGCACCTAAAATTCTTAATGTTTAGGCAAACTAAGACTTAAGAACCTGCTTCTAGTATTAATACCGAGTGTCTTTCATTTATAGTCGAGTTTTAGTGAACCTAACCAACCTTGCATGTTTGCTACTATCATTGTTCCCTTCTTTCCTATATAAGTTTAACGCTCATGCTTATCTTGTAGTCTACATATGTAGTTAAGCCTCGTTCGTATCTCGAGCCTTGCATTAGCCTTATTGTTCCTGCACATTACTTAGTCCTACATTTGCCTCATAACTCCTATACACTCGTGGGTCTTATACTTATCTTATAATTCTCGCATATATTTAAATCCCATATATGCCTCTTAATTCCCCTATATATGCCTCTTAATTCCCCCATATACTAGTGTATAACGCAAGCTATGTTTTAACCTCGGGCTTAGGAGAACACGCACTACGAGCACTTCAGCCTTGTAATGTCCATAGAGCTCCTTTTCTATAGAGACATTGAATTTCTCTTTCCTTGAACTCGATGCTCGTCCTAGCTTTTTAATTAGGGAGCTCATTTAAGGATGTGTCATCGAACATGTGTGCAAGCCTCGAGGATGGTAGAGAGCTTACATCGAAGTACTCCCCTAAAGAGTATAAGGAGTACCTTAAATGTTACTAGGAGGAGACATCATTATGTTGCACCCATCATACCCTCATAAATATAAATATATAATATTTATTCATATTTACTAATGTGCCCTTTAATATACTTTTCGCTTCACATATGTCCTTGTATGGGTATATTATACTTTTCTTATTTATTCATGCCCTTAAGGACTCTAAGGGTGCATTGGCCCTAGGGTCTTCTTTGTTGCCTCGTCAAATCACTTTGTATAATTCAGTATTCACAAAATTTATAATTATTTTCTATAATAAATATAAAAGTTTTAGTAAATATTTTTCTACAATTCTTTTGGCTTATTAAATTACAAAATTATACATATCATTTTAAATTCAACTCCAACAAATTTATTGTAAATTGCTTCTTATTTTTTTCTATCGAGAAGGAAAAAGGGATTTGAGCCTCTCCCATTTATATATGCCATGCCTTATAAATGAGATGGTAAACCATATTTTCCCTAGGCAGGAAACCTTCTTAATTGTTTCTTAAATAAAAAATAAAATTTAAATTTTATTTTAAAAATTGTTTAATGAATGAGTTGAATTTTAAATTTAAAGTACTAATGTTGATACTCAACTTGATTGAATTCACAAATAGTTTCATTGAAAAACTCATGCAAATAATTTTAACGATAATGACTTCGCTAGTCCTAAAAGATATATGAATTTTTCAATTAAGTTCTTTGAGATTAAAGTTTTTCAATTAAGTTCATTAACCTTTTAAAAAATTACAGTGTTAGTCCTAAGTCGTTAAAGTTGACAGAATTTGATAATGTCTCAGTCACTTGATGAATCTCAACAAAATGATTTGATGACATGCCAGTCATCTTTTCCACGTTGAAAACAAAAAATTTGCTATTTTACATGAAATCAACTAAAAATTGGGTTAGAGAGGGGGAGGGGAGGAAGTAGTCAAAATAAATCAACTTAGAGTTATCATCTCATAATAAACTCTTAAGCTCTTCATGAACAATAGAGTAAAGATTAGTTGAAAGAAACTCAAGAGCATCATAACCATTAAATCCATCATAAATCCCAGTAAAAACTCATTTATGTTCTTTTGATATAACAACATGAACATGATCTTCACATGCTTAACCTTTAGTTTGGTGAATTTAATGAAACTCTAAAGAGGAAGAATCATCATCTTCTACTAATAAACAACTACCATCATTGCTTTTAAAGTCAAATTCTCATTATGTTGTTAATGCTTTCTTGATTATTAAAAATCTAATCAATGATCTTTATGTTGATATGCTTTTAAAAGCAAAGCCACCACGAGAGAAGCTTCTTTGAAATTGATTATTACTATTATCATAGCTAGCCTTTTCAAGTGGAGTTAAGAATAATCCATGATACAAAGAACTAGACATGAACCCTTACTCCAAAGGACCAAAACTCAAAATTAGACCTAAACCCATATCTAATGGACTTTAATTTACTAACCCAATTAAATTCCTCAGTATTGGTCGTAGAGGAATTGAAGCAAAAGAAGTAAAACTCTTAAAAGCAACAGCTCTACCAATGGTATTATAAACATAAGGATCTATAAACATTGTGGACAGTAGTGTTGAAGTCCTTGCACTAATGAAGCACCAAATATAATATGAAAAGTGGTTGTTTCTTTTAAGTGAAATTTAGAGGAGGAAATTTGGGTTGTTAGGTCAAGTTTGGCTTATAAAAAAGATTGACCAAGCCCTTAGTCAAGTGGGTTTGAGATTAATACTGATAAATCTTGTTGTCGGCAAGATTCTTTGATAAAACACACCATGAGTTTATTTCCTATTTTAAAAAGAATCTATGTACCTACACACATATATATATATATATATATATATATAAGAAAAAAAATTGAATCTTTATAGCAATAGAAAGAGAAGCAGAAGCAAAAAAAGATTATATTTTGAATATGAGTTTTATGTGAAGAATTCATTTTTCAGTGATATTTCGTTGTAAAGAGCTTTGAAATAGAGATAAAAATTAAGAATATGACTGACATGTCATCATACCATTTTGAGGAGATTTGCCAAGTGATTGATACGTCATTTAATTCTATTAATTTTGACAGATTAAAATTAACGCTACAATTTTTAAAATATTGATGAATTTAATTGAAACACTTTGATCTTATAGGACTTAATTGAAAATTTGATATATCTTTTAGGATTGATTAAGTCCTTATCCCATAATTTTTTGAACAAATTCGTAATTTTTTTTTAAAATTTTAATTGAGTATAATGATTTATAGGTTTGTTGTAAGTTTCATAACTTTTTTTCTAGTTTTTTCAATTTGAATCGAGACTCAAATTTATTTATTTATTTATTTTTTAAAATATTCCAATCCAGCTCAAACTCATTTAATTTGTGTAGAGCTAAACTTTAGCTTTCCAACTGTAATTATATTTTTTTAATCAACAATTATGATTTTATAATGTGCCATGGTCGCGTATTTTCAATTGTGTAACATACCCGAGAAGCATCATTTGGCTACATTTGAACCTTTTGGTTTAAAGAAGAAAAAGAAATTGAAGTCATGCAGCAGCAGAGACCGAGTGTACCAAATGCTTCCCTGGTTTAGTAATAGTGGTGTTTTAGGAATAAAGCCATCTTTGTCATTGGTGCGGTATGTTGGTCGATTTTCCTTTCTTTCGTTTTCAGAGAACAACACACCATCACATGAGTTCATCACAATTCAGAATATGTGCAAATGTTCTAGCAATCCTGCTACTTTATACCATCACAGAAACGATTTAAATTCAGAGCGTAGCTAAGTGACTCTCAAAAATCTTAGTGCTCTCTTCTCTATATATGCATATGAAGACGATGTTATTGTTATGATGCGAAGGGTGAAAGAGGCCCTAGCTGGGTATGTAAAGTAGGCAAGTATTGAGTATATAGTATAGTATAATTGAAAATAGAGAAGAGAGTGGGAATGGAGGTAGAGATCGGAGACGAGGAGAAAGTGCAGGAGAATTGTACGTAGAAGGAAAAAGATGGAAATAGGAAGGTCACAGGAAAGGGGGCTGTGGGGACTGCTGGCTTTGCGTTAATTTTGTCTTCTTCGTAGTTTATAGTACCAATTGTATCATTAGCGATTTAGTATGAGTATGAGCATGAACATGAACGCTAGCATTGGAGAATCTTACTTTAACTTTATTTGTGGGTTGTCAAATGTCTATATAAACTATTATACGATGCCAACCTCAAATATCTTTATCTATCATTTCAAACTCTTTTTCTTTCAAAAGTATATCTTAATTAAAAGCAAACCAAAAAACAAAAGCCACTGTATTAAGAAGTTTTATCAGTGTATTAAACCTTTTTTATTTTTATTTTTATTTTTAATTAGCTGACAGGTCAAAAGAGGAAGCAAAATTGAATTTATAATCTTAATTTTACAAAAATGGCAAAACCCAACAACACTTATAAAAAAAAATATATTAGTTAATTAGAGTTCAATGAGTATTAACAATTTAAATTATTTATAGACATACCGATGATTTAGAATATATATATATTAGCACGCATGTTTGAGAAATTATTAATGGAAACCAAATTAATATAATACCATAATTAGTAAGATAAAGGCAATTTGTCTATATAATAAAACTCAGTACACGACAACTAGTATTTATTAATATTGGAGACATTTTTTAAATTTCTCCCAAATACTATTCACTGGCGCAGAAGGGATGTACATGTTATATCATCGTCCTTTTCTTTAATATTTAATGTAATATTCTCCTAATTGTTATTTGTTGTTTTTGGTGCTAAAGTTTGGTATTTTGATTTGTACTTCCCCTCAGGATTCTTTAGATAAAATTAATTGGTCTTGGCTGCTAAACCACCCTTCATTAATAATATGTAAGGAAGTCTGAAATTATGGGACTCCTAATTCCTTCATTAATTACTATGTTACTTATGTCGGCTTACTCCTTGACTTTTCTTCCATGCCTGCCGCACTCCCTCATCTCCTTTCTTAACTTTCTTCTTCTTCTTCTTCTCACATTGCCATTTGCAGCTGTGCATCAATAGGTGAATAATATATATATATATATATATATATGCTGCCTTAGTTACCCACTTCCAGTTTTAATTTATTATTATTCTTTATTGCTTGCTCTTCTTAATTGCTTTCATTACACTTTGGAATTGCATATAATATATAGAACCAAAGCTCATTCCCTTCTTAATCTTAAAACTAATTAATTAGCTGCAGCTAACAGGGGATTGAGGTGTACGTATATATCCTTCATGGTTTTGTTTTTCTTATAACTTTAACGTAATTAAGAAGTTGGTCTTTAGTTCGCATATCTAAACATCAGGCCCCGGCAGACAGATTTTTAAGCAACAATAATTATGCGGTTCCTGCATCTATTTGGCATTGCCTCTATGCCAGTTTTGAAAGTGCTAGTCGTCACAGCCCTTGGCTCCTTTTTGGCATTGGACCATGTTGATGTCTTGGGGGAGGAAGCGAGGAACCAAATCAATCGAGTATGTTAATTATATACATGCATGTCTCCATACCATAACTCAAAAGTTTATTAATTTAAGAGCTCTATACGCTGACTTTCTCATGTTATTTGGCTGTGTTCCATGACTTGCTGCAGCTCGTTTTCTATGTGTTTAATCCAGCAATGGTAGGTGGCAACTTGGCTAAAACAATCACCTTTGACAGCATTCTAGTGCTGTGAGTCTCTTGGTTTTTTTTATCTGCGATTAATTACTCTAATTAATTCCTTCTCAACTGCAGGCTAGATTCCATTTCTGTTTATCTATTTATCTCTAAATCAACTGGTTTGCTTAATTACTTAATGCAGGTGGTTTATGCCCGTTAACATCCTCATCACTTTTATTATTGGTTCAGCACTGGGTTGGATTCTCATAAAAGTCACAGCTGCTCCACAGCATCTAAAAGGCCTCATATTGGGTTGTTGTGCAGCAGGTATGTATGTATGTATACTTATTCAATTTTTAATGGTCTGTATATATATATATATATATATATATATGTGCGTGCCGGCGCGCTCGTGCACACATGTATATATATGCACATGTTGCTCAACAATTAATCCTGTAAAGAGTTCATGTATTACACTAGCTACAAGAAATTCTGTCTGCCATCTGTTACTGTGATTTTTCCAGCAAAATCAAAACGTTCAGGTTTCAGGTTTTTGTAACAGGAAACATGGGCAATTTGCCTTTAATAATTGTCCCAGCAATTTGCAGAGAGAAAGGCAGTCCATTTGGACCACCTGATGTTTGCCACGCAAATGGAATTGCTTATGCTTCACTTTCTATGGCGGTATGATAATTATTTTATATGATAAAACCTGGAAAAATTGTACTGCCGCATATGATGTTCTGATATTTTTTTTTTGGGTTTAATACGGTCCAATTTTGACACTTCAGATAGGCGCCATTTATTTGTGGTCTTACGTTTATAACATGATGAGAATTTCAGCAAGCCAAAACGACAAAGGAGTTGATAATGTCTGCATAAAAGCCACAGAAGAAACACCAAAACTTACCTACTCAGGAGATCTTCTCCCTTACAAAGAGTGCCCCATTTCTGATGATGAGCTTACATATGGTTTGCTGGATCCTGTGACAGAGTCTGATAGAATCGCTAAGGTTCCTTCTCATCTTCTCCTCTTCTACAACCATTTACATTAATTAGAAATTTGAATGAACTTGCTGTCATCATAGTTTGAGATTCAGTCTTATGCTTCATAGAGTACTGTTTCCAAATTAGTCTTGTTTTGGTTGTAGAGCTTCTCATGGACACAGGTCTCAGAAAAGATTAAGCGATTGACAAGGACCATCTCGGAAAAACTTAATCTGAAGGCAATATTTGCCCCTTCAACTACAGGAGCGGTAATCCTCTAATCCTTCCTTCTATGGGTGTTTCAATTGAATCAAGAGAACATCTTGCAGCATCTAGACATTGTGATTCATCCCAACTGACATATGATGTATTATCACTGTAGATTGTGGGGTTTGTGGTTGGAGCAGTCCCTCAAATTCGAAATTTGTTTATCGGTTCTAATGCTCCTCTTCATGTAGTTGAAGACTCAGCTTCTTTGCTCGGGTATGCTTGCATGAGTCCTTGATTAATGCTCAATCTATAAGCTTGAGCAAGTTCGATAGTAATTGTTGTAGGTGAAATTGCAGGGCAGCAGCCATCCCAATTGTGACACTAATAGTAGGAGGAAATCTTCTGAGAGGTAACTTGTACATATATTTTCTGATAGTGGCAGGCATAGACGTAGTATGAATAGATATTTGATGGGTTGCAATATCAGGTTTAAAAGGGTCAGGAATTGGGGTGTCAGTGATATTAGGAATCTTAGCAGTTCGGTACGTTTTTCTGCCGGTGGCGGGGATAGTGACTGTGAAAGGTGCAGTGCATTTTGGATTTGTGAGCAGTTCAAATGGATTATATCAGTTTATCCTTCTGCTGCAATTTGCACTTCCACCAGCAATGAACATAGGTATGATTGATTCATGAACAGAAGGAATGAATTGTTAATTAATAAGTGAAGTGATGCGTGGATTGGGATATTTATTTGGCAGGAACAATGACTCAACTGTTTGGAAGAGGGCAGAGCGAATGTTCCGTGATAATGCTGTGGGCGTATTCTCTGGCAACACTGTCTCTTACGCTGTGGTCCACTCTTTTCTTGTGGATGGTCATTTAAAATATTGGAACTACTTTCTTCAAAATTGATTGATGATAGCGATACTAATACATGTTAATTTTGAGGATTTTGACACCAAACATACCTCCTACCTGCAACCATAAATAGCAATGCAGCACCCTTTTTCTTTTACAAATTAATCTATACACATATTTGACTATTTACTAAGTTTTCCATTTCAAATGCATCTACTTCTTATGTAATTTATTATGGATGCACCTAGCTACCTAAAAAGAAAATTTTATTTTATATCTTTGATGAAGGATATAATTAGGGTGTACATCCACCAAATCAGGGTATTATCGAAATAATATTTTACGCATATTTATTTAGTCAATGACTACTTGTAGTAATTCAAGTTCTTCCAATTAATCTAACCTTAGTTTACATATTTTATATAATTTTGATTTTAATTTAATGAATTTTTAATTAAAAATTTAATTTGTATAAGTTGTGACGTTAATGATTAAAAGTACATATTTAAAAAAGTTAAAATATTAATTTGCATTTTAATTAATTACACATTCAAAGGTTAAAAGACACCATCTCTTTAAAAACAATATTTTACCAAAAATTAAATTAACTTAAATATTAAATTTATATCAAATATAATAATATAAATTTTATAAACAATTCATTTAGACTAAATACACCTTATTAATAAAAATTTATTTAAAATCGAAAATAAAATAAATTTATTGGTAAAATGGGAACAAACAGCGCAAAAAAAAAAAAGAAAAAGAATTTAAAAAGTAATGAATGAGAGGGGAGAGCAAGTGTTGGTGTTGTGGTAGTGCAAATGGGAGGAAGTGAAAAGGGTTTGTGGTTGAATTGAAGGAGAGTGAAAAAGAAGGGAGTAGACGTGGCAAATAAATACAAGTCCAAGTGTACTTGGGAGTTGATTTCATTTCTATTACTATTTGCTGCTATAAATATTAATGCACTCAACTCATCTCTCTGCTCATTTCACCATTTTTTTTATTTTTGTTTCTGCATCTGCATCTGCATCTCCATTTGGTAAGTACATTTTTATATGAATATGAATATCTGTTGCGTTGATTATATACGTTCGATTCATTTCAATCTCTGACTCTGATCAGAGTTTGCATGTCTGCATTTTTTGTTTTCACACTCTCTCCTCTGCTATATGTAAGATAGGATTGGAGGAGTGCACTTTACTTTCATTTTCCATTTCCACCTTTATTAATTAGATTCATGTCTTTTTCTTGTTTTGATTTGATGTATATATGTTTGTAACTAGCTATATCATGTATATACGGAATAAATACCATCACCTGTGGTAGAGTTGGAGGTGGAACTAAGTAAAGCATGATTACGCAATTTCCATCTTTCTTTCGTTTTCTTTTAATACAAAAATAAATAAATAAGTCTTGACAGACAGAGAATGAAATGTTGTTGCTTTTATTTTTATTTTTCTCTCATTCCTTTCTCTCCTCAGGGAATTGGATGCTAAAGTTTGGTAGTTAACAGGTGGGAAGAGTAAAACGCAACTTATGTATGGCAGGTGATTTTTTGTTTGAATTCGGAGTTTTTTAATAAAAAGAAAAAATTTCTAGTAAAACAAAACTATATATATGCCTCTTTACTTTAATTATATGCTTTTTTTTTTTGCTGTTTACGAGTGTGGAAATTTGAGACCAAAAACACTTCTATGGGGCTTTTGGATCTCTTCATTGCTTCAGTGATACCAGTTTCCAAAGTACTTTTGATTACCGCCGTGGGCTCATTTCTCGCAATTGATTATGTTGATATATTGGGAGCGGATGCACGGAAGCATTTGAATAACGTAAGTATCTCTTCGTAGTTTAACAACTCAATGTGCACGTCGTGTAGCATAGATGAAGAAAACAACTTGTATATTATGCTGGTTTTGAGTTTTTATCTTCAGATGGCAAAACTTCTGCCAATTTTCTTGTTTATACAACACAATGCCCAATCTGCTTGGAATTGAACAAAATTTAGTCTTGACGTAAAAAAGCTGACTCAACTACTGTTACATTCCGATCTTATTTCAGGTTGTGTTTTTTGTTTTCAATCCAGCACTTGTGGGTAGCAACCTTTCAAAGTATATTACGCTTAGAAGTATGGGAATATTGTGAGTTTGTTCTTTGCAAATATCTTGGGACTGCTCATTTCCATTTTGGCATTTTCTTTTTCGAGATACTTGATAAAAGAACCATTGGTTAAATCCCTTAGGTGGTTTATGCCACTCAATATTCTTATAACATTCATCATTGGATCAATGCTTGGATGGCTACTTATTACAAGTACCAGAGCTCCTCATGATCTGCGGGGCCTTGTGTTGGGATGCTGTGCTGCAGGTGTTGTTTTTTTAAAACTGATGGCATACTTTCAAACATCTTTTCATTTTATAGTCTGCAACTCAACTACTAATAGATTTTCATGGGCATACATGAGTTAAATCATTGGATCGGGTCCATAGATATACCTTCACAGGTTCAAAGTTATAAGAAATGGAGTTTTTATGCATAATGATATTCAAACGAAAGGCTTCCTGGAGCCTTTTTATTCATTTCCTTGTGCAAGTCAAAATCTAAGTAGAGGTTATATGGATGTGGATTGCTGTTTGAAATTCAAACAGACATTCTTCCGACTGCAAATTGCAATGGAGTTCTTATGTTTTGCTACGTAGTTTATCTTCCTCAAGGGACAGAACCTTGATATTGGCCTTTTGCTTTTGGTCCTTGTTTCTGTCTTCTGAGATTCAACCAATCCTAAAAACGTTATTGAAAATGTTATTTCACCTTTTCTAGGTAATAGACCAGAAATTTTACTGTCCATTTGCTGCTATATCCTCTATCCTGCATCCTTATAAGTTATAAACAAGAACAGACATAGAAAATGAATGAGAATGAGATACTAGTCGGTGTCAAACCCATAGAAAATGACAGCACCTGGCACAAGAAGTACATTTGTCCCTAACCCAATTCTGTAAGGAGGCAATGCATATTCAATCATGAAGTGGCTGTACCTTTGGGCTGTAACCTTTTGTGCTTGATTTCTGACAAGGAGAATTTTATAGTTCGTAGAGCCGATGTTAATGTGAACAGGAAATCTGGGGAACATGCTTCTGATTATCATTCCAGCTGTGTGTAAAGAAAAAGGCAGTCCATTCGGAGATGTTGACATCTGTTACATGCATGGACTGGCCTATGCTTCACTCTCTATGGCAGTATGGTCTTCTGCTTCTAATCTAATAGTCAAAAGATAATAAGAATAACTGCACAGTAAATATAAAACTTTTCAAAATATTTCCATTGACGTTTCAGATTGGAGCTATCTACCTGTGGTCTTATGTGTACAACATTGTGCGTCTGTACTCGAGCAAGGACCATGAAAGGACCAAATCGGACGCCTTCAATAAGTATGCAAATTCTTCTGGAGACGCACAAGAAAATCTTTCAAAATATGCCACGGGGTCACTTGACTGCATAATGACTGAGAAGGAAAAGGTGGTATGACATTCTATTTTGCAGCTTTTTTTTTTTTTTTTTTAAAATCTCCCTGCACTTTGTTCTCTCTTATTTTAAAAGCCTGTTCTATATTCTTTAAAGACACATTTATTGTTTTAATAGATGTCAAATGATGGATATTGGCCTGTCTTGAAATTCAAGACCAAATTTCATGTTTGCTACAATGTCATTACAAATTTCTGAACATGACCTATCTATCTATTTGTTTTCCCATCTGGGATCCATTAGATATAATGCTGCTAATGTTCAGCAATGTAGCCATTTCTATAATGCTTCAGTCTGCGATGCCATCAGCTGACTATCAAAATTCCATGGCAGGTGTCATTTCTAGACAGGATTAAACAGGGCTTACAAATGGTTACAAAATTCAACTTAAAGAGATTGTTTGCACCGTCAACTACAGGAGCGGTATGATCATCAGTCATCTAGAAGGGGAATTAAAAATGGCTAGAAAAGGCCTTACTTACAGTTGGTCTTGGCTCAGAATCCTAGTCTTGTCAGCTAATGATAGAGGCACATGCATATAGATCATGGGAGTCCAATAAAACGAATAAGAATGCTATGGCATCAAATGTTTTTCTTTGCTATCTTTAGTAATTTGAAGTTGCATTGAATTCATCTACAGCTTCTAGACTGAAAGAGTTATTTTGTAGGTGGTTGGATTTATAATTGGGGCCGTCCCTCAGTTGCGGAAGGCTCTCATCGGTGACAATGCTCCTCTTCGAGTGATTGAGGACACTGCATCTTTGCTCGGGTGAGCACCCTGTCTTGTGTTGATGCTATGACACTGTTTTCAGTTTCCTTTTTATACCTGTTATTGTTGTGTGGGTTTGCAGAGATGCTGCCATTCCAACTGTTACACCAGTGGTGGGGGCAAATCTGCTTAAAGGTAATCACTGGCTGACTATATTTTTGGCAGTAAACGTGTGTTTAAGTTTCTTAGCAAAGTGTTAGTAGGGGTGACTTGCTTTAATTCGTTACAGGTCTGAAAGGATCAGAGATGCAGCTGTCGTTAATTATTGGGATAATGGTCGTTAGATACATAATATTGCCAATTTGTGGAGTAGTAATTGTGAAATCTGCAGTGATGATGGGGCTAGTGCAGTCAGATCCGCTGTATCAATTTGTTCTTCTTCTTCAATTTGCTCTGCCTCCGGCAATGAACATAGGTGTGGTACAGGTACGGTGAATATTGAGCTATTTTGTCCTTTTGGGTTATATGAATGGTGGATGGATGGTGCAGGTACTATGACACAATTGTTTGGAACTGGTGAGAGCGAATGCTCAGTGATTCTGCTATGGAGTTACGCAGTGGCCTCAGTTTCATTGACTCTGTGGTCAACATTCTTCTTGTGGCTTGTGGGATGATATAACATATAATATAGCACATAGTATACAGGAGAAGAGAAGAGGAAGAGAGACAATCCATTTTAACAACAAAAGTTGGAAATGCATGTCAATTGAAGATTGATGAAAAGTAATATTCAAAAAGTTCCATGATCGTTTTTTTTTATTTTTATTTTTTAAGCAAAGCCATGGGTAGATTGAGTAGGACTTTTTTTTTTTTTTATCTTTTTCAAACAAAGACGCTTGGATTTTTCTATAAAATGAATTGGTTTTTCTTGCCATCAAGTGGAAATATGATTGAAGGACAGGTAAAGTTCTTACAATATTTATATTAATAGTCAATCAATCAAGAACAATTTTTTTAATAAAGAAAAGGAAAGTGCTTTCTACCATATATATATATACATATATATATATATATAAAGAGGGCGGCTCTGTTTTCTGGGATTCTTGAATCCTTAAAGTTGATGCTTGTGCTTAATTTTCTGTATGTCCATATATTTTGTGAAATAAGTGGTACAGAAAACATATATATACACACGCCAGTCTGTAGGAAAGGCCACGAAAAAAAATAAAAATTCAAAACCTACAGCCCCAGCTTGAGAGGATGGCCCGAGCTCTGTTGTTGAAATTTTAGGATTTACGAATCAAGTTGGTTCAATCGTAAAAATATAAAAATTGATGTCAAATCATTAGTGAATTATAAGAATTGATTTTCATCTATTAAATAAAATGAATCTTATTAAAATATACAATTAGAAAATAGAAAAAGTCATGGTTTTCAATTAAAATCACTTAACAGTTGAAAATTGTATAATAAAAACACAAACCTAACTTGTACTTCCTTTAAGTGTTTTTTTGAACTTAACAATACCGGCAAATATTATCAACTTTATAAAGTCTTTTATAATTCTTTTTTTAATTTGGAAGACTAACAACACTGATTTAAATTTTTATTATTTCTTTTATTGATTGTTACTTTCACACTAGTTTTTTATTTCAAGTTTCATATGGTGTTTATAGGGTAAAAAAAAACCAATAATATATTTATAGTATTGACTTTTATATTCAACTTTCTTCTTTATATATATATATGTGTTTGTGTGTGTATGTGATGACCATTGTACATTTTATTATTTCTATTATATTTAATATATTATATTATTAAAATATTTTAAAAATGAGTAGTATCAAGTAATATATATTAAAATTAAACAATACATTAGTCAGTAGTGAATTATGAAAGGGTTGAAAATTCTAGTTCAAGACCTTCAAGCTCCACTTCAGGTGAAAAACAGCACTACAGTCTAATCAGAGATAGAGAGAGACGCGCAATAAAAGCCTCCTAGCAGATTTAGGTATGAAGAATTGGATTCTTTTGCTCTCCTTGTTAGCAATGGAGATCCATAAACTTTTTAGGAAGCTATACTTAGTGAGGAGAAAGATAGATGGATGGGAACTATGGTGGAGGAGATGGAATTTTTGCATAAAAATCAAACATGGGAGCTTGCTCATCTACTTAAGGGAAAGAAGATGATAGGGTGAAAATGGTGTACAAGAAGAAACCAACAGTATCAAAAAAAGAAGGGGAAAATTTTAACGCTCAGCTAATGGCAAAAGGGTACTCACAACAGAATAAGATTGACTATGATGAGATCTTATCTCTTATAGTTAGACACACTTCCATCAGGGCAGTGTTATCTTTGATAGCTAGTTAGGATATACACTTATAGCAGATGGATGCGAAGACAACATTTTTTCACAATGACCTAAAGGAGCATATATATATATATAGCAGTCAGAAAGGTTCACCCAACTTGGGCAGGAATATTTGGTGTGCAAATTAAAAAGGTCTTTGTATGGGTTAAAGCAGTCTCCAAGGTAGTGGTACAAGAGATTTGATTCCAACATGATTCAGATTGCCTATAGGCGTTGTGAGTATAATTGTTATATTTATGTTAAGAACCTTGATGATGGTTCTTTTATTTTTCTGTTACTGTATGTTGATGATATGCTTATTGCTACTAAGAGTTGGCATAATGTTATTGAGTTGAAAGCATTATTAAGGAAAGAGTTTGACATGAAGGATTTAGGTGATGCAAATAAAATCCTTGGAATGGAGATTCACAGAGATAGGTGTAGACGACGAGGTTTAGCGTGCGCACAAGATTTTAGCAATCACGATACTGTTTGAGCTCAGGGCTCTAGAGAACACATTAACCACTGTCACAAAGACATGGCGTGGAGATAATGAGTCACCACTAATGCAACTAAGTTAAGCAAGCCCATCAAACCAAGTGATCCATTGCATTATAATGGACCAATGACAAGATCAAGGAGAAAGAAGTTCAAACAAGCATTGAATTCGTTTGTCTTTCACATTATAAGCAAGTTGGTGGATTCAACTACAAGTACAAGCTTAGAGCCGCATGATGAAGAATTCAAGCTAATTAGCTTAATTTCCTATTCTGAAATTAATTAGCTTGAATTGGACAAATTTGCAAGTTATTTTTTCTATTTTGGAGTCAATAAGGAAGCTTCAAGAAGATGTGAGAAGATTTAAGAATATTCTAAGTTAAAGTCAAAGAGTCAACAAGTCAAAGTTAATGGTCAATGGTCAACAACCTACATGGCATGTGACATGACATACTTCAATGCTTAGTTATCATGAGTTGTCATTTTGCTTAGTTGTAATGAGTTGTCATTTTGCTTAGTTGTAATAAGTTGTCATTAGTTGTCAATTTTGACTTTTTAAAGATGAGTTGTCATTAGTTGTCCTATTTTGAAGAAAATATCCTTAATTAAGGATTTTCCTATATAGACATCTTTGAGAACAAGGAAGAAAACCTTTTCCTTTAAGGATTAAGTTGTTTACATGCCTATATAAGGGTTAACCATATGACAAACAAATTCAAGCATTGAAATATTAAAAAGTGAGGTTTTTCCTTAAACTTTATTCTTTTGAAACTTTGCAAGTTTACTTGAATTGTTTAACATCTACCTTTCATTACAATTGCTAGGTTAGATTAGACTTAGAATTGTGCAATTGTTCATCTTTTAATAGCTAAATATCTTGCTTCAATTTAATAAGCAAGGGGTTTAGTTCCATCAACACAACCTATCCTTGATGATCCTTTGGCTAGATTTCAAAGTTAGATGTGTGTTCAATCTCTGTTATAGGTAAGGTTCGTATCAGTTTGGAATCAGAGCCAAACTTCAAGGTTTGGTTATTTATCATTTAATTTTCATTCATAATTTCTTCTTTTTTTTCTTAATTTGAAAAAAAAATTAAAAGAATTAAAAAAAGAATCCAATCATTGTGTTTTAAGCAAAAGGGTTAAAAATCTATCAACCCTTAATTGATTTAGTTTGTTCAATTTCCGCATCTATTGAAAAAAAATTGTTACTTTGTTTTTAATTTAGAATTGTGTTGCTGGTTGTGTTTGTGGGTTTAGAACTCAAATTTGACTTCTTTTATTAATTTTCATTGTGTGCGATTTCTTAGCTTCTAAATATTGGGTTTTGTTCTTGATTTTGAGCGAAGTTTTATTCACTTGCTTATTTTATTATTTATTTGATTCATGAATAGTCACTTTGAATTTTAAGTTTAATTTGATTTTTATGGTTGTGATGTTGAGTTGATTGAGCAATTCTTGCATAATTTGCATTAGTTTTATTAGAACCGAGATATCAGAAATTTGAGTGGTAAAAGGCGAGTGGTGAGCTCATAAGAGGGCAAGAGCCTTTGTAATATCCCGAGTTTTTAAATACATTTAAACTGCATCGGGATATGCAGTGTTAATAATTTTTGTATATATTTATGATTATTTTCATGAATTTGATAATTACTAAGTTATTTTAATTATTCTTAATTATTTTAATTTCTTTACGTAAAATTTTCCCGGGCATGTTATTTTCGGGAAAATTAAAACGTAAATAATTTAATATTAATTATTTTAAATAGTTTTACGAATTTACATGAGTTCATGCATTATTTTAATTGTTGCATTAAAATATATACATATACATGCATATATATACATATATTTAATAATTTTGGGTTTATTAATTATTTTTAATTATGTATATGTATATTATATAGTTGTCATTTTAATTAACATGTGTATATGTATATATATTAATTAATTTAAATCATGTGGTGTACAATTTTTTTGAATATAATAATATATATTATTATAATTAAAGTTATATATATATATATATATATATATATATATATATATATATATATATATATATAAAGATTTAGAAGTTGTTAAATTTACAAATTTTACCATCCACTTTCCCTTAAACTCCCGATCACCTCCCTCACCATCATCGTCGCTGCCAAGCTCCATCCCTACCGTTGGTGTGTCTCTCGGCGTGCCACCATCATCCCCACCCCGTTTCGCCGCCAGCAGAGCTCGTTTTCAGCATCTGTGAAGCTTGTTTTGGCCAGAAGACCGAAACTCGAAGTCATCGCCGATCGACGTGATTCCGGCCACCGTTTTTGACATCGCCGGTCTCCATCTTCTCTTTGAGTTCCGGTGAGTGTGATTCCAAGCTTTGTTTCACTTAAAATAGTCTAGATTTCCCTAGGTTTCGATTTTACAATTTCTGCCACTTTGAGTTTTTGATTTTTTTGAAATTTAATTTGATTGATTCAAGAAAACTCCCTTCACAAATTTTGATCCTTGTAGCTTAATCTACTTGTGTTAATTTTTTTAGAATTTTTGGGAATTATTTTGATTTTTGTGAATTTTTAATTATTTTATTATTATTTTCTAATTTTCGAAAATTAATTAATTAAATTATGAAATTGTGTTTTATGGTAATTATAGGTGTTGAAATGCATTTTAGAAATTTATTGGTAATTTTTGTGAAAGTTATATATTTATTTAGAATTTATTTAGTTTATGTAATTTTTGAAAAATTAGGTTAATTATGTGTTTAATTGAAATTAATTGGTTAATTGAGTATATTTGTTGATATTATTGAATTATATGTTGAGAAAATTAATTTTGAGTAATTATACTATTTTTGGTGAATTTTTGATTAATTTTAGTGAATTTATATATATAGGGGTATTTTGGTAATTTGACACTAAATTGACTAAAAATGTAATTAAATTGGTTTTAATAGTTATTTAAGGTATAAAAATGATTTCTACAAATTATTTAGTATTTTTAACTAATTAAAACTATTTTTCATAAATTATTTTCAAATTATATATAATATACGATTTTTATAAATAAATGAGTTTTTATTGGTTTTTAGTGTGTTTTAAGGTTAATTATGTAATTTGTATTGATAAAATGTATTTTTATTATAAAAGGGCATTTTTGGTATTTTATAATTGTTCTGTGAATTGTGGACCTTGGTCGGTAAATTACAGTTTGGAGTCTGATTGAGGGATTGTGGTTGTGAATACTGTGTTTATTCTCAAAGTGTGTTTCTTTGCAGGACCAGCTCTACTCTTTGAGTAGAGAGATGTCCGTTTAACAAGGGAGGTTCTGCCGGATATTTGGTAGATTCTCGTAAAACGTGATATTCGGTCGAACTTTGATTCTAATTCTGTGTTTAGGATTTTAGATCGAGTCTTTAGAATTTTTGCTAGAATTATTTTGATTTCTTATTATCATTTGTTTATTTAGTTGCGCCGAGACCAAGGCCTAGTGGACCAGACCCGTCGAACCCATCTCGAGGAGCGTAATAATAGTGAGTTGTTATTATATATATATATATATATATATATATATATATATATATATATATATATATATATATATATATATATATATATATATACATGTTTTAGGGTGCATGTTTAAGAAATGTATGGTTTGTTTTGATAAAATATGTATAAATGATTTAATTAGTACTTGGGTTTATTTTTTGGTATATTTTGATATATTTTAAATTATATGCATGTTTTATTAAACATTTATACTTAAAATGTTTTTAAATATATTTCTAGTTTATTTTACAATTATATTGGGTTTATTTGACGTATATATACTTGAAATATACCTGGTTTACTTTTGGTATATTTCTAGTATATATATGGTTTATGTTGCTATTTTATTCAATATCATGCATCATTTGTTTTATGAATGTATGTTTTATATATTAATGAAGGATATCAATAGAACGTGTTACCTAGTGGGTAGTACTAGGACCGAGTACGTATCGGTACGCTGATAGCATTTAGGCTTCATTACTAACCATTTGTGGATATTGATCAGATTGATTTGATTTGATGTGTGATATGATTTGGGAGTGTGATTGCTGGAGCTCGGTTGACCAAGTGTCTCGGGGCTAATCACACGGACAGTCAGACTGCTGGAGCTTGGTTGACTTAGTGTTTTAGGGCCAGTCTATTGTCCAAATGAAACAAGTGAATATATTTGGAATAAGTGAGCCTGTATGGCTAGAGTGTTGTCTAACACTGTTTGAGGTTGCGATTTTCTAGGGTTCTATTTGATCCTTCATAAATAGTAATTTTCAGTAAAAATATATAAAATGATTTTGCTGCATCTGTGTGTATTTGTCTGTATATATATTTATTATATATACTATTGACTGTGTGCATTGCCATTTAGTTATGCATGTATATATATTATAACAATTCACTCAGTGAGGTCTGACTCCCCTTCGTTGACTATTTTTTTCAGGAGAGTCATCGTCTTCAGACCTCAGTAGTAGACCCATACGCCGGATTTCTTTCACCTCGACTTCACTATGTAAACTGCTTATCTGAGCTTTACTTTATAATCTAGACACTGCAGTAGTTGTAAATAGTTATGGAGTTTATGTATTATATTGTGTGTGTTATGTATTTCAAGTATTTGAACTGAAACTTGTATTAAAAGTTTATTTATATATGAAATGAGATATTCGATTTAATTTCTTTTGGGTGGATTATTATTTCAATATTTATGATTTTATTTCTGCTGCTGAATATATTATTTATGTTATTATTATTATTGCATGTTTTATTTTATTTTAAGGCTTGTTATGGGTTCCGGATTCGAAAGAATTTCCGTTCCCTAGCTCTAGTCATGGCCCCTATTTTGGGTCGTGACAGCCTTATTGAGTGAAACACGAGTGTGAGTACTATTTAAATTGAGTGAAACATGTAAGGGAGTGTTTGTAAGATTTTTTTTTATTGCTACTAATACTTTTTTATAGGAAAAATTAAAGCAATGGCTCAAGAAGGTGAAGAAGGAATGCCTGATTAAAAAATGTACATGAAATCCATGACCCAATTGTTTGAGAAGTTGAGACTAGATTTAGCAAATCAAATTGGAGACTTGGTAGACCGAATAGACAAGATGGAGTCAAGTTACCATGGAGATACTAGTACAGCCAATACTAGAACCCATGGGAGACATGAATAAAAGGATGACGAATAAACATCCAATTCGGGCAGAAACGGGCATGTAAAAGTTGATAACAACTTAGGAAGCATTAAGATGAAAATTCTAAGCTTTCAAGACAAAAGTGATGCTGAAGCCTATTTGGAATGGGAGAAAAAGGTGGAGTTCATTTTTGACTGCCATCAATACTCCGAAGAAAAGAAGGTGAAGCTAGTTGCCGTAAAGTTTATCGATTGTGCACTTATTATTAGTGACTAGTAGAAGAAGGAACCATTATCAACCTATTGAGACATGGGAGGAGATGAAGGCAATCATGCACAAGAGGTTTGTTCCTACACACTATTATAGAAAATTGTATAATAAACTTCAAAACCTTGTACAAGGATTTAAAAGTTTAGAGGAGTATTGTCACGACCCAAACCGGGAGTCATGACTGGCTCTAGGGAACGAGAATTATTTTGAATTCGAAACCTATAGCAAGCCTTAAAAAAATAAAAGCATGCAATAATTAAATAGAATATGTACCATAATTAAATCTTAAACCAAAATAATAAAAACTTCTGTCATATCATAAAATAAAATATATTATACAATATTCAGAGAAAGGCCTCTGAAATAACAACCAAGATACTGCAAATACAAAATATGACTACTACTGCATTTTTCTAAAGTACAATAAAAGTTAGGTAGATAATCTACATAAACAAGTCGGGGTTGAAGAAGCTCGGCGGATGGGCCTACTATTGAGGTTTGAGGAAGAAGAGTCTTCTGTAAAATAACAATTATGAGGAGTCAGACCTCATTAAGTGAATTGTCATATTATATATACATGCACCTCCTAATGTCATATGCAATTCATCATTAATATATAATAAATATATATACAAGCATTTCACACAAATGCTGAAAACACTTTATATAATAAATGCTGAAAAATATTTGTTTTATTGAAGGATTAAATGGAACCCTATTTAAATTGCAACCTCAATCAATAATAACTCCCTAGCCATATAGACTCACTTAATTCTAAATTAATTCACTTATTCCATTATGGACAGTAGACTGGTCCCGAGACACTAAGTTAACCGAGCTCTAAAAATCTCACTGTCAGTGTGATTGGCCCCGAGACACTAGGTCAACTGAGCTTCAATAACCATACTATTCAATCACATTAAATCCCAAATCAATCAATCAAATCATTAATTATCTTAAGTGATTCTCACTCAACCCTAAATCTATCGCACCGATACGTACATGGTCCTAGTGCTGCCCACTAGGTAGAACGTTCTATCGATATCCTTCAAATAAAATTAAACATACATATGGAAAATAAATAATGCATAATAACATTCATAATAACAAAATAAACTATATATATACCAGAAATATACCTAAAATAAACTAAGTATATTTCAAGTATATATATGTTAATAAATTCAAAATCAACCATAAAATATACCAAATAAAAACCAATAATATACTAAAAACATTCTAAGTATATATAAAAAATATAACATGCATTTATTTTGAAATATATCAAAAATATACTAAAAATGTACCTAACATATACTAAACATTTAATAAAACAATTATAAACAAATACATATTAAAACATGTATATTCTAAAACTTGCAACCTAAATGCGATTTATATATAAAATAACAACTTACAAGTTTGCGCTCTTTGAGATTGGCTCGACGAGCCCGGTCCAATAGGTGTCAGTCTCGATGCAATTATAAAATAAAATAACAACGAAATCAGAATATATCTAACTTATACTTCTGAAGAGACTTGATCTAAGAATACGAAATTCAAACAATACAGAATTTCAGGATCGACCTCGATGTCACGTTTTACGAGAATTCTACTAAAAATTCCGACAGAACTTCCTCTTTAAAACAGACATCTCTCTACTAAAAAGTAGAGGCAGTCCTGCAAGAAAACACACTTCTAATACATAATACACAACATCTTCGGTTAGGACCTCGAATTGCACAATTTCCCAACCGAAGTTCACAATTCACCAAAAATACATTTAATATAATAAATATATTAAAAATCAATAAATTCCACAAATATCCTCAAATATCAAAATATAATATATTTAAACATTAAAACACTAAATATAATTATTTCACAATAATTAAATAAAAATTCCAAATAATAATATAATATTATTAAAAATCCAATTTTTTAATAATTCAATATTAAATAGTAAAAATTCACTTTTACATATTCAAATAGCTTAAATAGCCTAAATATATATTAAAAGTTATTAAAAATCCATTTAATCACCAATTTAGTACATAATATATTATTTTAAATAATTTTCAAAAATTAGTATTAATTAGTTAAAGATAGTAAATAATTTATAAAAATCATTTTAGTACCTTAAATAATTCTAAAAACCATTTTAAACATAATATTTAACTATAATTTTAACAAAAACTCACAATTAACCCAATAATTCAAAATTACACATAATATAATTAATATTCCTCAAAAATTATATAAAATTATTAAAATTATTCTATCAACATATATTATTCTAATATTATCTAAAACACATAAATTCAACCTTATTTTTCAACAAAAATACACATTTAACCTAATATTCCTATATATACATAATATAAAAAAATATTCTTAAAAATTATATAATATTCTCAAAAATTATTTTCTCAACACAAAAATTAATAACAACATATAATAACACCAAATTAACCAAATTTATAATTAAAATAATCAATTTACAAAAATTCAATAAATAATAAAAAATTCACCAAAATTCAAATAAATTCAAAAAATTAAAAGAAAAATATTTTCATGAAGATTATGCTACCACGATAAATGTTTGTTAAGGCAGTTTAGTTGAATCAACTAAAAATCAACTTAAAAAAAATAGAAAACCCTAAAAGCTCAAACCAAAACTAAGAGAAAACTCAAAAAACGTTCGGCTTAGAGCTTGAATGGAGCTTGGATTCAACTTCCTTAAAGCTCCAAGAGTCGAACGGCATCGACAGAGCTCGATTTAGTGGCCGGAGGAGAGATCGACAGTGAGAAACTCACCTTACTGCCACTGCAACTTCAGGCATTCCGGTGAGCTTCTAGTTATTGGATGACATCGAGGAGGAAGAGGGAAGAAGATGGTGGTGAATGGTGGTGGTGAGAGGCAGTCTGACGTACAGAGGGAAGAGGCACAGTGACAAAAAGGGTATGGATGGTGTTTCTATTCTTTTTTTGTTTTATAAATATATATATATATATATATATATATATATATATCACACACAATAAACTAACAATAACACATAAAATAACATTTGAAAATAACAACAATATAAACAATATTTATTAAATAATTTAATAATAATACAAATAATGTCAATCAATAATAATAATAATAATAATAATAGAAATAATAATGATGTAGTTAAATTAATATTATTAAAATAATACTATCTGAAAAATAACAATCAATAATACTAACCCTAATATTTAAATAATAAAACTTTTAGAAATACATATTTACATAGAAAATATATTTTGTCATAAAATAATAATTATTAATCACAAATAGTAAATAAATAAATATGACTTTTAAATTTTATTAACACTGCATATCTCAATTCATATTTAAATAGTTTTTAAAAAATAAGGGTCATTATAGTCTCCCCTCCTTATAGGAATTCGTCATCGAATTCAAAGATATAAGAATCAATGAAGAAAGAGGAAAGACATACGGGTAAAAAGCTCTCATCTCAGCTTCAGTCTCCCAGGTATGCTCCTTTATGTTGTTGCTTCGCCACAACACCTTGACCATCAAAATTTGCTTCAAACACAACTATCGAACTTGATAGTCTACAATCGCAATAGGTTCTTCCACGAACATCAAATATTTATTCACTTCCACACTATCGGGTTGCAACACATGTGAAGGGTCTGAAATATATTTCCTCAGTATCGAGATATGGCTTAGAGGCAAAGCCAACCGATATGCAAGTACCATTAAGTAGTGGAGATAGCTATGATTAGAGCAAATAATGATGAAGACCGTAAGGCAACAATGGCGAGGTTTTGCATGGGCTAAATATAAGCATAGTTGACTTAATGGAATTACATCACTATGTTGACATTGATGATATAATGCACATGGCGATCAAGATTGAGAAGCAATGGAAGTTCAGGAATTCCAAAGGAAATTCAACTTCTTCTAGTTCTTCATGGATGTCAAATTGGAAGAATGGAGATAAGAGCTTCACTAAGGCAAAATTTGCCAACAATAAAGGAGGAAATGAAGGGGGGAATGCTAAGACCAAAGAAAAGGTGAGACTCAAACTAAATGGTCTCATAATGTTCAATGTTTTAAATGTTTGGGTTATGGGCATATCTTTTTTAATTGTCCAAATAAGCACACCATGACCATGAGGGGTAGCAAAGTCTTTAGTGAAAGTGATGATGACGAGTGCGATTTGGAGATGTCCGAGCTTGAGGATGCAAGTGATGATGAGGCTATACAAAGTTCATCATATGGTGAATTACTTGTTACAAGGCAAATCATGAGTGTGCAAACTAAGATGAAGGATAAGGCACAATGTAAGAACATCTTTCATACTAGATGCAAGGTGCAAGATAAGGTATGTTGTATAATTATTGATGGGGGTAGTTACACAAATGTAGTTAGTATCATGTTAGTTGAGAAATTACATATATATACTATAAAGCACCCCAGGCCTTACACATTGCAATGGTTGAATGTTTATGGGGAGATAAAAGTGACTAAACAAGTAAAGATAGCATTTTCCATAGGCAAATTTGAAGATGAAGTATTATGTAATGTAATGCCTATGCAAGCTTATCATATTCTTTTGGGGTGTCCTTGGCAATATGATAGAAGGGCTAATCATAATGGGTTTTCTAATAGATATTCTTTTATAATGAATGATGTACCCATTACCCTTAAACCTTTAACCCCTAAAGAAGTGTATGAGGACAAAAAAGTCCTAAAGCAAAGATTTGAAGAGTTTGAAAAAGATAAAGCAATAAAAAAAGACAGAGAGAGTTTGCATAAAAAAGAAAAGGCAAACAAGCAAAAAGAGAGTTGTGAGAGAAGCAATAAAGAGTGAGCAAAGAGTGGAAAAAAGAGAGCTTAAGGGGATGCGCAATAAGAAAAAGAAGAGTGATGCGTATGCAAAAGGAGAGTTGAGTGTGAATGAGGTAAAACAAGAGAGAAAAGCAAGTTTTTAAGCGAAAGAAAAAGATGTGAGGAAAGCTTTACTTTTAAGGTAGCTTATGCTTGTATTTGTTTACAAGGAATCTTATTTGAGCTTTAACGATCTTGAACCTTATTTGCCTAGTTCTTTTGTGAGATTATTGCAGGAATTTCAAGATGTGTTTCTTGATGATATTCCTAGTGGTTTGCCGCCAATAAGAGGAATATAGCGTTAAATTGACTTTGTACCCAGTTCTACAATTCCAAATCAACCCGTGTATAGATGCAATCCTAAGAAAACCAAGGAGTTGCAAAGGCAAGTTAAGGATTTTATGAATAAAGGTTACATTAGAGAAAGCATGAGCTTGTGTGCCATTTCAGTTTTACTTGTGCCTAAGAAGGATAGAATTTGGAGAATTTGTGTTGATTGTCACGCAATTAACATAATAATGGTAAAGTATCATCATCTTATTCCTAGGTTAAATGATATGCCTGATGAGTTGCATGGGGCTGTTATATTTTCCAAGATTGATGTGAAAAGTGGTTATTATTAAATTCG
Organism: Mallotus nudiflorus; assembly: GCA_947683625.1. Lineage (NCBI taxonomy): Eukaryota > Viridiplantae > Streptophyta > Magnoliopsida > Malpighiales > Euphorbiaceae > Mallotus > Mallotus nudiflorus. Next base: position 1,328,225 of record CANTUR010000377.1, on the reverse strand, counting down.
CATGAAAGAGGGTGATGAGTGGAAAACTACATTTAAAATAAGTTATAGTTTATATGAGTGGTTAGTTATGCCTTTTGGTTTAACTAATGCACCTAACACTTTTATGAGATTAATGAACCATGTCTTACGTGCTTTCATTGGAAAATTTATGGTTGTTTATTTTGATGATATACTTATATATAGTAAATCTTTGGAAGAGCATATTGAACATATGAATTTGGTTTTGGAAGTGCTGCGTAAGGAACATTTGAATGCTAACATCAAAAAGTGTAGTTTTTACACATATAAGCTTGTTTTCTTAGGCTTTGTTGTTAGTGCAAAAGGAATAGAGGTAATTTGCGAAGTTTTCATGGTCTTGCAAGCTTTTATAAGCGATTTGTAAGGGATTTTAGTACCATTGTAACACTATTGACTGAAGTCATCAAGAAAAATGTTGGCTTTAAGTGGGGAGAAGCATAAGAACAGGCATTTAACATGGTTAAGGATAAATTGACATATGCTCCTTGACTTACTTGACCTAACTTTTCTAAAACTTTTGAAATTGTATATGATGCTTTAGGTTTGGGAATAGGGAATGTTCTAATGCAAGATGGACAACCAATTGCTTATTTTAGTAAAAAGTTAAATGGTGCAAGCTTGAAGTACCCCAATTATGACAAGGAGATGTATGCCTTAGTTCGCACTTTGGAGTTATGGCAGCATTATTTATTGCCTAAAGAGTTCATGATACATACTGATCGTAAATCCTTGAAGCACTTGAAGGGGCAAAATAAGCTTAACAAATGACATGCTAGGTGGAGTGAATTCATTGAGTCATTTCCTTATGTCATTATATACAAGCAAGGTAAAGAGAATGTTATGGTTGATGCACTTTCAAGAAGGTATACTCTACTTGCTTCTTTAGATGACAAATTGCTAGGATTTGTATACATAAAGGAGTTGTATAAGAATGATAGTGATTTTGGTAGTGTTTTTCATGCATGTGAAAATATTACTTTTAAAAATTTCTATAGGCATGATGGTTACTTGTTTAAAGAGAAATGGCTGTGTGTTCCTAATTGTTCTATATGTGAATTGCTTATTCGTAAAACACATAAGGGTGGTTTAATGGGACATTTTGGTATAACCAAGACTTTGGATGTTTTACATGATCACTTTTATTAGCCTAACATAAAAAAAGACGTTGTTAGGATTTATGATAAGTGCATTGTGTGTAAACAAGCTAAGTCTAAGTTAAAATCACATGATTTATATATGCCTCTACTTGTGCCTAGTTCACCTTGGATTGATATTTCCATGGATTTTGTGCTTGGTTTACTTAGGACTATGTGAGGACATGATTTAATATATGTTGTTGTAGATAGGTTTTCTAAAATGGCTCATTTTATAGCATGTAGAAAAATTAATGATGCACAATATGTTGTGGATTTGTTCTTTAAAGAGATTGTTCATTTGCATGGCATGCCTAAAACAATTATGAATAATAGAGATGCTAAGTTTTTAAGCTACTTTTAGAAGATTTTGTGGGGTAAATTGGGCACTAAACTTTTATTTTCTACAATATGTCATCCATAAATTGATGGGAAAACTAAGGTAGTTAATAGAACTTTATCTCAATTACTAAGAACCATGGTTAGGCATAATTTGAAGCCATGGGAAGATTGCTTGCCACATATTGAATTTTCTTATAATCATAGTGTGCATTCTTCTACCAATTTTTGTCCTTTTGAGATTATTTATGGTTTTATTCCATTGAGTCCTTTAGATTTGATTGCTTTACCTTTGAGTGAACAAGTAAATCTAGATGGAAAGAAGAAGGCAGAATTTGTGAAGTCCTTACATGAAAAGGTGCAAGTAAATCTTGAAAGAAATAATGAGCAATTTACTAAACATGCAAACAAGGGGCGTGTAAAAGTTGTATTTGAACCAGGTGATTGGGTTTGGGTACATTTGCACAAAGAAAGATTTCCCACTCAAAGGAAATCTAAGTTGATGCCACATGGTGATAGACCCTTCCAAGTGTTAGAGTGCATTAATGATAATGCTTACAAGATTGACTTGCCTAGTGAGTATGATGTTGTAATATCTTGAGTTTTTAAAATATTTTAAACTGCATCGGGATATACAGTGTTAATAATTTTGTATATAATTATGATATTTTTACGAGTTGATATTTATTTAAAGCTTATTTTAATTGTTTTATATTATTTTAAGTGCTTTACATAAAATTTTTTCGAGAATTTTATTTTCGGGAAAATTAACACGTAAATAATTTAGTATTAATTATTTTAAATAATTTCACGAATTTGCATGAACTCAATATATTTTTAAAGTGCTAAAATAAATTGTAAATATGTGTATATATTTAAATTAAACTATTGTAATATCCCGAGTTTTTAAAATATTTTAAACTGCATCGGGATATGCAATGTTAATAATTTTGTATATAATTATGATATTTTTACGAGTTGATATTTATTTAAAGCTTATTTTAATTGTTTTATATTATTTTAAGTGCTTTACGTAAAATTTTTCCGAGAATTTTATTTTTAGGAAAATTAACACGTAAATAATTTAGTATTAATTATTTTAAATAATTTCACGAATTTGCATGAACTCATATATATTTTTAAAGTGCTAAAATAAAGTGTAAATATGTTTATATATTTAAATTAAACTAGGGTTTAATTAATTACCCTAATTTTTATTATTTATTATTTAGTTTTAATATTATTTAATTATTTTTAAGTGTATAAATTATTAATATATTAAATTAATGTGTGTGGGAGTTTATATTATTATAATATATAGTGTGATTATATATATATACATATATACTTAATATATAGTTAAAAATCAAAAGTTTGCCAAAATTACCAAACTGCCCCTCCCTACTCCTTCTTCTTCCCTAACACCCTTCTCCTCTCCCCTCACTGTGCGACTCTGTTCACCGTCGTTCAGAGTGCTTGCCGGACGTCCACCGCCTTCCTCCAGCTACTCAGCCTCTCCTTCCACCCTCTCCGGCGCCGGTGAACGCTGCAACAACCCGAGAAGTCGAAATTTGAAGCAAATGTCGATCGATGTGATTTCGGCCACCATTTTTGACACCGCTGATCTCTATCTTCTCCTTGAGCTCCGGTGAGTGTGATTCCAAGCTTTGTTTCACTTAAAATGGTCTAGATTTGCTTAGGTTTTGATTTTGAAATTTCGGCCTATTAGGGTTCTTGAATTTTTTTGAGCTTCAATTTGATTGATTTATGAAAAATTCCTTCACAAAATTTGATCCTAGTAGCTTAATCTTCATGTAGGAATTTTTGGAATTTATTTTGATTTTTGGGTATTTTTTATTATTTTATTATTATTTTCTAATTTTCAAAAATTAATTAATTAAATTATGAAATTGTGTTTTATGGTAAATATAGGTGTTTAAATGAATTATAGAAATTTATTTGTAATTTTTGTGAATTTTTATGTATTTATTTTGAATTTATTTAGTTTATGTAATTTTGAGAAAATAGGGTTAATTATGGTTTTAATTGAAATTTATTGGTTAATTGAGTATATTTATTGATATTATTGAAATATATGTTGAGAAAATTAATTTTGTGCAATTATATTATTTTTGGTGAATTTTTGGATTAATTTCAGTATATTTATATAGATAGGGGTATTTTGGTAATTTTACCCTAAATTAGCTAAAAATGTAATTAAATTGGTTTTAATAGTTATTTAGGGTATAAAAATGATTTCTACAAATGATTTAGTATTTTTAACTAATTAAAACTATTTTTCGTAAATTATTTTCAATTATATGTATAATATACGATTTTTCTAATAAAATGAGTTTTTTTTCGATTTTACTGTGTTTTAGGGTTAATTACGTAATTTCTACTTATAAAATGTATTTTTATTATATAAAGGTATTTTCGGTATTTTGTAAATATTCCGTGAATTGTGGACCTCGGTCGGTGATTTGTAGTTTGGAGTCCGACTGAGGGATTGTGGTTGTATTTTGTGTTTATTTTTGAAGTGTATTTCTTTATAGGGCCAGCTCTACTCTTTGAGTAGAGAGATGTTCATTTTACAGGGGAGATTCTACCGAATTTTCGGTAGCATTCTCGTAAAACATGATGTCCGGTTGAGCTCTAATCCTAATTCTATCTCTAGTATTCTAGATCGAGTCTTTAGAACTTCTGTTAGATTTATTCTGATTCCTATCATTTTTGTTTGTTTAGTTGCATCGAGATCGAGGCCTAGTGGACCAGGCCCATCGGACCCATCTCGAGGAGCGCAATAATTGTGAGTTACTATTATATATATATATGCTCTAGGGTGCATGACTTTAGAAATCTATGTTTTATTTTGATTAAAAATGCATAATGGTATTAATTAGTACTTGAGTTTATTTTTGGTTTATTTTTGGTATATTTTAAACTATATGCATGTTTTATTAATGAATTATGTTTAAAATGTTTTTAAGTATATTTCTAGTTTATTTTGTAATTTAATTGGATTTATTTGACGTATATATACTCGAAATATACTTGGTTTACTTTTGGTATATTTCTAGTATATATGTGGTTATTATTTAAATTCATGCATCATTTATTTTTATGAATGTATGTTTTATATTTCAATGAAGGATATCAATAGAACATGCTACCTAATGGGCAACACTAGGACCGAGTACGTACCAGTACGCTGATAGCATTTAGGTTATATTACTAACCATTTGTGGATATTGATTGGATATGATTATTTGATGTGTGAGATATGATTTTGGAGTGTGATTGCTGGAGCTCGGTTGACCAAGTGTCTTGAGGCCAATCACACTGACAGTCAGACTGCTGGAGCTCGGTTGACTTAGTGTCTCGGGGTCAGTCTACTGTCTAAATGGAATAAGTGAATATTTTGGAATAAGTGAGCCTGTGTGGCTAGAATGTTGTCTAACACTGTTTTGAGGTTACGATTTTCTAGGGTTCTATTTGATCCTTCATAACCAGTGGTTTTTAAACAAAATATATAAAAATGATTTTTATTGCATCTTTGTGTATTTGCCTATATATATATATTTATATATATACTATTGACTGTATGCATTGTCATTTAGTATGCATGTATATATTATAGTAAATCACTCAGTGAGGTCTGACTCCCCTCCATTGACTATTTTTCAGGAGAGTCATCTTCCTCAGACCTCAGTAGCAGACCTGTACGCCAGATTTCTTCCGCTCCGGCTTCTTTATGTAAATTGCTTATCTGAGTTTTATTTTATAATCTATACGCTGCAGTAGTTATGGTCGACTGTGAGATTGTTGTATTATACTTATACGAGATATGTACTTTAAATATTTGAACTGAAACTTGTATTAAAAGATTTATTTACATGAGATGAGGATTTGATTTAATTTCATTTGGTGGAAATATTATTTTGATATTTATAATTTTATTCCGCTGCATAATATTTACTTAATTGTGTTGTTATTATTACTATTGCATGTTTTATTTTATTTTTAAGGCTTGCTACGGGTTTCGGATTTGAAAGAATTTCTGTTCCCTAGCGCCGGTCATGGCCCCTGTTTTGGGTCGTGACAGGTGGAAGTGCTACTTTTAATGTTATGGATTTATCTCTTTTTGATTTTGATGCAAGTGCTGATTCGAGGACGAATCATCTTGAGGAAGGGGGGACTGATGCAATGAAGCTAAGCAAGCCCATCAAACCGAGTGATCCATTGCATTATAAGGGATTAATAATAAGATCAAGGACAAAGAAGTTCAAACAAGTACTGAATTCATTTATCATTCACATTACGAGCAAGTTGGTGGATTTAACTACAAGTACAAGCTTAGAGCCGCATAATGAAGAATTCAAGCTAATTAGCTTAATTTCCTATTTTGAAATTAATTAGCTTGAATTGGATGAATTTAAAAGTTATTTTTTCTATTTTGGAGTCAACAAGGAAGATTTAAGAAGATGTGAGAAGATTCAAGAATATTTCAAGCTAAAGTCAAAGAGTCAATAAGTCAAAGTTAATGGTCAATGGTCAACAACCTACATGGCATGTGACATGACATGCTTTAATGCTTAGTTGTCATGAATTGTCATTTTGCTTATTTGTAATGAGTTGTCATTAGTTGTCAATTTTGACTTTTAATAGATGAGTTGTCATTAGTTGTCCTATTTTGAACGAAATCTCCTTAATTAAGGAATTTCCTATATAGACATCTTTGGGAATAAGGAAGAAAACCTTTTCCTTCAAGGATTAGGTTGTTTACATGCCTATATAAGGGTTAACCCTATGACAAACAAATTCAAGCATTGAAATATTAAAAAGTGAGGTTTTTCCTTAAACTTTGTTCTTTTGAAACTTTGCAAGTTTACATGAATTGTTTCATATATACCTTTCATTACAATTGCTAGGTTAGATTAGACTTAGAATTATGTGATTGTTCATTTTTTAACAGCTAAGTATCTTGCTTTAATTTAATATGTAAGGGGTTTAGCTCTATTAACACAACCTATCCTTGATGATCCTTAGGCTAGATTTTAAAGTTGGATGTGCATTTTATCTCTATTATAGGTAGGGTTTAGCTCTATCAACACAACCTATCCTTGATGATCCTTGGGCTAGATTTTAAAGTTGGATGTGCATTTTATCTCTATTATAGGTAGGGTTCGTATCAGCCACCTAGGGTGATAATTGAGACAAATAGAAAAATGGTGGTACTCGATTCTCTAAAAGAAAGCCATCGCCATAACCAAGAGATTATGGATACGGAATACTAACTTCTTTCAGTCTTGTGTTTATTTAGAATTACTTTATAAATTACTATCTTACCCTCCATTTACATGCCATTTCATATAAACCCTTATTAAAACAATCAACTTTAGACAAACTAGTCACAAAAAAAATATAAACAATGCATTCATTTAAGTTTATAATCCTTAAATTAGTCAAATCTATAGTGATTTTAATTAAATGGACTAAATCTACATGTTTTATTTTACAAGTGAGCCTAAAAACTAATGTGCCTAATTTTTATTCAATTTTAATTAAGTGAACCTAAGTTTATTGATTTTAATTCTAAAAAAATGGGCTTAAATCTATAAATTATGAAGTATTAGTGGACCTAATTCTACATGTTTTAATTCTAAGGTGATTTTAAGTCTACAAGTTATGGAAAAAACTTTTATTTAATGGGGTAAGTCTAAATTAATTAAATTAAACTAAAGTGGGCCTATACCTAAATTAACTAAATGAACCAAAGTTATTTCTAACCGAAATCTAATTAATTATGGGTTTAAAATGCATTTCAATTAATTAAAATCTAGACCTAAATTTATTTAAATGAGTTAAACCTAATATGGGCCTAAGGTCCAAAACATATAAACATAACAAAACAAGCCCAAAAACAATGAAAATATAAAAAAATAATCTAATAAAAGATTAAACAATTAATCAAACTTATTTCTTCTAAAAACCCTAATTTAATTAAAGTGACCATGAACAATAAATAAAATGGTTAACAAACAACCCTAATTCTAACCACTTAAATCTAATCCAATTTTAATAAATAAAAAACCTAATTCTCTCTATAGCCATTAATTTTAATGAATTACCAAATTGAAACTCTAATTTTACTAATCGATTAATTAAAATAAAACACATAATCGCACACATATGATTTAATTATTCCCACTATTGGGGTTATTACAATAATCTACTACAAATTAAAAATAAAATTAAATACAACCCAAAAAGCCAAATAAATAAAAATACAAAATAAAACTTTCAAATTAAAAAAATAAATAAATTACCCAGAAATCCTAAAAACTATATTCAAATACAAAATTTAATCAATGACATTCTATGAATCTTCACGAGTTCTTCATAGTGAATTCATGTCACCTCATCCATCAAGAAAATAAAAAATAAAATTAAAGTAAATATAAAGTTAGTCAATGAATAATTAAAAAATAATAATAAACAAAATTAAATATAAAAATAAAATCAAAATCAAAATAAAAGAAGAAGGAGAAGAAGATTTGAGAATGAGATACAGTATTAATTTTCCTTAGAAGGATGATCACCGTTGATGGAAAGCCTGTGGCTTTTGTTGTATTTGTCTGTGATTTTTATTTTATTTGATATGATTTTTGACAAAGAACTAAAGAAAAACACATAAAAAATCTAAGTAGATATATTGTGACTCCCCTAAAAATCAGAGAAAGTAGATGAACAAATCATAATAATAAAACCCTATGAGCTCCATTCTATCTAAAATCTTGTTTATTTAAAAAGTAAAAAAATAAGATAATAAAAATCCAAATCAAAATAGAACTAAATTTCCTCTTAACAAATTGATAACTATAGTTTTTTAGGAATTATTACAAAATTAAAACAATTAAATAAAAAAATGAATAAAGAACAAACAAATAAATAAAAAAACAAACAAACCAAATATATATATATATAAATAGGCCTCAATTGCAGTGGAATGGCCACTGTAGGCCATATAGCCATTGGCATGTTTTGGCCCACTTGGCTATTCAGCCTTTTGGCCCTTTTTTTTTTATTTTCTCTTTTGTTGAAAATTTATTTATTTATTTATTTTTCCTTTTTTTATTTTTAAATTCTCTCTTTTTTATTTTTTTATAATTTTTTTAAAATTTAAAATAAATAAAAATTAAAAAAATCCTAAAAATAATTTACAATTTAGTTCAAAACCAATAAATCAAATTTAATAAATTTAATTTCACAATCATTTTTCATCATTGGGTCTTTTGTTACATCCAAACTCAAATCATCCCGAAATTGAGTGCTTACAATAGGGGCTCTAGAAAACTGTGGTTATCTCAATAAAACTATATTGAGAAGGTATTGAACAAATTTGGAATGAGCAGTGCTAAACCAGTGAGTATTCTATTGGCGAGTCACTTCAGGCTTTCCTTAGATTAGTGCCTGAAGTCAGATAGAGAAGTTGAAGACATGACAAAGGTACCATATGCCAGTGTAGTTGGCTACTTGATGTATGCAATGATTTGTACCATACCTAATTTGGCTCATACTGTTATTTAAGTCAACAAAGTTTATGTCAAAACTAAGCAGATAACATTGGGAAGCAGTCAAATGGATATTCAAATATTTGAGGGGCACAACAAGTCATGGCATCATGTTTGGTGGTCAACAGGGTAATACTTCCGTTATAAGATATGTGGATTTAGATTATGCTGGTGATATGGATTATAGGAGTCTATAACAAGGTATGTGTTTACTCTTATAGAAGGACTTATTTGTTGGAAATCCACAATTTAGTCTATAATGGCATTATCTACAACTAAAGCAGAGTATATGGCAGTAGTAGAAGCTACTAAGGAAGTATTATGGCTTACGGGACTAATGAAGGAATTGGGTATTGAGCAAGGTGGAGTTTGGTTGCATTGTGATAGTCAGAGTGCCATTTATTTGGTAAAGAATTAAGTGTATCATGCTAGGACAAAACATATTGATGTGAGGTTTCATAAAATCAGGGAGTTGATTACTTTTAAACAAATATTGCTATAGAAGATTCACATTTCTGAGAATGTAGCTAATAAGTTGACAAAACCAGTTACCAATAACAAGGTTAGACATTGCTTGGACTTGTTGAATGTTGCTAGATGCTAAAGAAGCATATTCCCCCAACCTATTTGGTATAAGAGAAACTTTAGGATTTCTATCTCTTAAAGGGCTTGATATTTGCCAAGGTGGAGATTGTTGTGTATGACTCATATTTAGCAGCAATTTAATTGTGGGGTTACGATTAGATGGATTGAGGGTGCATGGGCAATGCCCCATGGTGTGGTACAAAGGTGATTTTGTAATATGTACCATACCTATTCTATTATATATAGAACATGTATTTGTAACCCTAGGAAGTGTTCTGAATAATAAGAAAACCCTAGCCGCTCGCTCTCAAGGACGTAGTAACATTGCCGAACCTTGTTAAATCTATGTGTCCATTTTCTATTTTCTGTTTTCTTTCTTTACTCTTGTTATTTTCTGTGTTATTTCACAACATAATCTTATTTAAAATATACACTTAGGGAATAAAAAACGTCATGGTTTTTCAATTAAAATAAGTTAAAAATTGAAAATCCTATAATAAAATCACAAACCTAACTTGTTTTTCCTTTAAGTGTTTTTCGAACTTAACGAGGTTGGCTAATATAATCAACTTCATAAATTTTTTTATAGTTGTTCTTTTCATTTGGAAGACTAACAACATTGATTTAGATTTTATTATTTCTTTTATTGATTTGTTTCTTTTACACTAGCTATTTATTTCAAGTTTCACAAGGTGTTTATAGGGATAAAAAACCAATAATATATTTATAAAATTGGCTTTTATATTTAACTTTCTTCTTTATATATATATATATATATATATATATATATATATATATATATATATATATATATATATATATTCTATTATTTCTATTCTATTTAATATATTATATTATTAAAAATTTTAATAATGAGTAACATCAAGTAATATATATTAAAATTAAATAATACATTATATAAAATATCCTTTTTATATGAAATATATCATTTTTAATTAATATTATTAATATAAATTGAATCTTACAGTTTGATTTGATTCTTAATTCGAATCTCGATTTGAAAACTATGGACTAGAGGATAAAAGAAGTTAAAAAACTACAGCACCAGCTTGCGCATGCACGAAAGAAGAATGAAATGTTGCTGAAGCTGCACTCTGTTTGGTGGAACTGCCAATTGTCAAACAACCATAAATAAGTTCACAACTCTTCCATCTTGTTCAATAAAAACCAGGATGTTGTATCTCTGCAAATTGGAAAACTGACTACACTGTGTCAATTTAAAAATGCAGTGCAAGCAGAAAATATGTGAAATTGAATTTTCTGTGAAGGAATTCTTTTCCATTGCTTTCCTATAGAGAACTTCTGCACAAAGTTTGAAGTAGAGGTATAATTGAGTCGTGCTGAATTTTAACTAATTCGAACTTAATTTGTTTATGATTGAGTTGAACTCGTTATGTCATTTAGTGTTCACGAGCTGTTCGTGAATTTGAATGAGTTAAAAAAATTTTAAAAATGTAAATTATACATTAAAAAATTAAAAATAAATTATTTACTAAACAAATTATAATATATTTAATAAAAATTAAAATTCTATTCTAATATATATTTTTCTAAAATATTTTTTAGAATAAGAATTTATATATTATATATATAAAATTAAATTATTAAACATTAAAATTATGAGCTGTCTCGCAAATTTTTGTTTGAGTTTATTCACGAGTTTCATGAGCTAAAAGTTTATAATTTAAGCTCAGCTTATTTATTAAACGAACTTTAATATACAAGCTCGAACGAGCTTTTATTGAAGCGAACACCAAAAAGCTCCAGCCCTAGTTCCAAAGCAGCATTACATATAATTATCAGCTGAGAATACAAGAAAGTGCTGCTTGGAAAAAGAATTCACTGTTACAACATTGCTAATTTCTGAGGGCCCAAAACTGCGAATAATTTCATCCGCATGCATTTTCCAACATAAATCCATTAACTGAAACAGTTTTTCATGCCCACGATGAAGGCTTTATTGAGAATTTCACGTTTCTTTTTCCTAATTATCTAATGGATACATGACATCAACCACAAAGTTATAAACAAACAACCATATAAATGAAGATGCATCACCCTCCAACTTCAAGTCATATGATTTCAAGTGTAAGGTCTGCACAGCCAACCCGTGATTTATGCCTTTCAAATAGATCTTTAAGTGCTGCTATGAACTGATCTTGTACTTCTGCAACCTGCATTGACCAGTCGAATATATATAGACATATAAAATAACAGTTGGAAGATCCACATGCCGGTCAAATAGATATTAATCCCTTGCAATTTCTGTCATTGTTTGATAGTGTCCTCAGTTGCCTAAGGCAGTAAATATACTCAGTGTATGTAATTCAGCGTATTCGTTGCATATTTGTAGGCAATAACTGAAAAAAATAAAGACTTGTCTATTATCCTAAAAAAGATTGCCTTTGAACAAACATACTAAGCACTCTAGACAAAGTGAGAAGGCTTGAAAGATCCATGGAGAGCACAAACTCATCAATTAACTTTAAAAGTGTGTTTGGGACAAATGATACGTGTTTGGTTTAAATAAATATATTATATAATTTAGGCAAAAGGTACAAAAAAAAAAAAAAAAACTTTCAACTTATATGAAAAGAGCATATAATACCTTAAAGTTAGTGTCGACTCATCGAAGCTCTTGAACTTTTAAAAATTGCTCAAATTGGCTCTGTTTTAACGGTGACTTAATCAAAGTTAAGTTTTAGTTTCTGGAACTACAAAAGGTACAAAAAAGTCCTTAATCTTTTATTTTAATACAATTAAACCCTAAATATTTTTAAATTTCAAAATATTCATTTTTAATTAATATTTTTATTATAAAATTTATTGTAAATTGTAAAATTATTTTGAAGAGTTTAATTATTCTTTAAAAAGTATTTTATACATAAAAAATACTCTATTATAAATTTTTAATAAATTCTACACTTTACTGGCCAAACAAAATTTTATTAAAAAATTATTAAACTTTATTTGGCTAATAAAATTTTATTTAAAAAACTATTAAATTTTAGTTGATTGGAAGAATTAATAAATTATTTTTAACCAATAAAATTTTATTAAGAAAAATTAATAAATTTTATTTGGCTAGTAAAATCTTATTTAGGAAATTATTAAATTTCATTAACCAATAAAAATTTATACAGAAAAATTATTAAATTTTATTTTCCCAATAAAATGTAAATTTATCATAAAAATTATTATAGAATATTTTTATTTATATAATAATGTTTACAAGAATCAAAGTTTTACACTTTAAGATCATTTTTCAAAAAATATATATACTCTAAAATAATTCAGATTAGCTTTTTTTTTTTTGCAATAATTTTTACACTATGAAATGAATTTAGCAAATAATTTTATGCTTTAAATTTTTTTTAAAAAATAAGTAATATATGCTTTAAAATGAATAATTCTTTAAAAGATTATTTTTGATTCCAAAATAAAATATTAATTGATAAAAATAAATGAATATTTTGAATTAAAAATATTTAGGGTTTAATTATATTAAAATAAAAGGTTGAGGGCTTTTTTGTACCTTTTGTAGTTCCTAAAACCAAAACTTATAACTTTTGTTAAGTTACTGTTAAAAAAAAGGGCCTATTTGAGCCATTTTTAAAAGTTCAGGGGCTTCGATGAGTCAACATTAACTTTAAAGTGCTGTATGCTATTCTCATATAAGTTGAAGGGCTTTTTTGTACCTTTTGCCTATAATTTATTTGCAATTCCAAATTTTTAATGTGGAATTGATTATAACTATATTAAATTCTAACAAAATAGTTTACAGGGGTGTATTCAATTAAAATTTTTAAAGACATTTATAGACTTTTTTTTTAAGTGAATGACTTTTACAGAGTTTATAAACTTCTAATGACTTTCATAGAATTTATGAATTTGTTAATGACTTTGATAGACTTTTTATTTTGAAACTTTTATAGACATTGACCAACTTTTATATTTTGAAAATTTGGTACAAATCTAGATCATTTATGGTTGATTTGAGGCAAATATTATTCAATTTCAAAAAATCCGAATTAGGCATAGTTCATTTGGCTTTCCAGAAAAGAACATTTGTTTTGTTTTGTTTTATTTTGTTTTATTTTTATCCTTGTGCTCTTAACTTTTATTAGCTTAGTCATTCTAATTCCAGGTTTCTGCTCTTAAAGAATCTGTTTGTTTGCTTTTAATTTTTTTTTAATTGTTCTTTTTGCTTCTTATTACCTAATAAAAAACAAAGAAGTGAAAATCATTCCCTATAAACCCTAAATAAATTACACACCGAAAATTAAATTATTACACATAATAAAAGTCAATATAAACCCTAAAAACTATCAATACCTATAACATCAAAAACAATTCGAAAAAATTGAAAGAAACGCACAAAAATATTAATCATACATAGCGTGCAATAAACATGAGATACTTTGTTAATTGTTCATCATTAAACCAAAAAAGGTTATAGGTTGAAGAATTACCAGATCGTTCAAGGTTGCTTTTTTTTTTCCTCGTAGGATTAAGCTAAAAAAAGGTCCATTGAAATCTTGAGAGTTAGTGAAAGAAAATATTTTAGGTTTTATATTAATAACATCACATAAAAAGTCTATAAAAATACATGAAAGTCTAATGTCTATAAAAATTAATGACTTTTTGAATATCACTTCACTTTTATAGACTATATTAAAGTTATAATTGAATACCTTCTAACTTTTACCGACTTTTTTTAAATCTTTACAAATTTTACTTGAATACCCCTCACTTTCCTAGAGTCATAAAAAGTTATAATTGAATACCACTTTTGAAATCAACTAAGAGTGTGTTATGCAAACATTTGATTTGAAATCTTAGATTTCAAATATAAGAATTTTAAGTAACATGTAGTTACATGTCATTTAAAATCCTCATTAAATAAACTATTAAATTCATTGTGGATTTGATTCAAATCTTCATGGATACAAATCTATGTAGTTCCCAAACAAGAGATTTAATTGAAATCCAAATTCATGCTCAAATCCATTGCATCCAAACAAAGCATTCCTTTAAAATCCTAGTTGAATATTATAATTTCCAAATGAATTTTGCAACTTTTAAGTTTATATTTTTAAATGACTAAAATTCCTCTCATTATTTTTGTTTTGAAAAATATCTTTCTATTTGAAATGGTTTTTTTTTTTTTTTTTTTCCAAAATTAAGTTGAATTCTAAATTTATACCAAATATATTATAACAAAATATGAAATTCATTTGAAATGAATTGCACAAACTATTCATTTAAACTAAATACACTTTATTAATAATAATTCGTTTCGAAATGAATTCTATTTGAAACCTTGCTGGAATAGAACCATACATATTGTAAAAGAAGACTTGTCTATTTCCCTAAAAATTGACCTCCACATAATCCTATTAAGCACTTTAGACAGAATAAGAAAATAATGTATCCAATTATGTTATACAAGAATTTCTAGGGCTTATGCACTTTAGGTTCAGGTTCAGTTTAGATGATAATAGCTAATAAACTACACCACAAATAGTAAAGCATTCTTACCTCTTCTGCAGTAGGATGTGGATTTTGCTTCACCTCAATGGGTCTACCCACAACAACATGCATTGGATGCCGAAAAGGCAGTGGAGATCTGAAAAGAGAAAAATCATTACGAAGTGTAAATGACATATTAGTAGCAGAATTACATCATAAAACATATTTTCTAATTCCTGCAGCAAAATATGGCGATTAAAAGGCTACATAAATAGATATATATTTTTTCTGATATATTCTGATAGTGCCAAAATCTTAAGTAATGTGTCTCTCTCTCTCTCTCTCTCTCTCTCTCTCTATATATATATATATATATATATAGACTAGTAAACAATCACGTGTTTCACACGTGAACGAAAAATTCATTTGACTCATGATATATAGTAAATAAATAATTAAACATATTATTATTATTAAATAAAAGTAATTTTATAATCTTAATTTTTGTATTATTAAAAAATGCATCTCTAAATAAATGATTAATTTAATTTTTTTCTAAAAAAATATTCAAACAATTTAAGCATTTACATTATTATGAACTCTATTTATACATAAAAAATAAACGTCAAGTTAAAAAAAACTATAAAATAACGCTTAATTGGTTAATACGCTTAGGCCCTAGGAGGGAGGTTTTAGATTCGATTCTTACATGGAACATTCTTGTACTATATTATAATTTGTATTGATAGTAATATATTTGAGTTATATTGATAGTGATATACTTGATATTATAAATGATGTAATGATGCATGTAATATTTTTTAAAAAATGAATTATATATATTTTCCAACGCGATTAGAATTAGAATAATTGAATTAATATAAATTAGGAAGATCTAATTTACCCAAAAACTCCCCAAAAAACAATTGGGGCAAACTTCAAAGCTCTGGATACTTTCATAAATAAGTTGCTATCAGGTTTCCACCACTTGAACATGTGGGACTGTTGCAACAAAAACAGAAGCTGAAGCATTAGCTAATTTTAGGCAACTCGTAGTGTACAATCAATCGGCTAAAACAACTGTGTCAATTTACATGATATCAATGGATATAGAACAACAGTGTCAACATTGTGAGTGTTGTGAAGGAAAGAACCATACTTGACCAAAGCAGAAAACCGGAACCAAGGGTTTTCCCATCTCCATAGCCACTCGAACAAATCCTCTTCTTGACTTCAGGAAAACAATCTGCAAAGCCAGAAACAGACAGGATAAACAACCAAGCTAATTACCATCATTTAACACCACTGTTCCAGCAGGTGCCAGCCCATGTGTGATGAATCAAAATGATAGACGAGAAAATTAAATAGAAGGCATGATTGGAAGATGTTAAAGGGAGGGAGGTTTGGTTGATGGGAACAAGAGATGAGGGTTTGAAATAAAGTGAATAAAGAAGGTGGAAGAGTTACAAAAAAAAGAGACCTCAGAACCATGCTTCATATATACAGTCTCTTGGACTCCACCGGGAATCACAATGCAACTATAACCAGAAGCGAGGAGGGACGTAAAATTTTTCTTTGTTGCAGGTGTAAGATCACACCATGTCCATATATGTCTTATAAATGGCGTGCGGAACACCTGAAACAATTTATAAGTGAAATGAAATGAAATAAATATACAAATTGAGGAAGAATAATAATAATAAGCGGAAGACAAGTTCTTACAGCGCTACTTGCAAGGGCCTTCAACTTAGGAAGAGGGAAACCGAAATGAACAGAAATTGCAGCCATACCAAGGGGAAAAAGTGAATGTGGCTCGTACCCAAAAACTGCAGCAGCGCCAGGAGGAGGAGGAGGAGGCCAGGTGAGTGAATTAATGAATTCATCAATCAATCAAAATAAATAAGAACTGAAATAAGTGAAACAAACCGTAAGCACGATCAGCACGAAAAGCATTCATGTCTTCAATATGAAGCTTTATCGGAAAATGGCTGCAAGCATGTGCCACTGCGTACCTATATATATCAAGAAAAACAGAGAAAATTGAATTATATACCTATATATATATAAACAATGTTAAATTAAGAAGAAGAAGAAGAGGAGAAAATAGGAAACCTGGACAAGCGACGGCCAAAGTCACTGTTCTCGTTGATGGGAATGAACATTAAGAACACAAGGAATCCAATATACCTGAAAACAAAATTAATTAAATTAAATTTATAAAGACTTGAGAGTAAAAGAAGAAGAAGAAGAAGAAGAAGAAGAAGAAGAAGAAGAAGAAGCAGGTACTTACAGGAGGAAATTGGAAAAAGAAAGGAAGAGAAAAGAGAAGAGAACTGAGAAGAAGATGAAATGGAAAGAGCCGATCCATATACCCAGCGCCAGTATTGAGCGAATTATATTTGTCGGATATGCATCTCGAGGATTTATCACCTTCATCACTTCCTGTTCCTCTTCTTTTGCTTTTGCTTCTTCACTACTATTATTCCTGTTCTTCTCTTCTTCCACCGCCATTTTTTTTTCAATCGTCTTCCGATCACACTTGATGAATTTCAGTGTCGTAACAGATAAATTGTATTATTGTGGACTTTGGACTGCAATTGCGACTTCGAGGACTCCGCCCCTCGTTCTTAAATGAACATGAGCAAAAAGATAAAGATAGAGAAACAGAAATCGAGGCATTTGTTTTGCTGATCTCACTCATTTCTGTTTTTATTTTATTTGTTTCTTTGTCGTCTCTTTCTTTCTGGGGCTTTCAGGTTCACATTGACCACCTCCGTTCACAATTCACACGATCATCCGCCAGCTCTAACACCATGCACCACAAGCGTACAGCAAAGAGAAAGAAAGTATCGGATTATTTTTATTTAATTTAAAAAAAATTATTCCTATGTAATTCATTAATATTAAAATTATATTATCTTTCAATTTAAAAAAAAATTTAAAAGAAAGAATAGAGAAGAAAGGGGAGGAAAAGAATATATATATATATATCAAAATTCAGGCATATAGCAGCTTACTTTATTTGGAAATTTTTATTTAATTTACAAAAGTGTGAAATTTTTTTTATATAAAATAATAATATTTTTTGCGAACTACATATTGTTATTTCTTTTAGGAAAATTCTATAATTATTTAATTACTTTTATTTTACTTTATCTTTAATTACTGTTATTTCTATTATTATCGATTTAAAAGAAAAAACTATTTATGTTATGCAATTCATCAATACTAAAGTCATATCGTCTTCTAATTTAAAAAAAAAATTAAAAGAAAAAGCATAGAAAAAAGGGGAAGAAAATACTATATATATACAAAATTCAGGCATACAACAACTTACTTTATTTGGAAATATTTATTTAATTTACAAAAATGTGAAACTTTTTTTATATAAAATAATAATATTTTTTGTGAATCTACAGATTATTATTTCTTTTAGGAAAATTCTATGATTATTTGATTTTTTAGTTACTTTTATTTTACTTTGTCTTTATCATTGGATAATGAAATTGTATTTCATCATCCAATGGTGGTTATTGACAAAATATATTTTACTTTGTCAAAAAAAAAAAAAAAAAAACTATAGAATGCACTTTTTTTTTTATTATAACTTAATATATTTTTTTTGCTATAAAACTATTTTTTTAAAATTAATTGTTATAATTGTAGAATTTTTTCTATATGGGTTAGTGCTACTTTATCAATTGAAAATATATTTTTTTAAATTGATATTTTTGTAAAAAAAATATTGATTTTAAAAAAATTGATATTTTTGTAAAAAAAATATTGATTTTAAAAAAATTATTCTTCTCAAGAAAAATGTAAAAAATTATTATGTTTTTGTAAAATAATATTATACTTCTTAAGTGTAAAAATTAATACTTTTTACTATAACTTGATATAATTACATAAATTATCACTATTTTTCGCTAATTTAAAATAATTTTATGTAAAAATAGTTAAAATAATTTCAACTTATGTAATTATAAAAACTATAAAAATTAATTTCATAAAAAATTATTTATTTTTTTATAGTGCTATAATTTAATGTAAAATATATTAATTTACAAAAAATGATGTTATCTTAAAAAAAACACGATATTTTTCACATTTTTTTGATAATTTAGATAAATTTTCTTAAATAAATTACATTACTTTGTTTTGAAATGAAACAAAATAAGCATAGAAAGCACTTAGATGTTATTATGTTACCTGACTTGAAAAAAATAAAAGAAAAAAGGAATATATTTAAAAAAAAAACTTAAATTATAATATGTCTAGAAATTAAATTATTTGTCCTTCAATTTGAATGATGATTTTCTCCTTATAGGAGAGAAATAAAAAGAATATTAATTTTTTTATAATTATTTTTACTTTTTAAAAAATTTTAATAGTTAATAGAATGAAAAAGATTTTCTACAATACCTTAAAGTATTGCTATCTTTAAACAATAAATTTGAAAAACAAAGTATCTATTACATTAGCTTAACCGCTTACAGGTTTAAAAGAAGATTAAGGTTATAATTTAAAATTTAAATTAAATATTTCTGCATATATCATTTTTTGGTCAACTTTAAATTGTAAAATTAACATATAAGTTGTATATATAATGAGATGATTTAAGGTAAGACACAAATTAATAAATAATAAAAATAAAATTATTATATAAAAAAATTTCAATTAAAAAAATAATGAGTTTTTCAATTCATTTAAAATTATTGAATATATGTGGTTAATATTAGTTTTTTTTTTTTTTTTATGTAAATGAAGCCTAATAGAATAGTATTTTAAAAAATGTTGATGTCATGGATATAAAAGATGACTTAAATTAGAATATATATATATATATATATATATATATAATGATCAAATGATTTTATTGAAACTAATAATGTAGTGAATATTTCTATACAAATTTATGTGAATAATGGAAATTTCGACCATATTATTATTTTCAAAGTTTATGATAATCCTCTTTTTATAGAGTTTATCAAGAAAAAAGTATGAAAGCCCTTAAAATTCTCTTTCTTATTGGATAAGGAAAATACTTTTTATTTGACATGACTTGGACAAGTCATGTCACATGTTGTGTTACTTTGCATGGGATATGCACGCAGGTTGAAACATGTGGTGACACATGTCATGCCAAATTATTTCCTTTTCTTCTAGCTTGGCCAATAACCACATGGTTTGGCAGACAGTTTATACAAGCCATGTTACTTTCCATCTTGATGAGTTATTTACCCGACACATGTTGTGCTTGACACAGTTTCTTATTCCTTTGGATTTCCTCTTTAGACTTAACTATAAAAAGGGAAAATAAATTAATATTATACAAAAACTCCAAAAAATATGCTTTAAACAATAAAATCCTAATTAAACACTAACACTAATATATTTCCTATTTAAACTTATATTCTACCCAAATTATTCTAATTACTTATTCAAATTTCATTAAAAATCAACTCAAAATACACGTAAAAATAACATATATTAAATTCCTTCACACTAAAGTTTTGCTTGTCCTCAAGCAAAAATCAAATTTGAAATTTGAAAAACAAACTCAACTACAACCAAAGATTTATAGTTGCTAAAATATGCAAGCTGGTAACATCAAAACTGAAACTTGTTCACTAAAAAGGATAATTGGACAAAAATACATCATACATGAACAATTTACTAATTATAACCCAAGCAAATAACTCTTTAACATCCAATGTTCATAACTCTAAAAGAGAAGCATTAAGGTTTATAACTCTTTTTTTTTAATTGTGGATGTGAATACATTTTATGCTCCATTTCACAACATCTTTTTTTTTTTTAATATTCTCTCTAATCAAATATTCCCATTCTTAGTCATCCCCCGACGTTCCTGTATTACTAAGCGGGGACACTGCCAAGTGGGTCATTTGAATACTCATGCTCTAATTAGAGCATTGGAGTAGATTCAGAGCATACAAATAATTTAGAATTAAGTGATGCTATTGCTTGAGAAAAGAGAGATTTTTTTTAGAGTTACGAACCAATAAGCATCCTCTTTTAAAATCATGTGCAAATTCAATCTCCAATCTCCTGCTTAGGTTATAAAAACTAAAACTTTCATACATAATGACCATGTGCAACTATCTTAATTAATAAACTATTCAATAATTCGATAATTGAATAAAAAATGCATACTTATACACTATTATTCTCAAATTGCAATTCAACATCAATTTTTCAAAACAAATCAAAAAAAAGTTTTAAAGACAAGCTAAACAAAAATATGAGGAAACCGAGTTGAAGATTAATGAATGTTGAATAATTACCTAATATATATATTATAATTTTTTTTACTGAGTGAATAAAATAAAAAACTAAATGACATGCAAAAATAAAATAGAAAACCTCCCCCACACTAGTTATGTCATTGTCCCCAATGACAAAACAAATGCAAAAAGTAGAAAATAAATGGAAAAGTATAAAGAGGAATAGAAAAGAGGAATACTGCCCTGAAACTTGTAGTCATCCGATACCGTGAAAGGAGCAAAAAACAAAAGAGCTAGAAATCATTATCCAGAAAACAAACCAAACAGTTAAGCGCATAACATCCTTAAACAAAATAAAGAAAATAAAGAAAAGAAAACAACATTAAACATCCGAAGAAAAACCAAGAAAATAAAAGAAAAATAACAAAAGTAAAGAACTTTTGTCCTTGTTTTCATTTACTTAAAATGATAAAAAAAAGGAGCTAGGATGGGATGCAGTATGTGGATGTCATGTCCAATGCATGTGAAGTTTGGAAAATGATTATTATTTTTTTTTGAAAAGTTAAAATTGAAAAAGCAAAATTAAATAAATGAACACACAACTAAATTAAGCATGAATTCATAAAAATTAAGAGCAAACTATATAAAGCAAAAATAGGAATTGCATATAAATGTATAGATTGAAAAATTATGCCCAAAATTTAAATTTAATTAAATCAATTAAAATTGATGCACTTCCTAAATAAAATTGAATAATGCCCATGAATAATCATAAAAATAATGCTTAAGGTAACATTTAAAAAAATGAAGAAAATAAGATAAATTCTAATTGCTAACTAAATTTATGTGAAAAAATAGAACAATGTAAAAATAAAATAAAAGTGGTGGTGTGTGCATGTGAGAGGGAGAAAAAAAAAAAGAACACATAAGAAAATAAAAGAAACAAAGAAAGTGTAATATCCCATGTTTTTAAATATTTTAATACTGCATCGGGATATGCAGTGTTAACAATTTTTGAATAGATATTGATATTTTTACGAGTTGATATGTATTTAAAACCTATTTTAATTATTGTGTCTTATTTACAGTGCTTTACGTAAAATTTTCCCGAAACTTTCATTTTCGGAGAAATTTTCACGTAAATATTTTATTATTAATTATTTTAAATATATTTTCGGACTTGCATGAACTCATACGTATTTTTAAAATACTAAATAAAGCCTATGTGTACTTATTTATTTAGTTAGGGTTTAATTAATATTACCCTAATATTTTATTAATTGTTTATTTATTTTATTGTTATTTAATTATTTTTAATTAATATTAAATTTTAAAATATTAAATATTAAGTGTGTGGTGTATATTTAATGTGTGTAATTTAATATTATTTTAATATATAGTATAAAGTATATATATATACATATAATACATTAAAAATCAAACTTTTGGAAAAATTACCATTTTGCCCCTGAAGCATCTTCTTCCCCGATCACCTTCCTCATCGCCGTCCGTCGTCTGTCACATCATTTCCTTGCCATTGGTGTGCCGTCCGGTGTGCCACCACCTTCCCCAGCCTTCCTCGCCGCCTGTAGCAGTTGTTTCCGACGTTTGGAGGTCGGTTTTTGGTCGGAAGCTGAGAGTTTTCAATTTCTTCACACCTAGCGATTCCGGCCACCGTTTTCGACACCGCCAGTCTCTTTCTTCTCCTTGAGCTCCGGTGAGTGTGATTCTAGCTTTGGTTTGAGCTGAAATGGTCTTGATTTGCTTAGGTTTTGAATTTTCAATTTCGGCTATATTAGGGTTTTTGATTTTTTTGAACTTCGAATTGTTTGATTCATTAAAAATCCCTTCACAAATGTTGATCCTAGTATCTTAATCTACATTTATAAATTTTTTTGGAATTTTTGGAGATTATTTTGATTTTGGGTATTTTTGAATATTTTAATATTATTTTCTAATTTTCGGAAATTAATTAAATAAATTATGAAATTGTGTTTTATGGTAATTATAGGTGTTGAAATGAATTATAAGAATTTATTTGGAATTTTTATGAATTTCTAAGTATTTATTTTGAATTATTTAAGTTTATGGAATTTTGGAAAATTAGGGTTAATTGTGTTTTTAATTGAAATTAATTGGATAATTGAGTTTAATTATTGATATTATTGATAAATATGTTGAGAAAATTAATTTTGGATAATTATACTATTTTTGGTGAATTTTTGAAGTAATTATAGTATATTTATATATATAGGGGTATTTTGGTAATTTTACACAAAATTGGCTAAAAATGGAATTTAATTGGTTTTAATAGTTATTTAAGGTATAAAAATGATTTCTAAAAATTATTTAGTATTTTTAACTAATTAGAACTATTTTTTGTGAATTATTTTCAATTATATATAAAATATACGGTTTTACTAATAAAATGAGTTTTTATCGGTTTTTATTGTGTTTAAAGGTTAATTATGTAATTTTTACTTATAAAATGAATTTCTAGGTTATAAGGGTATTATTGGTATTTTTGAAAATTATTCTGTGTTTGTGGACCCCGTTTGGTAGACTGTAGTTTGGAGTCCGACCGAGGGGTTGTGAATGTAATTTTGCATTTATTTTCGAAGTGTGTTTCTTTGCAGGGTCGGCTCTACTCTTTGAGTAGAGAGATGTCCGTTTTACAGAGGAGGTTCTGCCAAATTTTTGATAGAATTCTTGTAAAACGTGATGTCCGGTCGAACTGTTAGGTTTATTCTGATGTCTGTTATTTATTGTTTGTTTAGTTACGCCTAGACTGAGGCCTAGTGGACCAGGGCTGTCGGACCCATCTCGTGGAGCGCACTAATTTGTGAGTTGCTATTTTATATATATATGCTTAGGATGCATGATTTAGAAATACATGTTTTATTTTGATTAAATATGCATAAATAATTTGATTATTTCTTAAGTTTATATTTAGTTTATTTTTGGTATATATTAAATTATATGCATGTTTTGTTAATAAAATTATATTTAAAATGTTTTCAAATATATTTCTAGCTTAATTTATAATTTGACGTATATATACTCGAAATATACCTGGTTTATTTTTGGTATATTTCTAGTATATATATGTGGTTTATATTGTTATTTTATTTAAATTCATGCATCATTTATTTGTGAATGGATGTTTTACATTTATTAATGAAGGATATCGATAGAACGTGCTACCTAGTGGGCAGCACTAGGACCGAGTACGTACCGGTACGCTTATAGCATTTAGGCTATATTACTAACCTATTTGTGGATATTGACTGGATATGATTATTTGATGTGTGAGATATGGTTTGGAAGTGTGATTGCTGGAGCTCGGTTGACCAAGTGTCTCGGGGCCAATCACACTGGCAGTCAGACTGCTGGAGCTCGGTTGACTTAGTGTCTCGGGGCCAGTCTACTGTCTAAATGGAATAAGTGAATATTTTAGAATAAGTAAGCCTGTATGGCTAGAGTGTTGTCTAACACTGTTTTCAAGGTTGCGATATTCTAGGGTTCTATGTGATCCTTCATAAACGATGATTTTCAGTAAAATATATATTAAATGATTTTTCAGCATTTGTGTGAATTTGCCTGTATATATACCACATATTTTATATATACTGTTGACTGTATGCATTGTCATTTAGTATGCATGTATATATATTATAGTAATTCACTCAGTGAGGTCTGACTCCCCTCCGTTGACTAATTTTTCAGGAGAGTCATCATCTTCAAACCTCAGTAGCAGGCCTGTACGCCGGATTTCTTCCGCCCCGACTTCTTTATGTAAACTGCTTATCTGAGTCTTGGATTTATTTTATCTAGACACTGCAGTAGTCATTAAACATTTAAAGAGATGTTGTATTATATATATTTAAACTGGATTTGTATTAAAAGATTTATATATATGAAATGATGAGAATTTGATTTAAATCCAGTTGGTGGAAATGTTATTGTGAGATTTATGATTTTATTTCCGTTGCATTATATATTGTTATTATTACTATTGCATGTTTTATTTTATTTTTAGGCTTGCTACGGGTTCCGAATTTGAAAGAATTCCCGTTCCCTAGCGCCGGTCATGGTCCCTGTTTTGGGTCGTGATAGAAAGAAACAAAAAGAAGAAGAAAAAAATTAGTGCTTAATGGGCTTTGTAAGCCCAAAATCCAAAGGAAAAAAAATGAAATTAAAGGCATAACACAGTGACATACAACACGGCTTGGTCAAACAATGCTTTTTTTCTTTTTCAAAGCTTTGCATGTCATGCCACACAGTTTCATAAAACCATGTTCCAACTCATGCCATAAAGGCATTAATGTGACATGAAATTTACAAGTCGTACTCATTACCGTGTTCAGTTATGCTCAGATGAGGTTGTATGGACACTATATAATGATGCCGTGTGTACAACCTTGTGATTAGGGAAAGTAGGACATGACTATGTGGTAAGCTGTGTTTCAAACCGTGCATGACACTACAACATGCAAAATTAAGCACGATTGAGCATAGGACCATGTGGTTGATCATGTTATACACTGTATAAAGTCCAAAATGACATGCGTACCTGGGCATGGCCTGAGACATGGCTGTGCCTTTGGGTGTGCTCTCTATGAAAACTCAACTTTTGTTTTAATTTTCGCCCTCTTTACATGATTAATGAACCAAAATTAATTCCATTGCTTTTGAATTTTCCCTGGTAACTTTAAAAACCTACAAAAATAAATTTAAACAAAAAAAAAGAACTAAAATAAAAAATAGTAAAATAAAAATATACAAATAAACTATAAATTTAAATAAAAAAATTTGGTTTGCCTCGCAAGAGCGTTAATTTAAGGTCATTAGCTTGACCCTTTGAACGTTGGATATTTAATTAAAGAGGATTAATCAAAGAATAATCTTCTCCCACTTGAGCTCACTTATTTGGCACTTGAAAAGAAGAAAATAAATTCTTAAAATTCATATCTTTCATAGCACTTTTAATTCGCCACTCTTTAGTATATTTCTTTAGGGGCCCCTTTTTCTTCTTAACTTTCATGATTGCTTTCACCTCTTTGGTCTCACGAATGAGACACATTTTAAGTGGCTCTTTAGGAACTTGGGGAAGAACATGTTTAGTATAAACCTTAACTACATCCACCTAAAAAATAATAAGTTATTCATGAAGATTGGGTTGGCTTCTTAAAGACATCAAACTCTACTTTTTCTTCTCTAATCTCCAAATAATTTTTTCCATGTTTAACATTAGTAATTGCACTAGCAGTAGCAAGGAAAGGATGCCATAAAATGATTGGAATCTTAAGGTCTTCTTACATCTGCAAGATGATAAAATCTTTAACTTTAACGGGCATATCTTTTACGACACTATAGGGAAAGATGATGGATCTATCTGCTAGTTGTAGTGACACTGTTGTTGGTTGTGGTGCACCAATGTTTATGCATCTGCAAAAAGAAAGAGACATTATGCTCACATTTGCATCCAAATCACATAAAGATTTACCTATAAACTCATTCCCAATAGTACAAGGGATAGTGATACTCTTTAAATCCTTAAGCTTTTGTGGAAGCTTATTTTGAATGATATTGTCGCACTCCTTATTGATAGGAATGGTTTCATAATTTCTCTACTTTCGCTTATGTGCAATGATGTCTTTTAGGAACTTTGCATAGGCGAGCATCATGTTGATTACATCCAAAATTGGTATGTTGAGCTTAAGCTATTGGAATGCCTTCAAAAACTTCCCAAAATGCTTGTCATGTTTGCTCTTTTATTGCCTTTGAGGGAAGGGGAGTGGTGGAATGATTATAGGTACTTCCCTTTTATCTTCTTTTTTTTTCGACGTCCTCAATCTGTTTCTCCTCTTCTTGTGTGTTCTCTATAGCCTCTTCCTCTTCCTCTTCCTTTTTAATTCCTACCTCAGGTAGCTGCTTTCTCCTCTTGAGTTCTCGGGTTGATTAGAAAGTTGACCTGATTGTCTAAAATTAGAGGCACTAGCATGTGAAGTAATTTGATTCTCTAAAACCTTTCAATGTGTAAAGAGTTTACTAATTTGAGATGCTTGGGATGCAAATTGAGATGTAACTTGAGATGTTAGATTCATGATAGCCTCTTTTTGCTCCTTTTCAACTCTAAAAAACTTCTCCATCATTCTTACAAGATTAAACTTATTCTCATGTTGTTGATGGAAAGTGTTCATTTGTTGGAAGCCAGGTTGGGGTTGCTTGAATCATTGGTTGACATCTTGTAACCCTCCTTAATTAGACCATAAAAAATTTAGGTGATTATGCCATCTAGGATTGTGTATATTGGAGTAGGAATTTCCTTAGCTTCCTTAGAAATTATTTAGAGCATTGAGTTGCTCTATGAAATGATTTTGAGAAGTGAGACCTCCTTGGCACTCCACAGTTGAGTGTCCTCCTCCATAAAACTCAGAAGAATAAATAGCCATTAAATTAGATACCTTGGTTGAAGCCTCCAATTTCTTTGTGAGCATATCAATCTTTGTATTTAAAAGGTTTAAACCATCCACCTCATGCATTCCGACAACTTTCTTTGGTGTGCTTATTTCCCCATGCCATTAATAATTATTAGATGCCATAGTCTTAAGAAGATTATAGGGATCTTTGGGTGTCTTGCTCATGAATGAACCTTGAGTGGTAGCATCAATAATGATCCTCATTGGCTTAGTAAGTCCTTAATAAAAGGTCTGATTGAGCAACCATTGTGGAACTCCATGGTGTGGACATTGACGTTGTAAATCCTTGAATCTCTCCCATGCTTCATACAAATATTCACCATGGTGTTGAGTGAAACTTCTAATCTCTTGCTTGAATTTCGCTGTTTTGCCTGATAGGAAGTACTTGCCTAAGAATGCCTTTGACAATGTGTCCCATGTGGTAAGGGGTTGCGATGCTAGGGAGAGCAACCACAGTTTAGCCTTATCCCTCAGAGAGAAATGGAATAACCTCAACTTCGTTGCATCTTAACCAACCCCATTCATTTTGAAAGTGTCACAAATCTCCAAAAATTAGGCTAAATGGGCATTAGGATCTTTGCTTGGGAGACCTCCAAATTGGAACTGTGAAACCATTTGAATAATTACTAGTTTGATTTTAGAAGTGTTGGCTTCAATAGTAAGCCTCATGATGCTGTTATGGGTGTCTCTTGGATTAGGTAGTGTGTACTCTTGAAGACCACGAATCCTTGCTGGTTGTGTCGCTTGATCTTCAGTCATCTTTTGCTTGTCTTTCTTGCACTTTTCCTTTCAGTTTTTCTTGCATGATTTCTCAATTTCAAGGTTGATCTTCTCTAAGTTTATCCCCTTAGATAAAGTGTTCATAAAATAGCAAAAATGCCTAAAAAATCAATAAGCAAAATAAGTAACATTAAAAGAAAAAAATACTAGTCTAAGAAAAGTAAAAATTAAATTAATATCAATATTTCTAGTCCCTGGCAACAGTGCCAAAAACTTGTTGTGTTCAAAACTCGTAAGTGCATGGATCATGATTGCTGTACAAAAGATATTATTCCTATGAGGACTATATATTGAGTACTAATATTTTTACTTATATTCTTAGCTAGTAAATTAAATAAAATAATATTACAAATTTAATATAAATAAAGAAAAAGAATTAATCTGTAATCAAATGATAAAAAGCTTAGAGCCTAGGTTTAGTTTCATTATTCAAATATGATCAGGAACCCATTAACACACAAAAGACTTTGACTTCAGTTAAGGGTAATTATTCTAAAATACCTAAAGACTCTCTCGAGTTTAATTAAGCATGCAAAGATTAAAGTTTAACTTACTTTCATGGTTAAGAAGTTAATCTAAACTCATTAAGTTCCTTAATAATTAATATACCACTGTAGACCCCTGCCTATCGTCATGGTTCCCTGTAGAGCTCGCCTACTCTCATGGTTAAGTGATCTAAGTCCTATGAGTCTTAAGCTGATAAATTCTGCTAACTCTTATTGGTGAATCTACTTATAAATATGCAATCAAGCTGGCCAAAAATGAAAATAAACATTAAGTACAATTCATAGAATTAACTGAAAATCAAATTAAATAAATAATAACCTATGTTTAATCATATCATGGAATAGCTACTCCAAACCTAAACCTTAAAAGAAAATTAGCCACGCATGTTTGTGGAGAAAAACACAAACATGATTAAGGATGACAAAAGAAGAATTAATAAAAATAAACTCTTGAATTTCTTGCACAAATCTTTTTCAATCTCAATTTAGCTCTAGTTTGTGACCACTAATCAATGACCAAATATTATTTCTACCTTCTAATAATCCTCTTTTTATAGAGTTCACTAAGAAAAGAATATGAAAGCCCTTAAAATTCTCTTCCTTATCGGGCAAGGAAAACACTTTTTATTTGACATTGGCTTGGGATTTGGCTTGGACAATCCATGTGTCACACCTATACTCTAACTCTAAGCATATTTGCATTCATTATACATTGAATTTACATAATATATATGTTGATTTAATTTAAGTATAAGTTAATTTAAGTATAACTATATAAATATAGTTATAGAGGAAAAGACTCAATTGTGCAAATGATTATCCTTGTTTAAACAATTGAAAGCTTGAGGATTTATAGGTAACTTAAGCATTTTATTAAGGACCAAAAGGAGTATTTTATATATTATTTAATTAATTTTTATGTACATGTTGTGAGGACCATTAATAGGAAAGAAAGAAAGAAAGAAAGAAAGAAAGAAAGAAAAGAAAAGAAAAGAAAAGGGGAAAAGAGGGCTAATTTATTTCCTCTTATAAAAGTAATTTTTTAAGAAAAATTGAAGATCTAAAGTACAATTAAGGTTGTAATCTTCATCCTATAAGAATTTGGTGATTGATTTGGTAAGTAATTTTTTGTATTTTGGTTGATTTAATTTAGGGTTCTTAAGTTGCAGAATTCGGGTTTGATAAGTCTAGTTTATTAGTCTTTATAATTTGAACATATCTTGATATAGAGAGCTCTAAATTAAGTGTTATTTGATGATCTAGAACCTTTGAAGAATTTTATAAAATTTGTTCTCTTTGATCTTCATTTGATTCAGTCCCTATAATAGTGAAATAAGAGGAAACATTTTATTACTTAGTCTATTGTGTAATTTGACCTAGTTGTGTTCAGACGCCTATAACTCGCTCTATAGTTGTCCAATTGGTATGAAATTTTTATGGAATATTGTGTGTGTGTGTGTGTGTGTGTATATATATATATATATATAAGATTAATTAAAAATTCAGCTCAAAATTCCTTTTTTATAAGTCCCAAAAAATTTTCAAAGTCAGCTCTGAAAGCAGTGATTTTGATTACGTGAACCAGGTTTACAAAGTTCATGAATTAAAACTAGTCTAGGTAATTTTCATATATCTTGAGCTAGGAAACTCAAAATTAAGTTTAGTTTAATTATAAGAAAACTTAAAAAAGTTCTCCAAAACTTTGTAGTTTTGATTTATAGTTGATTATACCTGAATAGTGGTCTAATAGACCTGTACTTTTTATTGCTCAATCTGTCTGAGTAATTAAGCTGCTTGTAATTTGACATTTATAATTTTATTTGTGGTTATTGAATGGAGGTGAAATTTATATTTAAGGTACCAGACACAAAGACCTAAGTTTGGTTAAAATTTAAGGTTAAAATTCTTTTTTTACAGGTCAAAGCAATTTTTTTGATATAGGCCTGAAAACAATCCTTGTAGAGTTAATATGGTTGGTTTATAGAGTTAAGTTAATTTTCATATTTTGCATATAGTTTGGGGGCTGCATGGTTAGGTAAATATATGAGATTTTTATATTGATGATTTATAATTAAAATTACTTGTGTTAGGTGTTGGAAAAGGCAAAGGAAGTGTAGGTACAAATTAAGCAACTTTGGCGAACCAGGTTTGTGTGTTTATAGGCTGTTTGGTGAGTAGATGTTCAAGTACTTTAAATATTTTTATAATAACAGTAAATTGATAATTTAAATGTTTTTTTATGAACCTGAATTAATGTTTTGGAATGGTTTCAATTCAGCCCTGTTGATACTTGAATTACAAGTTTTAATTTCAAGCTTACAGGGTTTCAGTTTACAAGTTAAATATGTTATTACTATAAGCTTGTTTTCATAATATGATTGAGATTAGTTTGGATACTCAATGATTTAAATGAGATTATAAACATCTTGATTTTATTCCTTTGAATTATGATGAGATATGGTTTAATTTTGAATACTCTATTGAATTATAAGTGTGATGGAATTGTTTTGATTAATTATTTGATGAAAATGGTATTTGGTTTTGTGTATTACCACCCTATATGAGATGTATAAATGTACTGAGGTGATATATGCACATTTGAGATTGTGAGCTTATGATGGTCTATATGTTATGGCCGAGTTTTGGTGCTTGTTATAAGGATGGTTAATATAAATTAAAGGTTGTATTGATATTTATAAAGGCACATGTTTCAATTGACTAATCTTTGAATATGTTTAAAAGCAAGATTGAATTGGATATTTTTAGTGAATGATATTTGATTATTTATGCTTTAGTATTTTATTTGAGATGTTTATTATATTTAATTTAGCTAAAGTATTTTCTACTTGAAACATGTATTCATTGAGTATTTATGTATTCATTTTAGTCTATTTTATAAGCATTTTTAGATAGTTAGGCTTGATAGTTTGTGAACCGAGTTGAGTGAGTGTGGACAGAAGTCCAAAATAAGGTTGGCCAACAATCCTCATTGCAGTAGTCTTATTCCTTTTATTTTTTTTATTATTGTATAAGTGTTGTAAAACATTGGTGGTTAAACCATAATTAAAAATGTAACATTTATATTATCCAATTATTTTGTATGTATTTTACTAATCATAAATAGTATTTCATTATTAAAAAATATATAATACTTTAAAAGTTCTTATTCTTTAAATGTAACATATGTACAACACTAAACTTTTATAAGAGATTAATTTTGAATCCTCTTGCAAATATAAGGATGTTATAATAAAAAATTAATTAAATTGATCAAATCGTTTGGTGATTGGTTTTTAATAAACATCTTGGGTTATGTGAGCAAGGTGTGACACCATGTCACATGTTGTGTCACTTTTCATGGGACATGCACACAATTTGAATTATATGGTGACACATGTCATGTCAAGTTATTTCCTTTTCTTCTAGCTTGGCCAATAACCACACGGTTTGGCACATGGCTTGTACAAGCCATGTCACTTTCCATCTTGATAAATTCTTTACCTGACACTATTTGGTAAACTGTGTTGCATGTTGTGTTTGACACAGTTCCTTATTCCTTTGGGTTTCCTCTTTAGACTTAACTACAAAAAGGGAAAATAAATTAATATTATACAAAAACTCCCAAAAATATGCTTTAAACAATAAAATCCTAATTAAACACTAACACTAATATATTTCCTATTTAAACTTATATTCTACCCAAATTATTCTAATTACTTATTCAAATTTCATTAAAAATGAACTCAAAATATACATAAAAATAACATACATCAATAAATCATATGAAAATAATCTTAAAAATATAACAAAAAATATGGGAAAAAAATATTTGCAAACATCATTAATTTTGAAAGTTTAAAATCTTCTTTATCAAATACGAATGTCAGAAAAATTGAAAAGTGGTCTTAATGGAATTTGAAAGGCCCTAGAAGAGGTGGATAGGGCTAATTTAGAAATTTGAAAGAAATTAAGAAAATTAAAAATCAAAAGAAAAAAATTAAAGATTAAGAGAAGTTTACCAGAAGAAATTAAGGAGTTTAATTTCTCAATAGAACTATATCTCTACCTAACTTATTTTCAAGTTAAAATTTTGAACTCACTTATTATCAAGATTGTTACAACAAGATATTTTAAGGTTCAATACCAACCTTACAATAGCTTGTGTTTTTTTTGCTGAATACAAACCAATTTCCAACGTGTTTTTCTAAGACCAATTCAAACATATCCCCAAGTATTTTCAAGTCTCACACTTAAAACCAAAAGAGTTTTCAAGATTAACTCACAACCTTTTATTATATATGATTGATTCCTTACTAGCCACTTCTCAATGTTGATTGATTCCTTGCTCAGAACAAGGCAGAAGGAGAAAAATAGGGCATTCACCATAGAAGATAATCCTAAGACATGCCGACAACCATATATGTAACTAATAAAGTTAAAGCGTGTTCTATTACTAATTATTGAAAATCCAAACTTGTTTCTGTTTAAATCCTTAATACTTTAACACTTTTTAAATTAATTTTAATTAATATACTTATGACGTCAATTTTGCAAAAACTAATTAAATCATAATATTTTTATAGAGACATAAAATTAATTTTGCACAAATTGATATTAAATTTTTGAAAATGAGTTTTCTATGGGTCAACCTATATCATTTTAAAATCAACGTATATCATTTTATGGTCAACCATATATCATTTTGTTATACATTTTCTATTACATGAGAATTTAGTGAAATATATACATGTTCTCTATTTTTGTACTTGATATTTTATGATATTATGTGGTTAACTACTATAAAAACTAGTAAAATTTATATTTACAGATATTATTTTATTTGGTATTTTATGATCAAGAATATACTATTTAATGTTCCACCATATATTATATGTTAGTCTATCATATATCATATATATCATCAAGTGAGTTTTTTGATATTATTTTTGAAAAAGATAATGTTATAAAATATAAGTAATAACTTGCATCAGGGAAAAAAAAAGCTTCTGTTAAAAAATAATTTCTGTTAATTATGAAAGTAACTTTATCTACAAGTTTTAGGTCTTCTTTTTTTATTTCAATCTAATAGTCTATAATTTCTATTTTAATCTAGCAGTTAAATAGTTAAAGACATTGTTTAGATTATGCCTACATGACATCACATAATTTCCTTTTTTTTTTCATTAGATATAATAATTATAAGATATAATTATTTAGCCAACCTGACATATTGAGTTTTCTAAACTATAATTACAATCTCACAAGTACAACAAAAAAGTACTTAACATTACAAACTAATGAATTCAACTAAATAAAGGTTAATAGTTGTGTGAGATCAATGCGATCACCTGAGCATGATTAAAACCTGATCAATAGACAATAAGTAGGGTCTCGATGTGGTAGGGATTTACTATCCAAACTAAACATCCTTAATTCTTCCTTTTTCCTCACTTTCCTTATATTTATAAAGAGTCCACAAATGAGGAAAAATTTTGAATGCATGCATCAATTTTACACTCCCAATGGCAATGGGTATGGCATTACTATGCCTTGCATCGCATCGCATTGCATGTTATCTTTTGTAGCGCTTGCATCTGCATGGCCTCTCTCTCTCTCTCTCTCTCTCTATCTCTCATGATAGAATCACATGTTTCCTCCTCCACTTCTTTTTATATATTGCAATTGTTTTATATCTCAAATTTGACTCATGATTAATTGTGTGACACTGTTTCTTAAACCACCCATCCCAATGCCATCCATAACTCCGCCCCTTTTCTTGTATTATTATGGGTGAGAAGGTCCAATTCGATTTGAGAATTCCATTCTTGAAATTGCTTTAAAATAATGAAAATTAAAAAAAATTAAAAATTAAAAATTATTCCAAATTTTTAATTAGGTTAAATTTAAAAATGAAAATTTTACTTCAATTAAATATTAAAATTAATTTTTTAAATAAAAAATAAAAAATATATACATATTAAACTATTAAACTATGAATTATTTCATAATGTTATTATAAAATTAAATAATCTTTGGTAGTTACATTTATTATTTTTATCATCAAAATTTCATCAAAATTTTTATAATACATTTTAATACGCCAAACAATTACTATATTTTTTTAATGAAAAAATTTATGTAAATAATATATCATAAAATAATATTAGCAACATTATAGCTATTAAAAGGTATATTATATTACAAACTGAAGATGAATTTGAATTTTTCATTATATTATAATTTTTTGAAAATTATTTACTAATTTAATATTTATTTTTTTGATTTAAACTAAATTAATTGGTGAGTGATTGTTTTTTTCAAATAAAAATGATATTATTTTAAATTACATGTTAAATTAGTTTGGGCGCACATACACACACATATATTTATGCACACACTCTAATTCTATTAACTTATCAATTTTAGTTTTGATTCTTTGATTGGTACAATTTAAAGCGATTCTGGATGACTCTTAGTTTGGAGAATTCAAAGAACTTATGCTAATAAAAATTTTCAAACTGTTTTTGGTTCAGAGAAAGTCAAGTAGTCAATATAAATTTTTGTTCAATTTTTCAGAACAATTTAGGTTCTTTAAGACTTATGCTAAGTTCTCTGACCTTTGAACAGTAAAACTATGAGCCAAATATGTTGAGGTACATCAACCTTTGAACTCTAAATTCTAGATAGATAATTTAATGTAGGTTAAGGGACCAAAACTTGCAAGATGTTTTAAATTAGCTGGAAAAGGAATATGTAAATTGAAATTATTGAAAGTGCTTATACATGTTAAAGATTTAAAATGATGACAATCCTAGTACAACAGGGAATCCTAATCCAATAAAAGATTCAAAAAAATGATGACAATCCTAATCCAACAAGGATTTAAAACCCTTTGACTTATGATGGAGATCCTATTATAAGGGCACGTGCTAAGAAGATGAATGAAACATTAAGCTTAGAGTACATATGCAAATCAATCTAATCCATTTAGAGCACATGGAGTTAATTTTTGTCAAAAACTTATTCATTTGGTGTAAATTGAAGATATATGCCCAAATAATGTTATTTGGTCCAATTTGAGTGCATTAAACCTAAAAGAGTAATTATTCATATTGCAAAGCCCAAGTTGAAGCCCAATTATGTATTAATTTGTACAAGTAGTGTTAAAAATGAATGTGGATATGTTACATATCCAAAATGCTTTAAAAGTGTTTATTTTCAGTTAAAATTACTTTTCTTTAACTTAGTTGGCAAGTAAAATAATTTCTATTTCTTAGGGATTTTTTTCCTATCTTTCAGGGATTTATTATCCTTATCTTTTAAGGATTTATTTTATATTAGGTTTAGTATTTAAGAATGTTAAGAATCAGTTGTGCTATTTAGGAATCAAATCCTAAGAAGAGCAAATTTCAAAAATTTACTAAACACAACCCTTCATCTTAGGAAGAATTCCAATCCCTAGGATCCATTTTACAATTAAAAGAAACACATAAAAAAAATGAAAGAGTTCTTGCAAGGATCAATTTAGTGCAAGTTTCTAAGGGCAATTAAGAGAGGATACTTGCTTCCATTTGATTAAGGCAAGAAGGAGATTTGGCGAAGCTTGTTGTTTCAAGCTAAAGGCTTCACACTTGGGAAGCTAAGGAGTTGATTCAAGTGTTAAATCAAGAAGCACACCATATAGTAGAATACTTGTGGTTTACACTAAACTTATGAGATTGTAAGTTTTTCTTAAAATGTACAATTCCTAGGTTATTAATTACTCCATATTTATGTTGCTTTATGTATTAATTATGTGTTAATTGCAAAATGGATCATAGGAATTGGAATTCTTTATGAGATGAAGGGTTGTGTTTAGTAAATTTTTGAAATTCTTTATGGCCACAAGTATTTTACTATATTGGTGTGCTTATTATAGTCCATACCAAACTTAAGAGATTGTAATTTTTTTTATTAAAACTTAAAATTCTTAGGTTATTGATTACTTGCTATTTGTGTTGGTTTGTATATTAGTTATGTGTTAATTGTAACATGGATCTTAGGAATTAGTTGTGTTATTTAGGAATTAAATCTTAAGAAGAGCAAATTTTAAAAATTTATTAAACACAACCCTTCATCTCATGAAGAATTCCAATCCTTAGGATCCATCTTGCAATTAACACATAACTAATACACAAAGCAACATAAATAATAAGTAATCAATAACCTAGGAATTCTAAGTTTTAAGAAAAACTTACCATAAGTCATTATAATTTGTAATAGAATATTCTTTTATTACCATTAGGATAATTTACAATGTTAGTATATAATACAAGAATGGCACTAAGGAACATATACACTAACAAATAATACATATAAATAGTTTATTTTGTAGCCTATTTAGGCATCTTTTTCATCAATCAAAATATAGTGACGAAATTTACTCCAAATTTCTTTGAGTTTGATTCTTTGAACTTTTTAAACAATATAAGTTGTTTAATTGTTAACTTATCTTATCAATTAGACCTTTCATGTTTAATTATAGCTTCTTCCTGATAGCTAGAGTTTTCAATTATTCGATGTTCTAGTTTCTACTCGACTTATTCTTGTACAATCTAAGATGTGAGTATCAATAGATTTTTGTAGGTTTTATGTGTTAGATAAACCTAGTTCGTATCATAAAGATACTTAAAATAGAGAACTGTAAACACTATAGAGATCATTAAAAGAAACTAGAAAAGTGGTTTATAATTAAATTTTGAAAGAACAATATTAATAATGAATTGAAATTGAAATAAAAGTTTAAAATTAAATTTGCTATTATTGAAGATTGTTGTTGTCAGTTATTGAAGTTAATTATTTTGAGTTGTGTGTCTCACTTAGAGTTGGATGAGCTCCCTTTATAGTATGTTCTTGTGTAGTAAACTAGTTCCCCAAAGATAATTCCCCATAGTCACCATAGTTCTCCTTATAATAACTTCCTCTTAAATTTTTCAAAAAGCATCCCATGACTTGTAATTTTTCATGATTGATTAAATAAATTATTTAATTAATTAGCTAACTTTAATTATCATCTCTTGTAACTGGGTCTTGAGCCCATGAATATGGGTTTTGCTTCAAAACCAATTTAGATTGAAACAATGCCTCTGCATAAAAATATCTTGTAAAAGACTATTTATATAAGTTAATAGTCCAACTCTTTTTACTACTCCTTGATGCAACATGGTCCTGATTACAAATTTTGAAAAGAGAGAATCCTTTCTTCTTGAGAGAACTCTTGCTTATGCAAAGAATTGAAGAGATTCTTAATAAAGATATTTGAAGCAAATCTTGCTCACATGAGATTTTTTTCCCATGTTTTGACTTCAATAGTAAATTTTGTTGACTTTTACAATATATTTTGTTGTAGAGATCTTTATTTTGAAGATGGTCCTTTTACATAAAGAGATCCTTACAAAGATCCTTGTATTGAAGAGGATCCTTACAAAGAGGAAACCGTTGTAAAAATCCTTTGCATATGATTCTCCAATTTTGTTAGAGATTTAAATTTTTGATGATTTGACTATGGCTTTTAAATGTTGAAATTCCTTTTAACAAAACTTATTAATAAGTAATTTCATATTTAAATTTAAATAATTTCTTCCAATCAACTCAATTTATTTTTAAATGAAAATAAATCAAATCAAATAAATAATCACAACTTAATAATAAGAAAGTAAAATAAAAATTAATTGCAATGACTTATAGTCAAAGTAAATGACATCACTTTACCCATATGTTAATTATCAATATTCTGGTGATGGTGGTTAACTTATCTCTATCATTAGTCATCATCCTCAACTCTGGTTCTGTTTGTCCTTTGCCCAATGGATAGACTGTCCATCATAGATTCACTAAAATAATCTTCCTTACTATTGTTTCTTGCACCTAATGCACTTCCAACCACATTAGACCTTCCTCACCGAAGATTATGGCTAAAAGAAAATCCCTCTGCCATTTCAGGTTTTTTTTTACCATATTATTAAACTCGCTAAAAACCCACTCATTAGACATCTGACACGCATGCCTTTACGAGTTAAGAAATTAGCTAAAGTTGCCTTTGTAATTCCATAAGTGCTAAGAGGGGGGTGAGTTGGCTTTTTGAGAAATTGGGTAATTCTTAATTTTTCATAAAGAGCTAACTTAAAATAGAATTTGTGCTGAAATAGATAAAGATTATGAGCAATAAAAACATAATGAATTTATAGAGGTTCGGTCCTCAAAGCCTACGTCCTCTCCTTAACCATAAGTTGAGAATTTTAATCCATTACCAATCTACTTAAAGTTGTAGATTAAACCCTTACAAGCTTAATTCAAGTTGCGCAAGTGTTTTCCCAAGGCTCACACTCAAGCCTAAGTGTTTTTATAAGGCTCACACTCTAACCCAAGTGTTTTTAGTGGTTAACACTTAAACCCACTTGCTAAGAAAAATCCTTTTTACTTATAAGTGAATAAAACCCTAACCTAACTCACTCAATCTCACTATTGAGCTTTTGAATAATGGTTTTAAACACTCACCAACCCTCACTCAAGAACACTCTTAAGATAAATAAGAATTACAAGAATTAAAGATGAAAGCTTGGGTGGTTGAAGGATTAATTGAAGATTAAATGCTCAAACATTTCTCTATATGTGTTTGCTCAACTTCCTTCATTGCCTCCAACTAATTTCATACTTGGATTTATATCTTCATAAAGAAAAATAACTGTTGGAGGTACATTTAATGCAAAAATAGTCATTCGAAATCGTGTAGCAAAAGAGTTATGCACGCATCATGATCATGATAAAATCACATGATCATAATTCTGGAGGCGCCAAAAAGCAATTTGAAATTGTGTGTTTTCATGATCAGGGATCAATGGTGACTTTGGTCATGAAACTCTCTGCCACCTTTGGAATTGGTCGTCATTACTCATGACAAATTTGTCACTACTCTTGATGGGTGTATCATGACTTCAGTTTGCTCATGACACTATCGGTGACTACTCTTGAGAATTTTAGGGAATTTGCAATTTTGACTTTCATTATTTTGCTCTAAAATTTTTTCTAATGAATGACATTTACTTATGATAATTTGTAATGAAGATTCCTATTATTGTTGACAAAATTTGACTTTAGATTTTTAATGAAAAAATTTGATCTTCGATATCATTCATGTCATCACTCATGACGAGTCTTTCACCACTCATAACTGCTGTGTAGACTTAATAAAATTAAGAATACTTACTTTTCATTCCTTGACTTGTGTAATATTAAATGACTTGAATATAAATACTTAAACACAAGGATTAAACATAATTTTTACTTAATTAATTGAGATTATAAAAAATGATTATTTTCCCCTCAAGGTTCAACAATCTCCCCTTTTTTGATAGTAACAAATAATTATGTAAAAATAGGTTGAAATTTGGAAGGAATTACTCCTTTATAATATAAGCCTCAAATTAAAATTGTAAAAAATCATTAAACAAGTCCATTCTACATATTTGAGCAACAAATCAATGAATTATTTGAGCAACTCTCAACCACCAATAAAAAATATATTCAAAGAAGATATATTCTTCAACCTAAAAAAGCTTCCCCTTTGCAATGACCACAATGAACGTATTCAATATCCATACAAAACACAATTCACATCCATAAATTTTACATTTTCTCCCCCTTTGTTATTATTAAAAATAATAAGAGGTAGATTTCTAAAAACAAAGATTCTAAAAAGTAAAAGGTTATAGCCATGACAAGTTCTAAAAAATACTTGAAAATTTTGGTTAAAAAGAAAAAGAAAAATTAAAGTAAATATGCCTAAATAGTGAAAGGCCATAATACAATTATGACTAACAATTTACTTCATATAAGAAATATCCATAATCAATAAGGTTTTGTAAAATTAGTATCCAATATTCAAAAATCAAATCAATATTTCAGCCATCAAAACCTCCAATTTAATCACTATCAATGCTTAACCAAAAACAACATTACATAGTGTACATATGCATGCCAAGTTAAGCATAAAAATTACAAGCTTTGCAAAATCAATATTCAATCACAGTCACATAATCAATATTCAAATAACAATATCCAACAACCAAACTAATCACAAAATATTATCAACCAACAATTCCAATAAATCACACTTGCAATTTAACCAAAAATTTTTTTTCCATAAATACCAGATAAATACTAAATATCCATAAATATCAAATATCCATAAACATCAAATATCCAAGTCACTTTCATAAGATAACCAAACAACTAGGCTTAATTTAGCTTTTTCTCCCCCTTAGTTACAATAAAAAACCATTAAGCAAAGGGGAAAACTACTATCCAACGTAGCAGTAAACCAAAACAATATATATATATATATATGTCCAAAGTATGAAAAGGCTGGAATAACATCAAGTTTTATTAAAATATGAAAACCAAAATTAAAGCAAAAAAAAATTATGAAATTAGATACATGATGCAATTTTAATGGCAAAAATGTTACATCAACAACAAGGGTGGCAAGTTTTTGGTCCATGGCTTTAACCCAAGATTCCATGATTGAGAGGGTGGTATGAATAGCTTCAAATTTACTATCCAAGTGAACTTAGAGCTGATTTATCATGGATTGAAGTTGGTGGCCCAATTTGGCCTTCTTCATTATCTTCAACGGTTACAATTTTATAACATTTCTTAGAGATTGAGGGAGTTTCACCTTCCGCCATCCTTTGAAACTCTAAGAAATCACAGTCATGCTAAATTCTTTTATCCCGTTTTATATATTTGTCGCCAATAAACAACAATGATAACTTATTTTAGGAACTCTTAAGCTTAAGACCCTGCAAACAATGAACAAAGGGCAAGGTGAGAGGTGTGGGGTCCTATTTATAGTGATGCTTAAACCTGAAAGGAGTAAGATTCCTTGTGGGATAGGAATCCTAATCCTAGTAGGAGAGTATTCCCTCTTTGCTTAGGAATCCTCTTCGGGATAGAGTCCTTTCCATGAACGGATTCTGCTACCTTCCCTGTCCGAGTAACCCTATTCAGAAAATAAAAACCCTTTGATTAAATAGGAAAATATATAAATGGTATCAAGAGTCCCCCCTCGGTATATTCAAATATTTTTTTCCGTTGCATCTGAGTAGAATAGAGCACTTATGCTTCCATATAAAAAGTAGTTAGGTACTGCACAGTGACATAGAAGGGTGAGTTGAGGTGGCCAGCCTTAGTCACAGGAAGAAAGTAAAGCTCAGTACCAAGTCTTAAAACCATTGTGTTGTTGAGGCATCATTTAGAGCACGCTAAATCTGTGAGATCGAATGCAATAGATTAACCCGTCAATGCAAAAATGACATGACAAAACTAGTCGTCATTAGATTTTTGATGCTCGATGCAAGGACACGAGGCTTACGTGCTCAGAACCTCAGTACTATAAAAGTGACTTGAGGGTGCCAGCTTTAATCACTGGACTTAGATGCTCGAGGCTTAAATGGTCGATGCAAGGATGCGAGGCTTACATGCTCAGAACCTCAGTACTATAAAAGTGACTTGAGGGTGCCAACTTCAGTCACTGGACTTAAATGCTTAAGGCTTAGATGCTTGGTGCAAGGATGCGATGCTTACATACTCAAAACCTCAGTACTATAGAAGCAACTTGAGGGTGCCAACTTCAGTTACTGGACTTAGATGCTCGGTGCAAGGACGTAAGGCTTACATGCTCAAAACCTCAATACTATAGAAGTGACTTGAGGGTGCCAACTTCAGTCACTGGACTTAGATGCTTGGTGCAAGGACACGAGACTTACATGCTCGGAATCTCAGTACTATAGAAGTGACCTGAGGGTGCTAGCTTCAATTACTGGACTTAGATTCTTGGTGCATTATAAGCATGGCTTGAGTGCTAGATAGTCGGAATGTGTCGAAAGCGTAACTTGGATGCTAGTTCTGAGTAAATAGAAAGAGAGCTAGAAAAGATGCGTGCAGGTCGAGGCATGGCTATGCCGCTTTGATTCCTAGGGATTTGAAATCTGAATCGCTTGAGTGAT
Organism: Mallotus nudiflorus; assembly: GCA_947683625.1. Taxonomy (NCBI): domain Eukaryota; kingdom Viridiplantae; phylum Streptophyta; class Magnoliopsida; order Malpighiales; family Euphorbiaceae; genus Mallotus; species Mallotus nudiflorus. The sequence continues at coordinate 1,285,025 of CANTUR010000377.1, read as the reverse complement.
GTGTCTTTTCATATGTCAAAAGATGAGACTTTTTTACTGTCGTCATAATGACCACTAGATTAATGGGTTTTACTTCTCCTAAATTGCCCTTAATGATATGGGGAGAAGCAAAGTAATGATGAAGGAAATTAATGGTGTGTTTTTAGATCCTTATGTAACTCTATAAATATTATTGTGCTCATTAACTGATGCATTTTGCCCTTTTGTTTCGCCATTGTCACATTTGTATTGCTACTGCCGCTTCGTTTTCGTCTGCTACGATCTTTGCACTTTGTAACCAGGTGATCTTTATCTTTCTCCTTCTTTTTCCTATTTTCTTTATCTTTTATGCATTTTTCTTATTTATAGAAAACATTATAGCACTGAGGGAATAGGTTAGTTCTGACCTATTTGTGTTAAAAATAGATGATGAACTGCTAGGGTGGCATTGGAGGCAGTTCTGTATTCCCACCGATTACACCCTCCACACAGTCGATAGGAAGTTTAGGGATCATACTCCCATGTTAGGGTTTAGTAGATTAGTGGTATATTTTGACCAACTAGAGGTAGGTTTAAAGTTTCCGCTAGATCCCTTTATCAAAAGATTCATGAATAGGTATAACATAGCACTTGGTCAGCTCCATCCAAATAACTATAGGATTCTGACTGGGTTCATCCAGATGATGTAGAAGAGGGTAGGGAACCTGATTTGGATGTCATGTGGTATTTGTATAGTCTAGCTAGGAAGAAGGGAGAACTGATGTTTTCCCTATCACTCATTCCCAACCATACCTTTTTTGTAAAACTTCCAGACCTTCATAAGAAGTGGAGGCATAATTTTTTTATCATCGAGCACCTGTTGGACTTCATGGATGTCTGATGAATGTGGTATGATGAGTGCCATAGGGTGAAAAGGCCTCTAAGACTTCCCAATCATGATGTGGAGATGGTTTTATGGCTGCATATTGATGGTCTTATCAAAGCTCGATCAACTGAGGATGTATCCAGGAGATACCTATTGAGAGTCTATCCGGACCGTGTTCATTCTACTAGTACGTTTGGGTTATTTAGAGGTATCCTTCTGACTTGCTTTATCTTTTCCATTATAGATGGCTGAATTTTTTAATTTTGTGGATGGGATTTCCCTTCTAGCTAACAAGCCAACAACTTCGGAGGAAGTACAGGGATCCCCTTTTTCGGAACCTAAAGCCCTTACGGCCCCTGAGGAGACAATCATTAATCCTAAAGACAAAGCTATAGTCGAATTATCCTGTGTTGGGAAGATAGGTCAAGGGAAAAGGTGGTTGATCGAACAGGACTCTGATGCTGAGGGGCTCGACGAAGAGATATACATCCAATGGTCGAGGCTGTTCAGGTGTCCTGATATGAGGGGGTGGATGCTAAATTAAATAAAGCCTCTAAGCATCTCGAACAACCAAGTGAGAGATCAGTATGTAGAGTTGCTGAGGCTACCAGCGGATATGTAGTGCTGGTCTGAGGAGGGTCCGGAGGGGCTACTTGATTCGATGATCCAGAGACAATAGCTATTGACTTTGAGAAGAAGCTGGATGGTGCCAAGGTAGCACTAGAGCTCTGCCAAAAAAAATATGTGGAGGCAAAATCTGAGGCTGAGGTAGGCCAGAAGAAAATCGCTGATCTGGAGCATAGTCAAGGTCAATTAATGAGGAGGATCTTCATATTGCAAATATGGAGAAGAGGCTATCTGAGGTCGAGAAGTCTTGAGAAAATGACAAAATATCTTGCTAAAACATGGTAGGGGGATTTCAGAAGGCCTATAGTCTAAATGTAGGAGGATCCTACTTTCCCAGAATCCTGAGTTAGACTTGGAAGTGCTAGATCAAACAACGCCAGTAGACCTTGCAAAGATTACTACTGAGGAGGATGCTCGTCTATAGGCAAGTACCTCTCGTACGAGGAATAATGTTGAGTATGCTACTGCTACTAAGCCTACTGCACCTTTAAATGCCGCTGATGTTGTTTCCCCCTTTTTCTTCAGGTCCGATGGTCTGGATATATAAGTAGTAGAATGGAAACCCTTTTTATTTTTTATTTCTCTTTTTTTTTATAATCAATCTTTTTTGTAAGAGATTTATTGGTACCAATGGAAAGAGATTTTATTGAATACCATTCTGAGTATAATCTAAGTTTTATTGATAGTATTTTCTGAGGCAATCTAAGTTCTAAAATCATGGCAACTCTTTATTGTCTCTATTTCTTAGTTTATATGCTCCTTTAGTTGTGCTCTCTGAGATTTGATATAGGCCTTCCCAATTTGGACTGAGTTTGCCAGTTCCTAAGTTGCCTTTGCTAATATATGCCCTTTTGAGTACCCAGTCTCCTATTTTGAACTGTCTTGGGTGACTACGTCGGAGATGACACCGTGCTACCTTCTACCGATGTGCTTCAGCTGTAGCTGTTGTCTGCTCCTGCCTTTCTTCTAATAGGTCTAGGCATATCCGGGTGTCAATGTTGTTGATGTTGTGATTGAGACCCTATAACTTAGTGAACCAATCTCCACTGGTATTATTACGTCCATGCTATAGGTCAGTTTGAATGGTGTCTCCTCGATGGATGATCTAGGAGTGGTTATGTAGGCCTAGATTACGTTGTTAAGCTCTTTGACCCAATTTCCCTTTTTCTCATTAAGTCTCTTCTTTAATCCCTACATGATAATTCCATTGGTGACTTCCATTTGCCCATTTGTTTGCTGGTGGCTACTGAGGTGAAATGAAGCTTTATTTCGAGGTCTGAATAAAAACCTCTAAAATTTATCAAATTGTTTGCCATTGTCCATAATGAAAATGTGAGGGATGATGAATCTGCAGATGATCTCTTTTTAGTAGAAATGCTGTATCTGAGCTTCTGTGATGGTTAGAATTGCCTCCACTTCTACCCATTTAGTGAAATGGTTTATAGCCACAATCAGGAACTTTTTTTGTGAAGTGCAAGTTAGGAAGGGACCTAGGATGTCCATCCCCTATATGGTGAAGGGTCATAAGCTACTGATTGGATGCAGGGGGTGGGAAGGCCTGTGATTGAGTCGAGTGAATTGCTGGCACTTGTGGCATGCTTGAGTTAGACATGGTAGGCCAGTAATATCCTTGGAGTAGTGTTTTTCAGGTTAGTGCATAGTGGGATTCATGCGCTCTAGAAATTCCTTCATAGATTTCCCTGAGTATGTAATTCCTTTCCTCTAAAGAAATGCACTTAGACCATGGGTGTGAAAAGGATTTTTTATAAAGCTCCCCTTGGTGAATAGAATAGTGGGCTACTCTCATTTTTAGCTTCTGACCTTTTAATTTGTCTTCAGGGAGAGTTTCGTGTTCTAGGTATTGGACTATTGGACGCATCCATTCTGAGACTTCCTATATCTCCAAAACTTCAGGATCTTTGATACTGGGTTTTGCCAATGCCTCGGTGAATTCCATATCCTTAAATGCTTGACTGTCTTTAGCTTTCGATTTAGCTAAGAGGTCGGCCTCAGACTTCTCCTGTTTGGGTATCTAGACGATCTCCCACCAGCCCCCCTTCTTGTTCAATCTATTTCAAAAGTTGCCTGACTTTGTCCACATACTTAGCAATGCTGGTGTCCTTGACCTGGAACATGCTATTAACCTGGTTTACTACCAGCTAGGAGTCTGAGTGTATTACAAGGTGTTCAACTCTGACTTCAGCAGCTAATTTTGAGCCTATGATGAGTGCCTCATATTCTATGGCATTGTTGGTTGCATTGCACTCTATTCGAACTGTATACCAGATGTGAACTTTATATGGTCCTTTAAGAATTACTCTAGCACTGGATCCTTGAGCAAAGGAAGCTCCATCAACATAGAGTTTCCATTCCAGTGCTTTAGTCATGGTGAGGTCTTCTGGAGCCATTTCTTGAATGAAATCTGCTAATGCTTAGGCTTTCACTTATTGGTGGGGCTCATAATCAATGTTGAATTCACCAAGTAACACCAACCATTGAACCAGTCTGCTCGAGGTCTCTGATCTTTGTAAGATTTTCCCTAGAGGGAAATGGATCAGACAACAATAAAATGGGCTTGGAAGTAATGTCAGAGCTTTGGGGAAGCATGAACCACAACCATAGCTAGCTTATCCAACATGGGATACTGGACTTCGAATCCATAAAGCATTTTGTTGATGTAATATACTGGGTTTTGTTGGCTTCCTTCTTCTCTTACCAGTACTGAAGTGATGTATTCTTGACTTATAAAGAGATATAAATACAATATTTCATTTGGGATGGGCCTGTTGAGTAAGGGTAGTGAGGACAAGAATTTCTTGATGTCTTCGAAGGCTGCTTGGCAATTTGTAAACCAAAAAATTTTTAGAATTTTTTAGAGCTCAGAATAATGGTAGACACCGTCTAGCTGAGCATGAAATGAAATGCCCTAATGCCATGATTTTTCCATTTAGCTTTTGTACTTCATGGATATTTTTTAGGGCTTTCATGTTGAGTATGGCTTCCATTTTCTCCGAGTTGGCTTCAATAACCCTGTGGGATATCATGAATCTTAGGAATTTTCCCGCTTTGACTCCTCAACACATTTTTCTAAATTTAGCTTGATCCTAGACTTGCTCAATAATCGGGGAACTTGATCCAAATCTGTTGGGTGTTGTTCTACATGCTTGCTCTTGATAATGATGTCATCTATATATACTTCCATGCTTATGCCAATCTGGTCCTGGAGCACCTAGTTCATCATTATTTGATATGTTGCTCTAGCGTTTTTCAGTCCAAAGGGCATCACCTTATAGCAATATAGGCCTTTATGGGTGATGAAGGACGTTTTCTCTTGATCTTTTTCCTTCATCGGTATTTGGTGATATCCTTATGCCGCATCAATGCAATTATATAATCCATGGCCAGCAGTGGAGTCTATGAGCTGGTCAATCGTGGGCAATGGGTAACTATCTTTGGGACATGCCCGATTAAGGTCAGTATAGTCCACGCACATCCTATACTTTCCATTCGCTTTTTTGACAATTACCACATTGGCTACCCATTCTGGATGACTAACTTCCTTGATGAATCCGACTTCCAAAAACTTCTTTGTTTCCTCAGTAATTATCCTCTATCTCTTATAGGTAAAGGTTCTTTTTTTTAGGCCACTAGCTTTGCTCCTAATCTGATGTTTAAACTATGACAAGTAACCTGTGGATCCACACCGATGATTTCAGATGCCCATAAAGCGAAGTCTTTTGAGTGTCTAGTAAGGACTTCCCTTATTCCTTCGTTGATGTCACAGTCGAGTTCATTATCGATCTTGACCACTTTGTTGTCCATAATTTTTAGGGCTTCCATGTCTTCAACTGGTTGTGGACTAGTGCCCTGCTTCTCTATTTCCTATGTTTCTAAGGGGAAGGCTTTCACTTGAGGCTTCATGGCCATCTGGTAACACTATCTAGCCATATGCTAATCTCCCTAGATGGTAAGAGTTCCACTCTCAACTAGAATTTTTATAGTTAAGTGTTGGATATTGGTGACTGCATTTGCTTCAGAGAGCGCTGGTCATCTTACGATTCAATTGTATGCTAGTGGGAGATCCACCACGTTGAATATTGTTCGGATAACTTTTGTTTCTTTGTCTTCTTGATTCCCAAATTCTAGGTTTAACTCCACGGCTCCCATTGGCTATATAGTTCCTCCATAAAAGCTTGTGATGGGGTTTTGGATGGTCTTCAGATTAGTGATAGAGCCTCCCATCGCTTTGTATGCATTCCAGGATAACGCGTTGGTAGCGCTTCCATTGTCCACCAATAACCTCTTTACCAAATAATTATCTATGTACGCATTTATCACTAGGGCGGCACAGTGGGGATGGCGAACATGTGAACCATCTTCCAAGTTGAATATGATATCTCTTTTCTTAAAGATTGGCTTTTCTCCCTTACTCCATTTTAATTTCTTCTCAGTATTTTCTTTGCCGATGATCATGTTAATAATGCCAATTGGCTCCTTCCGAGCTTTCTTTGCTTCCAGCCTATCATGCACCTGAGTTTTTGGGTTTTCGCTCCTTCTTGATATGTCCATGAAATTATTGAGTTTACCATTCTGCACCAATCTTTCTATGGAGTGCTTCAACTCTCTGCAAGCTTCAGTGTCATGCTTGTATTCTCGATGATACTGGTAGTATTGTCCCCTATCTTGTGTGGATCTTCAGCTGGGGCTTATTCTCTTAGTTGGGGTGATTCTGATGCCATTCTACCTAATCTATATGAGAATCCTGGATTGAGAGGTGTTTAAGGGTGTGTATCTATTTGCTTCCCTGTTAGATCTCTCTGCCAGGTTTTTAAAATTTATTTTTGGGAAGCTCGCTCATTTGGGTCTTGGTCTTTCATCTTTGCTCAGTGGCTTTTCCTCCTCCCTTCGCATCCTTCTATCTTCAACCATTTTTATCATTTTAACTGTCATCACCATTGCTTCCACAAAGGTGCTCGATTCCTTGGTCATTATCTTATCTTTAAGCTTTCTGAATCTAGTGCCATTTTTCAAAGCTTTATGGCAACTTCATCAACAAGGCTTTTGATCTGTATAGCTATTTTATTGAACTGATCAGGATAACTTCACAGAGACTCTTCGAGTTCTTGTCGGTACATCCAAAGATCATTGATGTTTTTGGCTGGAGGAATATTGGTAACGAACCTCATATGAAACTGCTCTGCCAGCTCCTCAAAAGAAGTGATAGAATTCTCTAGGAGTTGATGAAACCACTTTAAGGCATTCTTTGTGAGTGTGCTTGGAAATATTCTACACATGATTCCATCATTCATATTCTGGAGCAACATCCTTGTTCTAAATGCCGATATGTGGCTGATGGGATCTCCCGTCCTGTCATACTTATCAAGCGGTGGGATTTTCAATTTAGTAGGGATCTTCGTCTAAATTATCCTTCTTATGAATGGAGTTCCACTGTCCATAATTCATTCATCCTCCTTTCTTGGTTTTGTATGGGCTTTGTGTATAACCTCTTTAACTTTCTGAGCTAACTTTGAGTCATCAAGGGCCAAAATTGTTGAACTACATTCCCCTTTCAGTGCTTTACCCTTTCCCCTGCTTGTCTCAGGTGCCTATCGGAGTGTCGTGTTATTACCGATTTGAGTTGGTTCAGAATTCCCACTTTGTATTAAAACATTTAGCTATTGCTGCATTGAGGCTATCTGCACTTGGATATTTTGTATCATAACTTCCTTATTGGTTTGGTTGAGGTTGAATATTTGGTTTACAGTGTTCAAGCTTGGTATGATAATTACTGGTGTCTCTATTAAACTTGAAAAAGTATGGAGGGTATTGAATGATGGTGGTGTTGTAAAGGAGCATAATGTGGAAAGTCTGTGCCCGAGGCCAAGCATCTTTGGGTGTTGTTAGGAAGTGAATGTGTATGTCCGGATGAATTTTTGGCATACTAAAAAAGTGGCTGGAAGCACTATTATCGGGAGAGGGGTTGAGAGATTAATTGAAGGAATGGGTGTAGAAGGATTGATGTTAGTTTCAGGAGTCGAAGTTGGTGGTGGGCTAGAAGTCATGGTGTGGATGTCTTTTAGCTTAGAAGGTATATGAATTTCCCAAGAGTTCCCACAGATGGTGCCACTTGATAACTTCTTTTTGGAACTTTTAAGCTTAAGACCCTACAAACAATGAATAGAGGGCAAGGTGAGAGGTATAGGGTCCTATTTATAGTGATGCTTAAACCTGAAAGGAGTAAGATTCCTTGTGGGATAGGAATCCTAATCCTAGTAGGAGAGTATTCCCTCTTTGCTTAGGAATCCTCTTCGGGGTAGAGTCCTTTCCATGAATGAATTCTGCTACCTTCCTTGTTCAAGTAACCCTATTCAGAAAACAAAAACCTTTTGATTAAATAGGAATATATATAAGTGTTATCAAACAACATTCATATTGAACTTTCTATAAATTCTTTTAATTTTATATTATCAAGAAACTCTCTTATTTTATCCTCATATCCCAATTCTCTCATATAATTCCAATAAAAACTATGAGTTGAGCAAATTGAGTGAGATATTAAAACTATGTACCTTTATTTTTGTTCTTTCATTTTAAGTAAAAAGAATAAAGTATTAGATGGGCCCCCTTTTTTGTTCAATTTTCTATTGTGGGGGAGTATTTCCTCATTTTCCCCTTTTTTTTTTAACTCCTTGAAGGTTGATTAATTTAAGGATGAATGAGAAGTGATAAGATGATGTGACATGATGAATGAGCATGATAATAATATGAGATAAAGGTGAAAATGATGATGAAGAAGTAATCTTGATGGAAAAAAAGGTTAAAAAACAAAGAAGAAGGGAAAGTAGGCAGCTAGGAAGAAGAAAGGAAAGAGAAAAAGAGCTTTAAATACTTCTAGCATTAACCCTAGCCATATCACTGGTGGTGAATGGGTTGTCATGATTATGATAAAAAATTTTACAACATAAATTTTATCAAAATAGTGACACAAAGAATTATGATAATGACTAAGCTATTATAATTGAATTACGTCAAGATAAAATTAATGGTAGTGATCATGCAACTAAAAAATATGCATCAGAAGTTGATTGAAAATTAATTTTAATCAATGATTAGATTTCAAAATCATGAAAATCAATTATCAAACATAATTTTGAATAAAACATGAATTTATTTGAAAGAATAGACCCATCACTGCCAATGATAGTAGCATAACAATCATGATTTAAATCCAAAATTTTCAAAAATAAAGCCTTTGAACTTGGGTTAAGCCATTTCCACCACAATAGGGACTAATACAATATTGCACCACAATCAATCAAAATTCAAGGATATAACAAATTAAACACTCAAGGTTCAAACAATTTATTATAATTATATAAGTAAACACAAATCATAATGAATTACCATCCAATATGTCAATCTCTCTTTTCAATGTCCAAATGAGTGAAGAGGTTGGCTTTCTTGGTCATGTGCCTTGAAAATCAATGATCTAGATACCACTTCTTTTTGCATATTGTGGATTCCAAACACACCTACAAGAAAATACTTCATAACACTTTAGGTACCCAAATGTATTTAAGTCCTTAGGGGTTAGCATTGAAAAATCCATCATTTGAGTAACTCAAATGAGACTTTCTAATATAACATCTAAAATTATTATGCCCCATTACACCACAATAATGACATCTAACATTTGGTGCATGCTCTTTCATTTTAAAATAATGAAAACCATGAGAATGAGCATGATTGTGTTTCCTAGGCTTGGATTCTTTTAAGCTATTAGCTTTAGACTTATTAGTCTTAATTCCATTAGACATTTTAGGTCCATTAGTTTAAAGACTAGGTCTTTAATAAACCTTAGTAATTGGAGTACTAGGATTTGCATTCTTTAAGAAACTAACATGAGCATTTTTTAAACCAATTCCATTCTTAGATTTTAAAGGAGTGGAAGACATAGGAATCATGCCATCAAGAATTTCCTTTCCTTTGTTAAATTTAGAAATGGACTCCTTGAGATTGCCATTTTCTTTTTCTAAAAATATATTTTGTTTAATAAGTTTAGCATTTTCATTTGCAATCTTATTTTTCTTAGAATTGCATTCATTCAATGAATTGGTAAAGTCTTCATTAGAAGATCTTGACATCTTAGGTTTTTCTTCTAGACCTTTCACTATTGCTTTAAGTGAAGTAATTCTAGACAAATATTTATCACATTTTGTGCATCAATTTTGCATAAGCAAGTAACATTTCATCATTTGATTTAAAGTATAGAGTTACCTCATCATTTGAAGGTTCCTCCAATGCATGAAGGAAAGATTTGCAATTTCCTCATCGACGTCATTATCACTTGAATCACTAGAGTCTTCCCAAGTTGCTTTAAGTGCTTGCTTCTTTTCTTTCTTGAACTTCTTATCCTTTTTTAAGGATTTTTTTTTCAACTTTAGGCATTTAGATTTGATATGACCTAGTTTGTTACATCCATAGCATATGACTTAATCCTTATTGCTTGAGTCTTGCTTTTTGAATCCTCTTCTCTTCTTCATGATGAGATCTTTTACACTTTTTAAAATTATAGCATACTCATATTCATTGTCACCTAAGTCACTATCACTAGTGTCTCTATTTGCTTTGAGAGCAATGCTTTTATCATTCTTGGCCATCTCTTCATCTACAACTTAATTAATTTTGATTTTATGGGTGAGAAGCTTCCTAAGAAGTTCATTCGTAGGTAGAATAGAAAGATCATTTGCTTCTTCAATTGAGGTCATTTTAGCTTCCTAAACCTTTTAAGGCAAACGTATAAGAATTTTATTATTGACATCCTCATTTGGAAATTTCTTGCCAAGTTTCCTCATAGAGTTGATGAGAGTGATAAGCCTATAATACATACAACTAATTTTCTCATAAGGCTTCATCTCAAACAATTCATACTCTCTTCCAAGAATTTGCAATTTCTTATTCTTGACTTGATTAGTGCCTTCATGCTTGGTCTTTAAACATTCCTAAATTTCTTTAGTGGATTTTAAGTGCTATATTCCATTGTATTCTTCCCTACTCAAGCCATAATAGAGGATGGTGATTGCCTTTCTATTTCTCAAGTTAGCTTTTGATTGTTCATCACTCCATTACCTTTTAGGAATAGTCATCTCATTGCCTTTATTGTCTTTCTTTGTTGGAGGACTCCAACCTTCTTCAATAATAACCTATAAATTAACTCCTTCACTATCCAAGAACATCTCCATTTTATTTCTCTAATATGCATAATCGGTTCCATAAAAAATGGAAGTCTTGTGTACTTAACTTGTAGAGGCCACGATCTTTTCTCCAAGATGGTGAATGGAGACTAAAGCTCTGATACCAAATGTAATTCCACATGTGCCAAGAGGGGGGTGAATTGGCTTTTTGAGAACTATGGGTAATTTTTCATAAATAGCAAACTTAAAATAGAATTTGAGCTAAAATATATGAAGATTATGAGCAATAAAAACATAAGGAATTTATAGAGGTTTGGTCCTCAAAGCCTACGTCCTCTCCTTAACCACAAGTTTAGAATTTCAATCCACTATCAATCTACTTCAAGGTGTAGATTAAACCCCTTACAATCTTAAATCAAGCTACCCAAGTGTTTTCCTAAGACTTACACTCAAACCTAAGTGTTTTCACACTACTCACACTCTAACCCAAGTGTTTTTAATGGCTCACACTCAAACCCATATGCTAATAACAATCCTTTTAGCTTACAAGTGAATAAAACCCTAACCCAACTCACTCAATCTTAATATTGAGATTTTGAATAATGGTTTTAAACACTCACCAACCCACACTTAAAAATACTCTTACAATAAATAAGAATTACAAGAATTAAAGATGAAATCTTGGGTGGTTAAAGGATTAATTAAAGATTAAATGCTCAAAGATTTCTCTAAATATATTTGCTCAACTTCCTTAATTACCTCTAATTGATTTTAGACTTGTATTTATATTTTCATAGAGAAAATAGTTATTGGAGGTGCATTTATTGCAAAAATAGCCATTTGAAATCATGCAGTAAAAGAGCTATGCATACGCATCATGATCATGACAAAATCATCATGATTATAATTTTGGAGGCGCTAAGAAGAAATTCAAAATTGTGCATTTTCATGATTAGGGATTAGTGGCAACTCTAGTCATGAAACTCTCTGCCACTTTTGGAATTGGTTATCATTACACATGACAAATTTATCACTACTCATGATGGGTGTATCATGACTTTAATTTGCTCACAACGTTGATGGTGACTACTCTCGAGAATTTTGGAGAATTTGCAATTTTGAATTTCATAATTTTGCTCTAAAAATTTTTCTAATGAATGAGATTTACTTGTGATCATTTGTAATGAAGATCCCTATTATAGTTGACCAAATTTGACTTTGGATTTTTGACAAAAATTTTTTATCTTCGTTATCATTCCTGTCATCACTCATGATGAGTTTTTCACTGCTTATGACTAGTGTGCAGACTTGATAAAATTGAGAATGCTTATTTTTCATTCCTTGACTTGTGTAATATTAAATTACCTGAATATAAATGCTTAAATGCAAGGATTAAATATAATTTTTACATAATTAATTGAGATTATAAAAAATGATTATTTTACCTTGTAGGAGAAGAAGCCTTTATCATTAAAAAAGATAGGAAAAATTATAGATTTAGTGTTTGAAATTTTTAGTTTTTTTCCATTTGAGTGTCTTACCTTTTTTTTGTAATCAAGTGTTAAGACTTTTTAAACAGATATCAAAAAAATGCTTCCGACCTATTTGATGATGATTGTGTGCTTACTAGAATTAAAATGGCCCTACATTATATATTGTCAGTTGCCATATCATCCGTTACGTATGCAAATTACTTAAATTTACAAAATTATCTTTAGATTACAAATTGAAAATTAGGTTTCATTACCTAAAAAAAGAACCAAAACCAAAAAACCTGCCTCCTCTTGTCAATGTAGCCCTCCTCTTATTCTTCTTATTCTTCAAGACATCTCAAGGAAAAGCTTACATATTTCATTAGTTTGAAACAAACATAGAAACTAAAAGGCTGAAAATTACAACACTTTAATTTTTTTTGAATATTGAGTAGAAGGTGTAAAAAGGTATTTGATTTAAATTACAATAGCTCTGTTGATTTGAATATCAAGTAGAAGGTGTATAGAATTACAAACCCATATGTTCCATATTTATTCAAATAAAAAACAAGCTAAAGGTGTAGAGAGGCATTTCAACAAACATATATAAGACACAACAACTCAAAAAAAAAAAAAAAAATTCAAACTTTCGTAGAAGTAAATTTGACCATTGATTTGTACACATATAAGCATGAGAGAAAAAGGTACAAAAGGCTAAACTACAAGACTAAATGACAACACTTTAGCATGAGTATGAGGTTTTTTTTATCATCAAGTTTAATTTATTGATAGAGAATTGAAAAAAAATCTTCAAAGACCTAATAATAGAAATCAAGATTTTGTATACATTTGCTAGTATTCAATAAGAATATAAAGTGGATGAAAAAAGTTCCTCTAAAAAAAATCCTAAGATTCTAACCAAATGAAAGAAAGAAAATTTCTTCTCTATCTATGTTTATTTAGGGTCATCATGTAGAATTTACATGGAGCTGCTTAATGACATGTGCCAATCAAAGCATCCATAAAATTAACCCATGAATAGAAGAAAAAGAAGAAGATGATGATGATAAAGAAATGAAAAAGAGGAATGTTTTATGTGTGTGTGTGTTTTTTTATCATGAAACTTAATTCCTAACTTTTAACCTAAAGATAATTTGGTAAATTTTAATAATTTGTACAAGTGACTAATGATGTGGCAGTTGACTTTGGAGAAGATGGGCCCTATTTGATTCTAGTAAGCACGTAATTAGTACAAAATTGACGGAAGCACTGACTTACTATCCGTTTTTAAAGTTCAGACACTTGATTGCAAAAAACAAAAAAAGTTTGACATTCAAATAGAAAAAACTGAAAAGTTCAAACACAGATTTGCAATTTTCTGAAAAGCCATCACCTGTTGCTTCTTCTGTTGATAATAGTGACGCCTTAATCTTAGACGAACCTATGATCGATCCATCTACTAAAGAGGTGGCCATCGCAACATCGTCGATTAGTAAGTCGGCACTCTGCCTCTATTGCACTGTTGTCCACAACTGCTACTCCTCTTTGGCCAACATCGATGAGACAACTATAGAAAACGATAAGATAGGAACTCCCTTCTTTTTCTCTAATTCCAACTTTGCCCTTAGTATAATATTTTTTTTTATTTATGATATTAAAACTAATGTCTAGCAAACATAAAAAGAAGTTTTTTTTAAATGAAATTCTAGAAAATTCAAAGTAAACATGACAAAACTAAAAAATAATATAAATTTAAATTGAAAATTTAAATAAAAACAAGTTTGAATCTAATGTGAAAATGCAATAGCTAAAATACTATATGCAATTCTAAGTTAACTATCTAAAATGCATATAATATTTTATTATTTTTAGAATTTATGATAAAATATGAACCAAATAATTCATAAACAAAATAAAAATGGAATTGAACAACAAACAGAAGAAACAAAAAATGCATCTATATACTTATGAGAATCAACTATAAATGCTTAACTTAATTGATGGCATGTATGCTAAATTTTAATCTAATGAATTAAGTTATGTAAAATGATAATTTTGAAACAAAATAAAAAAAAATGTCACTAAAAAAATACTATTTAGGGACAAAAAAATATTCACAGATCAGCCTTCAAATGGCTTATCTCAAATATTCATAGACGTAAAAAAATGTCACAAAATATTACACAATATGACTCTAAATGATTTACCCATTAAAGATAAAAATGAAAATATCACTAAAGATTACCATTTTGAACTATGAAATTAAAAAAATGTCCCAAAAATGAAAACGTCCCTAAAAATATTATTTAGAGATGTAAAGATTCGTCACATATTGGTTTCTGCAAGAGTTATCTTGAATGTTCAAAGACAATTGATTTCATTTTAAAACATAATCTTTACAGACGAAACTAGAGACTGTGACGCACACAACGATGGTTGTTTTTGTCTTGCAAAGTTATTAGCCACATTTTTTTTTTTTTGAATTTTTCAGAATATTTTGCCTTCATCTTAAATTCCCGACAATTGTTGTAGTGAATTTACTTATTCCTCAAGACTACTTACGGATTGGACTTTAAAATTAATCATGGACTAATAAAAATTTTAAATTTGGGTGCAAACAAATAAATAAATTGAAATTAAAAAGGCATAATTGTTATAGAAAATGTAAGACATAATAACCTAGAAATATAAAATAAAATAAAGTAGAAATTAAAAGGGAAAAATACATAAATGGTGTCTGAACTTTTACACTTTTATTATTTTGGTGCTTGAATAATCTTTTTACAATTTAGTGTCTAAATTGCAAAAAATTTCTAAAATGGTGTCTTTAGCCGATTTTATAGATTAAAGTACTTATATGTCTTTTTTAAGCAGTAAATTGACTTAGATATCATTTTTAATATTAGATTCATTTTTATTTTAATTTAAAAATTTATTTTTTCACTTATCTATTAAATTTAAAAGAAAAATATACTGAATATTGTTAAAATAAAATAAAATAAACTGTTACTATTGAAAAATAAAAACAAAATAAAAATATTAAAGTTATTTAAAATTTACAAGAAAAATGAAAAGAAAAACTTAAGTAAAAGTGTATTTATTATAATTAAAAAACAAAAAATAAAATAAATTTTTATTGAATAAAAAACTTTATTGACTAAAATTATGAATAAAAAATTAAATTCAACCACTATAATTAATAAAAGGAAAAAAAGAAAAGAAAATTAATTTTACAATTTAGTATGATAAATAAAAATATTTTTTCATTTATAATAATATAAAAAAGAAAAGAAAATAGAAATAATGTTTAATATAAAAGAAAAGACACATGTTAACCTTGTGTATGATCCATGTCATGATCAATCTCAATTCAACCATTGTTTTGACTTTAACAATCAAGTTTGTATCACTAATGCTTTGTATTCAAGTGTGTTTATAAGCTTAAGTAGATAATTATGGTCAACAAAAGCAAAGTTAATTGAACGAGTTTTAGAACATGTTTGAGGACATTTGAAACACATTAGAAGCCTTCAATTACCTCTACCCATGTCTCCCAAGGCATGGGAAGTGAACCAGGTGCAAAGGAGGTTGTTTGAAAGCAAAACAAGCAAGTTTTCACGAGGCCAGCCTACTCTCACAGTCGGCTTATGATCCCAAGCGGACCATGAGCCTACCTTTATGGTCCTAAGCCCATGCTCATGGTCCCGAGCCCATGCTCATGGTCCCAATGTGCCTCATGCCCAAATTGAGGGAAAGAAGGTTGATATGCTCACGATCCTGAGTTGACCATAAGCGTCACCAACGGTTACTTTTGTAAGTAACAGTCTTATTTTTTAATACTCACGATCTCGAGCCTACATTCACTATCCTCAGCATCTGAAATCTTGCAAAAGCTGAAAATGTATCAAATGAAGAAGAAAGAGGTTAAGGACAAATTTAATGACTCCAACAACTATTTTTCATGCTCCAACTATAAATTGAGGCCTTGGAACTTCATTTAAATAGTGAGAGAGTTGGTGGAGCAAATTTATTTATCAAATTCATTGAGCCAAATTTCAATTCTTTCACTTTCCTTTATATATATATATTCATCTCTTGTAAATAAACTCTTGTTGAGTTTATAATTATTCATCTAGTGAGCGTGGGTGAGTGCTCTAGCTTAGGATTTCTCTTCTTCTTATTTATTGGGATTAAGAAAGGGAAGTGAGGATCTAAGTAGAGGAATTGGTTTAAGTGTTTAACATTAAAAACTTCAGATTTTGATTTTAAGAGTGAGCAAAGAAAACTCTTTGTGTAAAGGTTTACGTGTGAGCCTTGAAAACACTTGAAAAAAAGTTTTGAGTGAGCCTTGAAAACTCAAGTTGTAAAGGTTTAAGTTAAGCCTAGAAAAACTCTTGTGTAAACTCAATCTAGTGGAATAGATTGGAGTGGGTATTGAAAATCCTAACTTAGAAATAAATTAGGTGGAGACGTAAGATTGGTTGAGAATTTGAACTCCTTAAGTTCTTATGTTTATCTCCTTTTCTCAATTATCCTTTAAATTTGTTTTTAATTGTCTTAATATTTCATTAGCCCTGTTCACCCCACCTCTAGGGCTCTTTCAATACATAAACACTTTAACTTGTAAAATTTGCTGAAAATACCATTTAATTTTTTTTATAAATTTAAATATCTAATTGTAAGAAAAAATTATTGAAACACTAAAATATTAAAAGTGAAAAAGTCTTTGAACACCATTTATGCATTTATTCCAAATTAAAAAGACATAACTGTTATGGGAAATACAAGAAGTGAGAAAAGAAAAAGAGGTACGTATAAGTTTCAATCTTTAAGAATTTAGTTTTATTATATTTATATAGATAGGTATAGATATAAATTGTGATACAATTCCTGCTGCATCTTCTACTTAACAAAAGGCAAAGCATGCAGATTTTTTGTTTTTGTTTTTTTGGGAACAAATGAACTAAACAAAGAGGGATGTTCTAAACTCTACTTTGAAAAATATCCGAAGGAACATTGGTGTTGAAATTGAAAATGAAAAAAATTATAAATTGTAAATTATAAATTTGAGTTTAATTAAAAAAATAATAAAACTATAAATTCAAAATAATATTGTTTGTTCAATATTAAATATAAAAATTATCAGCGTATAAAATGTGTTTAAAATATTGATAGAGTTTGGTTTTATCAAATTTTTATTTTATAAAATTGAAACTAAATTAAAAATAATTTTAAAAAATTAAATTATTTAAATTATAATATTTCGTTTAAATTTGTTTGAATTAGTTTAATTTAAGAGGTTTGATAAATTTTTATATCAATCGATAATTTTTGTTTTTTGTTTTTCTATAATCCTTGTTTGTTTTTTTTCTTGCTGATACTGTGTTTTTCGGGTAACTCAAGAAATCTAGCTACGTCAGTTTGTTTGTTGATGGTGGCTTTAACCTTAATGGATGCTTTCTCTCCATAGTTGCTTTTGACTTGCATAAAAAACTAAAGATAGTAAATTCAAGAATCCAAACCTGAACATCTATTGTTCCTTAATGATGATAATTGTTATTGTCTATAAAACATTAAGATCTTATTCACTTTATAAAATTAGAGCACAATAAGGGTATTTTCATGAGTGATAACTTTATAGGTGTAAATAGAGTTGAGCACGAGATGGAAAAAATATATAATCAAATCAAAATTTTGAATCAATTAAAATCACACCGAACTAAATAATTTTAATTCCAAACTGAACCAAATTAAATTTTATGACTAATTTATTACGGTACTGAATATTTATTAAAAATCGAACTGAGAACCGTACCGAACCATACTGAAACTATATCGAATTGAAGACCGAATATAATACCAAATATTAATTTAATAAGTAATACATATATATTAATAAAAAATATCAAGTAGTAACTTAAATATATACTTAAAATTATATTATCAAGTAATATACATATGTACAATAATATACGATAAAAATTAATATGTTTTGTGATTAAAATATAATAAATATATTGTTAACAAAATATTTTTATTAGTTTTATTATTATTAATATAATTATCATTGTTACTAAGGAAAAGTAAAGATAAATACCTTGTGATTTGACTCATTTTCAGATAAAGGATTGTGGTGTGTTTCGTGACAAAGAGTTACCCTATAATATATGTCGTTGGCATATAATGGTATTTCTCATCAACTCCGTTATGTTTGCTGATGTGGCAGGGATAAAATTGAACTTTTACTTTTAATAGTCATATGGATTGTCTGATTTTGACCAGACCCTACCTTTCTCCACTCCCACCTTCTTATTCTTCTTACATTGATCCAAGACATGCCTTAATTATATGGCCTAACATTGTTACTTAAAATGCATTATTTTTTCTTTAACTTACAAATTTTGTAGTTACTATAAAGTTTAATTCTTTATATTTATTGATAATTTGTTTTTTGGAACTCTTGAACTTAAACCCTATAGGGAATCAAAGAAGGGTAAGGTGAGAGGTGAGGAGAATCCTTATAAACCCTCTGATGGCTAAGCCAGAGAATGTTAAGAGAGAGATTTAGAGAGATAAAGAGAGCTAAAAATATGAGAGAATAGAATAAATGAGAATGAGGGATATAGTGTCCTATTTATAGGGATAGTGATGCTTAAACTTAAGAGGAATATGATTCCTTTTTGATAAAAGTCATGTGCCTATTTGGAGAGTGTTTTTTCCTATTCGGGAGTCTACTTAACTGGGAATCTTTCTCCTATTCAGTTTGGACGTTTTTCATCCGCAACCAACCCCCTTTTTAGGAAAATAAAGACTTTAACAAAATAGGAATATGTATATGGGGTATCAAAAGTCCCCCCCCCCCCCAAAGTATGTTCAAATATTTATGTATGATGTGTCCATTTTGATGATGAATATTTTCAAGAATAGACTCCACTAACTAAAGAGAAATTGCTTGTGTAAATTGTATCTACTGTTAGAGGGTGAGCTAAAGTGGCCAGCGTCAATTATAAAGGAAGAGACGATGCTTGATACTGAGTCTTGGAATCAATGTATCAAAATATTATTGAAGTGCTAACTAGACTTAAATGTGCAAAACCTATAATAAAAAATGCTCGGTGTTATAGAAACGACCCATGGTATTAACCCGCTAGTATAGAAATGATCTAACAAAATCAGTCGTTGCTGGAGTTTTGATGCTCGGTGTATTAAAAGTGTGGCTTGAAAATCGTATAATCTCCCTGCATTAAAAGTAAGGCTTGAATGCCATATAATCTTAGTGCATTAAAAGTGCCGTTTAATCTCGTTGCATAAAAAGTATGGCCCGAGTGCCGAACCTCAATACTATCGAAGCGACTTGAGGGTGTCAGCTTCAATCATTGGACTTAGAATCTTGGTGCATTAGAAGTGCGACTCGAGTGTCGAACCTTAGTATTATCAAAGTGATTTGAGGGTGCCAACTTTAGTCACTAGACTTAGAATCTCGGTGCATTAGAAGCATGACCCAAGTGTAGATAAAAAGGGACAGTTAGCAGTGAGGTGAGCGGTATTATCAACCGCCATGTCTTTTGACTTTCCTTTGAATTTTGAATTGTGTAACTGTCATATATGTTCATGTGTCAGAAGATGAGACATTTCAGCTGCTATAATAATAACTATCCTTCATGCTATAAGAGAGACGTAAATGACTCTAAAGGCAATAATGGTCATTCTAGAACCTTTTTCTGCTCTTTAAATAAGTCAGTCCCTTTTACTTGCTAAATTTTTGCATCTCTACTGTCTTCATTTCTTGCTAAATTTCCTCTTGAGTGTTCTTTATATTATCCTCTTTTGTATTCTTCGCAGACTTACTTTCTTTTTTCCAGGTGAAGTTTCTTCTTCTTTCCATATTCTTCTTCTTTATTATTATTTGATAGGATCCATGGCTTTATAAGAGTAAGTTAGTTCATATTTGTTTGTCTTTAGGGTAGATGACAACATGCTAAAATGGTATAGAAGATGTTATAGCATTCTTACAGATTTTGCCTTGCACAGTATTGATAAGAAATTTAAGGCCTATACTCCTCTATTAGATTTTAATAGATTAGTAATATACTTTGATCAATTAGAAAAGGGATTAAAGTTTCCCTTATATCCCTTTCTTAGGAGCTTCCTAAATAGATACAACATAGCACCTGGGCAACTTCATCCCAATAGCTACTAGATCTTGATCGGGTTTATAGAGTGAATGCATATGGAAAGTAGAGAGCCAGATTTAGACATCCTCTAAAGGGTAGAGAGCTAGATCTCAACATCCTCTAAAGGGTAGAGAGCCTGATTTAGACATCCTCATGTATATGTACAGTCTAAATAAGAAAAGGGAGAGCTAATGTTCTCTTCATCAGCCATTATGAACCATTGCCTCTTCGTTAAGCTTTCAAACCTCCATAAGAAGTGGAGGCATAGGTTTTTTTATTGTTTAAAATTCCTCATATTTCATTAACATTCGACAAATATGGTTTGATGACCACCACAAAGTGAAACATCCCTTAAGGTTATTCGATGAAGATAAGAAGATGGTTTTGATGCTTCATCTCCATAGTATAGCTAATGTAATGTTGGCTAAGAATCTATCTCAGAGATATCTCTGAAGAGTCTGCCCTGATCGTATACATGTCAGTGGTAAGTTATGAGATTCTTAAGGTATACTCTAACTTTTATTCTTTTCCTTTTATTTATAGATGGCTGACCTTTTTACTTTTGTGGATGGGATTCAACTTTTAAATGATGAACTGGAGACCTAGGAGGATGCACTAATTACTTCTCCTGCTCTTGAGCCACGTGCTTTGGAGGTCCCAACTGAAATCAAACTCGGCCAGAAAGGAAAGGTTGTGGTTGAAACTTCTAAGATAGATAAATTTAAGACTCAAAGGAAATGATCCTTAGATGAGGATTCAAATGTTAAGGAGTTATGTAATGAAATTTTTGTCAAGTGCCTAAAAATTTTTAGGTATCTAGACATAAGGTCATAGATTTTGAAGAAGATGAAACCTTAGAGTATCATAAATGCTTAGGTAAGGAGGAGCTATACACCGAGTCTCTATGGCTCCTTAAAGACATCCAACGCTGGATGGATGTAGATAAGGAAGAGCTATACAACTCCATGATAGGACACTCTTTAGAGGTAATTGTCTTTTACTTCATTTGCTTTATGTTCATGTATACATATGTTCTCAATAATGATTCTTTTTCTTTTCTTTCATATAACTTAGGCCCTGTTGCTAGTTAAGGATAACTACTACTATCTTAAGAGACTAGACAAGGCAAAGGTGGCACTAAAACTTTGTCAAACCAGGCATGCTAAGGCTAGATCTAAGGCTGAGGTGAGCCAAAAGAGGGTGGAAGAGTTGGAGCATTATTAGGCCCATCTTACTTCAAAAATTAAGGGGCAGGACTCCCAGATTGTAACATTAGAGAAAAGACTTGTTGAGGTAGAGAAATCTTGTTAGGATGACAAGAAAAGTTACCAGAATATAGTCACGGGATTTCTCAAGGCTTACAAGTCTTAGTGTTGGAGGATCTTGCTCACTCAACACCCGAATCTGAAATTTTTAGATTTAAAAATAATCATGCCTACTGATCTGGCTAGGATTCTTATCGAAGAAGATGCTCAGAGCAAGGCTTCTTCCAGTTAGTCAAAGAATCCAAAAGTAACAACAAAGTCTATTGGTGAGAAATTATCTTCTGAGCAATTAGGAGATTCAAGGCCTACTGGAGAGAATTCTTCTGGTGCTGTCACCACTGGATCTAAGCTAGCCTTTATGTTTGAGTCTTTAAATATGAGTCTTCCTTCAATTGAAGGGACTGAGCTTCCCAATAATGAAACTTAAGTTATAAATTACTTTGTCAATAGTTTTCTTTCCTTTTTGTAATACAATGCTTTGTAATTCAATACTTTAATGATACCCCAAAATTATGAGTACATTATTAGTAATATTTTTAAAGATTGTCCAAATTCTAGTATTGAGGCAATTCTTTTCCTTATTTATCCTTGATCTTGTATGCTCCCTTAGTTGTCTTCTGAGTGACTTAGTAAAAACCTTCCCAATTAGGTCTGAGCTTACTTGTGTCGGAGTTACCTTTACTAATGTTAGCCCTTTTGAGTACTAGTCTCCGACCTTAAACTGTCTTAACCAAACATGTTGGTTATGATACTCCATGATCCTCTGTCTCTGGGCTTCTGCCATAATGGATGCCTTCACTCTCTTTTGTTTAAGTAGGTTTAGACATATTTGCGCATTAATGTTGTTGACTTCCTGATCTAGATTCTTAATTACCTGATACCTTACTGATTCAATCTCCACTAGGATTACCGTATCCATCCTATAAGTTGGTTTGAAAGGAATTTCCCCTGTAGAAGTTCTGGGTGTTATTCTATAAGCCTAGATGATGTTGTTGAGTTCTTTGACCTAGTTTCCCTTCTTTTCATCTAATATCTTATTTAGACCTTGCATGATGATCTTGTTGGTGAATTTCATCTGGCCATTTATTTGTGGATGAGCTACTAAAGTAAACTGGAGCTTTATTTTAAGGTCCATATAGAACTTTCTAAATTTCTCATTGTCAAACTACATCCTATTATCTGTTATTAGGGTGTGTAGTATTCCAAATCTATAGATTATTTCTTTTCAGAAAAGTGTTGAATTTAGGTCTTAATGATAGTTAATACAACTTTGTCTTCTATCCATTTAGTGAAGTGATTTATAACCATGATTAGGAACTTTTTTTGGGAGTTTGAAATAGGAAATAGGCTTAGAATGTCCATTCCCTATATTGTATAAGGCCAAGGACTCCTAATTGGATGCTGAGTAGTTGAGCGAGAAAACTGTTGACATTTGTGTCATTCTTGAACCAGTTTTTGAGCGTCTCGGGACATGGTTGGCCAATAGTAACCTTGGAGTAATGCTTTTCTGATTAATGAATGATGAGATTAATGGGCTCCATAAATTCTTTCATTAATCTCTTTAAGTACGTAATTTCCTTCCTATAGTGATACACACTTAGACCACAGATGTAAGAGAGACCTTTTGTAGAGTCCCCCTTTATTCATGGAGTAGTGCACAACTTTTATTTTTAACTTTCGAGCTTACAACTTATCTTGTGGAAGTACCCTAAGTTTGAGATAATAAATGATCAGTTTCATCCATTCTGCTACTTCATGGATGTCCATGATCTCTGCCTCCTCGATGCTTGGTTTTATCAATTCCTCAATAAGCTCGAGTTCTTTGAATGTCTAACTATCTTCAACTATTAATTTAGTTCTTTGAGTTTTCACTTTTAGGGATTTGGATGATTTTCCATTGTCTCCCATCTTACTTGAGCTTCTTCAAGAGCTGATTAACTTTCTCAACATATTTGGTGATGCTTGGATCCTTAATCTGGTATGTTCCTCTAACTTAGTTTACCACTAGTTGTGAATATAGTATATCTTAAGATGTTTGACTTTTACTTCTGTAGCTAACTTCAATCTTATGATGAGTGCTTTATACTCGGCTGTATTATTAGTGGCATTATACTTTATCTGACTGCTTATCTGATAGTGACTTTGAATGGCCGTTTGAGAATGACTCTAGTGCTGGATCCTTAAATGGACGAGGCCCCATCAATGTATAACTTCCACTCTAGGCATTTAGGAGAAGAAAAATCTTCCATCATCATCTCTTGTACAAAGTCTGCCAAGGTTTGGGCTTTTATATGCTATCGAGGTTTATAACTGATGTTGAATTCTCCAAGCAATATTGACCATTGAACTAGTCTGCCAGATGTCTTACGTCTTTGTAAGATTTTCTTTAGTGGGAAGCTAGATCTTACAATGATCGAGTGAGCATAAAAATAACGCCAGAGTTTCTGGGATGTATGTACGATAGCCATGGCTAACTTATCCAGTTTGGGATACCAAACTTCTAATCCTTTGAGTATTTTATTGATGTAGTATATTGGATTTTACTGACCTTTTTCTTCCCTAACTAGTACTGATGCAATTGACTCCTGTTTGACGGAGAGATATAAGTACAATATTGCTCCAAGGATCAGCCTGCTGAGTAGAGGTGGCGAGGATAGGAACTTTTTGATGTCTTCAAAAGCTGCCTGGAATTCTTCATTCCATATAAACTTCTTAGAGTTTTTTAAGGCTCGAAACAGTGGCATACATCATTTGGCTGAACAGGAAATAAAATGCCATGGTTGTTATTCTGCTATTTAACTTTTGTAGCTTATTTATTGATGTTAGAGCTTTCATCTTAAGTATGGTCTCAATCTTTTTTGGATTAGCTTCAATTCCTCTATAGGACATCATAAATCCTAGGAATTTTCCTACCTTCACCCTAAAAACACACTTCTTTGGATTAAGCTTGATTTGGTGTTGGTCTAGTATCCAGAGGATTTGATCAAGGTCATCGGAGTGCTGCTTTACATGTTGGCTCTTAACGATGATGCCTTTACATTTTTCCTAACTTGATCTTAGAGCACATGATTCATTAACCTTTGGTATGTTGCTCCAGCATTCTTTAGCCCAAAGGGCATAACCTTGTAGCAATAAAGACCTTTGTGAGTGATAAACATCATCTTTTCTTGATCTTCTTTCCTCATTAGTATCTAATAGTACCCTTGAGTAGCATCCATAAAGATATACAAGCTGTAATAGGTAGTTGAATCTACTAGTTGATCTATCATTGGTAATGGGTAACTATCTTTGGGGCATGCTTTATGTGTAATCCACACACATTCTGTACTTTCCATTGGACTTTTTTACTAGCACCAGATTGGCTACCCATTTCGGGTGTGTTACTTCTCTAATAAATATGGCTTTCAATAATTTCTTTATTTCCTTGGTAATGACCTTCTATCTTTTGTATGTAAAATTCCTCTTTTCTGAACGATTGGTTTAACTCCTGGCTTGATGTTCAGACTATGTGAGGTAATCCAAGGATCTACTCTAATAATCTCAGACATTTTAGAGGTAAAGACACCTGAATGTTTGATGAGGACCTTGCTTATTCCATGCTTCACTTTGTTATTGAGCTCATTACTGACTCTGACTGTCTTTCCCTCGGTAATCCGTAAGGTCTAGACCTAGCCAATTGGTTCAGGATTAGCTCCTTATTTTTCCACTTCCAATGATTTTAGAGGGAATGCTTCCATCTAGGGCTTAATTACCAGTTGATAGCATTGTCTGGCCATATGCTAATCCCCATGAATTGTTAGGACTCAGCCTTCAAGAGGAATCTTCATGGTCAGATGCTTGACACTTATGACTACATCAATCTCATAGAGGATTGGTCAGCCTATGATGCCCTTGTATGCGAGAGGAAGATCTACCACATTGAATAAGGCTTTGAAATCTTTCACATCCCTAGTATCTCGATTCCTAAATTCTAAACTCAATTATACTAGTCCCATTGGTTAGGTGTTTCCTTCGCAAAAGCTTGTAATGGGATTCTGAATAGCTTTTAAATCAGTGATAGAACCTCTCATCGCTTTATAAGCATTCCAAGAGAGTGTGTTGACAATGCTTCCATCATCAATCAACAATCTTTTTGCTAAGTAATTGTTAATGAAAGTACTCACCATGAAAGTGTCATTGTAAAGGTGTTGAACATGTTTCTCATCTTTTGGACCAAATGTGATAGTCTGCTTCTTTTCATGGGTGAACCCTTCCTTACGAGATCTTTTAGGCCTTCTCTCAGTCACCTCTTCTCTGATAATTAGGTTGATAACTCTAGCCACTTCACTCTGAGTTTTCTTTGGCTCTAGCTTATCCCTATCTTGATCATCTGGATCTCTATTCCTCCTAGTTGTGTCAGTGAAGTTATCAAGTTTCCCATTCTATATTAATCTTTCTATGGCATTCTTCAATTCTCGGCATGCCTCAATTTTGTGGCCTTAATCCTGGTGGTATTAAAAATAGTACCTCCTATCTTTCATGGCTCTCCTAGTTAGACTCTGCCTTCTAGCTGGGGATATACCCAAGCTATTTTGTCTTATCCACATTAGGATTTTTGATATGGAAGTGTTTAGTGGCGTATACTTCTTTGCCTCCTTTCTAAACCCTTCCACTAGGTTTATGAAGTTTGTTCATTAGAAATTAGGCCTTCTTGGTCCTAACTTTTCATCTTTTTTAATAGATGCTTTCTCATCATCCCAGTGCATCCTTTTATCTTGATCCATCTTTATCATTTTTATTACCATAACCATTACCTTAGCTAAGGTGCTGGGTTCTTTTGTCATTATCTTATCTTTGAGCTTCCCCAGTCAGGTTCCATTCTTCAAAGCCTCTATGACTACTTCATCAATCAAATTTTTTATATGTATAGCTAGTTTGTTGAATCAATCCTAATAACTTCTTAGTGATTCTATGGCCTTATGTCTGAACATCTGAAGTTCATTGATGTTTTTGGTATGAGGGACATTGGTGGTTAAATGATTCTGGAATTTCTCGACTAATTCTTTAAAGGACAATATAGAATTCTCAGGCAGTTGGTGGAACTACTTTTAAGCATTCTTGGTAAGTGTACTAGGAAAAACCCTACACATGCTTTCATCATTTATATTCTAAAGTAACATCCTAGTCCTGAATGAGGATATATGCTTGATTGGATCTCCGATTCCATTGAATTGATTTGATTAAGGCATTCTGAATTTGGTTGGGATCTTTGTCTAGATTATTCTACTTACAAAGGGTTTTTTCCATTCTATAATGCATTCATTTTATTTCCTCGGCCCAATACGACTTTATGCATGACTTTTTTTAACTTTTTGAGTTATTTTTGAATCATCTTAGGCATGAATTGTTAAGCTAGATTCTCTTTTTGAAGCTTTATGACTTTGTCTATTTCCACTAGATGCATTCAAAGTAGTTAGTGGTGGTGCTACATTATTTTTTAAGTGAGTTATTGTGGGATTACCATATTGAATTAAGTCATTTAGTTGTTGTTGCATCAAGTGCATCTGGGTTTGAATGTTTTGAATTATTGCTTCTTTGCTCATCGAGGATAGGTTAAGTGTCTAGGTTACTGTGTTCATGTATAGTGTGTTTACGAAAAGGGTTTATGGTAGGCTTGGAAAAGGTATGGGTCTATTGTTATGCTATAAAGGAGTATAATAAGGGAAGTCAATGCTTAGTGTTAGCCAACCTTGAGTATTGCTGGTTAGAGTATATGCTCTAGGTGGGGCATGAGATGAGGGTCTAACATGATGAAAGGGGGCTGATGAAATTATTAGTAAATGGGTGCTAACAGGTTAATTTCAGGAATGAGGGCTAATGGGTTTATTGGAGGAATGAGGGCTGATGGGTTGATGTGCATATCTGGCATTAAGATTGGTAGTGATGCTCAAACCTAAGGGGAACATGATTCCTCTTTGATAAAAGTTCTATGCTTATTTGGAGAGTGTTTCTTCCTGTCCAGAAGTCTCCTTAATTGGGAATCTTTCTCCTATTCGGTTTGGGTATTCTTCATCTGCAAGCAACCCTTGTAGAGGAAAATAAAAACATTAGCAAAATAGGAATATGTATATGAGATATCATTTATTTTTATCTAATCTATTTCTAACTATTTATTATTATTAGATTATTTTCTATTTTATTATATAAATAATATTTATTAAAATATAATATAATTAATGATATAATTAATTATGAAAATATAATATTAAAATATAAAATATAGTAGAAAACACGTATAATGTATATGGTGTCAAATTAAAGTATTTTAGTTGAATTTAAATAAAATAAGGAGGAGGATGTTGGTGCATCAAGTGACTGCACTCTCAAATAATTACCTAGTACCCATATATTATTTCTAATAAGTAGTGCTTCCATTAGAACAATTCTCATGGCCCAGTATACAATATCATACACTACATTATGGGTTATATTTGTTTTTTTTTTAGAATTATTATGGGTTGTATTTTATCAATAGCAATCAATAATATTCATAGTTACTGAAACCAACAAAAGAAAAATGCATCATATAATATAACTTCAAATTCTCTATTATCAGAATTTGAAAATTGAAATGATATATATTCAACAATATCAAGTTTCTTATTCCAACAATGGATATAAAATGAAAAAAAGCTAGGTTTCTTAGTGCCACTTCATCAACAACATTTGACTCCATAAATGCAACTTCCAACAAATTACTATAATGCTTAGCTAAGGCATTTATAGCATATGCACTAACTTCTCTAACACCTAAAAGTTAAAGCCTTAACAACTTGGGGCAGCAAAGTGCTATTGCTTTGATGGCATCGCTACTAATTCTTTCATATGCATTTAACCCGAGTAAGAGACTCTCAAGCATCTCATGTCATGTTGCTATGATTGAAATTTTAGCACCTGTGATGTCCTTACAGAAATCACCACTGATTTCATAAAGCACCCTTGCTTGTAGACAGATTATTGCATTAGCAAACATTGCCCCTCAAAATCTAAGCTTCTGCATATTTTTGGATCTTGAAGAAAGTGACACTGCTGCCTCAATCAAGCAAGCTTTGAGTTTGTGATCACTATAATCCTTCAATTAAACAAATGCATAACTCATCATTTAAACAGGCTCAAATTTTTCAAGCAATGTAGACTAAAAGAAAAACAAACAATCAACAAATTCATTAAAAGAAGAGGACCAATTAACAAAATAAATAATATAATCATTCAGACCCTCTAATGGACACACTTAAATCCATTGGTAGAAAATTCAAATATGCATTCAAACAAACTGTAAACTCTTCACACACTCAAGAGCATTGAACAATTCTTTTGTTAAAAGAAGCAAATTTCCATTATGGGGAATATCTCAAGTTTGTAAACATCTTTATCAATGCTTTCTTTTATGTTAAAAGATGATAAAAAAAATTAAAATGAATGTTATCCCACATTGGTTATTAGAAGAAAAGGAAGGAGGGAGTTCGTTGGTTATAAAAGGACTCCTCCTCCTCCTTTGTTGAGTGTGTCAATCACCACAAATATTTAGTGTGTTAATTACCATGTAATATTTGGTGTACCATTGAGAGCTATTAGCTATACTAGTAGAGAATTTATAGGAAATTCTCTTGGGGTGTACTTGAGCTTTTGGGTATGTAAGAGAAAAATATTTAGCTTAAGCTTTTGGGTAAGTATGAGAGTTAAATATTTTGTATTATGTTTGTAATAATTTTTCACATAGTGAATATTTTTCTCTTGGTTGTCTTTTGACGATGCCTGTGGTTTTTCTCCATTTAGGAGTTTTCCACATTAAATTGTTGTGTATTTCTCTATTTTATTTCTCAAGTATTTTTGTTAATATTGTGATCTAAAGTGGTGAAGGTACTTGTTGGATTGTAAGGGGCACATTTTCCTTAACATCTTATGCATATTAAAGCATATATAATATCTATATTGAAGACTCTCCATGGCCACTAGCCTTGAAAGTTGTCTAACTTCTTTGAGTTATTCAAATCTATAGGACTGCAAAGTTTTTAACTTGATGAGCTTGTGGTCATATTCTTATAATGTTTGATTTATATGTTATGCCTTCACTTTGTTGACAATATACTTGTTTGATCAACACTTAAGCGAGAGACTTTGGCATTCCTCGTCTACTTAATTTTAGGCGCTTTTATCATTCATGATATTCATCAGACTTAGCATTCAGCATCTTAGGGTCTCCAAGAATATTTCCCATTCCAGAATAAGGAGAAAATAAATGCTCAACATTTCCATCTTGAACCATTTCCATTTTGTTTGAAGATTGATACGCAACTTGAATTATTGAAGATTTTTTCATTTTTTGAAAGTTTGAGAGTAGCTCTTGCAACAAATTTATAATTTTGCAACTTGTGCCCATTGAACGAGCCCCTATGCTTAACTTTTTATTGAAATTATTTCTTATCTTGAGCATCATTAAGTCTTTGAATGATTAAAACAAAAGACATATTTGAGACAAACTGTGCAGTTAATGAGCTCTGAAGGAACAATTTCATGTTATTTCTTAACAAAGGAAATAAGAATCAATTATCAAACCTAATACATTTATGTTGGCAAGGAACAGGTCCAAGTCAAGATGAAGTAGCAGGCAAAGGCAAAACTAACATTAGCGAGCAGCAAGACAAAGTGGAGACAAAGTAAGGCAAGTGTGAAAGTGAGGTAGTCAATAACCATGGTTATTGATGGTGGTGGGAATTGAACATGTTTATTTAGACTTAGTGATGATTGATGGTGGTGTGTGTATTGGTGAAAGAGATTGTAAGTGTGAAAGGAACAAAAGTATGGGCTTCTAATTGATTTTGCCTATTTGGAGGATGGCTTAAAGGTGAAATTTCAATTTTGTCCCTGCCATATTAGTAAACATAATGGAGTTGCTGATAAATGTCGTTATATGCTAATGGTGTATATTATAAGATAGTTATTTATCACGAAACAAACCACAACTTTCTATCTGAAAATGGGTCAAACCATAAGATATTTATTTATACTTTTTCCTTGTTACTATTACTATTACTACAACTATTATTCAATTAACAAGTCAAAATATGAAATGTTTATTATATTACAATTTGAACTTAAGATATAAAAATAAAAAAATTAATATTGCTTTAGTTTCAAATAATTCAATTAATAAATAAGAAAGTGAAATGTCCATTACAACACAATTTAAACTTAAAATATGATAAATGAGAAAATTATTACTATTATCAACAACAAGTGAAAATGTCGAATAACCATTATATTTCAATCTAAACTAAAAATATTTAAATAAGAAAATTAACATTGTATAATTTCAAATTTTATAATTTTTAATTAAAATATGTTGTTAATATCACATTTGATAACTTATTAATTATTATTTTTAGTAAGTAATTTAATTTTATTGATATTATTTAAAATCAATGAGATAAATGATATTATTATATTTAATAACTTATTAATTATTATTGTTATTAAGTAATATAATCTTATTAATATTATTTAAAATTAATGAGCTAAATAATAGTATTATAATTATTGTTTTGGTAAATCGTAATATATAGACACATATTATAGATAACCAAAACAACATATTTTTGCCTAAAACTACATTGTTTTGTTTAAAGTAAGTAATGATCTTAAAAAAAAAGAGAATATAGGTTATTTTTATTAATTAAAATATATTGCTATTATTATATTTAATAATTTATTATTGTTATTAAGTAATTTAATTTATTGATATTATTTAAAAGTAACGAGGTAATTATTGTTATTGTTGTTGTTGTTGTTGTATCCATATAATAACAAAAACGATATATTTTGACCCAAAATTATCTCGTTTTAATTTGTAGATAATAAGTATAATTTTAATTTTATTTGTGGATAATAAATATAATTTTTAATTAATAATATAAATTTGTATATTATATAAATTTTTGAATTCCCATTTTGAACCGTACTATACTTCCGTATCGAACCATACCAAAAAATGAGATAATACCGATATGGATATTTTTAAATTAGTTATTGGTATTGTAGATTTTATTTTTAAAATTCTCAAAGTATGGTATAGTTCTAGAGATTTTAAATTTCTGGATTTTCTTGACCTGTGGTCACCCCTAAATGTAAACACAAAATTCAAGTACGAAAAATCAAATAAAAAAATTGAGAAGCAAATTAAGAACTTTATTGATCTTGAAAGTAGATTACAATCTCTATGAAATTATTAGTACAAAGAATTTATATCCTCTAATTTGAATCTCGTAATATTTTGTAACTTGTCTTAAAAATAACTTGAATTAAGGGCCATTTGTAGCTTGATCTTGAATCAAATATGAATTTCATCAAGAACACCTTTGATGATCTTATAGAACTTGAATAACACCTTTGATTATTTTATAGAACTTGAAGAACACATTTGATGATCTTGGAAGACTTTAAATCTTAAATTTGGCAGAGATTCAAAGCTTGTTTCTTGATTTTAAGACTTGAATATTACAGAGTTTCAAGTCTGGATTTCTTGATATCCTTTGAGAGCTTGGGAGCCACCTCTATTTATAGGCATTTTTAGAGGTAGTGCCAATGTTATGGAATTTCATAACTCTAGTGGTAGGATTGATTTTAACCACTTTTTTTTTTTTGAACTAGAATTTTAACCACTTTTGACGAAATTTGATTGTCTCATTTGCATCATCATCTAAATAAATGATTTTTTTTATACTTATCATTTATTTATTATTATCTTAATGGCATTTTTTTTAAATAATTTGATTGACCATTAAAATCATTTAATTGAGATAAACCAAAACATTTAATTGGTCTAAAATCTGTATAGATTTATTAGACTAAAAATATTTAATTAGTTTAATTAAATTATTTAATAAACAGAAAATATTTTATTAGTTTATTGAAGTGGACATATCTCTAAAAATTTAAATAACATTTTAACATTAATTTTATACCTTAGAAAATATTTAGTACTTGAAAATAAATTCATTGGCTTTTGAAAATTTGAGAAACTTTAATCCAAATAATATTAGGATTTGGAAAACTTTTTATCCTAGTCCAAATTTAATTAGGATTAAGAAATTGTCAACACAAAATAACTTGAACTTGAAGGGAAAAAAAAATTAATCATAATAGGATTTAATTTTTTTATCCCAATATAATTTGAATTTTAACATTTAATTCAAGTTTAATTAGGACTAGAGAATTTTTTAATCCTAATATAGCTTGAACTTTGAAAACTTTAATCCTATTATAAGTTGAATACATATATTTTAATCTCTATATAAAGGTACCCAAAACAATTCCGCGTCTCCATTCAATTTGACAGAACATAACTCCAAATCATAATCATTTGAATCTCTTTAATTCCTTGAACAGGTCCTGTGTGCTTTGCTTTCAATTTTCCTTTGTGGTCATTTGTTTTATGCAAAATTTTGTTTTGGATTAAATTCACTTTGTGGCCATTCGTCTTCGTCATCAACAAAAATCAAGGACTTAGCTCGTGTTCCCATACGCTTTTCTTCACTCAAGGCTAGGGCTGTAATCCATATGATACAAGACGAGTTTTATATAGTTCAGACTTAGTTGATCTATAATTAAGTTAAATTCGAATCGAATTTATTATACTACTTAGTATTTACAAACTATTTGCGAATTTAAATGAATTTAAAAAAATATTAAAAACACAAACTATAAATTAAAGTTATATATTAAAAAATTAAAAATAATTTATTTACTAAATAATTTATAATATATATAATAAAAATTGTAATTTTATTCTAATAATATATTTTTTAGGGTAATTTTCCAAAAACAAATTATAACCTTTATCAATTTTTTCAATTGAATCACACCTTCTTAATTTTGGCAAAAAATACACTAATTTACAAATTTTTGCAATTCGAATGACTGATGACAAAACCAGGGACGACTTGCTTGCGTGGAAGCCGGAGATTGATTAAATAATTCATGCTAGTTAGGTTTTATATCCACCTCAAAATGCCTAGTTTTAGCTCCACCACCATTACCCTAGCACCATCTTGCTTTCCCCACCTCCACCACCCTCACAACAATAACAACAACCACTGCCACAAGCTCACCAACCCTGCTTTCAAAATCCCCACAAGTTGAATCCTCTACCTCTTATTCTTCCTCAGCCACTTCCCAGAGCTTCACCCAATATAGTATCCCTCTTATAAGCTCTCCTCTCTACTTACACTCACTGACCACATGTGACCCACAAATTAAAACAGACTCGAAACCCGATCCTCCCTTCTCATTGTTGCCGCCTATTAATCTCTGCCTCAAATAATCATTCAAATAGAGGGTTGAATCCATGATAATGATGAGAACTTAAAAGATTTGAGTTCAAAGGTGATGACTTTAAATGTGGAGAAGATAATGGAGTAAGGAATGAAATGTCAACAACTAGTATAAGATCACTTAAACTTCTTGTTCTTGACCCTTTTCTACTTTTGTCACCTCTTGATTTCCCATCTTCAGATTCTAAATCTTCCTTTATTTTTTGTTTAATTATGAAGAGGAATCTTGTTCTTGACAATTAATGGCTTTTTGGTCTCTTAATCTATCTTGAGATGTCTTATTGTTGCTTTGAAAAGAAGTGGGGTTTTCCCAACAAATAAGAAGGAAAAATTCCTTCGCATGATTGCTACTATAACTATCTTCATCACCTTCAACTTCTTTGTTAATGACACTTTTTTTCAACCGTAACAAGTAGTAAAGCTTTGCAATGAGTGCTAAAAGAAGACAACCAAAAACTAGGCTTAACCTAATTCCCAATCCACTAAAAGATGCCATCTTTGATGGAAAATTTACATCCCACAACAAAAAAAAGTGGTCAAGTATTGCTTATCTTAGCTCTCTCTATTATAATGAATTAGGATAAAAAAATTGCAAGTAAAAAATCATTGATTTTTTTCCTAGCAATCCTAAACTCTTAAGGGCAAAATAAAATAACACAATTAAGGAACAAAAAAAATTTAATGTATGTGGATCAAATTTTGGCGTGGTTATTGCCAAGTGAATTTGTGTTTCACTGGATTATGTGATATTGATTACTTGTTTTTCAAAACTCTTAAGTTAAAACCCTATAAGTGATCAACAAAGGGTAAGGTGAGAGGTAGGGAGGATCCCCACAAACCCTCTAATGCCTAAGTCAGAATATATATAGAGAATTTAGAGAGAGGAAGAGAACAATGAGAGCATAAGAGAATAAGATGAATAAGAATGAGGAATATGAGGTCCTATTTATAGGGATAGTGATGCTCAAACTTGAGAGGAGTAGGATTCCTCTTTGAATGAGAGTCCTAAGCCAATTAGGAGAGTGTTCCTTATTTTTTTGGGAGTTTCCTAATTTAGGAACCTTTTCCTACTTGTCTTTGGACATCCTTCCTTTTCGAGTAACCTATATAGGAAAATAAAGATCTTGTTTAAATAGGAATATACATGTGGGGTATAAAAAGTCTCCCCGCAAGTCTGTTAGGATATTTATATCTGATATATTTGGGTATGTACGGTGATGGAAATGTCATTCTTTTGCAGAGAGATTGCTTAAATCATTACATTTGATATGAAAGGGTGAGCTGAGGTGGCCAACCTTAGTCACAAGAAAAGATAAAGCTCAATACCAAGTCTTTAAATCATCATACAAGAACATAATTGAAGTCCCAACTGGACTTAAGTGCATAAGACCTACAATAGAGAAGATGTAATGGATTAACTTGTCAATACAGAGACAACATGATAGAACCAATAATCACTGGAGTTTTGATGCTTAATGCATTAAAAGCGCAGTCCAAGTACCGAACCTAAGTACTATAGAAGCGACTTGGGGGTGCCAGCTTTAGTCACTAGACTTAGATGCTCGAGGCTTAGATGTTGGTGCAAGGATGTGAGGCTTACATGCTCAAAACCTCAGTACTACAAAAGCAACCTGAGGGTGCCAGCTTCAGTCACTGGACTTATTCTTGGTGCATTAAAAGCATGACCCAAGTGTCGTATAGTCTTGGTGCATTAAAGGCGTGGCCCAAGTGCTGAACCTCAATACTATTGAAGTGACCTGAGGGTGCCAGTTTTTAGTTACTGGACATTGATGCTGGAGCTTTAGATGCTCAACTTAGAGGGACAGCTAGCAGTGATATGTACAAAGTTAATAACTGCTATGTCATTTTGATGCCTTTTTTGAATTTTGAATTGCTTAACCATCTCATTTGTTCGTGTGTTAAAAGATGAGACATTTTTGCTTCCATAATGATGACTACTCGATTAATGGGTCTTTTCCATTTCCCAAATTACCCTTAATGATGTGGGAGAGACCAAAACATTTATGAAGGTAGTAATGGCTTATTCCATATCCTTCTATTGCCTTATAAGAACCTTTGCTTCTTTGATCTATTGCATTTTTGCTTCTTGCTATCTTATTTGCTTCTTCTTCCTTATGCATTTTATCATCAAGTTTTATTTGTAGTAAAACTTGCATTTTGTAATAAGGTGAAACTTTTCTCCCTTCATACATTTCCTTCATACATTTTGTTTCTTATTAGATAAATCCATGGCACTAAGGGAACAAGTTAGTTCTAATCTATTCGTCTCTAGAATAGATAAGGACTTGCTGGGGTGGTATCAAAGATGCTTTAGTATTCCCGCCAATTTCACTCTACACATAGTAGATAGGAAATTTAAAGCCCATACTCCAATGCTAGATCTTGATAGGTTAGTTGTGTATTTTAACCAACTAAAGGGTGGTTTAAAGTTCCCTTTGGATCCCTTTGTGAAAAAGTTCTTAAATAGGTATAATATAGCACCTGGTAAGCTTTATCCCAATAGTTACCGAATCCTAACAGGGTTCATAAAATTAATGCATGAGGAGGGTAAAGAGCCATACTTAGATTTCTTAAGATATATGTACAGCCTGAATAAGAAAATAAAGGAGATGATGTTCTCATTATCAGATATCCCTAACCATAGCCTTTTTGTGAAGCTTTCATACCTTCATAAGAAGTGGAGGCATAAATTTTTTATTGCCGAGCACCACTCAAACTTTGTGGATGTCCAGCGAACGTGGTCTGATGAGTGCCATAAGGTGAAGTGCCCTATTAAGTTGTTCGATTGAGATACAGAGATGGTCCTAAGACTTTATCTCTATGGCCTAGTCGATGCTCGGTTTGCCAAAGATCTATCCAAAAGATATCTTTGGAGAGTCTGCCCTGATTATACATATTCCACCAATATGTTTAGCGTTATAGGAGGTATTATTCTGACTTATGTATTTTCTTTTTTATTTTATAGATGGCTGACTTTTTTTCCTTTATGAACGGGATTTGGCTTGTAGATGACGAAGTACAAGAAAATGTTTTAATTCCTTCTCTATCGCCTGAGCCTGCCACACCGACAGCTCCTATTGAAGATGCCAGTCTGAAAGGTAAATCCATTATAGGGTCCTCTCAAGGCAACAAGGATAAGGGGTGGAAGAGGCATGCATTGGATAGAGACTCAGACATTGAGGAGCTATGCAAGGAAATATTCGTCAAGCTTTTGAAGCTCTATGGGTGTCTGGACATGAAGGCTTGGATCTTCAACAAAATGAAGCCTCTAGGCATCTCAAATGCTTAAGTTAAAGACCAATATGCAGATTTCTTGAGGCTGCTAGCTGACATGCAAAGTTGGATGGAGGAGGACAGTGAGGAGTTATATAATTGCATGATTGGACACTCGTTAGAGGTAAGAGTTTGATGTTTATCTGTCTTGTATTTTATGTTTCTAAGGAATGACATTTGTTCTCTTTCTTAGATGGCTCAAGTTTTGCTATTGGCGAAAGATAATTACTACTACTTAAAGAGCCAATATAGCTTGAAGGAGATGGAGTT
This sequence comes from Mallotus nudiflorus, assembly GCA_947683625.1. Lineage (NCBI taxonomy): Eukaryota > Viridiplantae > Streptophyta > Magnoliopsida > Malpighiales > Euphorbiaceae > Mallotus > Mallotus nudiflorus. The sequence goes on along the minus strand of CANTUR010000377.1, from coordinate 1,247,517 downwards.
GGGTACCATAGAAATCGACTTTGAAAAGAAGTTGGATAAGATGAAGGTGGCATTGGAGCTCTCCCAAACTAGACACACGAAGGTAAGGTCTGAGGCAAAGGTGAGCTAGAAGAAAGTGGCTGATCTGGAGCAAAATCAAGCTCAATTGACTTCTAAGATCGAGGAGCAAGACACCTAGTTCGCCGCCCTGGAAAGGCAGCTAGGAAAAGCTAAGAAACCCCGTGAAGATGAAAAAAGATGTACCAAAACATGGTTAGGAGATTTCTGAAGGCATATAAGTCTGAGTGCCAAAGACTTCTGCTTGCCCAAAATTTAACATTAGACTTTTCAAACTTAGATAAGATAACTCCTACTATCCTAGCTAGGATTGCCTCTGAAGAGGATGCTCAAAGTAAAGCCTCATCCCTTCGTGTGAAAAAAACTAAGTCTGCTACTGCGGGATCATCCTTTGAGCTTTTGCCATCTGAATCTCTACAGCCGAATGTCCATTCATCTGAGCCTTATGATGCTCAATTATTAGATTAGGATATGTGCAATTCTTTTTTTTTAATAATGTAAGTCATTATATAATGTAACCTTTGTTGATTAATAAAGATTTTTTTATAAGATCTCAAGTACATCTAGTAGTAGTATTTTTTTAAGAAAATTTGAGTTCCAATACTACTGTAGTTCTTTCCCATGTCTATCTCTAATCTTGTATGCCCTTTTAGATGTGCACTCTATGATTTGGTAGGGACCTTCCCAATTAGGTATGAGTTTTCCTGTACCTGTATTGCCTGTGCTGATGTCTGCCCTTCTGAGTACCTAATCTCCCACTTAGAAATGTCTTGGTCGGATGCACTGATGATTATATTAGGATATCCTCTATCTTTATTCTTCTACGACTATGGAAGCCCATTCTCACATTTCTTCTAGTAGATCCAGGCATATCCGGGTGTTAATGTTGTTAGTGTCCTTATCTAATTCTTTGCCAAGCCTGTAACTTGGTGATCTAATTTCTATTGGTATTACTGCATCCATATTGTAGGTTAGCTTGAATGGGGTTTCTCCTGTGGATGATCTAGGTGTAGTCTTATAAGCCCATATGACATTATTAAGTGCTTCAACCTAGTTTCCCTTCTTTTCATCAAGCCTTTTCTTTAACCCTTGCATGATAATTATATTGGTGACCTCCATTGTTTATCTGCGGGTGAGCTATTGAGGTGAAACAAAGCTTTATTCTAAGGTTAGAGCAAAACTTTTTGAAATTCTCATTATTGAACTACTTTCCATTATCTATGATAGGGTATGCGGTATTCCAAACCTACAGATGATTTCTCTCTAAAAGAAGTGTTGAACCCAAGCTTTTATGATGGTTGGTATAGCCTCAATTTCTACCCACTTATTGAAATGGTATATGGTCTATGGTCTATGGCCATAATTAAGAATTTTTTCTATGATGTTGAGGCTAGGAAAGGACCTAGGATGTCCATTCCCCATATAGCAAAGGGCCAAGGGCTGCCAATTGGATATTGAGGCTTAGAAGGCTTGCGATTGAGGTGGGCAAACTGTTGGCACTTGTGGCATTCCTAGGTTAGCTTTTAAGCATCTTAGGACATGGTGGGTTAGTAGTATCCTTGCAACAATGCTTCCCTATCATGTGCTCCAGAAATTCCTTCATGGATTTCCCTAAGTACATAATTCTCTTCTTTTAGGGACACACATTTAGACCATGAGTGTGAGAGGGATCTTCTGTAGAGTTCTCCATAATGGATAGAGTAGTGGGCTGCCTTTATATTCAGTTTCTGAACTTTCAATTTATCTTTTAAAAGTGTCCCATTGTCCAGATATTGAACGATTGATTTCATCCATTCTGGGACTTCCCATACATCCATGATTTCTAAATCCTTAGTGCTTGGTTTTGTCAATTCATTGGTGACCTCCATTCCTCTGAATGCCTAATTGTCTTCAACTGCTAACTTGACTAATAAGTCAGCCTCAGAGTTTTCATTTCGGGGAATCTAGATTATTTCCCATTATCTCTCGTCTTGCTCGATCTTCTTCAAGAGCTGCATGACTTTTCCAACGTATCTGGCAATGCTCGAATCTTTAATTTGGAATGTCCCTTTGACTTGGTTCACTACCAATTGAGAGATCGAGTGTATCATGAGATGCTCAGCTTTGACATCTGTGGCCAACTTTAGGCCAATAATGAGTGCTTCATATTTTGTAGCATTGTTGATTGCATTATACTATATTCAAATAGCATATTTGATATAAACTTTATGTGGTCCTTTAAGGATAATCTTAGTGCCAGATCCTTAAGTGAAAGATGCCCCGTCAACATAGAGCCTCTATTCTGGGGCTTTGGAAGTAGCGAGATCTTCTGCATCATTTTCTGTACAAAGTCTGCTAGTGCTTGAGCCTTCACCTGCTGCCAGGACTCATAGTCAATGTCAAATTCTCTGAGAAATATCGACCATTAAACCAACCTGCTAGATGTCTCAGGTCTGTGTAGAATTTTCCTTAAGGGGAAGTTGGACCTTACTATGATGGGATGAGCTTGGAAGTAATGCCTGAGCTTTCAGGATGCGTGGATGACGACCATGGCCAATTTATCTAGTGTTGGGTACAGAATCTCTAATCCTTGAAGTACTTTGCTAACGTAGTATACCGGGCTTTGCTGATTCTTTTCCTCCCTCAATAGTACCAAAGCGATGGATTCTCGACCCACGGAGAGGTATAAGTACAATGTTTCCTATAGGATTGGCCTACTGAGCAGAAGTGGTGAGGATATGAATTTTTTAATATCTTCAAAGGCTGCCTAGCAGTCTTCAATCTAAACAAATTTGTTAGAATTTTTTAAAGCTCGACATAGTGGTAGGCACCATTTGGCTAAGCAAGAGATGAAACTCCCTAAAGTGGTGATCTTGCCATTTAGTTTTTGAAGCTTGTGGATAGTCTTCAGAGCTTTCATATTGAGAATGGCCTTAATCTTTTTCGAGTTAGCCTTAAACCCTCTGTGGGATATCATGAATACCAGGAACTTTCCTGCCTTGGCTCTAAAGGTGCACTTCTCCGAATTTAACTTGATCTGGGACTGGCTCAGCAATTGGAGGACTTAATCAAGGTCTGTGGGATATTGCTTTGCATGCTTGCTTTTGATAATAATGTCATCCACATACACTTCCACATTTTTCCCGATCTGGTTCCGAAGTACGTAGTTCATCATCCTCTGATAGGTTGCCCCAACATTCTTTAATCTGAAGGGCATTACCTTTTAGTAGTAAAGAACTTTATGGGTGATTAAGGATATTTTATCTTAGTCTTCTTCCTTTATCAGTATCTGGTGGTATCCTTATGATGTGTCTACAAAACTATATAGACCGTGGCTAGCAGTAGAGTCTAGTAATTGGTCAATTATTGGTAGTGGGTAGCTATCCTTAAGGCATTCTTGGTTGAGGTCAGTGTAATCTGCACACATTATATATTTGCCATTGGATTTCTTTACTAACACTACGTTGGCTACCCATTTCGGGTGGGTAACTTCTTTGATGAATCCAGCTTCTAGCAACTTCCTCGTTTCTTTGGCGATTATCTTCTACCTCTCATATGCGAAAGTCCTTTTCTTTTGGATCACCAGCTTCACCCCAAGTATGATGTTGAAGTTATGTAAGGCAATCCTAAGATCCACCCCAGTAATCTCAGATGCTAAAGAGGTAAAGCCTCCTGAGTGTTTAGTGAGGACCTTATTTATTCCCTGCTTAGTTTCACTATCAAGCTCATTGTCGATCTTTACCATTTTTCCATCAGCAATCTATAATGTTCGCACATCATCCACTAGTTCAGGGCTAGCTCCCTGCTTCTCTATCTCCCAGGTTTCTAAGGGGAATGCTTCCATTTGAGTTTTGATTGCTATCTGGTAGCACTGCCTGGCCATGTGTTAATCTCTATAACTTATTAGAATTCTGCCTTTAATTAGAATCTTCATGGTCAGGTGTCAAATACTTATGACTATATTAGTTTCATAAAGTATTGGCCATCCTATGATACCATTGTATGCTAGTGGGAGATCCACCTTATTAAACTAAGCTTTAATGGCTTTTGTTTCTTTAATGTCTTGGTCTCTAAATTTCAGACTTAGCTCTACAATTCCCATGGGTTGTATGGTTCCTCTACAGGAGCTCGTAATGGGATTCTGGATAACCTTCAAGTCAATGATAGAGCCTCCCATTACTTTATAGGCATTATAAGATAATGTGTTGATGGCGCTTCCATCATCAATCAATAATCTCTTCACTAGATAATTTTTAATGTATGCACTCACCACCAGGGTGTCATTATGGGGGTTCTGAACATAGTTCCTGTCTTTTGAATTGAACACAACAATTTGTCTCTTCTTGAGGGCAGATCTTTCCTCTATGTGGGCCCTTTTAGACCTCTTCTTATTGTTTTCTCCTCTGATAATCATGTTGATGATGTTGGCCAGTTCATTTTAAGCCTTTTTTGGTTTTGGCCTATCCCACCCTTGCACATTTTGATTCCTGATTCCTCTGGATGTGTTGGTAAAGTTATTGAGTTTGCCATTTTGCACCAGTGTTTCTATGACATTCTTTAGTTCTTAACATGCCTCGATATCATGCCTGTAATCTCAATGATATTGGCAATAGTACCCTTTGTCTTGTGTGGTTCTCATGTTTGGGCTTATTTTTCTGGTTGGGGTAATTCCCACCTCGTTCTATCTGACCCACATGAGGATCCTAGATTTAGAGGTATTTAAAGGCATGTATCTCTCAGCTTCCTTTTCAAACCTTTCTATTGGGTTTTTAAAGTTTATTCATGGAAAGCTTGCCCTCCTAGGTCTTGATCTTTCTCCTTTAGCTAGTGTTTTTTCATCATCCCTTCGCATTCTTTTGTATTCTTCCATTTTTATCATCTTAACTGCCATGGACATCACCTCCATGAAAGTGCCAAGTTCTTTTGTTATTATCTTATATTATCATATAGCTTCATAGTGATTTGTCAATCTCTTGTTGGCACATTTGGACGTCATTGATGTTTTTGGCTAGGGGAATGTTGGTAATGAACCTAGTCTAGAATTTCTCTACCAGGTCTTCGAAATAGGTGATGGACTTCTTAGGAAGTTGGTGAAACCACTTTTAAGCACTCTTTGTGGGTGTGCTTAGTAAAACCCTACACATGATTCCATTATTCATGTTATGAAGCAACATTCTTATTCTAAATGAGGATATGTGGTTGATGGGATCTCCAATTCTATTATATTGATCTAATTACGACATTCTAAATTTAGTTAGGTCTCTGTCTAGATTATCTTTTTTATAAAGGGTGTTCTTCCCTCCATAATGCATTCATCTTCTTTCCTAAACCCTATGCGAGCTTTGTGTATAACCTCTTCACCATTTTAGGTTATTTTTAAGTCGTCGAGAGTTGGAACTGTTAAACTAGATTCCCCATTTGGAACTTTACACTTCCCTTTACTTCCTCCAAGTAATTCCAAAGATTTAGTGTTATTTTCTGTGTGAGTTAACCTAAGGTTGCTGCTTTGAATTAAGGTATTCAATTATTGTTGCATTAGGGCTATCTAAGCTTGAATGTTTTGTATCATTGCTTCTTTGCTTATTGGGGTGAGGTTAAGTGTTTAGGTTACAATGTTTAGGTTAGGTGTAGTTATGGTAGGTGTATCTGGTAGATTCAGAAAAGGTACGGAAGGTATAGGTTAGTGATAGTGTTGTAGAGGAGCATAGTATGGGAGGTCGGTGCTAGGAGTTAGCCACCCTTAGGTGTTTTTAGATGGAACGTATGTACCACCAGATGAGGGTCCGACATACTAGAGAGGGGCTAGCAATACTGTTGTTGGGAGAGGTATTGACAAATTGATTGGAGGAATGGGGGCGAAAGGGTTAATGTGTGTGTCAGGAGTTAAGATTGGTGATGGGTTGGAAGTCATGATGTTAACGTCTTAATTTGGAAAATGAAAGAATGGCTTTTACCCAAGAGTTCCCACAGACAGTGCCACTTGATAACTTATTTTTCGGAACTCTTGAGCTGGAACCCTGCAAGTGATCAACAAAGGGCAAGGTGAGAGGTGGGGAGGATCCCCACAAACCCTCTGATGCCTAAGTCAAAATATATAGAGAGAATCTAGAGAAAGGAGGAGAAAAATAAGAGCATAAGAGAATAGGATGAATGAGAATGAGGAGTATGAAGTCCTATTTATAGGGATAGTGATGCTTAAACCTGAGAGGAGTAGGATTCCTTTTTGAATGAGAGTCCTAAGCCAATTAGGAGAGTGTTCCTTCTTTTTTGAGAGTCTCTTGATTTAGGAACTTTTTCCTACTTATCTTTAAAGGTCCTTCCTTTCCAAGTAACCTGTATAGGAAAATAAAGATCTTGTTTAAACAAGAATATATATGTGGGATATCAGAAACAATTCATTGGATTCCATGAATTCATAGAGTTCATAGCAAAGAATGTGGGTACTAGTGATAGTGGCTAAACTTTACTATTTTGGCAAATAATGAAGAGACAGTGCTGCTAATGATGAATAAGTTTATGTTTGGGATGAAGAGGAAAAGTCAAATATAGACTTATCTGGAGCATAATGATGCAATTGGAGTGTACCATTTGGTGCTCATGAGTGAAGACATATTCAAGACTCAAAGAGAAATGAGGAAAAGGAGAGGTATAGGTGGGTTAGACTTTTCAGAAGATAGACTAGTAAAAATAGTGAGTTTTGACATGGGCTTGGGGTTAGGTGATGTGGAAAAATGACACAATCCTTGGCTACCCCGTAAGCAAGTAGTCCTCGTAATTTGAATCAATGTTTTGAATTGCAAAAAATTGGAAAATGGTAGTTTAATTTACCAAAATTAAAAAATGTGATTAAATTACAAAAAAAATTAAAATTAAGGATTTTTTTGCAAATAATATTATTTTTAAAATATTTTGTACAATAAGAATTTACATATTATATATCTAAAATCAAATTACTAAACATTAAAATTATGAGTAGGCTAACAAATTTCTATTCAAGACTATTAGCGAGATTCACGAGTTAAGCTTTGTCTTGTTTGAGTTAGACTCGTTTATTAAACAAGATTTAATAAATGAGCTTTTATCGAGCCAAACATCAAGCTATTTGCAAACTTTAATTTACTAGACTTTACCAATTTATCTCTTCTTCTTTTTTCAATTTCATTTTTTCTTCAATTTTTTTCTTTCTATGCCTTTTATTTGCTACACACTACTCCTATTAGAGCAAATTTACGTATTTCTTTGATGCATGTCAATTTTGACATGCACATGTTTTATGCTACAATTGATCCGTTGATTTTTTTATTTTTTAAATTATTTTTCTTCTTTTCTTTTTCAATTTCACTAATTTTTTTATGCTTTTTTTTAAGATTTTCCCATCTTTCATCTTGGATTCAATGATAAAGTCTAGTAAACACTTCTCCATTATTGAGCCATCAACTTGAATAGTCGTATTAAAAATTTCTATATTTTAACTTTAGACTATTCAACTTTGTCATCGACTCGAAGCACTTTATGCCTCATCTACTTGAATAGTCGCATTAAAAATTTCAATATTTTTAACTTTAAACTATTCAACTTTGCCATCGAATCGCAACTCTTTACACCTCATCAACTTGAATAGTTGCATTGAAAATTTCTATGTTTCTAACTTTAGACTATTCAACTTTGCCGCCAATGGTTTGTTTTGAAGATTGCAAAGACATTAATGATCTTCAAAGCATTAAGGTTATTGAAGATCTAAAAGATAGAGCCCACTCAAATAGTATTTTGCAAGTTCAAACAACTTATGTTGGTTCTTTTGCTTTATCACGACCTTTTTATAATGATATTCCATTCCTTTTAAATTGGTCCTTAAAGGTTTCTCATGATTTCATTAATCCATATGCTAAGGAACTCATTAATTCTCAATGTCTACTATTCCAATCTCCCTTCTATTCGTCATAAAGGTGTACTAAGCCTTTGCCTTGACTAGGACAATGCATCCAAAACAAAGAATTCACTTGGCCTTCAACCTTTATGATTAATGGAAAATTCACTTTTCAAAGTGTTATTGGGAGTGGCTAGAAGATGTTCTTAAGACCAACAAATCACTACTCATGAAAAGCTTAAATGTATAAAATTATCTTCACTTCTCTCATCATCTATGACAAATCTTATAATCTCATGTGGTATGTTCATGAACATTGGAGTCCTTCTACAAATACTCTTTATCTTTCTAATGGAGAAGAATTAATTTCTTTATAAGACTTAAATTTTCTTGGAGGTTTTCTAACTATTGGTTTGTTCTATAATAAAGTAATTCCCTTTACTATAGAGCCTTTAGGTCATGACAAAAATGGTGTTTTTCCTCCTTACAGTTGTAGATACTTATTTCATGTCTATCATAAACTTTCACACAAAGTTGAAAACTATTATGCATTAACTATTGATGGTTGGATAAAATTTTGGTTCAAAGGCCTAGCAAGGTATTTAAAATCTCCTAAAAAAGATTATAATCAATCGAAGAGAACTTATGCACCAAAGAAAACCTTTTGCCCTTCTAGAATCATTAACAAACCAGTGCCATATGATAAGAATTGGCAAAGAATTTTTTATTTGGTCGAAGTGAGGGATCATGATTTACAAGAAGATATTTACTTAGTAGCATTCCTTTCATTTTGGCTTTGCAAATTTGTCCTACATCATCAATCTTCTAATCTTATTAGCCCTAGCATTTTAAAAATTGCTAGTATAATGGCTATGAGAGATTTTTTTTTGCTTACCATTTCCTATTTGGTGAGCATTTACCATGGACTACATTAAATATCCACATCTACTAACTTGAAGGATGATAAGATTTGCTTTCCAGTGCATTATATGTATAGTTAGTTAGTAGATAAATATAACACCCATTTTTCTCTAAAAGAAAGAATAAAAGAGAACAATATGTCTTTATATGGTACACTGACGATGGCTTGATTCTATAAGAATCCTAAAGTACATAAGCTTTTTAAAGAACGAGAATTTTATAGAAAGTATTAAATTTTTCCATAACGAGAAAAATTAATAGTTGATGATAAATCTCTCTATGAAAATTCTTTCATTTAGGTGGAGTATTTAATTATTAATCTTCTATCCACTTATTTAGCTTCTCATTTTGAAGATGTATTCTATATCCAACCATATAGTCCTTACAAATTCAATAGGCAATTTGGATTTTGTCAAAATGTTCTAGATCCTTTGAAGATGCAATTGACACACCATCTTTAAAGAAAGTCCTTCAATTTTGGAATTCTCTTAAAAAAGTTAGGAGCCAATCTAAATTCATAATTCCACATAGAGTTCCTAAGGTTTTTTTTCAGGCAACTAAAAATTTGCATTGACTGGTGGTCCAAAGAATGGTCTCAAGCTTTCATTCTACCAAATGCAGTCCTTTTGATCCACCACCTGATTTATTTAAATCAAGTAGAATTCCAAAGCATGTTCCTTATGTTCAATAAATAAAAACTAATGTTAAAGAAGAAAAGGGATTTCTCAAATAAAGGAGGGACTGGTGAATTAAATCCTAAGAATGCATCTATTTCTTCGACCGAAAGGCGTCTTAGAGAAGAAAATATTCAGCCTTTCCTTGATGAAGAAGAAAGTGATCTTGAAAGTAGTTCTAATCATGGATTAGAAAGAGTTAAAACCCAAGAAAAGGAACTTGTTCAATTAGCTGACTTAACCCACCTTGATGATCTTCCTAACTCTTCATACTTTCAAGGTGTTCCTTTTGATGTAAGCTTTCTCTTCAAAATTTTATTTATTTATTTTTATTATTTATCTCCATTTTAATATTTTGATTTTTTTTAGGTTGATGGAGATGAAAACAACATTCTTGAACAAAGTACATTTTCTATAAAGTTTACTCTTACATTTAACAAAATTGTTGATAAAATGGAGTCTGCAAATCAGTTACCAACTAAAATTAATAATGCTCCAAAGGAAAATTTTCCAACACCATGAGTAGAGAAATCATCAGAAGCTAATGGTGCTACTCCTTTCACACTTTTAAGATTTCCTTTTCAAACATTGTTGTGAACTTGCTGCATATGCATGGAGAGATTTACAAAGAAAAATTAATAATGCAACTTTCCCAGATGTTTCTTCTTTTGCTAATAAAATATTTAAAGCCTTCCATGAGATACAATTTGTTGAGAAATTTTATATCTCTTATCCAAAGTAGCAATTTGAACAATACCTTGAGAATATTAGAAAATTTAAGGAATTGAACTCCAATTTGTCTTTAAAGCCATCAAAGGTTCAACATTTTGCAACATTTGGAAAACTTAATGAGAATTATAATGAAATGAAAGTTTTAGAGAATATAGCTTTAAAAAAACACCAATCCTTAAAACATGAATTAATCTAAGTTAATGAAAACCTCTAGAAGTTGATTTACAAAAAGAAAGAACTCGAAGTATTCTTACAAAATGCTGAAAAAGAATTGCTCAATAGATAAGAAGATATTTCTAAAATCAATGATGAAATATCTAAACTAGAAGAAGCTCATATTCATTATCTAAGAGAGGAACACTCTTTACAAGAACTTTGAAATTTTCTTGAAAGGGAACATGATGATTTAAAAGACATTGAGTGGAGGCCTTAGATTTTTTTTAGACCTATTTTTTAATTAAGCAATTTTTATTTTGATGGAATTGCCCCTTTAAACTTATTTTATTTCATACTTATTTATATCAATTATATAATAGAATTTCTTCATATAATTTACTTATGAAAAGTATGTTTTTTTTAATGTGATTGAACTTAGCAAAATATAAAGCTGCTTACATACCTTCTTAAAAAGGATTAAGTCATAATGTAGTTCATTTTTTTTGTTTGTCGTTCATAGTTTTAGATCATGCGGGCTAGGAGCTACATTGAACCTTAAGCGTAGTATCTTTCTAGAAATTTGCTATTAATAAGCCCAACATGCACTCCATCTTTATTTACTATCTTGTATGCTCCATTAGAGTAAACTTCTTGCACAATATATGGTCTATCCCAATTTGAATGAAATTTATTTCCCATGCACCAAGACACAATGATTGGCCTTCTTATTGTAAGAATTAAATATAAGGACCTAATACAACACAGTTGAAATTAAAGGGGGGTTAATGTAATAAAGCTTAAAAGTTTAAGGTTTTGAAAATGAATTTTACCATTTTTCATTAAACTTTTTTAAAATATGTTGTTTTGACAATAATGAAATTTTCTTTCATTAAAACAGAACAATTGTATAGGGATAACAATGCTTCAATTATCACAGCTCCTACTCCATCAACTACATATTACATAATAAAACCTTGTATATTTACCTATTGTAGACATGTAAATTTTTACAAAATTATTTTTAGACTAATAAAATATTTTTGGTCTATTAAATAATTTAATTTGACTAATTAAATGTTTCTAGTCTAATAAATTTATAAAAAATTTAGACCAATTAAATATTTTGGTTTATCTCAATTAAATGATTTTATTGGCCAATCAAATTATTTTTTAATAAATGCCATTAAGATAATAATAAATAAATTATAATTATAAAAAATCATTTATTATAAAAAATCATTATAAAGAGCCAATCAAATTGCATCAAAAGTGGTTAAAATCAATCCTACTACTAGAGTTATGAAATTATCTAAATAAACATTCGTACTACCTTTACAAATGCCTATAAATAGAGGTGGCTCCCAAGCTCTCAAAGGATATTAAGAAATCAAGCCTTGAAGTTATGTTATATTCAAGTGTCAAGATCAAGAAATAAGCTTTGAACCTCTGCCAAACTCAAGATTCAAAGTTTTCCAAGATCATCAAAGGTGTTCTTCAAGTTCTATAAGATCATTAAAGGTGTTCTTGACCAAATTCATATTTGATTCAAGATCAAGCTACAAAAGGCCATCCATTCAAGTTATTTTAAAGACAAGTTACAAAGCATAACTAGATTCGAATTAGAAGATATAAATTCTTTATAACAAGAATTTCATATAGATTGTAATCCATTTTCAAGATCAACAAAGTTCTTAATTTGCTTCCTAATTTTCTTGTTTAATTCTTCATACTTAAATTTTCTGTTTACAAATTTTTGGCACGCCTAATGGGACATCTCTACCTCTCATCTCTTTTTTCGTAAATCAACTATTTAAAGAAAATGCTACCAAAGAAAAGCAAAATAATGACTTTAAAAAGTATGACCTTCATCGTTGAGTTGGCCAGTCTCACTCTCCAAATGCATCATGTATTGGTTCTCATGGTGATAGTAGTTCTGATGTTATGATGAAAACCAAATCAACTAAGAAGCTATATGAACAAACAATTTCTCTTCCTCAATAATCCAATTTCTCTCCAAGAGAACAAGGAACAAAAATCTCTTTTTTAAAGATTAATGACCTTTTCTCATCATTTAAATTTAATGATGAAACGAAAAACTTAAGTGCAAATTCTATGCCAACTTTGCCTCACAATGGTTCAACTTCAAGTTTTACTTTTGGTACTATGTTTAACACGACATTAATAGAAGAGTAAATTGCAAATGTGACGAAGATGGTGGAAGAACTCATAAACTACTCTAAAGAGAAAGATAAACAAATTGCATTTTTAACCTTAAAGTTAGAAAATATAATTAGAAAAGTACCCATTGATGCAATAATTAACTTAACAAAATTACAAATGGAAGATGGAAGTACTTTCACAGCCAAAGTTGAGGATAACACTCAATTAGTAATCAATAATTCAATTTTTACTAATAAGATAAAAAAACCTCAGAGGTTGTTAAAGACTAGGTGGAAACTCCAGCTCAATTCTCTTATACATATGCAAAGCCATACATATAGAGAATTTATATGCTAAAAATGCCTCCAAATTACCAACCACCAAAGTTTTAATAATTTAATTGCAAGGGCAATCCAAGGCAATATGCTACTCACTTTATTGAAACTTGTAATAATGCTAGCATAGATGGTGATTTGCTCGTTAAACAATTTGTTTGATCATTGAAAGGCAATACCTTTGATTACTACACAGATCTTAAAGTTGGTTTAATAAATAAGTAGAAGCAATTGGAATGAGAATTTCTTAATTGTTTCTATAGCATTCGCCACATAGTAAGTATGATTGAGCTTGTTGCTACTCGTTAATGAAAAGATAAGCCTATCATTGATTACATTCAAAGGTATAGAGGCCTTAGCTTCAACTACAAAGATTGACTTTCTGAAACATCTACCATTGAAATGTCCATTAAAGGGATAAAGTGGGGTTTATCCTATATTCTTTATGGAGTAAAGCCAACTACTTTTGAAGAGTTAGCTACCCATGCTCATGACATGGAACTTAGAATCATGGATACTAAAAATCAAGGCATTCCCATGCAAGAGCTAAATAAAAATAAAGATAAGTAAAAAGCACAAAGGAATACTAAGTCAAATGCAAAATAAACAATCTTTGACAGTCAGCTCAATACTAACAAAAATGAATGTTAAGGCTAGAAAAAAGAAGGCAAATCCTAATGTTTCTACTCAATCATTAAAAGGAAAAGATTTCCTTAAAGAAAAGACAAGAAAGGAAATATCCTTTCTCTAACTCTGATGTTTTAAGAATTTTTGATGAATTACTTAAAGCAAACTTTATCGAGCTCCTAGCAATGAAATGTCTCGATTAAGCTAATAAAATTAATGATCCAAACTATTCAAGTATCATTGCTTGAATTAGCTATCGGTGGAAAAATGTTTTTTCTTAAAGGATAAAATAATAGAGTTAAAAAGAAAAAGGAGAAATTACATTCAGTAAGAAAAAAGCAAGTGCAAACAGGACTAGTATTGTAAATTTAAGTCCTCATGTGACATTTACAAATATAATAATTAGTTTTGGAACATCTGATCCAATAACTACTAAAATTCCTTCTTGTAATTAAAGGACAATTGAGTATGAGAGTCATTAGCAATCAAATATGCAACCCATTATTAGGGGCATCATTTTAAGTGATGAACCTAATGATGAAGGGTGGATCCTTATTACTCATTAAAGAAGTCAAAAGAAGAATGTTTCTTACTCAAAGAAAGCTCTAAAAAGAGTTAGAATGGTAAAAGCACTCTCAAAAGCACCAAGAGTGGCAAAGAAAAAGAAGTTTAACTTCACTAAATCAAGAAAAGCTTTACCTTCTCTTGAGGCTGAAGATATTTTTCAAAAACTTAGAGTTCCTATCACTTTGGCTAACTATATGCTAAAGTTTGGGAAATCTTTGCATGCACTTGTATGTTGCCATGTTGGAGGAGAGAGTGAGACAAAAATTTAAGAAAATGAACCATGCCCTCATTATAATGCCTATAGTGCATATGAAAAAGAAATTATTTTCACTAAGGATAATTTTGTGCTTGGCCTAAGATTTCACAATTGGCCATTATTTATCACAGGGTTTATTCATAAAAAAAGGAATAAAAGAATCCTAGTGGATAATGGGTTAGTTATTAATATAATTCCAGTAAGGACAATGAAGCAACTTGGCATACGTACGGACAACTTGATGCAAAGTCGATTAATGATTCAAGGATTTAATTAAGGTGGTTAAAGAGCCCTTAGTGAAGTTCACATTGATCTATACATTGATGGCATGGAATCAAGTGCTCTACTTCATATCATTGATGCAAGGACTACTTACAATGTATTACTAAGGCATCCTTAGATTCATGAAAATATGGTGGTCCCATCTATACTCCATCAATGCTTTAAATATTATAAGAATGGTAAAGTAAGAAGAGTTATAATAGATACTAATCCATTTGATGAAGTAGAATCATACTATACATATGCTAATTTTTACTTTGAGGCAACAATAGATGATGAGATACAAGTTGAAGTTGATTAAAAAAAACTGAAAGAAGAACTTAGTAAAAAGAGAAAAGAGCCATCTAAGGAAGTTCATTCATCCTTAATAGAAAGTGAAGAAGAGAAGAAAGAAGTTTAAAAATAGCATAGTAATCATATGCAAAAGGTTTCTAAACTTCAATGCATCCAATAAAAAAAAGGTAGAAAAATAAGGTTCTTTTAAGAGCCAATATGAAAATATTGTCAAGGAATTAAATGAACTGATCCTTTATATCACAAACCTTATAACAACAAAAGAAACTTATGAACTAGAGAGCATAAAGACTTTCCTACCAAACATATTGATCCTAATGTTTACAAGTTGTTAGCTAAAGCAGGATTTGGTCAATAAAGCACTTTATTATAAAAAGGGAAAGAGAAATTCCAATAAGATAAAAGCCTTTCTAATAAAATTCGAAAGGTTTGGATGAAAAAAGAAGCAAATCCTAAGGCATCTAAAAAGGGTCTTAGATATTATTCTCCAACTCCTATACATTTAAAGATTCATAAAAGTGCTTCTAACTACATCACACTTGAGGATGAAGCAAATAAGTCTATTGAAGCCAAGTCTTCAGTTTTTTATTGACTCCTATAAGTTATGTTCAATGTTTGATCACATTAAAACATAAATAGATGACAATTCAAAACTCAAACAAGTTTTTTCCAAAGATAAACATGGAGTCTTAAAGAGCAAAAGTTTCAAGAAGGTTAAAAAGAAATTTCCTTTGCTAGTGATATATAAGGAGATTAAAATTAAAGTGCTATCACATATGATCTATCAAAGTAAATGAGTGGTTACAAACACTCAAAGTAAAGCAATAAAAAATGGTGATCACTAACCCATTCCCTCAAAAAAAGCAAAAAAAATAAATTTAATGTAATGTCATCATATCCTATGACTATAAGTGAAGATGATCAAGAAGATTCAACCATTGAGGACGATGCATAAGAAGCTCAATAAACTTTAAATAAGGAAATCAGGCTACAATGGATGAATAAAAGAAGATTAACTTAGGTACTATTGAAAATCCTCGACCAAGCTTCCTATGTATAAATTTTTCTTAAGAAAAAGAGGATGCTTACAAGCAATTTATGATCAAATACAAGGATGTCTTCACATAGTCATACAAAGAGATGTCTGGCTTAGATCCAAAGGTGGTAGTTCATCATTTGGCAATTAAAAAGGGAGCAAATCCAATTAAGCAACCTCAAAGATGCTTTCGACCTGATTTAATTCCTCAAATTGAAGCTAAAGTTAACAAATAGATTGATATTGGTTTTATTAAATAATTTAAGTATCTAAAATGGAGTTCAAACATTATTCCAGTAAGAAAGAAAAATGGTCAAATTTGAGTATATGTTAACTTTTAAGATCTTAACAATGCTTATCCTAAAAATGATTTTCCATTGCCTATCATTGAGATCATGATTGATGCTACTACTAGTTATGAAAGATTATCTTTTCTTGATAAGTCATCTAGATATAATCAAATTCCAATGGATGTAGAAGATGCAAAGGCAACTGCTTTTAGAATACCAAAAGGGATTTATTGTTATAAAGTCATGCCTTTTGATCTTAAAAATGTAGGGGCAAGATATTAGGGAGCAATGCAAATGATTTTTGATGATATACTCCATAAAAATATTGAATATTATGTGGATGACTTTGTTTTAAATTTTAAAAAGATCAATAACCATTTATAAGACATTCAAGAGGTATTTGAGTGTCTTCAAAAATATCAACTTTAAATGAATCCACTCAAATTTTTTTTTTTGGAGTCTCTTTTGGTAAATTCTTAGGGTTTGTAGTATGTCATTGAGATATTAGCCATTCTTTTGATGCTAGAACTCATAAACATCCATGAATTTAAAAGCTTGCAAGGAAAACTAGCATACATTAGAAGATTTATTTCAAACTTAGTAGGAAGATGTTAGCCTTTCAGTCAATTGATGAAAATGGATGTGCCTTTCGAGTAGGAAGAAACATATAACAATGCTTTCAAAAGCATTAAAACATATCTCTTATGTCCACTTGTTTTAAAAGCTCCAATTTTAATATGTCCTCTCATCCTTTGTATATCTTTACAAGAGCGCTCATTAGGAGTTTTGCTAGCACAAAAGAATTATGAAGGAAAAGAGAATGCACTTTACTATCTTAGTATAATGTTGAATGATTCTGAGTTAAAATACTCACCAATTAAAAAATATATGTTTACTTTTAATGTTTGCCATAAATAAGCTAAGGCATTATTTGTAAACTTAATCTATTCATCTAATTTCCTGAGTAAATCCTATTAAATACATCATGTCAAAGTTAGTTTTGTTAAGAAGATTAGCTAAATGGGCACTTTTGCTATAAGAATTTAAAATTATTTACATCCCTCAGAAGGTAGTTAAAGGCCAAGCTCTTGCAGATTTTTTTATTGATCATTCAATTCTTAGTAATTGAGAGTTCTCTTAAGACTTTCTAGATGAAAATATTTTTTTTATAGAGCTTCCAATTTAAAAGAACTTTGCTCAGATAACATGGCAAACTATTAAGTGCTGATTTTGGGATTAGATATGGCAATCAATATGAAAATTTAAAATCTCAAAATTTTTAGAGATCCAAAGTTAATCATTAATTAACTTCTCGTGCTCTATAAAGTAAAGAAATATGAGTTAATGCCTTGTTTGAAGTATGCCTTAAAGTTACTAACTAAATTTAATGCCTTCTTAATTGAGCATATTTCACAGAAAGAGAACCGACAAATGGATGCCTTAGATAATTTTGTATTAAAAACTAGTTGTATCAGATGAGGGGATGAAAGTCCTACTTTTTAATGAATATTTATTTCATCATCAATTGAAATTAAAGATGAAGTTATGGTAAATGTTGTTTTTATTATGAAATTAATATGGATGATTGGCGTCAACCACTAATTGATTATTTAGAATATAGGAAATTGTCAAATGATGTGCACTATAAAACTAAGGTTAAACATTAGGCTTTTAGATTCATATACTATAAAGGAACCTTTTACAGACGTTCCTTTAATGGTATTCTCCTGCATTTTTTAGGAGAAGAAAAAGTAGCTAAGGCATTATAGGAAGCACATTATAGGATATATGAAGCTTATCAAAATGGTCAAAAACTTCACTTTCAAATTAAGAGGATAGGATACTATTCACCCATAATGATTAAAGAATTTATAGACTATGCTAGAAGATGTCAAGAGTGCCAATTTCATGCAAATGTGATACATCAGCCACCAGAACCACCTCATCCTACAATTACATCTTAGCCTTTTAATGCTTAGGGGATTGATGTCACAGGAGCTTTGCCAAAGTGATCATATGGTCATCTTTAAACTCTAGCTACAATAGATTACTTCTTTTAATGGGCTGAAGCTATAACAGGCAAAGGAGTTAAGAAGGAGATTGTTGTGAACTTCATTGGAGCAAATATTATTTATCACTATAGTGTTCTTTATTATATTATAAATGATAATGGCAAAGAGTTTTATAATAAGGAAATGAATGAGTTAGTTGAACAATTTGGCTTCAAGCAACATTATTATTCAATGTATAATCCACCTATAAATGGGCTAGCTAAAGCATTCAATAAAACCTTATACAATCTTCTTAAAAATATTATAAGTCATTCAAAAAAGGATTGGCAGGAAAAGATGGGAGAAGCACTATAGGCTTATTGAACTAAATATTAGACACTAATATAGGCTACTCTATAGTCACTTGTTTATAGTGTGGAAGCTGCTCTTCCATTAGAAAAATAAGTTCCTTCTTTAAGAATTAAAATTTATGGACTTTTAAATAAAGAAAATGTTGGTTTACGCCATTAAGAATTGGAAGCATTGGATGAAAAATGACTTGAAGCTCAATATCATTTAGAATGTTATCAGGATAGACTATCAAGAGCATTCAACAAGAAAGTGAGGCCACAATCGTTTTAAGTTAGAGATCTTTATTTTGAAATAAAATTCTATTTAGCCCTAAAACTTTTTGTAAAAGTTCAATTTTGCTAAGAATGACCTTTTTTGACAATTTAACCCAATACTTACCCAAAATGGGTCACTTAAATCCATATTCTATCTTTCAATAAAGCGTGAGGTACATAAGTGATGAAAAGTGCATAAATTGAACTAAAAAATATATACTATAGATATTATCATCAAATTAACAAGATAATCACTCTCTCTAGAAAAAAAAAAGGATAATCACTACAAAGTGTGACAATTGAATGAAAATTGAAATCAAAGAAATTAATGGATGTGGTGGTATCCTCCGATTTCTCAACTTCAACTTCCTTAAAAATCAGTAGAAAACACCTCTCATGAATTTGCACAAACTTTAAACATAGTTGATAAACTATAAAAATAAATGATATAAGAAAAACAATTAACTCTCCTTTTTAATTCCTAAACAACATTTCCTGACCTTAAATCCAATAATCTAACATTCCCTACCAGAAGGTCCACTATGAGACCTAGATGCCATTACCATATTATAACTCTCTATCCACTTCAATTTAGTTGTAGGAATAATTAAGTCCATATTAAGCCCAAAATCTCACAATAAGCAATCTTAGTAACCAAAGATAAAGTATGCAAATCATATACTATAATTGCATTTGAATTCCTTCTATTAGACTCAAATCTTGTAAACAAGTTCTCTTGGCTTGACCTCATTGCCTAAACCATAAAGCTAAACAAAGTAACATTTTCCTAACACAAAGTATTTCTCATAAAGCCCTTTTTAAGATTAAGACTTTGCATGCTAGAAAAATTCATGGCTTCAGTCACTGTTAAATTAGGGGAATCTTTAAAAAAAAAGTCAATTACAGTGAAATCATTTATTTCTTCCTTAAAGACCAATCAAAAGACGTAATCTTATTACCATGAGCAACGTGCAAAGTGCAAAACACTGTGGTAGCCATGATAGAGGTGAAATCATGGCCATTTAATGGTAAAGTTAGAGACTTCTTCAAGGTTAAAAACATCAAATTGAGGTGGATTCAAGAAATAATTGATTAAAAGAAACTCAATGCTGTAAAATTTAGACTCAACAATCAAATTTTCAATATTAAAAGCTTTAGTCTTAGAAGGAAGATTACTAGGATGCAACAAAGATAGCAAAACAGAGAATAATTCAGGGTCTCTATCGATGAATTAAGAACCCAGTTGAGTTGACTTAACGAGTTAAGAAAATAGTGATTTAGGCCCTAATAAAGATAATGTTTGATTTTTAGCTTGAAAGATTTTGCCACCAACATCATTAGTGATTATTTCTGATTATGAACTAATTTTTTTGGTTGACCAAAGTTTAGGGCTTGAGAGGCCATGGATGTAGCAAAAGGCAACATCTATTTTCGATCGATGGTAGCGTTGGTTATGGGTATTTTGCAGGTAGTGGGATTGGTGGGTCTGTAGTTATATAAAGAGGAAGATACATCCTCTACTATGCAATAGGAGAACAATGTCTTGGAGGAAGAGAAAAATAGAATTTTTTTTAGGGGAGAACAAGAAATTAGAAAATACAAGAATAATACTTAAATGAAACTACTAGTATATTTGCACGTTTCGCAGGCTACTTATTAATAAATTATTTATTTATATTTTAATAGTGAAAAATTTAAATTATAGGATATATTTAAATAATAAAATTTACATAGAGGGTTTATATAGATTAAAAAGTAGTATAATAAAAAATTGTAGCATAAATAAATGGTATAAGAAATTTCTACTAATAGTGTAATAAATCGTATAGAGGTATGTTGACCTAAGCAACAATCAATCTTAATTTTGATCTTAACAAACTTAACTTTGAGCATTTAATTTGTTTATTTAAGTGTGTATAAATTAGGACTCTATTGAAAGTTTAAATGAAGTATAATTATCTTGGGCTGATTGGACTTTTAAGATTCAAAGAGGCTTTTGACATCCTTAGAGCTTTATAATGAGAAAGTTATCTTCTTAACATTTGAAGTAAAAATCTTGAGCTTTCTGAATTAGACTTATTTGTCAAAATCCAAGTTCATTTGGTTATGCAAATTTTGAGTAGAAATCTATGTATACGTTTGCCATCTTAGACTGCACATCTCTTAGTATTTTGGACATATCTTGAGTTACAAAAGTTCAATTTAGGTGATTCATAATGATATAGAAATATAAGTCAAATATATACAACTTTTATGAAGAAATTATGGGCAAATTCAAATTTCTTCAGGAGAAAATCACGGCTTTAACTTGGGTATAGCTGTTTGATAGTATTTTGCATTTCAAATTGCATAGCTCTTAGTATTTTGGACATATCCTGAGCTACAGATGTCCAATTTAGGTGATTCAAAATGATATGGAAAGATAACTTAAATATCTATAGTTTTATATAGAAATTTAGGCAAATTCAAATGTCTTGAGTAGCCAATCATAGTTTCAATCCATGAATAGCCATCTGATAGTATCACGTTCAATGATTCAAAATATAGACATTAGACATGTCATTTGCACCTCCAACAGCTATATTTTTAAGTATAAATACCTCTAGAGCTGAGTAGAGGTTAAGAAACTTATTTATCATTCATTCTTTCTTAAGCATTCATTAAGATCTCAAATTCTCTTAAATAATTCTTTGTTTGTATAACTCTTATGAGAGTTGGGTGTGTGTTAGAAATATAAGTTCTCTTCATATTAAATCTTGGTTCAGATTAAAAAGGAAGTGAGATTTATTTTTAAAGGAATTGGTTTAAGTGTTGTCCATTGAAACACTTGGGTTTTGATTTTTTAAGTGATCCTTGAAAACTCATATTGTAAGGTTATAAGAGTGAGCCATAAAACTCTTGTGTAATCTTAATCTTGTGAACAAGATTATGGGTGATTAAAAATTCTAACTTACAGATAAGTTAGGTGAAGACGTAAGATTGTTGTTGAATCCGAACTCCTTAAATCTTTGTGTTCTTCATTCTCCCTTCTCAACTTCCATTCAATTCTTGCAAAGAATTCTTTTAATTTCTCATTTTTATTTAATAGTCCTATTCACCCCCCCTCTAAGACTCTTTTCAATTGGTATCAGAGCTTGAATTCTAGGTATTTCATTGCTAGAATACAAGATCATAGGGAGTGAATCACAAAACATCTTTTCTCTTATACCATTCTTTGATGGTAGTGACTATCCACATTGGAAATTCAAAATGGAATTATATCTTGATTGTGATTCCATCAAACTTTGAGACATTGTCCCAAAAGGTTAGGAACCACCTATAACTATCATTGATGGTGTGGTAACTACTATTGCAAGAAGCCAATGGAGTATTGATCAAAAGGAAGAAAATCATAAAAATAAAAAAGCTATGATTACTCTAGTCTCTTCAATGATAAGAGAAGGAGGAGGCAAGCTTAAACATTGTATGTCAGCCAAAGAAATGTAGGAGACCTTAGAAAACCACTATGAAGGCAACATTCAAGTAAGAAGCAAGAAGGTTCAACTTCATATGTATGAATATGAACTCTTCAAAATAAAACCTCATGAATCAATCACGGAGATGATAAATTATCTCAATGCTCTCCTCACAACCGTCAAGAAACTTAGAAAACATTTCTTTAAGGAAGAAGTAAACAACAAGATTCTAAGAATCCTACGTAAGAAGGATTAAGAATCTCATGTTACTTTAATTAAGGAAACTCAAGACCTCTCCACCTTATCAACTGATGTGCTCATTGGTAAGCTTTTAACACATGAGCTCACTATCAAGCAAAAAGGTGAAGAATAAGAAGAGAAAGAAGCAAAGAAAAAGAGCATTGCTCTAAAAGCTCTTCAAGAAGATGGTGAAGAGGAAAGCATCAAAGATTCTAGTGATAAACATGGTGACATTACCATGCTCACTAGGAACTTCAAGAAATTTTTGAGAAAGAAAAACTTCTTAAGAACAAGGGACTTCAATAAGAAGTTCAAAGGAGATGGGAAGAAGAAAACTAAAGAGGTTACTTGCTACGAATGTAAGAAACTGGGACATATTAAAAGTGAGTGTCCTATACTCAAATTTAAGAATAAAAGAGAAAAAGATAAGAAGAAGACATTCAAAGCTACTTGGGATGATTCCTCTGAATCTGAAGAGGAAGAGGAACAACAAAAGGTGGCTAATCTTTACTTCATGGCCCTTCAAAATAAAAATAAGGTACCATCTACTTTTTATTCTTCCTTTGATGATTGTGATAATTATTGTGATAATAATGATGACGATGAGAGCTCTATTATGAGCAAATTACTTGTAAAATGAAAAAGTTTATTATCTAAGAAGATATATTATAAGCGTGAGTTAGGTAGCTCAAATAGAGAATTAGAAATTTTAAAAATTAATTTTGCTAAATTTGTTGAATCAAATGAAAAACTTGTTAGTGATGCAAAATTGTTTAATTCTTTGGAAGATCAACTTAAGAAAACAAATGATGAAAATCATAAACTTTCTAAAGAGGTCTTAGAATTAAAGAATTCCATTTCTAAATTTAAGAGAGGAAAAGAAACTTTAGATAGTCTTCTTAACTCTCAAAAATTTCATGGAGATACCCATGGAATTGGATATAAAAATGGAATGTCTTCATCATCTTCATCACATATTAATTTTGTAAAAGCTTCATATGATTCCACTCTTTTAACCTCCAAATCAAATGAGACTCAAGATTTCAAAGATAAAAGATCTTATGTGTTAAATAGCAATGGAAAGTCTCATGAGATTCATCCTTCATTAACACAAAGAGGTAAGGCTCAAACTAGAGCACCTAAACCCAAGCATGCTTATATGTACATTAGACACAATTATAATAGGCATGCTATATAATACAATGCACATAAACATGTTGCACACAATTATCGAAATTCACATCACCATTGCCAATGCATGCCTCACTTAATGAAATAAAACAATAAGAGATACGCACAACACCAAAGGCATGTTGCACACACTAGGAAAGCATTTCATTCTAGGAGGAATAAATTCAAAAATATTGTATGTTCTTATTGCATGATCAAAGGACATACTAACAATGTGTGCTTCTTTAGAAGATTACATATGAATTTACTTCCCACAGATTATCTTGAAACTAACCAACCTAGACCAAGAAAGGTTTGGGTCCAAAAGAACACTTAAATTGTATCGTGTAGATGTGCTTGAAATCCATAAGAACAAGAAGTAAGTGGTATCTCAGTAGTGGATGTTCAAGGCACATGACAGGAGACAAAGAGCAATTCAACAAACTTGATGCTAAGGATTGAGGACATGTTACTTTTAGAGATAATGCAAAAGGAAAAATTATTGGCATTGGAGAAATAGGTAATCCTTAATCCTTATCTATACATCATGTATTGTTTATTGATAGTCTTAAACATAATCTACTTAGTATAAGTCAATTATGTGACATGGGAAATAAAGTAACTTTTTATCCTAAAAATTTCTTTGTTAGTAGTCTTGATGAAAACAAAGTTATTTTTAATGGTGAAAAAGTAGAAAATTTTTATGTCATTGATTTCAATAAAATTGATAAAAAAGACATAAAATGCTTAGTGTCTATCTCCCATGACACATTGCCATGGTATAGAAGATTAGGACATGCAAATTTTGAGCTTTTGAATGATCTTTGTAAACATGAACTTGTAATTGGTTTACCTAAGCTTGAATTCACTAAGGATAAACCTTATGATGCTTGTCAAAAGGGAAACAATCCAAGTCCTCATTTAAGCTAAAAAGTGTAGTGTCCACCTCTAGGTCACTTGAACTTATACATATAGATTTATTTGGACCAACTAAAGTTGCTAGTCTCGGTGGAATGCACAATGCATATGTATTGGTTGATGATTACTGTAGATTTACATGGGTATGTTTCCTTTCTCATAAGAATGATGCATTTAAAGCTTTTGAAAAGTTTGCAAGAAGAGTTCAAAAAGAAAAAGGCTTTTATATTTCTTTTATTAGAAGTGATCATGGAATCGAATTTGAAAATGAATTTTTCAAAAACTATTGTAATGAAAATGGTATTTCTCATACATTTTCATCTCTTAGAACTCCTCAAAAAAATGGGGTAGTTGAAAGGTAAAATAAAACTCTTATGGAAATGAATAGAATAATGCTTCATGAGTATAATTTACCTCTATACTTTTGGGCGAAAGTCGTTAACACATCTTGTTATATTTCAAACTGAGTTTTCAAAAGATCAATTTTAAATAAAACATCTTATGAGATATGGAATAATAGGAAACCTAAAATTTTATATCTAAGAGTATTTAGATGCAAGTGTTTTATATTGAACACCAAGGACAATCTTAGGAAATTTGATTCTAAAGCCGACGAAGGAATTTTCCTAGGCTATTCTATTTCTAGTAAAGCATATAGGGTCTTTAATAAGAGAACTCTAGTAGTTGAAGAGTCAATGCATGTGGTATTTAATGAATCAAACTCACTTGATCATAGAAAGAATGTTTATAGTGTTGATGATCTTATAAGTGACAATGAGATTATGGAAACATAATAAGAAAATGCTAGAAAGCCTTTGGAACTTGAAGATCCAAGTAAGAAGGAAAATGAGGAGACATCTCAACCTACCTTGAAGGATGAACTTCCAAGGATTGGCAATTCAAGAAAGCTCACCCTCAAGACCTCATTATAGGTGACACTACAAAAGGGGTAACTACTATATCTCAATTAAAGTCTATTGTTAATTTAGCCTTCATTTCTCAAATTGAACCCAAAAATATTGATGATGCTTTGTGTGATGAATATTGGGTCCTTACTATGTAAGAAGCGTTAAATCAATTTGAGAGAAATAAGGTTTGGACCTTAGTTCCTAGACCTAAACATCATCCTATTATAGGCACTAAATGGGTGTTTAAAAATATGATGAATGAACAAGGTGTCATAACTAGGAATAAAGCAAGACTAGTAGCTAAAGGTTAAAATCAAGAGGAAGGCATTGATTATGATGAAACCTTTGCCCCCATTGCAAGGTTAGAAGCTATTAGGACACTACTTGCATTTGCATTATACATGGATTTTAAACTTTATCAAATGGATGTTAAAAGTGCATTTTTAAATGGTTTTATTAAAAAGGATGTATATGTTGAACAACCTCTAGGTTTTGAAAATTTTGACTCTCCAAATCATGTGTTTAAACTTTCAAAAGCATTATATGGATTGAAATAAGCTCCAAGAGCTTAGTATGAAAGATTGAGTAACTTTTTGTTGGAGAAAGGTTTCTCTAAAGGAAAGATTGACACAACTCTTTTTATAAAGAAATCCAAACATGATTTATTAATTATTCAAATATATGTTGATGACATTATATTTGGTGCTACTAACCATTGTTTGTGTGAGGAATTCTCTAATTTAATGCAAGGAGAATTTGAGATAAGTATGATGGGTGAACTCAAATTCTTTCTTGGACTACAAATCAAGCAATGCAAAAATGAAATTTTCATCAATCAAACCAAGTATACAAGAGACATTCTTAAGAAGTTTGGCAAGGATGGAGCTAAGATAAGTAAAACTCCAATGAGCACCACAACCAAACTTAATAAAGATGAGAATGGCAAACCGGTAATGAAAAGAGATTTAGAGGTATAATCAGCTCTCTTCTTTATTTAACTGCTAGTATACTAGATATTATGTTTGTTACTTGCTTGTGTGCTAGATTTCAATCAAGTCCTAGAGAGTCTCATTTGAATGCTATCAAAAGAATTTTTAAATATCTTTGTGGTACAATGCATTTAAAACTTTGGTATCCTAAGAGTTTATCCTTTGACTTGATTAGTTATTCTGATGCAGACTTTGTTACTAGTTTACTAGATGGAAAAACCACTTCTGGAACTTGTCAAGTTTTAGGCTAATGTTTAGTTTCTTTGTTTAGCAAGAAACAAGTTTCGGTTGCCTTGTCCACTGCTGCAGCTGAATATATTGCAGTAAGTCTTTGTTGTTCACAAGTTTTATAGAAAAAACAACAGTTGTTAGACTATGTTGTAAAACTTAATCACATTCCAATCAAATGTGATAATACAAGTGCTATCAACCTTAGCAAAAATCCCATTCAGCATTCTAGAACTAAGCATATAGACATTAGACATCATTTCTTGCGTGATCATGTTCAAATTGGTGATATCTCACTTGAATTTGTTGATACAAATAATCAACTTGCAGATATCTTCACCAAACCTTTAAATGAAGAGAGATTAAATTTCAATAACCATGAACTTGGCATGATTGATGGTTCTAGTTTATCTTGATTTTATATTTAATTGATGATTGAACTATTTTCATGTGAAATCATGTTATGATTATTGATTATTTTGATTGATAAATATTTTGATTTTGATCTTAAAATTTATTTTTGTCTTCAGCTTATATTTGGTTTATCTTTTAAATTTCCTTTTGCATTTTGTCAAAAGAGGATAAATAATTTGAATTTGAATGTGTACCTAGTTAATTTTCTTTTTAACATGTGTACTTAGTTTTATTTAATTTTAAAACTCCCTTAAAATTTGTGCTTATATTAGTGACATATTATATTTTTATTTAATATAGGGGGAGAAATTTTGTTTAAATTTTTGCATGCATATTAACATTATG